>CM016620.1:74733134-75975547 GCA_005393395.2 Gossypium australe | reverse complement strand
TTTTGAAAACCATGTTCATTTAAGTTTATAACTAAACTTTGTTATAATAAAAGGTCCAACTTAAAACCTTAGTGTATATCTTTTGAATAAATAAGTTGTTAAAACTTAAATCACTTCACATAATATTCAATTTAACCAAGCCATAATGAAAATGTTAATAAAATGATTCCAAAGATAAATTAAAATAAGGCCCTTATTACAATCAACACTTAAAACCAAATACTTAATAAAAATAAGCTTAAAATAATTAAACTTTTTCTTCTGCATGGGCCACCTTGTATCCTCGCCTAACCCGGTCCAACTTTATGCATCACCTGAAATAGTTAAGAAAATAATTGGGTGAGTCCACAGACTCAGTGCATAACCATATCACATATTTCCACACGTATGGGCTTGGTCCATATCCATACAGTCCACATAAGTCGTCATGCAAACTGCATCACAGCCCAACCTAGGTCCATCCATACACCAACCTTAGCAGACTCCCTACTCAAGGCCGTGGCTAATCCACCGATCACAACCGAGTGATCCCACATATCTTACCTCGGCAGACCTGCTGCACAAGGCCGTGGCTGCGCCACTGATCAGATCGTGATCCCAACATTAATCCGTCTACGGTGATGCACACAGCCATCAACCGCCGAGATGGGCACCTAGCCAACATCTCCCTTGATGTAGCACACAGCTAATCATCAAGCGCTAATGTAGCCCGAGGCTAGCATTAGACCATGTACATAAATATGTACTCCCTTCCTTCCTCGATCAAGCCCAACTCCCATGCATGTTTGTAAATGCCTCATATGAAATCATCACATAAAATAAGTATACATCTCATATCATTACCACATCTTATATACATAAATATATACATGTATACATTATAATAACTTAATATCACAAACTTACCCACCTGATATCCGATTACCCAAACATTGCACTTACCACTTAAGCCATTATGATCGGCTACCACACATCATACATAGGTATAAACGTTAGCAAGCAAAAACCAAAGAAACAGTGCGATGATTACGCACCTAATCACTTGGAGTTCTAAACTCTCGATCCCAACGCTATCGCTAAACGAGACTACAACTATCTGCCTATAGCTATCCCCTGCTGCTGGCCCACACCCCGGTGGCCAATCCCGAACCGCCGAGACTGATCTTTTCTTGAACTTCGGGATAGGGGCCTTCCCTTGCCCTCCTTGACTGGTATTGGCCTCCATCAACACACTTAATCAGGACAAAGGTTAAACCTCCAAATCATAAATCCAAGTATTTAATCTTACTACATATTGCTTACCAAAACCACTCACCAAGTCGACTGCTAACAAAAGGAGGCTTGACTAAATACCTCAAAAACCCAGAGTACCTCCACCAAACGATTACAAAAGCAATCCCGAAGAGGTCTATACTACTTCTAATATTCGGCCAAGGTGAGTTAATAATAGGAAGGGATTTCGGCAAAGAGGTAAGGTGTAGGTTCGGCTATGGTTGATTAACAATAATAACCAAGGTTCGGCTCAGAGCGAAAAGAGAAAACGAATAAGAGTGAAAAGAGATAGGAGTTTCGGCTTACAGGATAATAGTATGAAGGGATAAAATGAAATGGTTTCGGCTCAGGTGAAATGGGAAGAACAAATGGAGAATTTGGCTAAGTAATCTTGAAGTTTCGGCCAAAGGAAATGGTGAAGCAATTTTCGGCAAGGAGAGAAAGCAAATGGGGAAAAAGGGTGGCCAAAGGTGAGCACCCCCTATTTATACTACTAAAATCAGCACCCACCTAACACCCTCCAAGAAAACCGAAAATGCCCTCCCCTAGCTCCCCAAATTCGGCCACTAGCTCAACCCCTCTCAAAATCCCAAGATTTCCTCCTACACCTCCTCCCTAACATTCATTCAAAAAGGTTTGAATGAGTCAAACCTTAATCCTATCTCCCTAGCCGAATTCAAAAAGAGAAGACCAAGTCTTCCTCATCCTTTGAAGAGCCTTCTAGCCGTCCAACACCTCTCCTCCATGATGCCAAAAATAAAGGCCAGAATTGCTGCCTTTGCAGCTCAAACATGAGACCCCTAAGCACCTTGAGGCGTCACCTTCCAAGCTCTAGAGTGGCACCTCCTTGCCACTCTACCCATGCGCTTTCTTCTGTCTATCCTCACCAAAATTTCTTTTAAGACCCACATAGCCAAGCCCCCCTTTTTAACCACTAAAACTAAAAATTTCCCAAAGCATCTCTTACCTTCTAGGGTTCTCCAAACCCCCCTAAAACTTGTCCAAGCACACAATAAGCCTATCGTCTCTTGAGTTATGCACTAAATGCATAACCCCTAGAACCAGGGTGTTACAATTCTACCCTCCTTAAAAATAATTTCGTCCTCGAAATTACTTGGCTAGACTAACACCACACTACGCTATAGCTGCGCACTCTGATCTTAAAGAACTATCCACATTTTCTAGGCACAATTTCTAAATCCATACCCAAGGTTCTAGATACTTACTAGCAATAAAACCAACTGCCACTATAGCAACAAAACAAATAAGAATATTCCAAGCACAAGAAACTTACCAGCTGACACATCCGGCACACCATTATCCTCTCTCCGACAGACTGCATAAACCAGACCTGGTTGTCTTGCCTCAGTGCTACCATTACTGCGGCCTAGAGTTCCACGACCTCGGCCGGAACCATTCCCTCCATGGTTCAGACCACGACCCCTTTTCGCCTGCTGACCACCTCTGCCTGGCTGCACATAACCTTGGCCTAATGTCCGAGTCCTATTCGGATCCTGGGGGCAATCCTTAATCAAATGAGTCTTGGACTTGCATCTGAAGCATTCTCGATCCCGGTTCCAGCACTCGCCCACATGGTACCTTCCACACCGAGCACACGGAAGATCCGAATTCCCAGTAACTGGCTTAGAAATACGAGCAGAAGTCTCGACCCTCGGTCTTTTCTGAGATCTCTCAAACGATTCTGATGGTCCCGAACTCCTCTTATCCCGGTTCCTTTCTCTATCTTTATTCTGCCTCTCACTCCTCTTGACCTCCTCGGCTATTCGAGCTTTCTCCACCAAAATGGCGAAGTCTCTCTCCCGTTGCAGAGCAATCAAAACTCGCAGCTCATCCCGCAGCCCATCTTCAAATTTAACGCATCTTTCATAATCACTAGCTACGATGCCCTGAGCATACCGGCTCAAACGCAGAAACTCAGCCTCGTATTCCGCTATCGACTTGCTTCCTTACACCAAATTGAGGAACACCTTCCTCTGAGCATCCACATAGCTCGCTTCGACATACTTCCCCTCGAACTTGATCTTAAAGTAACCCCAGTCCACTCGGTCGACAGGAGTACTTTCCTTAACCGTGAGCCACCACTGGTAGGCCTCATCCCGTAGCAGCGAAACAGCACCCTTAAGCTTCTCCTCAGCAGTTAAATCCAAGTCATCCATAATCCTTTCCACTGCCCCTAGCCAATACTCTGCCACGTTCGGAGCTACCCCAGACACTCCTCTGAAAACTTCGGCTCCATTCGACCTAAGTCTTTTGGCCACTGACTTCCGAGTCCCATTGCCCACATTGGCTCCTGCCACTCTCTCAAGCACCCGCAGCATAGCCTGCGATACTGCGTCATCTCCTCCGGTCTGATCCTAATGTTCAACCTCAACAGCTGGTGGTGGCGGCACATCGTTCTCTAACCCATGGCCAGACCCAACCGGTTCTGATACTGACATCCTGCCTCTATCACGTCCGCGAGTATTGCGACCACGTCCCCTAGAACTCATATCTAGGGTCGCGACTTAATCTGATTTAAGAAATTTTATGCATTAGAAATTTTGTTCCACTGTTTATCCACGAGCAATTTTATGAAAAGAGTTTAATAGGGATTCTTTCGAGTAATCAAGTTTTAAGTCCTCTATCCTAATTCACACAGAAAAGCACATCCATTCCCTAATACCTTTCATACCTATTCACTCTTCGGGCATTCCTGCCTGTTTTTACCCTAGGGGTAACCTCGTCATTTCCTATAAAAAGCAGGGTCACTTTGAAAATAGTTTTCAATTTAAAGATATTTCAAAATTTACAAAATCTCAGGGGTCATCTTGAAAATTCATTTTTCAAATCAGAGGTGTTGCCAACAATTTCAGAAATCGGGGTTATTTCCGTAATTTTGGAAGTTATGGGCATTTTCATGAATTCTCCAAATCTGGGTATCTCAATATTTTGCAAAACAAGATTTTCCGATAATTGGGAAAAATAGGAATATTTTAGTAAAAGTCGACGGTAATATGAAAATTTAGAAACCAAGGGCATTTTGGTAATTTTGTCAACCAGGGGTATTTTCGTAAATTTCTCCCAACCGGAGTATCTTGACATTTTGGAAACTCAAGATTTTGGTATTTTTGTAAAGTAAAATGATTTTAACAAAAGTTGAGGGTAGTACGAAAATTTTACAATACAGGGGCATTTTAGTAATTCTGCAAGTAGGGGTATTTTAGTAATTTTGTAAATCGAGAAAACGTCTCAAAACCAAATTTAGAGTTTACAAACCAAAGGGGTAAATTTGAAAATTTTAAAACTAAGGGTTTTAAAACAGTAAGGCTAATCCCTTTCGGGTTTTAATAATCGGTTTAGCCTATGAACAAGTCCTCTTGGTTAAGGTGAACCGTAGCTACGTACCAGGTAGGATTCGAGTAAAGAGGAGGTGAGTCGCTAGGACTGCTTAAATACCAAGCTCTTACTGAATACCAATCCTCGACATGCGTACAGTGGTTGCCACACCTTAACTCGGCGACTTACTTCACAGGTTTGTTTAGTAGCCTTAAGCCTTATGCATGTGTTTGAGTAGACTAGTCCTAGGGTCCAATAGCCCTAACATTCTATTCTACGAGCCCAAATAAACCCATAACAATTCATATAAACAAATCACTTCAAAAGTCCAAAGTACTTACCTGGTGGACTACGGGCTGGAGGTACAGGTGCCATGCCAGAATAAACCTGAAAACTTTTTATAAAAGCCCATATCTTGAAAAACCCATTTTGAAAACTGTTTGTAGGCCCAAAACCCTCAAAGCCGAGTTTTGAACCGGGCTCTGATACCAATTTGTAACATCCCCAAACCCGGCCCACAAGCCCTGACCGGATCTGGTTATGTCACTGCGGAAAAACGGTTGAAAATTTATTTTTGACCTTAGAATAAAGCATGAGAATTTGATTACTTTTGAAAACCATGTTCATTTAAGTTTATAACTAAACTTTGTTATAATAAAAGGTCCAACTTAAAACCTTAGTGTATATCTTTTGAATAAATAAGTTGTTAAAACTTAAATCATATTCACATAGTATTCAATTTAACCAAGCCATAATGAAAATGTTAATAAAATGATTCCAAAGATAAATAAAAATAAGGCCCTTATTACAATCAACACTTAAAACCAAATACTTAATAAAAATAAGCTTAAAATAATTAAACTTTTTCCTCTGCATGGGCCACCTTGCATCCTCGCCTAACCCTGTCCAACTTTATGCATCACCTGAAATAAGTTAAGAAAATAATTGGGTGAGTCCACAGACTCAGTGCATAACCATATCACATATTTCCACACGTATAGGCTTGGCCCATATCCATACAGTCCACATAAGTCGTCATGCAAACTGCATCACAGCCCAACCTAGGTCCATCCATACACCAACCTTAGCAGACTCCCTGCTCAAGGCCGTGGCTAATCCACCGATCACAACCGAGTGATCCCACATATCTTACCTCGGCAGATCTGCTGCACAAGGCCGTGGCTGCGCCATCAATCATATCGTGATCCCAACATTAATCCATCTACGGTGATGCACACAGCCATCAACCGCTGAGATGGGCACCTAGCCAACATCTCCTTTGATGTAGCACACAGCTAATCATCAAGCGCTAATGTAGCCCGTGGCTAGCAATAGACCACGTACATAAATATGTACTCCCTTCCTTCCTCGATCAAGCCCAACTCCCATGCATGTTTGTAAATGCCTCATATGAAATCATCACATAAAATAAGTATACATCTCATATCATTACCACATCTTATATACATAAATATATACATGTATACATTATAATAACTTAATATCACAAACTTACCCACCTGATATCCGATTACCCAAACATAGCACTTACCACTTAAGCCATTATGATCGGCTACCACACATCATACATATGTATAAACGTTAGCAAGCAAAAACCGAAGAAATAGTGCGATGATTACGCACCTAATCACTCGGAGTTCTAAACTCTCGAACCCAATGCTATCGCTAAATGAGACTACAGCTATCTGCCTATAGCTATCCCCTGCTGCTAGCCCACACCCCGGTGGCCAATCCCGAACCGCCGAGACCGATCTTTTCTTGAACTTCGGGATAGGGGCCTTCACTTGCCCTCCTTGACTGGTATTGGCCTCCATCAACGCACTTAATCAGGACAAAGGTTAAACCTGCAAATCATAAATCCAAGTATTTAATCTTACTACATATTGCTTACCAAAACCACTCACCAAGTCGACTGCTAACAAAAGGAGGCTTGACTGAATACCTCAAAATCCCAGAGTACCTCCACCAAACGATTACAAAAGCAATCCCGAAGAGGTCTATACTACTTCTAATATTCGGCCAAGGTGAGTTAATAATAGGAAGGGATTTCGGCAAAGAGGTAAGGTGTAGGTTCGGCTATGGTTGATTAACAATAATAACCAAGGTTCGGCTCAGAGCGAAAAGAGAAAACGAATAAGAGTGAATAGAGATAGGAGTTTCGGCTTATAGGATAATAGTATGAAGGGACAAAATGAAATGGTTTCGGCTCAGGTGAAATGAGAAGAACAAATGGAGAATTTGGCTAAGTAATCTTGAAGTTTCAGCCAAAGGAAATGGTGAAGCAATTTTCGGCAAGGAGAGAAAGCAAATGGGGAAAAAGGGTGGCCAAAGGTGAGCACCCCCTATTTATACTACTAAAATCGGCACCCACCTAACACCCTCCAAGAAAACCAAAAATGCCCTCCCCTAGCTCCCCAAATTCGGCCACTAGCTCAACCCCTCTCAAAATCCCAAGATTTCCTCTTAAACCTCCTCCCTAACATTCATTCAAAAAGGTTTGAATGAGTCAAACCTTAATCCTACCTCCCTAGCCGAATTCAAAAAGAGAAGAACAAGTCTTCCTCATCCTTTGAAGAGCCTTCTAGCCGTCCAACACCTCTCCTCCATGACGCCAAAAATAAAGGCCAGAATTGCTGCCTTTGCAGCTCGAACATGAGACCCTAAGCACCTTGAGGCGTCACCTTCCAAGCTCTAGAGTGGCACCTCCTTGCCACTCTACCCACGCGCTTTCTTCTGTCTTATCCTCACCAAAATTTCTTTTAAGACCCACATAGCCAAGCTCCCCTTTTTAAACACTAAAACTAAAAATTTCCCGAAGCATCTCTTACCTTCTAGGGTTCTCCAAACCCCCTAAAACTTGTCCAAGCACACAATAAGCCTATCGTCTCTTGAGTTATGCACAAAATGCATAACCCCTAGAACCAGGGTGTTACATTTGAACAAGTATCGTTTTCTTATAAAATTTGTAACAACAAAGTAGATTGTCGAGCATGAGTTTTAACAATCATCACACGATTTCAATATCATCTTAAACAAGGATTTCCAATATTTTAAGAAGGGTTTTCTAGGAAAATTTCTCGACAAACTTATGTTTGTAAAATGTTTTCCCTACGTGACATACCAGATTCGGTCGTGGTGTGTTGACCGGATTTGGGGTGTTACATTTGGGTTTTAATAAAGAGGCTATAATTCTCAAACAAGTTTTTAACAATATGGTAAAGATGGTTTTTGAAAAACACTTCCATGTGGCACGCCAGATTCGGGCCTAACTTCTAGGCCGGGTTTGGGGTGTTACACAACTTGAACCCGAAACTTCATAGAGCCCCGTAACTTTCTAAAATCACCTTCCTAATAAGTCCAACTTGAAATAATGCCGTTCTCTTGTTCTCAAAAATTTTAAACACTCCTACGCCCAAGGCCCAATGGGCCCAATCCTACTAGGCCAAATTTCGGGATGTTACATGTAGATACTCTTCTAATCAAATTCTAATTAATGATGGGCTAATTAGAATTTGATTAGAACTAATATGCCAAGGTTATAAATATTAGGGTTATGGTCCCCAAATTATACACAAGATATCTTTTCTAATATTCCATCATTAGGAAAGAGAGAGAGCAAATATTCTCTAAATTTCTTGTGTGCTAATTTGGAAGATCAAATCCCCAAGATTTAGTAAAACTTCTAGGAATTCATGGATTCAGGTATGCTTCCGCATTTAGTTTTATTCTTCATTTATTATTGATGATTTGACATGATAGATCCTGGTTTATTCAGCTTTATTTTAGATTTATTTTACAAATCTAACAAGGTAGCCTCCAATTAAAAGTGGGTCTGCTCTGTCTTTCTACCTTATCTTCGACATAACAGGCAGCCGCGACTAGAAACCAAAAACTTACCAATGTAACTTACATTTGATCCCTCCATCAAGCAACTCTTCCATGCATCAATAGTAGAGGAGGGGTGGGGATATGAGTATTCTTCTATAAGCAATATGGAAATAAAAAGAAAATTAATATATAGTTAACATTAGATCCTGATAATACTCAGTAGAAAGGGAAAGGATGGCTATTCCATGTTCTAAGTCAGCTGGCTGTTCCAGTTAGTTTCCTTTTACAAGAATATTTTTTCTTTAAATTCTAAAATAATATTGTGAAAAAAGTTCAAATAGTTATTGTGATATTTTAGGAGATAGGTTGTAATAATTTGGGACAATTTTGAAGCTGCAATTATTCATAGGTGTGACGATAGATTAGATTTAAATCAAGAGTTGTATTGGATCAATTGTCAAGTGAAATCATTCTTTGAGTTAGGGGTGAGATTGCTGAATTTGTATTGCATTAACAAACTTGTTGTGTTGATCTCTTGTTACTCTCATTACTATATTCGTTGTTTCATCTCTTATTTCATTCTTTGTTTTAATAAAGACAAATTAAGAAAATATTAAATTCAACTTATAAAAATATATTAACTCATTATCTACAAAATATAAATTTTAAATACTTTTCAAATAATTAGTATAAATTATTGTAAAGTTTAATTTCAAATATATATCATATATGAGAGGGAGACAATATATATACACCAAAGGTAAATTTATAGTTTAATTGGTTTTTGAAAGTAAAAAAGTTAAAGCTTTTTTTTTTTTAACTTGAAAATTTGGTTTAATTTGAAAAGGTGATAGTTTAGCTTTTTTTTTTTCCTATTTAATTAAAAGTTAGGGTACATTTGTTTACATATAAAAGGTTTTACGAAATTTTTTTTTACATTTTCTTGTGTTTGTTTTACAGAAAATAAATTGATCAATGGAAAATAACTTACAGGTCAACGGAAAATAAACCACTTTTCCTGTAAAATGATTTACCCTTTTGAAAAGCATAAGTCATTCTCCGGAAAAGAGCTCCTCTATAGGTAATTTTATTTTTGTATAAAAATTAAATTAAATTAAGCTTAATATTATTATATTAAAAATAAATTTTATTTTTAAAAGTATTAAAATAAAATATTATATTATTCATATATTATTAAACATACATATTTAATTAATTATATTAGTCATATATAAATTATTAATTATTAAATAATCAATTTTAAATATAAAATTTTAAATTATTCTTCATATATTTTGAAAATATTCAATTTATATTTTAATCAATAATATTTTATAAATATATTAATAATAAATGTTTTGTAGCAGAAAAGTTAAAATATGTGATAAGTCTATGTACTCTACACAAAATATTCAATTTAGTCTCTGTACTTTTTTTTAAGAATTTAGTCCCTCTACTTTTCAGATTTGAAAATAAAGTCAAATTGTTGACATTGTTATTTTTTTTTTTGTCAATTTTGTTGATGTCACATTTTTAAATATAAAAATACTCACTAGGTAGTCGTGTAACTAAAAACTAATGTTATAATGAACCTGAATTTAATAAAATATATTTAATATATGCAAAAACAATGTAAAATATAAATTTATAGATATAAAATAAACTCAATTAAATAAAGAAAAGATAAGAAAATATCAAATGTATGTTTGTTTCATTGAAAATAACTTTTATGAAATATTTTTAAAAAATCTGCCAAACAAAAAAAATATTTTACATAGATTCATCCAAACACCAGAAAATATTAACTTTTACGGGAAAGTAAGTCATTTTCCAAAATTCATTTTTTGGAAGCCATTTTCAGTGAAACAAACAGACCCTTATTTTAACTTGATTTGAGAAGAATACTTAAAGATAGAAAATGAGAAGTTCAATCATGTGAATGGTAAAAGCAACCTGCTTTTCAAGCCATTGACAATATAACTCAACTTGATACTTGATCAGTCACAAGTCGTTGTGGCAAATTAAGCTTTTTTTCAACATTTAATGAGTTCGTACTCAAGTAATTTGTTTGTTTTTCATTCAATTTATAGATTTAGTAATTTTATCTTTGAATTCAGCAATATATGCATTTTAGTGTCTTTTATGACCTGTTAGACCAATTTGGGCCTAAGAAAGGACTAGTCTAATGGTTGAGTGTACATGACGACATTTTAGGCCAAGGAGTCAATGGACTACCCTGTATGTCACAATATTCAGTGAGGATGTCGTGAAAACAAACTTCAAACCTCAAAGGGAGCATTAAGGAATCAATGTCACGACAACCAACTTCAAACCAAGAAGTCCAATGTCGCAATAACAACCATTTAATGTCGCGACACTAGCTCGACGGGGCCCATTCAACAACTCAGGGCGTTTTTCGTTCGCACAGCCTTAATTAATAGTCTGTAATTGACTGAATTTGGTCATCTAACAACACTATATAAATATTAGTGCTCAGGACTTAATTAGAGAGCTTCTTTTAATTATTGAATTTTCTTGTTCCTAATATTTGGGTTTTAAATTAGGATTTTTTATTCAACTTTTATTTCAATTCAAGTTTGATTTTCAGTTTCTTTTTGCAATTCTACTTGTTTGCTTTGCTTCTGCTTCAATCCAATCACGACCAAAATCTTTTCCAAGGGTTTCACAGATCGATCTTCAACACACAATCTCGAATCTTGATTTCTCTTCTCCCTTCTCTTGTTTTTACGTTTCAATTTAATGTTTAAAATTCGATTAGGGAATATTGCATCTAGAATGACCATGAACTAAGAACCCTAGGAAGATTGATTTGTGAAAGTGGGAGTGATTAGCTAAGGGGTTTACTCCAAATTAAGTGGCATAATTTAAGCGAAATTAAACCCTAGGATTGATGACCCTAGGAAGTAACATAGATAGATAAGGCTGAAAGGATAGGCTACTGAACACCAATTAACCTATCTCGATTTAAGCTATCAGTGTAACACCCCTCACCCATCCCCATCACCGGATTAGGATTACATGATGCTACTAAGCAATACAGAACGTAATCATGCCGTGTAGAACAAAACAATTTCATACATTTGTTAATTATAATACACACAATCAAAATCATATTATTCATATGCTAAACAAGGGTCACACGACTATGTGACCAGGCCGTGTGATAGCCCAAAGTCGTGCGAAGGCATAGGACATGGTCATGTTGATTGATTGTGTGTAGGGACTTAAACTGTATATAAGGAGGCACACGATCGTGTAAAAAACTATGATCATGTGTGCTAAATGATACCTAAAATACACAGACCACACGGTTGTGCCATATACTCGTGTATCAGCCCGTGTACACCTAATTGTCCCTTTTTCAACAAGTTACTAAAACCAACTTTACTTAGGTCACAATAAATAGTTTGCCAATATTCAAACCTGTTCAAAACTCATTAAAACATACAAAAATCAACACATATTCATTCAGCCTAAGTGCCTAATCAATATGCCACAATTGGAACCTCAAATAAAGCTTATGCAATTTTCACATTCATCATTACCATTCCACAAAGCATATACCTATCATTTAAACCACTGCATATTGTCATATACCAAAACTAAACTTACAAAACATAACCAAAACCATTCATATATATATATATATATATATATATATATGTACATACTTATTTACCAAAAGTATCAACTAATCTAAATATCACAACCATAATTACATAACAAAAAACATATCACAACTTGAATATATAAATATGAAATTTAAAACACCCACTACATGTACATATCCATTACCTTGAGTAAAACAAAGTTCAAGTAGGCTATTCACTTACCATTTCATTTCTCATAATAATACCAAATCATCCAACATCATCAACATTATTAAACCAAGATCATGAACATCCAAAATAACTTAAACACAAATACAACCCTATATAGATGCCACATAACTAAATCTAGAATAAATACAGATTACCAAATCAGAGCTTGGATAGTGTGAGCCTTGAGTTGATTTGACTAACGTGTTCCGCAAAATAACCTATTCAAAGACAAAAAAACAACCAAGATAAGCATTACAAATGCTTAGTAAGCTCATATGAAATTCATTTAACCTACCTTGATAAGTTTACCATTAAATTATGAAAACCTAGTGTAACAAGTACGAATATCATTTGGCATCCTCTTGCATTCACAAGTACATCACTTAACACTTCCAGAGGTTAATACATTAGATTACATAGTCTTATAATATAACCATTTATCTTTAATACGATCCAAATCACATTTCTCCAATTATAAGTCAATTCATTGTTTTTTTCTTATTTATCAATCACAACTTTAAAAAATATAACTCACCTCAGTTCGCATTTAATTAAATGAACTAGCTACTATACAACTCACTATTACCACAATTTAATAACAATAGGTGAGATTATCACACATGAATCAAATAACATTGCCATTGATACCATTTAATCTATAAAAAAAATGTTCATCAAGTACAACATTTAAATCATTCCATTCTCATGTAATCCATTTTCGAATTAGTATTCATATTATTTAAACAATTTCATTTTATATCACATTTAATTTCATCATCCGGAGAATTATAGCGAATATACCTCGGATCCACGGGATAGTAATTCTCACACGAGCTATGAATCGAACATTAACCATTACACGATGCTTCTTACACGAGCTATGAAGAATCCAAAATATATGCAAGATCTTATCCATCGATAAGGTATCTAGTAAATCAAGACATTAACTGTTACACGATGCTGCTCACAAGAGCTGTGAAGAATCTGCAATATAGGTAGGATCTTAGCCATTAGTAAGGTATCCAATAAATCGGGACATTAACTGTTACAAGATGCTGCTCACACGAGCTGTGAAGAATTCACAATATATGCAGGATCGTAGCCATCGGTAGGGCATCCACCACTGGTACATAGTACCTACTATAAAAGACCTTAAGGACATGTCATTTGTATCCTAGCTATTCACTAAGTTCACACAGGCCTTGTATCACGTATTTAGTCTTTCCAGTTTTTTGAACATTTTCGTACATATATCAAATAACAATACACTTATTTCCATTCACGTATCATATAACCTTTTATTTGTAACTTAAACCAATTAATATTCCATAACCATTTCAAATCATTTAACTACTCGTATTAGCCACGTATATCGTATTTTGCACTATAGTTCTTTCGATTCTAACAATTATTATATTAAAACAATTAACTATAAAATAATTAAATAACACAATAATAAATAGTCATTAAAAAATGAAGTCTCATATGAAACTTACCTAATCAAAATTGGCAACGAATACGAAACTAAGGACTTTTAGGCAATTTTTCCTTTTTCCATATTTATCGACCGATTGATCCATTTCTTGATCTATATATAATGAATTAACTCAATTAACCATTTCAAATACCTTAAAATCTCTAACTACATGCATTTGACCCTTTAATAACATTTTACATTATTACCTTAAACTTTTACCTTTTATTCAATTTAGTCCTTAAAACCAAAACTTTTACATTTATCACTATTTAGCCCAAAACATGCTAGCTAAATTTTATCCTTATTTATTTACATCCCTCTACATTAAAAAACTACAGAAATTTCCATGTAAATTTCAAAATACTTTCATTTTAGTCCTTAAGTTCGAAGCTAACAAAATTTACTTTACCAAATAGTCCTATTTAACAACCAAGCTTATAAACCTATCATTAACATCCAAAAACTTCAAATAACAACAATGGCAACTATTAAAATCTATGACAATTTCTTTCATTTCCCGATTTAGGAAAAATTAAGATCAACGCTTCGATTAACATCAATTTCAGCTTTTCGAAACTCTCGTGACATTGTTCATTCCAAACAAATTGGACATTCTTTTGTAATAATTTCTTCATTGGCATAACTATTTTTGAAAACCCGTTTACAAATCTTCTATAGTAACAGGCCAAACCAAGCAAACTACGGACCTCTGACACATTTCTCGGTGCTTTCCATTATAAGATAGCCTCAATCTTTTTTGGATCAACATGGATCCCGTCCACAAAAATGACATGTCCCAGAAACAAGACTTTGGGTAACCAAAACTCACATTAACTAAGCTTCCTGTATAGTTGTTTCTCTCGCAAGACTTGTAAAACATTTTTGAGATGCTACTTGTGTTCAACCTCTAATTTTGAATAGAATAGGATATCTTCTATGAATACTACCATGAACTGATCCAAATATGGTTGGAAAATGCAATTCATGAGATCCATGAATGCTATAGGAGCATTTTTCAGACCGAAAGGCATTGATGTTGTAACATCCTGAAAATGGGCCTATGCATTTTTTATTTAAGTATACGAAATGGCATGTCTTGTGTGTTATGAATGCATTATGAACATTTCTGGAAACTTGGAAATGTAAGAAATGTTAAGTTCAAAAGAGGAAAGTGAAACATTTTTGGAAACTTGGAAATGTAAGAAATGTTAAGTTTAAAGGAGGCAAACGAACATTTTTGGAAACTTGGAAATGTAAGGAAATGTAAGGAAATGTTTTAGGAAAAGTTAAGTTCAGAGGTTAAGAGAGGGAAGTAAAGCAAGGTGTCCTTCAGAAAATTTATGGGTGAAATATGACATACAAATGGGCTTGGAAAAGTGGCTTGGAGGCGCCACTTAGGGCCTCTGGAGTTGGCGCCACAAGCAGGTGCAATTGGGCCTGGGTTCGAGTCACTTGGGAAGCAAATAAAAGAATTTTATTTTGGTGCCAGGAACAAGAGAAGTGGACGGCATTAAAGCTCTATAGGGAGGTGTTTTATTGTTGTTAAAATTCGGCAAATAGATGGATAAATGATGGATTTTTATTGATATTTTTATTAAGAGATAAGAGATAATTATTGGATTAAGTTTTAGGTGATAATTAAAGTGATAAAGCTATCAAAATAGAAGAGTGGTGGCCAAGTAAGGGATTCTAAGCTAGTAAATTTGGCTATAAAAGGAAAAGAAAGGCCATTCAGCATTATTTTCTCTTCCTTGATAACCTCTGTCGAATTTCCCTTCTCCTTATTTCACCATTGCCGAATTCTCTTAAGCAACTATTCTTTTCTTCTTCATTCTTCTCCTCTCAATATTCCAAAAGCCAAAACTTGTGTGACTATTCTCTAGGCCTTAAGCCGAATCTTTGAGGACTCAAGAAAAGGGGGCTGTCGATTACAAAGATTAAGGGTAAGGTCAGTAGTTATCGATTTCCATTCTTTTTCTTCTAAGATTAAAGCCGAAACTAGGAAATCTAACCCCATTATTGTGTTAGTCGAAACTTGGAAAGAAGGCTCTTCGGGATTTTTTCCATTGTCGACAACTTCATAAGACAAGTCAACTATTTTGGGATTTAAGAATCTAAGGTAAGTCATATTTAACATTCGGCTAAGGGTTATTTGTTGTGAATAAATGTTAGAAATTGATCTAACATGAAGTTATAGGGATTTCGTGTAACACCCCCAAACCCGGCCCACAAGTCCTGACCGGATCTGGTATGTCACTGCGGAAAAACGTTCGAAAAATCTTTAACTTTAGGAGAAAACTTGAAAATTCCGTTAACTTTTGAAAAGTGTGTCCATTAAAAATTATTTAATAAACTAAGCTTGATATAAAATATGTCAATTAAAACTTTATTAGAAGTTGGTCTGATATTAATTATTTGTAGAAATATTTTTAGGTATAACATAAACCTCAACAATCGTAAATAGAATACTTTAAATAGAAGTGGCCTTTATTACATCAAATAAATACCCAAAACTGATAATATAAAATAATTAAATAAAACATCTACTGCATAAAATCTACTTCTGCATGGCCACCTTTGTATCCACTCCAACCCGGTCCGATCAACATGTCACCTGCGATGTTGGATAAATAATTGGGTGAGTCATACAGACTCAGTGTGTAATTAAACCATCGAAATCCACCCACATGCAAGCCACATAACATCTCAATTCTCAAATGCAACATGTAAGTATAATCATTTAGACATTACCACAATCTGGGCTTGGCCCATATTCAATCCACATTCAAGTACTGGGCTAGGCCCTTTTCTCATTAATTCACTGATTACTGGGCTTGGCCCTTTTTCATGTATGTTCTCATAACATACCAATCCACATGTCATATTGGGCTTGGCCCATTTCCATATCATTTCATAACGGAACAATGCAACATGAAACCCAACCCAATCCTAAGGTCCATCCGCTACACACCCCCTTATCCAGCCTACCACACACCAGGGGACTATCGAGTCACCCTCTCCTTTTCCCTCCAAAAAGGCAACCAATGCCATCCACAATGTAGCGTATAGCTAACATCAAACCACGATGGGGCACACAGCAACCCATCAACCACGATATGGCATAAAGCCGATATCAATCAAGGTAACCACGCGAACTTAATCGCAAAATGTCCACAACACGACCTCAGTCAGCGCCAATCCACGATGTAGCACAAAGCTGACATCAACCACGTACTCGAAGTACACCCTGTCCTTCTTTCATAACCCACCCATGCACATGTAATATGATATAATGACAATATGATGCATGTGCATGTCATTCACAAACATAGGCATTCACTCATATTCAAATAAATGACAATAATACTAACAATTTGCTATTTACCTGATCAGCGTCATACCCCTTTTAGGGTATCTATTGCACTTTTACCACTGCACTTATTAGTAAGCATATAACATAAGCAGATATCACATAAAACCCGGAAACAATGGCTAACTACACACCTTATAACCTGAAGCTCTAACCCCTCGATCCCGACGCTATCGTTCAATGAAACTACGGCTATCTGCCTATAGTTTTCCGCCGCTGGCCCACACCCCGGTGGCCAATCCCGAACAGCTGAAACCGACCTCTTCTTAAACTTTGGGATGGGAACTTTCCCTTTGCCCTCTTGACTGGCACTCGCATCCATAACGATATCTAATCAACACACAATTAATACAGATCTCAAACGAATAACCATAAACTACTCATCCTTACCGAATGAACTGAGATCCCAAAGGCTTCTCTTTACTCTTGTCGAAATTCCTAAATGGCCACAGTCAGAATCGGTTATCACTTATTTACCAAATATGGCCTATGGCCGAATACCATGAATCACTTACCTTACTTACCAAAAATCCTGAGTCACCACTTCGCTATGTAGCTGTTGAAAACCCTAAATCCATATGTTAAAATCAACTAAAATATAATTCCAAAAATAATGGCCCTTGGCCGAATGGTATCAATCTCCTTACCTCGATGCTTTCAAATCTCGAAGACACCTTTGGTGCTTCCTTCCTTCAGCTATCCACAAAAGAACATGATATTACGATATTATGGCTTTATAGAGCATTCGGCCAACCTTAGATCAAGGCCTAGACACTTGATTCCGTCACACAATTAAAAAGAAACAACCCGAATACTTATATACTTACCCACTTGAAGATTCGGCTAGGCCTTAAGGTAATGGTGGAAAAGTTGGCCACAATAGGAAAAAGGTGCATTCGGCTAACACCGATTGAAGGAAGAAATTTGGGAAATTGTCAGAGGCTTAGGAGCATTCGGCAATAGAGGTTAAGAAAGAAATAAAAGATGAATTCCCTCTCTAATAAAATTCGGCACACACCTGGAAAAAGAAAACCCAATTTCGGCACCCCTTTCCTTAAGAGCTTCAAAGCCGAACATGCACACCACAAGAGTCCAACAATCGGCTAACCATCCAATTCCTATTGAAACTCCTATTTTATTCCTATATCACCTATTCAAAACTAATTAAAATAATGCCACTCCTTTCTATCTTAACTAAATAAATAAATAAAAAGATAAAAGCCATCATCCATTCATTATCCCAGCCGAATTTAAAAACAATACTAGCTTAATCCTTATCTATTAAATAAATAAAGTAACAACAATTTATCTTCTATTTACAAATTTTAAACTAAATAAAATACTCCTACAATTATCCTACCACTATTTAAAATAATTAAAATAACCCAACCCTTATCACTCCTTCCAGCCGAATTCAAAAAGGACTAAACAACCTTAGCTCCCCCATGTGCCGTCCACCTTCACGCCAATCAGCAGCAAAAAGAAGAAAAACCCCACCTGCAGCCTCCAAGGTTCGAACACAGGACCTGGGGGAATCAGCGACCAAGTAGCGCCCCAGGCCATTCGGCCTAGGCGTTGTTTTGTGACATAAACGCGCAATATATTTTTTTAAGCCCTTTCCATCTCCAACACCAGCTTGCAAAATAAATATCAAAATTCTGCCTCCCTTGCGCCTCGAACTCGCGACCTGCACCTAGCGCCTTTTCAAGTAGCGCCTCAGCCACTCCGCCCACCTGCCTTTCATGTCAAGAAGCCCTCTTGATTTATTTTTAACTCCTTTCTACTTTAGCCCATCACCACATAACAAAATAAAAACGCCAAAATGCAGCTCCAGCCCTCGAACCCGCGCCCTTTCTCTCCTCCAGCGCCTAAGTGGCGCATGAGAGCCACTTTGCTAACTGGACTTCCATGTCCACCAACCTGGCCATTAATTTATAAGGCCTACCTAGCCCAGTCCCCTAATTAGCGCAAAACAAAATGCTGCCACCTTGGTTCGAACATGAGACCCCTTGAGGCGTCACCTTCCCAAGCCCCAAGCAGCGCCTCCCTGCCACTTTGCCATTTCCTTTCTTGCGTCCTAAACTCCACCAAATTATTTTAAGGCCTTCTCGCCCCATTTCCCCTTTTTACACTAAAAATCTAAAATTTTCCAAAGCCTTCTCCTTTCATCCAAGTATTCTTAAAACCTCTAAACACATCCAAGCACACCCAAGAACCTTCCAACACCTACATTATACTCAAACTGCATAGCCCCTAAACCAGGGTGTTACATTTCGACAGACATCTAAGGCAAGGAATACTTTCGGGATTTACTAAGTGTCGACTACAAGGAAGGAGAAGTTCTTTTTCCGAAGGTACACCATAGGCCGCGTGTTCCCTGGTTATTCGGTGAGTTTCGGGATTTAAAATCCACAAGGTAAGTGTCTATAGCATTCGGCCAAGGCTTATTTTGATATCTAGATCTATTTCATAATTGTTTAAAAAGCCGAAACTAACCTGGGATGTGATTTAATGTTTGGCCGAATACAAGAAGGAATACAACAAAGTTTCGGGACTTGATTCTTAAGTCAATCGGCAACAAGGTAAGTTTTAGTGTACTAATCCTACTAGGATTTGGATTTATGGCCGAATGGCTCTTTACTAAGTATTAAATGATTGATTAAATGTAGAGATCTAAGATCTAAGGCATTAGATCAAGCTTTTCGGGATTTGGATTGGAAACCTTAAGCGAATCAGGTGTGTACCTCAAACTATTTCTTGATATATTTATGGCAATAATTAATATGTATGTGACTATAAGAATGTGTAAGAATATGGCTAAGGTACCATGTAATGGTACAAAAGTACTCAGGTACGTTTCCTACTCCTACTAGGAATATGAAATTATGTTATATATGTAACATGTGAAAAGTGATAAGAATGTAAACTAAGGCATGATGTGCATGATATGTATGAAAAGGGAAGTGAATGTGGTGACCTAAGACCACGATATCTGAATTTGGTGACCTAAGACCACGATATTTGAATGTGGTGACCTAAGACCACGATATTTGAATGTGGTGACCTAAGACCACGATATCTGAATGTGGTGACCTAAGACCACGAATTTTATAAGGGCGATGAGCACGTCGACTGCAGCGACTTCCTTCGATGGTGTGTAGCGGATGGAAGGTTGACTTATTAGTCCCCACGGTGTGCAGGTTGGTACGGGTGATGTGTAGCGGATGGCATCTAGGTTTGGGTTCGGGTTTGCATCATTATTTTATATCTGTTATATGAATAAGTATGTGATACGATATTGTATGCCTGAATTGTTAAGTTTTAGTGTTGGTTACACATTGAGTCTGTTTGACTCACCCCGTTTAGGGAATATTTTTCTTCCAGGTGATGATCAGTAATGGACCGGGTCGGCAGGAGCTTAAAGGTGGCCATGCACAGCAAGGAAAATTTCATTATTTGGACTTTTATTCTATTTAAGCATGTTAATTTATTTTTGGGGAATTATTTGATGTAATAAGGCCATAGTTGAACTACTTTATTTTTCTTTCTTTTATTTATTATGTTACGAATTTTTAATGGTTATAAGATTAAGTAAATTTGGTTTAAAATAGACTTTAAATATTTTGTCACCTGAAATAAATGGGTTTTCAATATAAAATCGAATTCGTTTTCAACTCAAGCCCAAGCCAAAACCATTTTACTTTCAAAACACACAAATTTTTCCTAAGTAATAAAAGAAATTTGAACCGGTTTACATCGAGGAACATACCAGATTCGGTCAAGGCTCGTGGGCCGGGTTTGGGGTGTTTCAATTTGGTATCAGAGCCCAGTTTCAAACCATCGGCCTGGGGTTTAAGGCCCAAAACGTTTTCAAATCGAGCCCAAATGAGTTTTTGAAGATAAGCAGGTTTTCTGGCATGGCACCTAAGTCTCCGACCCGAAGTCCACCAGGTAAGTACCCCTAAACTTTGTGTGATATCTATTGTGAACTGTAGAATGGTAGAAATGGAATGGAATGTAGACTAGCATGATAAGTATTTGAACCCTAGGACTAGTTTACCCCAACTATTACATAAGACTTAATGCTTAATTAAACAAACCTATGGCTAAGTCGCCGAGTTAGGGTGTGGTAACCATTGTGCGTATTCTAGGATTGGATCCGGAAGAGCCTGGTATTTAAGCAGTCCTAGTGACTCACCTCCTCTTCGCAAGAATCCTACCTGGTGCGTAGCTTCGGTTCACCATAACCAAGAGGACTCAGTCACAGGCTAAACCCAATAACTAAAACCCGAAAGGGATTAGCCACATTTTTATGGAAACCCTAGTTTTAAAATGACTAAATTACCCTTTTGATTTATACAAGCTATCCCATAAAATTTTTCTGAAATATTTCTTGATTTACAAAATTACTAAAATACCCCCGGTGGTAAAATTACAAAAATGCCCTTGGTTTATGAAATTTCCAAAATACCCACAGTTTTTATTAAAAAAAATTCATTACTTTATAACAAGTCCAAAAACTCTACTTCTGCGAAATATTAAAATACTCCAACTTGGAAAATTTACGAAATTGCCCCTAACTTACAAAATTACCAAAATGACCATGATTTCCAAAATTTTTTCAACATCACTGATTTGGAAAACAAAATTCTCAAAACTAACCCTCAAGTTTTATAAATTTTGAAATACCTCTGAATTATTAAACTTTACAAATTTACTCTGATTTGTAAAAATTTAGTGAAATACCCCTGGAATTTCAAAATTTCCAAAAATACCCCGGGAATGCAAAATTACCAAAATACCCTTATTGACAAAATCCACAAGGAACCCTATTTTTGAAAAAAAATTTACGAAAATACCCCTATAGGGCAAATTACGAAAATACCCTTGGGAAGTGGAAAAACAGCAACAATGAAAACTACAACATTTCTCTGAATGAACGAAAGTTCATAATTGATTGATGAATGTATGAATGTAAAGACTGTATGCATGTATGAATACGAAAGAACCACTTCTAAAATTCTTTTCATAAAACTTCTTCGCGGGTAATCAGTGGAATAAAGGCTAATTCATAAAATTTCTTAATTAGATTAAAGCACGATCGTAGAAATGAGCTCTAGGGGACGTGGTTCTGGAATACCTTAATTGCCTTGATCGTTGTAAAGTCAGTTCGTTCTTATGTGGCTAGTAAGGTGTATGGAACCTTGATTGTAAACTAAGAGAATGTGCCTAGAAAGTATGATAGTTTCTTAAGATCAGAGTGCGCAGCAGTAGCGTAGTGTGGTGAGCTAGGAAGTACGACTGTTCATTAGTAAGTAATTTCAAGGACGAAGTTATTTTAAGGGAGGTAGAACTGTAACATCCTGAAAATGGGCCTATGCATTTTTGATTTAAGTATACGAAATGGCATGTCTTGTGTGTTATGAATTTATTATGAACATTTCTGGAAACTTGGAAATGTAAGAAATGTTAAGTTCAAAAGAGGAAAGTGAACATTTCCAGAAACTTGGAAATGTAAGAAATGTTAAGTTTAAAGGAGGCAAACGAACATTTTTGGAAACTTGGAAATGTAAGGAAATGTAAGGAAATGTAAGGAAATGTAAGGAAACGTTTTAGGAAAAGTTAAGTTCTGAGGTTAAGAGAGGGAAGTAAAGCAAGGTGGCCTTAAGAAAATTTATGGGTGAAATATGACATACAAAGGGGCTTGGAAAAGTGGCTTGGAGGCGCCATTTAGGGCCTCTGGAGTTGACGCCACAAGCAGGTGCAATTGGGCCTGGGTTCGACTCACTTGGGGAGCAAATAAAAGAATTTTATTTTGGTGCCAGGAACAAGAGAAGTGGACGGCATTAAGGCTCTATAGGGAGGTGTTTTATTGTTGTTAAAATTCGGCAAATAGATGGATAAATGATGGATTTTTATTGATATTTTTATTAAGAGATAAGAGATAATTATTGGATTAAGTTTTAGGTGATAATTAAAGTGATAAAGCTATCAAAATAGAAGAGTGGTGGCCAAGTAAGGGATTCTAAGCTAGTAAATTCGGCTATAAAAGGAAAAGAGAGGCCATTCAGCATTATTTTCTCTTCCTTGATAACCTCTGCCGAATTTCCCTTCTCCTTATTTCACCATTGCCGAATTCTCTTAAGCAACTATTCTTTTCTTCTTCATTCTTCTCCTCTCAATATTCCAAAAGCCGAAACTTGTGTGACTATTCTCTAGGCCTTAAGCCGAATCTTTGAGGACTCAAGAAAAGGGGGCTGTCAATTACAAAGATTAAGGGTAAGGTCAGTAGTTATCAATTTCCATTCTTTTTCTTCTAAGATTAAAGCCGAAACTAGGAAATCTATCCCCATTATTGTGTTAGTCGAAACTTGGAAAGAAGGCTCTTCGAGATTTCTGCCATTGTCGACAACTTCATAAGACAAGTCAACTATTTCGGGATTTAAGAATCTAAGGTAAGTCATATTTAACATTCGGCTAAGGGTTATTTGTTGTGAATAAATGTTAGAAATTGATCTAACACGAAGTTATAGGGATTTCGACAGACATCTAAGGCAAGGAATACTTTCGGGATTTACTAAGTGTCGACTACAAGGAAGGAGAAGTTCTTTTTCCGAAGGTACACCATAGGCCGCGTGTTCCCTAGTTATTCGGTGAGTTTCGGGATTTAAAATCCACAAGGTAAGTGTCTATAGCATTCGGCCAAGGCTTATTTTGATATCTAGATCTATTTCATAATTGTTTAAAAAGCCGAAACTAACCTGGGATGTGATTTAATGTTTGGCCGAATACAAGAAGGAATACAACAAAGTTTCGGGACTTGATTCTTAAGTCAATCGGCAACAAGGTAAGTTTTAGTGTACTAATCCTACTAGGATTTGGATTTATGGCCGAATGGCTCTTTACTAAGTATTAAATGATTGATTAAATGTAGAGATCTAAGATCTAAGGCATTAGATCAAGCTTTTCGGGATTTGGATTGGAAACCTTAAGCGAATCAGATGTGTACCTCACACTATTTCTTGATATATTTATGGCAATAATTAATATGTATGTGACTATAAGAATGTGTAAGAATATGGCTAAGGTACCATGTAATGGTACAAAAGTACTCAGGTACGTTTCCTACTCCTACTAGGAATATGAAATTATGTTATATATGTAACATGTGAAAAGTGATAAGAATGTAAACTAAGGCATGATGTGCATGATATGTATGAAAGGGGAAGTGAATGTGGTGACCTAAGACCACGATATCTGAATGTGGTGACCTAAGACCACGATATTTGAATGTGGTGACCTAAGACCACGATATTTGAATGTGGTGACCTAAGACCACGATATCTGAATGTGGTGACCTAAGACCACGAATTTTATAAGGGCGATGAGCACGTCGATTGCAGCGACTGCCTTCGATGGTGTGTAGCGGATGGAGGGTTGACTTTTTAGTCCCCACGGTGTGCAGGTTGGTGCGGGTGATGTGTAGGGGATGGAATCTAGGTTTGGGTTCGGGTTTGCATCATTATTTTATATCTGTTATATGAATAAGTTTGTGATATGATATTGTATGCCTGAATTGTTAAGTTTTAGTGTTGGTTACACATTGAGTCTGTTTGACTCACCCCGTTTGGGGAATATTTTTCTTCCAGGTGATGATCAGTAATGGACCGGGTCGGCAGGAGCTTAAAGGTGGCCATGCACAGCAAGGAAAATTTCATTATTTGGACTTTTATTCTATTCAAGCATTTTAATTTATTTTTGGGGAATTATTTGATGTAATAAGGCCATAGTTGAACTACTTTATTTTTCTTTCTTTTATTTATTATGTTACGAATTTTTAATGGTTATAAGATTAAGTAAATTTGGTTTAAAATAGACTTTAAATATTTTGTCACCTGAAATAAATGGGTTTTCAATATAAAATCGAATTCGTTTTCAACTCAAGCCCAACCCAAAACCATTTTACTTTCAAAACACACAAATTTTTCCTAAGTAACAAAAGAAATTTGAACTGGTTTACATCGAGGAACATACCAGATCCGGTCAAGCCTCGTGGGCCGGGTTTGGGGTGTTTCAGATGTATCCACGAAATTAACTAAAAATTTGGCTAAGGCAAGTGTACCCATCAATTAATAGTATAGCTACGATGAGCAAAGATATCGTTCCCACGAAGACTAAAAGTACTAGTGTTAGCTCGAATAATCAAACCAAAACTGCCAAGAGTGGGGTCAATTAACCTTTAAAAATTTTGGTGGAAGCAAGGAATGAAAATGAAACAATGAACACAATGACATACATTGGTTCGACCCCAAGTGCCTACTCTACTACCTTAGCTTTCCACAACTAAGGATTTCCTAAATTCACTAATTTGTTGAACCTTTGAGGACAAGGTTTAACCTTACAACCCTCTTAAGATTTCTACCCCAAATCTTAATAAACCTCTCAAAGAATTACAAAGAAGCAAACACAGAGAAATCCTAACAAGATCATAATGTTTTCCAATTAAACACAAATGGAGAAGAATACAATTGAGCAAAAGAAAGACAATAAGAGCTCACAAGTGTGTACAAGAGAATTATGGAAGCATTGAGTACAAAGGTTGTTTGATTGATGATTTTTGCTTGAATATGCTTTCTTCTTGTTGTAGGATTTGTAGAAGCTAGTATTTATACCCCCAATTGATTTCCAACTGTTGAGTTTGTTGTGGTAGTTAATAACGTTGTTAGGGATGTGAAAACCAGAGCATTTAAGACACCTGGAACAACGAGTATCGATGACAAACCAAAAGGTATCGATATTTTTTGTAATAAATGCTAAATTCAATGACTGTTAGAGCTGAAAAATCAATACCAGACAAATTTTATCGATACCTTGTAAAAAGGTATGGATACTAGACCGATACTTAGATGAATATTTTAAAGTCAGAATGTCAATTTGGTATCATTTCTTTCAAGGGGTATCAGTATTTCTAAATTATTGATACTTGGCCAAAAAGTATTGATACTTTTTGGCCTAGAGCAATTCTGACTTGTTTGAAAGGTATTTTGACTTGATAAAATGATAAAAGACCTTTTTACTCAAAATCATTTTAACTTGATTTTAAAGTTGTTTCAAAAATTTTCTAAGAGTTCAAAATAGATATTTAAAATTTTATTTCTTAGACTTCAATATGAAAAATTATTTTATAAATTTTAATTCAATTTTAACTTTTATTCAAAAACATTTTCATTTTTTATATCAAAATATATTTTCAAATAAAGCTTAATTTAACAATCTCCCCCTTTTTGAAATAACAAAACATTTGACAAATTTGTTTTTGAATATATTGCTCCCCCTTAATAAAAGTTATTTTGAATTTAAGGCCAAAGCAAAAATTGACATACATTTTCAAAATTTGACATTCCTTTTGACATGCTTTTTCAAAAATTGACATTCATTTTTACTATAAGAAAAATGATCACATAATTTGCATATGGTTATCTTCAAAGTAATAAACCAATTTACCTTTCTTCTCCCCTTTTTTGTTATATCAAAGGACAAATAAAGTTTAAGGAGGAAAAAAATTGCTAGTTCAAAACTATATGAGAATGAAGAAATAGAGAACTACTATATAAAATAGTTTTAAGGGAGAAATATCCAGGAAGACCAACTAGAGATTGCTTATTTTTTGATCTAGTCAAAGATGGCAAAATGTTACATATAATGTAACATCCGGGATTTAGGGCCTTGCATGTTATCTCGTATCTGGGTGTTCTTGTATGGTGCACGGTTGTTTGAGTGTGTTTGGGGGCTTCGGGAAACCTTGGGGTTAGGTAGGAGCCTTAGTGAAATTTTGGTTTGAAGCTGATAAGGGGAGCTAGGCCTTAAGGGATTAAAAGTGGTGATTAATGACACAAGATGGGAAGTGGTGAAGTGGCTAGGAAAAGCCACCTAGCATGCTTAGTAGTGGCGTCACAAGGGAAGCTGAGGGAGAGGGTTCGAATCTTGGAGGTAGCAGCAAGGGAGCTTTATTTTATTTTGTTTTGGCTCAAGGGAGAGAGGTGTTGGACGGCAATCAAACTCTGGAAGAATGGAGTGGAAGACTTGGTCAAGCTATTCGAATGGTTGGTGGAGATTTATTTGTGGAGTTTGAGTGTTCCAAACTCATTTGAATGAGTGATGTAGAGGGAATTAAGGAGGAAAACGTGGGGGGTGTTGGCTAGTTAGGTGTTAGCCAAATATTTGAGGGGTTGAGAGGAAGGGAACATTCGGTTTTGAGCTTAATGGGAGGGTGCCGAAATTTGGTGTTAGTGTATAGTGCTAAAATTTAGTTTTCTTTCTTCTCATCCTCTCTTGTACCGAAAAACACTTAGCATCTTAACTTTCTTTCTCTCTTTTTGACTCTTAGCCGAAACTTAGAAGACTATTAGGGTCACTTTTATTCATCTTTTTTTCTCATCTTCAAAAGCCGAAAGTGCCACATTTTCTCCCTTTTTTATTTTAAGTTCCATTTTCTTTGTTGAAGCCTCTCTAGCCGAACCATAACTCTCCCTTCTCCTCTTTTCTTTTTCACTTCGACAGCCTTGAACTTACACTACTATTGCAAAAGTCGAATAGGTCATCATCTCTTTCTCTTGGTGGCCGAATGTATCTCTCATTCTGAAACCATAGCCGAACCTTCTGGCCATCTCCATTCATTCTTTTTCTTTCATTGTTGTTATTCTTCAAAGCCGAATCTCTCTTGAGTGGTGACTCTGTTTTGTTTGTTAATCTGTAGAGGGGGTGCCGTCGTTCATTTCCTATCAATTGTCTCAATCGGGTTCGTAGTAGTGGTAAGGGGTCATTATTCCTTTTTAATCTTTCTCTTTTCTTTCTTTGGTTGCCGAAACCAAAGACTTAACCTTGGTTCTTGAGTGTGGCCGAATCTTGATAAGGACCTTAACTTGGTGTTTCTTTTGTTTGAAGCCAGCGTTGGGAGTGTTAAGGATCTTTCGGGATTGGATCAATCAAGGTAAGAAGACTATAACGTTCGGCCGAAGGCCACTTCTTTTGACCATAACTGTGAGGCCGAATCTAACATTGATGCATGTAGGGATTTCGACAATCTCTTGGTTCAAGTATAGACTCGCCGAGTTTTGTCAATTTCAGGTAAGGATATTCGATTAAGATATTATTTAGTTTCGTATAGATCAGATTTAACATGTTAACCGAGTTTCCTGACCAAGATTATGTTTTATGGATTCGAGTACCAGTCAAAGGGAGAAAGGGGTTGGACACGTAGTCCCTACCCCTAAATTCAAGAAGCAGTCAGTTTCAGCGGTTCGGGATTGGCCACCGGGGTGTGGGCTAGCGTCGGAGCAGGATCGTAGGCAAATAGCGGTCGTGTCAATAAGCGATAGTGTCGACATAGAGGGCGTGGTATTACGAGTTATCAGGTGTGTAATTATCACACTGTTTCCTTAGTTGTTTTAATAAAATATATGTATCATGTGTGGTAGCCAATAGTGGCTGTGGAGATGTGGTACCCGCATTGGGTAATCCGGAAACCAGGTTAGTATACTACCTATGTCGAGGCTGTGGTTAATAATTGTGGATGTATGTAAGCATGTTATATATACATGTCTGGATGTATTTATACTTTATTATATTGCCATTTCATCATAGGTTGCTGCATGTGAAACACCCCAAACCCGGCCCACGAGCCTTGACCGGATCTGGTATGTTCCTCGAAGTAAACCGGTTCAAAATTCTTTTATTACTTAGGAAAACTTGTGTGTTTTGAAAGAAAAATTGTTTTGGGTTGAGCTTGAGTTGAAAACGAGTTTATTTTAAAATAAATTTACTTAATCTTATAACCATTAAAAATTCGTAAGATAATAAATAAAAGAAAAATAAAGTAGTTCAACTATGGTCTTATTACATCAAATAATTCCCAAAAATAAATTAAAGTGCTTAAATAGAATAAAAGTCCAAATAATAAAATTTTCCTTGCTGTGCATGGCCACCTTTGTGCTCCTGCCGACCTGGTCCATTATTGATCATCAGCTGGAAGAAAATATTCCCCAACGGGGTGAGTCAAACAGACTCAATGTGTAACCAACACTATAACTTAACAATTCAGGCATACAATGTCATATCACATACTTATTCATATATGAATTAATCAAATGTTTTTCGCAAATCTCTAAATGTTTTATCACCTAAGTAACTACGGTTCACAGTTTAATAACCATTTCTCAAAATCGGCAACCTCACTTATTTTACAAAATATAAACCAAACGTTTTCCTAAAAATACAAACTCGAATCATCTCTCACTATTTCAATACGCCAAAAATACGTTTTAAAAGCCGACATGCTTCAGCAAACACAAAATCATTACAGTTTTCCAAAATGCAAACAAAGATTTAGCTAAGGTTTTTCCTAAGGAACATGTCAGATCCGGTCAAGGCTCGTGGGACGGGTTTGGGTTGTTTCAGTTTGGTATCAGAGCCCAGTTTTAAACTCTCGACCTTGGGTCTAAAGCCCACAACATTTTCAAAATTGAGCCCAAATAAGTTTTTGTGAAAATTTTTGAAATTGAGCAGGTCTTCTGGCATGGCACCTAAGTCTCCGACCCGAAGTCCACCAGGTAAGTACCCCTAACTGTTGTGTGATTTATTATATGATTTGTATGTGGGAATAAAGGGAACATAGATTAGTACACTTAGAACTATTGAACCCTAGGATTAGTTTACTCCAACACAGAATTACATAAGACTTAAAGCCTAATTAAACAAACCTGTGACTGAGTCGTCGAGCTAGGGTGTGGCAACCATTGTGCGCATGTCTAGGATTGGTTTCGGTGGGAGCTTGGTATTTAAGCAGTCCTAGTGACTCACCTCCTCTCCACTCGAATCCTACCTGGTGCGCAGTGACGGTTCACCCTAACCAAGAGGACTTATTCACGGGCTAAATTCAATAATTAAAACCCGAAAGGGACTAGCCATACTGTTCTATAAAAACCTTAGTTTTAAATTCACCAAATTACCCCTTTGATTTGTAGAAAAATTATTTTTGAAAATTTTTCCAAAATATTCCCGATTTACAAAATTACCCAAATACCCTTGGTTTGTACAAATTACTAAAATACCCTTGGATTATAAAATTACCATATTACCCTCGACTTTTGTTAAAATATTCTTACTTTACAAAAATACCAAAAACCCCATTTTACAAAATACCAAGATACCCTGATTTGGAAAATTACCAAAATACCCCTGTAGGACAAATTACGAAAATACCCCTGGGATAGGAACAGACAAAAATGTTTGAATAGTGAATGTGTGTGGTAGGTACTACTGAATGAATGTATTTCTCTGGATTAGGGTAGAAAACTTGAAACGAAAACTCTGAAATGATCGAAAGAACTACTACTAAACTTCTTTTCATAAAACTTCTTCGCAAATAATCAGTGGAACAAGGACTAATGCATAAAATTTCTTAAATTAGATTAAATCGCAAGTGTAGACATGAGCTTTAGGGGACGTGGTCGTAATGTGCGAGGACGTGGTAGAGGTAGAATGACCGTATCGGAACCCGTTAGGTCTGGTCAAGGGTCCGAGAATGAAGTGCCACCACCACCCCACCACCAGCTGTTGGTGTTGAGCAGCAGGATCAGACAGGGGATGATGCAGTATCACAGGCGGTGCTACGGGTTCTTGAGATGGTGGCCGGAGCAGGCGGAGGTATGGGAGCTCGAAAATCTGTACCCGAACGACTCCGAGCCAATGGAGCTGAGGTGTTCCGTGGTGTATCTGGTGTGGCACCCAGTACGGTTGAGTATTGGTTGGAGGCGACAAAGCGAATCATGGACGAGCTGGATCTGACTGCTGAGGAGGAGCTGAAAGGAATGGTGTTGCTACTTCGCGATGAGTCATATCAATGGTGGCTCACAGTTCGGGATGGTGCTACAGCCAAGGAACTCACTTGGGAGTATTTTAAGGCGGCGTATCAAAAGAAGTATGTGGGGACTAGCTATACTGATACGCAGAGGAAGGCATTTCTGGGGCTGGTTCAAGGGAACAAGTCCGTAGCGGAGTACGAGGCTGAATTCTTAAGGTTGAGCCGGTATGCTTGAGGGATCGTGGCTACGGAGCATGAATGATGTGTCCGGTTTAAGGACAGACTGAGGGATGACCTGAGGTTGTTGATAGCTCCACAGCAGGAGCGGGAGTTTGCCGTGTTGGTAGAAAAGGCTTAGGTGGCCGAAGGGATTAAGGACTCTGTAAGGCAGATTACGGATCAGAATAAGCAAAAGAGAGGTTTTGGATCGTCAGGGTCATTTGGAAACGTTCAAAAGAGGCCTAGAGTTGATGGGCCACGAGGTCAGCAGGTTGCTGCAGGAGGGCAGTACCGTACTTGTGCTCAGTGTGGAAAGATGCATCTAGGGGAGTGTTGGAAAAAGACAGGGGGCTGTTTTAAGTGTGGATCCAAGGATCACATGATTAAGAACTATCCTATGAAACCAGATGGGAATCGACCAGCAGCTCAGAGTTTTAATCAGGCTGGAAGAGGTGGACAGCAGCCACCACGGGGTCGTGGTCCGAATGGAAGAGGTAATGGTGCTGGAAGAGGACGGGGAACACCGGGCAGAGGTGCTGGTAATACAGAGGCAAAACAGTCGGGTCTGGTGTATGCAGTTCGCCGAAGGAAGGATGGAGACGCACCAGACGTCATAACCGGTATGTTCCTTATAGCTGACAAGCCTTACTTTGCTTTAATTGATGTTGGCTCGACCCATTCTTATGTTGCATGTAGAGTAGTTGAAACACTAGGCATAGCCTTTGAATTCTCTGATAGGGAGATGACTGTAGTAAGCCCGTTAGGTCAAACTGTAGTGGTGAATAAGATATTTTGGAAAGTACCTCTAGAGATTCATGGAGTGGTATTTCTTGCCAACTTAATGGAACTACCTTTCGGAGAATTCGACCTCATTCTTGGCATGGACTAGCTAGTGGAACATCAGGCTATATTGGATTGCGCAGCTAAGCAAATGGAGTTAAGGACGCCGGAGGATGAGGCGATAATTATGATAGGAGAAAGGAGAAACTATTTGTCTAACGTAGTCTCCACGTTAAAGGCTGATAAGATGGTTCGGAAAGGGTGCAAGGCATTCTTGGCCTTCGTTAGTGCACTGGATGCGAAGGAAGAGGGAGTTAGTGGAGTTAGAACGGTAAGGGACTTTGTGGATGTTTTTCCGGAGGAGTTACCTGGAATACCCCCGGATAGGGAAGTGGAGTTCGGAATCGACTTGCTACCTGGAACAGCTCCTGTGTCAATTGCTCTGTACAAAATGGCACCAAAGGAGTTGGTGGAGCTCAAGGCTCAGATCCAAGAGTTGCTTGATCGTGGGTTCATCCGACCCAGTGTGTCTCCATGGGGAGCATCGGTCTTGTTTGTGAAGAAGAAGGACGGAACTATGCGCATGTGCATAGATTATCGTCAGTTGAATAAGCTGACCATCAAGAACAAGTATCCTTTGCCAACGATAGACGACTTGTTCGATCAGCTTAAGGGGGCAGCGGTGTTCTCAAAGATAGATTTACGGTCTGGATATCATCAGCTTAAGGTGAAGGAAGCTGATATCCATAAGGCAGCTTTCCGAACAAGATACGGACATTATGAGTTCTTAGTAATGCCGTTCGGATTGACGAACGCCCCAGCCGCGTTCATGGATATGATGAATTAGGTTTTTCAACCTTACTTGGATCGGTTCGTCGTTGTGTTCATAGACGACATCCTGGTGTATTCCAAGTCTGAGGAGGAACATGACGAGCATCTTCGGATAGTGTTGCAAGTGTTAAGGGAGAAGAAGCTCTATGCCAAATTCAGCAAGTGTGAATTTTGGCTGAAAGAGGTGGCGTTTTTAGGGCATGTGGTCTCTGCAGAAGGAATAAGGGTGGATCCTCGGAAGATTGAGGCAGTGTTAGACTGGAAACCACCTAAGTCTGTGGCTGAGATTCGTAGTTTCTTGGGATTGGCAGGCTACTACAGAAGGTTCGTAGAAGGGTTTTCATCAATAGCCGCACCTCTGACGAAGTTGTTGAGAAAGGAAGTACCTTTCGTATGGACAGATAAGCAATAGGAGAGCTTTGAGAAGCTTAAGACGGTTTTGACTGAAGCACCAGTTTTGATTCAGCCTGAGGTAGGGAAGGATTTCACGGTGTATTGTGACGCTTCTCACACAAGATTAGGATGTGTTTTGATGCAAGACGGGAAGGTAGTCGCCTATGCGTCTCGACAATGGAGGCCACATGAGGTTAATTATCCGACGGATGACTTGGAATTGGCGACAGTGGTTTTTGCTCTTAAGGTATGGAGGCATTATCTTTATGGAGAAAAGTCAGTGATCTACACAGACCACAAGAGCCTTAAGTATCTGTTAACTCAGAAAGAGTTGAACCTGAGACAGCGAAGGTGGGTAGAGTTATTGAAAGACTACGATTGTTCGATAGAGTATCACCAGGGCAAGGCGAATGTAGTGGCGGATGCCCTAAGTCGAAAGGTTGTGTCGGATCTGAGGGCGATGTTTGCACATCTTAGCTTGTATGACGATGGAAGTTTGTTGGCGGAGTTGCAAGTTAAGCCGACATGTTTGAATGAGGTGAGAGAAAGGCAGTTGGTAGACGATGATTTAAGTGCTAAGTTGCGGCAAGTGCAGAATGGGGAGTTGGAGGATTATGGTGTTAGCAGTAATGGAGTATTGTGTTTCAAGGGTAAAGTCTGTATGCCTAAGGATAAGGAGTTAAGGTGGAAAATTCTTCAGGAATCGTATAGTAGCCCTTATGCTATGCATCCTGGAGGTAGTAAGTTGTATAGAGATCTAAGGAAATAGTTTTGGTGGCCTGGTCTTAAGCGGGAAGTTACAGAGTTCGTAGGGAAGTGCTTAACGTGTCAGCAAGTCAAGGCTGAACACCAAGTTCCGTCAGGATTACTTCAGCCGATAAAGATTCCGCAGTGGAAGTGGGAAAGAATCACCATGGACTTTGTTAGTGGGCTTCCCCTTACGCCTACTAAGAAGGACTCGGTATGGGTGATAGTGGATCGATTGACAAAGTCCGCGCATTTCATACCAGTGCTGGTTGACTATCCTTTGCAAAGGTTAGCGAAGTTGTATGTGGCAGAGATTGTGAGGTTGCATGGAGTGCCGGTGTTGATTATCTCGGATAGGGATCCGAGGTTTACGTCTCGGTTTTGGAAAGCTCTACATTAGGCTTTAGGCACCAGATTAGACTTCAGTACGGCATTTCATCCACAGTCAGACGGTCAGTCTGAGCGGGTAATCCAAGTGTTAGAGGATATGTTGAGGGGCTGTGTGATAGACTTCAGAGGAAGTTGGGAAGAATATTTTCCTCTAGCGGAATTTGCTTATAATAACAGCTATCAAGCCAGTATTCGGATGGCACCGTATGAAGCGCTGTATGGACGGAAATGTCGCACTCCTACGTGTTGGACAGAATTGGGGTAATGTCGAGTTTTGGGTCCAGAAATTGTGGCAGAATCCGAGGAGAAGGTGGAGGTAATTCAGGCACGGTTAAAGGAGGCATCTGACAGGCAGAAGTCGTACGTAGATCTTAAGCGGAGGGAAGTAGAGTTTACTGTGGGAGATCAGGTGTTTCTGAAAGTTTCGCCTTGGAAGAAGGTGATGAGATTTGGTCGCAAAGGGAAGTTAAGTCCCAGATTTATAGGACCTTATCGAGTAGTGAAGCGAGTTGGACCAGTGGCATACCAGTTAGAGTTGCCTTCAGAATTGCAGCAGATGCACGATGTATTCCATGTGTCTATGCTAAGTCGTTATCGATCAGATCCATCTCATGTAGTACCAGTTGAGGAGGTGGAACTAAGGCCAGATCTGTCCTACGAGGAAGAGCCGATTCAGATTTTGGAAGTGAAAGTGCTACGGAGGAAATCAGTTCCTCTAGTCAAAGTGTTATGGTGTAATCATGGATCGGAAGAAGCTTCTTGGGAGCTGGAAGAAGCGATGCGACAGCAATACCCTCACTTGTTTCAGTCAGGTAATTTCGAGGTCGAAATTATTTTAAGGGGGTAGAACTGTAATATCCAGGATTTCGGGCTTGTGCATTTTTGCTTAATTGTATGAAGTAGCATGCCTATGTGTGTTTTGAATGTGTTTTATGAATTTTTAGAACTTTAGAATGTAGGTGAATGCCTTAGAAATTATTTAATTTTAAGTCTTAAAGGGGGAGCTAGGGAATTGAGGCCTTAAGAAAATATGTAGGGGAAATTGGACACACAAATGGGCTTGTTAAAGTGGCAAGGAGGCGCCACTTAAAGCCTTAGGAGGTGACGTCATAATCAATGCAAGGAGGGCCTAGGTTCGAGCAACCAGGGGAGCACTTTCGGAGTGTTTTTGCGTCAAGCTGAGAGGGGAGTTGGACGGTATTAAAACACCAAGGGGATGAGCTTTAGATATGGTTAATTTCTTTTAAAAATTCGGCTAAGCTAAGGGGATAATTATGGTTTTAATTAAATTATTTTTGAATGGGTAAAAAGAGAGGAAATAGGAGAAAAATGAGGAAGCTGATAAGGGAAGAGGAGTTGGCCGAATATGGGGCATAGGAGGATAACATTTTCGGTTTGATGATAGCTAGATAGGTGTGCCGAAATTTCTTCTCTTCTCATATTTCTCTTTTGTGCCTAAAATCTTTAGGAATTCAATTTGCTTTCTTTGTTTTCTTCTTCCTTTTCTATTCAATTGACCAAAACCGAATATCCCTCTCTCAAATCCCATCATTGCCGATTCTTCCTAAGCCTCATAATCTTTCTTTTCTTTCCCTTGTTGAAGCTGAAACTCTCTAGTGCTCATCAAAAGCCAAACACTCAAGGTAACCTGTAGCCGATTGTTCAAAGCCGAAAGTTCACTTCATTGTCACTCTTTGAATCGATTTCTCCTGCAAGCTCTCTTGCCGATTTCTTGAAGGTAGTGATCAATTGCGTCTTAGTCATCTTATTGGTAAGGATCTCTTTAGCCGAACTCTTGTTCTTTTCTTCCCCTAACTGTCGAAAATCAGGGTACTAATCCCATTATTGTTTTTAGCCGAAACCTTGGAGGATCTTTCGGGATTTTCAGAGTAGCCGACTTCTCAAGGAGATCATTCGGGACTCGGTTATTCAAAGGTAAGTAAAGTGTGGTTCGGCTGAAGGCCATTTTATTGTGATTAAATGTTAGAATTGGATCTAACATATGCCTATAGGAATTTCGACAGATACCACAACCAAGTAGCAATTTCAGGATTTAAGATTCACAAGGTAAGTGAACATGAACATTCGGCCAAGGCCATATTTAGTTATTCAGATTTGTTTCTTATCTGTTCAAAAGCCGGAAACTAACTGGTTAAGTGATCTAGTGTGTGGCCGATTGCAAGGGGGGAAACACCACGAAGTTTCGGGATTTGATTAGTAATCAAATCGGCAGCAAGGTAATGATTTTGGGTTGCGGTAATCCTTCAGGATTTGATTATTTAGCTGAATGGCTTTTTGCTAAAGTACTTAGTGTTGGCCGAATGTAGGAACTAGGGATCTAGAGCATTAGATTGAGACTTTCGGGATTTCAGTAAACACGTTAGTAACCAGGTGTGTAACCCTTCACTAATTCCTAATAGATCTACGGTATTAATATTATGAATGTGTTAATTGAAAGTATGAAAGATATGGTCAAAAGTACCATTCAATGGTACAGAGTATCCAGGTACATAAACCTACTATTACTATGTTAATGGTGTATGAATATTGAAGATAACCATAAGTGAATTCGTTATGAACATGGAATAAGATATATGGCATGATTTTGCATGTTTTGTGTGACATATGGGCATATGGGTGATATTGAAAGGGGAAGTGATCTGGTGGTCTTTACCACAATATCTGGTGACTCTTGTCACATAATCTGAATGTGGTGACTTATGTCACAAAATGTTATCTGGTGACTATCACATATTATTATCTGGTGGCTATGCCACAAAAATTTATAAGGGCGATGTGCAAGTCATCTGCAGCGACTGCCTTCGATGGTGTGTAGCGGATGGAGGGTCGATTTAGTAATCCCCACGGTGTGATGGCAGGTACGGGTGATGTGTAGAGGATGGTTATTAGGTTTGGGTTCGGGATTGCATCATTATTTATGTGTGTTATATATATATATGATTTGTATGCCTAAATCTTTGGGAGTTGTGTTGGTTGTTACACATTGAGTCTGTTGACTCACCCCGTTGTGGGATATCTTTTCAGGTGACACTCAGTGAATGGACTGGGTCAGTGGAGACTATGTGGTGGCCATGCTGAACGTTTTCAGGATTTCGAACGGTTGAATTCACGTTTTCTATTATTTTATTTTCGGGATTTATTTGATATTTTTCCAGTTGTAATAAGGCCACTACTTAGACATTTTTATTTCTTTATGTTTCAAGTTTTAACTTTCATTTAGTAATCAGTATATGAATTAATCAAATGTTTTTCGCAAAACTCTAAATGTTTTATCACCTAAGTAACTACGGTTCACAGTTTAATAACCATTTCTCAAAATCGGCAACCCCACTTATTTTACAAAATATAAACCAAACGTTTTCCTAAAAATACAAACTCGAATCATCTCTCACTATTTCAATACGCCAAAAATACGTTTTAAAAGCCGACATGCTTCAGCAAACACAAAATCATTACAGTTTTCCAAAATGCAAACAAAGATTTAGTTAAGGTTTTTTCCTAAGGAACATGTCAGATCCGGTCAAGGCTCGTGGGCCGGGTTTGGGGTGTTTCACAGAGCAAGTATTCTGACTTCTCCACACAGCCACAAGGCACGTCTGTGTGCTAAGGCGTGTGCTCTTAGGCCATATATTGACTTATACACACGGCTACTAGGCACGCCCGTGTACCATGTCCGTGTGCTCTTAAGCTAGCTACTGACTTTACCCCACGGTTACTAGGCACGCCCGTGTGCCATAACCGTGTAGGCAAAACAGGCCATTTTCAAGGCCAATTTGCCACCCACACAAGGGTCAATCCTACAAGCACATTTAAGCATAATTCCACACACAATTTGGCAACCAATTTCATGACAAGTGATCAACATATCCTCTCATCCAATCTCATTTCTAATCATGTCAACTTATAAACTAAATTGCAAAACTAGAACACATTCAATACCAAACATAATTCATCCTCAAATTCATTAGATCATACTAGCATCAAACCATCATTAAGTTTACCATTCATAAGACATTCTCATTACCAATAAGCCATACCATAATATGCATCATATACCAAATTCATTCATGCTTATAGCCAACATATAACCAGCCACATCACATGGCTATATACATATCTCAAATCTACTTCAAAACAACTATCCTATCATGCCATATTTCAACTATATACATCTTTCCAAAAATACCAAAATAGATTGCTGATAGTGTGATTGAAATGCTGACGATTCCTGGATCCGAGCTAGCTTTACTGACACTGCAAGCAGAGAAATAAATCACACAGTAAGCTTTCGAAGCTTAGTAAGTTCGTAACATAAAACATTATACTAAAACCAATCATCACATAGATTATTTCACGAACACATATATACCAAACCATACAAGCTAATATATATTCAATTTAACCTTCCATAATCTCGATCATAATTTCATCAACCACATAGGTTCCGAACATACCTTAGCCAACACTTAGTTATCGATAATATATGCTACTCAACTCTCACTACTTCATTCCTATCAACTCCCATCCCTTCTTTGGCTCAATCGCACACTTACTGCCCAAAACATTAACCGAAACTCAATTCATCATCGCACACTTAGTGCATTTATATCAACTGATCTTAAAACAGTATCGCAGACACAGTGCCAACCACAAAACCAGAGCTTATATTATTTCGCACACCCAGTGCTAATCATCTCGGTTTCACTTTCAATTACGCACACTTAGTGCCACGTAAACTAAGCTCTCATATAACATTCATAATTCAATAATATCATAACATTCATTTCATAGCTAAATATACGAATTATGTCCGAACTTACCTCGGATGTCGAAATATACCAAAACGATCGATTAGTCGAGCACTTTATCTTTGCCTCGATCTCGATCCGAACCTCTCCTTTCTTGGTCTATATACATTCAAATTCAATCCATTCAATCACATAATCATTCAATTTAATTCACACACACTTATTTAGGGCATTTTACAAAATAGCCCTCACATTTTCACATTTCGACACTTTAGTCCTTAATTCACAAAATCATCAAATATAGGTAATCATCATATGCCCATGCTTAGCCGAATACTCTTGTATCTCATACAAGTCCACACATTTCATTTATTTCACATTTTAGTGCCTCAAAATGCTATTTTCTCAATTTAGCCCTAATTAGCTAAATTCATAAAAAATTCAAGAGCAAAATATGTTCATTAAACACATATATTTCATTTAACACCAACACTCACCACAAAGCTCACCATTTCATCAATGGCACATTTCATAAATATCATCAATTCACAAAATTTAAGCATGGGTTTTGTAGAGCACAAAGCAACGATTATAAAAACCTAGAAATTAATAAAAACCGAGCAAAATCTAACCTTGAATCAAGCCAACTGCTAGCCGAAATTACCAAAACTTAAAACCTCTCTTCTTTCTTCAATATTTGGAGCAAAGATGTATAGAAAATGGCTTATTTTGATGCTTTGTGTTATTATAAATTAACTTAATAATCAAATACCAATTTTGCCCTTTTATTAGTCATATAAGACAAATTTACATTATGGTTATCTAGTCATTTAACCATCCACTATCTTAAAGTTGGATTAATAACAACATAAGGCCTCCACCTTAAAAAGCCAAAAAAAATTAAGTACTCATAAATCAGTACACAACATTTTACACTTTATGCAATTAAGTCCTTTCTCTAATTCAGCATACAGTCAATAAAATTATCACACAGAATTTTCACACAAGCTATATCAAATATAACCAACACCAAAAATAACATTAAAATATTATTCCGACCTCAGATTTGTGGTCTCAAAACCACTGTTCCGACTAGGGTATAAACCAGGCTGTTACAAAGAACATCAAAAGAATAAGCCAAACTAGATACATAATGTCAGAATAGATCAAATAATGCACATAAAACTCCCCCTATCTTTTTGTTTATAAAAGCCATGAATACTTTACTTATCAAGCACTTTGAAATAAAATAAAAGATATACAAATTTGAAATTCAATCAAAATTCATGGAAAAATTTAACACAAAGTCAAGGCAAGATGGTCAAACCTAGTTCTCTCCTTAGTGTAAAAAATCTCTTCTTGTCTAAAGGTTTTGTAAAAATGTCGGCTAATTAGTTTAAGGCATCTACATACTGTAGAACTATTTCTCCTTTATGGACATGATCTCTGATGAAATGATGCCTAATTTTAATATGTTTAGTCCTAGAATGTTGCATGGGAGTTTTAGTGAGACAAGTAGCACTATTATTGTCGCACTTGATAGGAATGGTATTTATATCAATTCCATAGTCCTTAAGTTATTGTTTCATCCATAAAACTTGAGCACACCAACAACCGACAGAAATATATTCCACTTCGGTGGTGTGTAATGCAACACTATTTTGTTTATTATAAAACCATGATATAAGCATGTTGGCTAGGAATTGACAAGTATCGAAGGTGCTTTTCCTATCTAATTTTCATCCTAAAAAATTCGCATCCGAGAATGCATGCAAGCTAAAGGATGAGTCTTTAGGATACCAAAGACCTAAATTAGGAGTGTCTTTAAGGTATCTAAAGATACTCTTAAGTGCTTGTAAATGTAATTCCTTAGGACAAGATTGATATCTAGCACACAAGTATACACTAAACATAATGTAGTGTCTACTTGCGGTAAGATAAAACAAAGAGCTAATTATACCTATACAATTTTAAATCTAAACATTTACTTTTATCATCTTTGTCAAGCTTTGTAGAAGGGCTTATTGGTGTAGCTTGTGGTTTGAAATTGTCCATCCCAAACTTCTTGAGCATTTCCCTTGTGTACTTAGCTTGATTGATGAATATGTCATCGTTCCTTTACTTGATTTGGAGTCTGAAGAAGAAGTTTAGTTCTCCCATCAAGCTCATCTCAGATTCACCCTGCATTAACTTAGAAAATTCTTGACAAAGAAAATTATTAGTAGAACCAAAAATAATATCATCAACATAAATTTGAACTACTAATAAATCCTTGTAACATCCTAAATTTATGGGCCTATGCATTTAGTGTAGGAATATGTTTAATATGTTAACTTAGGTGAAAGGGGTCTAAATTTGGGCTTAGAATTAGGCAAAGGCCCAGATTAAATTATTTTAAGGTGGCATCATTAACAATTAAAAAGGAACAAGTTTTGGGTCGCAAGGAGCCCATGTTTTTAGGCCAATTTCGGCACTTTAAATGAAGATTGGGTGACACCACTCACAAGGGATTTAGGGGCCCAAAAATGTAAGTTTAATGAAGCCCAAATATTTTAATTTAAATGAGTTAAATTTTGGCATTTAGAATTAATGAGGTGGAAGACTACAAGGCTTAAAAATAGGAAGATTTATATGGATTTTTAAGTGATAATATCATAGATAAAAAGGAGAAAAGTTAGGAGCTTATCTTCAAAGGAAGTGTTGGCCGAAAATCCACCACCTAGAGGAGTGTAAAATTCAGCTACTGCATGGCATAGAGGGTGCAGAAATTCTCCTCTCTTCTAGCTTAAATTTTAAGGGCGTTTTCGGTATTTAGCAGTAGGTGTCAAAAATCTATAAATAGGGGGGGCTGGCTCCTTGTTTCTGACATTGAAAAACACTAAAATCCTCTCCCTTGGTGCCGAAATTCCCTAGCCTATCCCTCTCCAAATTTATTTCTTCAATTTCTTCAAAAGCCAAAACTTTTCCCCACTTTCTTTTCCCTTGTGCCGATTTCTCTAAAAAGCCGAAGCATCCATCGTTTTTTCTTTTATTCATCCTATTTGAGAAATTATTCTATACTTCCGGCATTTAAATCTTCCATTGGCATTGCCGAATCCTCTCTCTAGTGCTAGCCGAATCTCCTAAGCTGAGGTAAGAGTCGATTTTTGTTTAGTTCTCATAATCTATTCCCGGTTTTTGAAAAGCAAAAGCCGAAAGCTAATAGTTTAATGGTTTTCGGGATTTGAAGGAAGCTTGGTCGACTAGATCAAAAAGTCGAAAATCATCAGGATTTTAAGGTAAGAAGAGTTGTTTATTCAAATACATAAAAATTGGGTAGAACACTAACCATGGCCGAATAGAGGAGAGGCCCTAGTTTCACATCCTTCCGGCTTTTTGAGCAAAGTTGTAGATCGGTTTTGCAAGGGTATCAACATTAATCAGGTGTGTAGATCTCTAACACGCTACTAATAAACCTGTATGTATATTTATTCTGTATGTTATGGGCTAAAAAGCCGGAATAAGGCTGTATAGAAAGTCGAATGGAACCCTAAAAAGGGTTAGGCAAGGATGCCAGGTACGTAAATATAGAACTCCCTATGTGTATCGAAGAATATATATATATATATATCTGCTTGATGTTTCTTTATGTATGTCTGCATGGGGTGGGATTGATGATAATTGAAGGGGAAGTGCATGATAGGTCACTTGGTGATCGGTGGTAGAAATCCCACATAATTTTAAATGTAAGGTCACGTAGTGATCGGTGGCTATGCCACGTTTAATGATTCCTACTTAATAGGAATAGGCAGTACGGTTGTCATTTTGGTGTGTAACAGATGGAGGGTTGATTGTAGAAATCCCCACGGTGTGATGGTTGGTACGGGATGGTGTATAGAGGATGGAAACCTAGGATGGGGTGGGTTATTCATTCTATATTGTTATTATGTGATTATGATTGATGCCTTCCTGTATGGGCGAGGGCCCATAATGTGTTTGTGGGCTCAGGTCGATGTGTGTTTTGAGATCTATACACTGAGTCTTTGTGACTCACGCTTTCCTTTTCTCTACTCTTCCAGATGAACAGTAGATCGTGGACATGGGAGCCGAGATAGACTTGAGGGGCCATCAAGTTTCTTTTGACAAGTTAATTTGGAGTTTCTTTAAGTTTATTTTTTTTATTTCATTATGGGAATATTTTTGTAATAAGGCTCCTAGTTTTTATTCAACTTAGGAGTTTACAATGTTAAGCATCTTATGAATTTTATGATGAGGCTTATTTATACTTAATAATAATTAATACAAGGTTATTTTTTTAAAAATGCCGCTTATTTACTTAAATATTGTCTAATGAACTCACAATTTCAAAAACCAACAAAGCTAAAGTTTTCAAAGTACAAGCAGTGACATGCCAGATCCGGTCGAAACGCATGGGCCGAGTTTGGGGTGTTACATTTTGGTATCAGAGCCCAGTTCAAAATTCGGGCTGTGAAATGGGTCTAGAAGTGTTTTAGAGAAAAATTGAATTTAAGAAAAATTTTTGGTTTGAAGACATGGCCTTCGAGTCTACCGGTATCCAATCCACCTAGGTAAGTATTCTGAACTCCTGATTGTGATATAAATGTGGGCTTAGTGGGCTTTATGGGACGTAGACTATCTAGATTAGAACTTGATGGACTCTAGGCTTAGACAAACAACTCTTCAATTCCATAAGACTTAATTTCACTAAACAAAACCTGTAAACGAGTCGCAAGACTAAGGTGTGGCAACAGGCATATGCATGTCTAGGAGTAGATCCGGAAGAGCTTGGTATTTAAGCAGTCCAAGTGACTCACCTCCTCTTCGCTGGAATCTTACCTGGTGCATAGTGACTGTTCACTTTAGCCATAACGGGGTGTGGCAATAGGCATACGCATGCCTAGGAGTGGATTCAGGGAGAGCTTGGTATTTAAGTAGTCCTAGTGACTCACCTCTTCTTCGCTAGAATCTTACCTGGTGTGTAGTGACTATTCACTCTAGCTAGAAGGACTTGTTCATGGGTTGAACCCATAATTAAAACCCGAAAGGGACCAACCACCCTATTTTGCAAACAAAAACCCTTAAGTTTTGTACACTTCAAAAAAAAAAAATACTTGATTTGAAAATGTCCACAGCCATGAAGGAAATTACCAAATTACCCTTGTTTTGCAAAATGACCAAAATAACCCTGGTTTGAAGAAATTACCAAATTACCCTTGTTTGGTAAAATTACCGAAATGCCCTCGGATTTCAAAATTACCGAAATACCCTCGGATCTCAAAATTATCGAAATACCCCTGGATTTCAAAATTACCGAAATGCCCCCAAATTTCAATTTTCTAAAATGCCCCTGAATTTCAAAATGACCGAAATACCCCCAGATTTTAAAATTACCGAAATACCCCTGGATTTCAAAAATTATCGAAATGCCCCCGAATTTCAAAATTTTCGAAATACCCCCGGATTCCAAAATTACCAAAATACCCCCAATTTTCAAAATTACCAACATACCCCCGAGAATGCAAAATTACCAAAATACCCTTATTTGAGAAAATCACCAAGGAAAATTATTTTAAAAAATTACGAAAATACCCCTATAGGATAAAATTATGAAAATACCCCTGGGTAGTAAAAACAACAACAACAACAACAACAGCAACAACATTTTTCTGTAATGAACGTGAGTTCATGATTGGATGTATGTGTTTCTTAGAGGATATGAACTTGAGACTGTGTGGTGAATGCGAATTCGAAAGAATTACTGTTAAAGCTATTATTCATAAAACTGTCCGTGGTTAAAACAGCGGAAGAAAACTAATAGTGCATAAAATTTCTAATCAGATAAACGCGAATCGATAGAATGAGTACAAGGGGTCGAGGACGTCCGCCACGTGGTCGTGGTAGGGGTAAGAGGACGGTGTCGGAACCAATAGGGTCTGGTCATGGTTCTGGAAACGAGATGCCAGCTGTGGGGGAGGAATTTCAGGATCAGACTGCCGGAGATGACGCAGTATCTCAGGCAATGCTAAGGGTTTTAGAGAGGGTTGCTGGGGCTGGTATGGGTACAGGAGCCCGGAAATCTGTGCTCAAACGGCTTAGAGCTAATGGGGCAGAAGTGTTTAGGGGAATTTCTAATGTAGCCCCAAGTTCAGCTGAGTATTGTTTGGAGGCGGTAGAACGCATAATGGATGATTTGGATTTAACGAAGGAGGAAAAGTTGAAGGGAGTTGTATCCCTCTTGAGGGATGAAGCCTATCAGTGGTGGCTTACGGTAAAGGATGGTGCTGTGGCTGACCGTATCACCTGGGATTTCTTTAAAACGGCATTTCAGAATAAGTACATTGGATCAAGTTATGTGGATGCGCAGCGTAGAGCATTTCTGAATCTGGTGCAAGGGAGTAGATCAGTGGCTGCGTATGAAGCTGAGTTCTTACGTCTTAGCCGATATGCTCGTGGGATGGTAGCCACGGACCATGAACGTTGTGTTAGGTTTGAAGATGGCCTGAAGGATGACTTGCGTGTTTTGATAGCCCCGCAGCGGGAGAGGGAATTTGCTGTCCTAGTGGAAAAGGCTAAGATAGCCGAGGAGGTAAAGCGGACTGAGAAATTAAATCGAGATAGGGATAGAGGTGGAAATAAGAGGAATCTTGGATCGTCAAGCAGGTGTACTCAGAAAAGGTCCAGGCCTGATGGACCAAAACGAGAAGAGAAACCTACTGCTACTAACCAGACACCCAATTGTGCTCGATGTGGCAAATTTCATGCCGGTGAGTGTTGGGCAGGCAGTGGAAAGTGTTTTAGATGTGGATCTACGGACCACCAAGTTAGGAACTGTCCGCAGCAAAGAGGCGGTGAAGGGACCATGGGTCGAGAGAATGCTCAGCCTGGCAGAGGAGGTCAGCAACCACAAAGAGGTCGGGGTGCAGGCCGAGGTGGTAATGGTGTTGGTCGGGGTCGTGGAGCACCAGGCCAAGGGGCAGGAAACACTGAGGCGAGACAGCCGGTGTTGGTCTATGATGTCAGACATCGTGAAGAGGCTGATGCACCGGATGTCATAACCGGTGCGTTCTTAATTTTTGTTTTGCCTTACACTGCATTGATTGACATTGGGTCGATGCATTCGTACGTAGCTAGTAGCATATCGGGAACTTTAAGGCTAGAATCTGAAATTACCCCTAAGGCAATGACTGTAGTTAGCCCGTTAGGACAATCGGTAGTAGTGGATAAACTTTATCGGGAAGTACCTCTAGAAGTTCAGGGGACAGTTTTCCGAACGGATTTGATGGAATTACCGTTCGGAGAATTTGATTTAATTTTATGCATGGATTGGCTTGTGAAGTATCAAGCTAATTTAGATTGTGCAGCGAAGCGTATGGTATTAAGGACCCCCGAGGGTGATGAAGTGTTGGTGATAGGAGAAAGGGGGAACTGCTTGTCGAATGTGGTGACTGCCCTAAGAGCAGAAAGGATGGTGAGGAAAGGATGGATCAATGTGTATGTGCATTGATTATCGCCAGTTGAACAAGCTAACAATCAAGAACAAGTACCCGTTACCAAGGATCGATGACTTGTTCGATCAGTTGAAGGGAGCCTCAATCTTTTCTAAGATAGATTTGAGATCAGGGTACCATCAGCTCAGGGTTAAGGAGGCAGATATACATAAGACAGCTTTTAGGACTCGCTACGGTCATTATAAGTTTATAGTGATGCCGTTTGGATTAACCAACGCGCCAGCAGCATTCATGGACATGATGAACCGAGTATTCCAACCTTACTTAGATCGGTGTGTAGTGGTGTTTATCGATGATATCTTAGTTTATTCGAAGTTAGAGGAGGAGCATGACGCTCATCTGCGAATAGTTTTGCAGATCCTAAGGGAGAAGCAGTTGTATGCCAAATTCAGTAAGTGTGAATTTTGGCTGAGGGAAGTAACATTTCTAGGGCACGTTGTGTCGGTAGAAGGGATTAGGGTTGACCCTCGAAAGATTGAAGTAGTGTTGGATTGGAAGCCACCTAGGTCCGTGGCTGAGATTAGGAGTTTCCTTGGTCTAGCAGGGTATTACCGAAGGTTTGTTGAAGGATTTTCTTCAGTTGCGGTACCGTTGACCAAGTTACTACGGAAAGGAGTTTCGTTTGTTTGGTCTGCTAAATAGCAGGAGAGTTTTGAAAAGTTAAAAAGGTTTCTGACGGAGGCTCCGGTGTTGATTCAGCCAGAGGCGGGGAAAGAGTTTGTAATTTACTGTGACGCGTCACACGTAGGATTAGGGTGTGTGTTGATGCAAGATGGAAAGGTGGTTGCATATGCATCTCGGCAGTTAAGACCGCATGAATTGAATTACCCCACCCATGATTTGGAATTGGCGGCAGTGATGTTTGCCTTAAAAATTTGGAGGCATTATCTGTACGGGGAGAAATCTGTCATCTACACAGATCATAAGAGCTTGAAGTATCTTTTGACTCAGAAGGAGTTGAACCTAAGGCAGAGAAGGTGGATCGAGTTACTAAAGGATTACGATTGCTCGATAGAATATCATCCGTGTAAGGCTAATGTAGTAGCGGATGCTTTAAGTCGTAAAGTAGTCTCTGACCTAAGGGCAATGTTTGTTGACCTTAGTTTGTATAAGGATGGTAGCTTATTAGCCGAACTTCAAGTGAAACCTACTTGGATTAGTCAAGCGAATGAGAGGCAACAGACCGATGAGTTGTTAAGGGGGAAATTGCAGCTAATCCCAAAGGATGGGCCAGCAGAATTCAGTATGAATTAGGAAGGATTGTTATGCTTCCGAGGGAAGGTTTGCATGCCAAAAGATCCGGAGCTAAGGCAGAGGATTCTGAATGAGGCGCATGGTAGTGCATACGCTATGCACCCTGGAGGAAGTAGGATGTTTCGGGATTTGAGAGATCAGTTCTGGTGGCCGGGTTTGAAGCAAGAGGTAACTGAATTGGTGGGTAAGTGTTTGACCTGTCAGCAGGTCAAGGCAGAACATCAGTTACCATCAGGATTATTACAGCCAGTGAAGATCCCACAATGGAATTGGGAAACAATTACCATGGATTTTGTTAGTGGGCTTCCCCTCACACCCACTAAGAAAGATGCGATTTGGGTAGTTGTTGATCGCTTGACGAAGTCTGCACACTTCATCCCAGTACGTGTTGACTACTCCTTGCAGAAGTTAGCTAAGTTATACATAGCAGAGGTGGTAAGGTTGCATGGAGTACCGGTCTCGATCATATCAGATAGGGACCCTAGGTTCACCTCACGATTTTGGAAGGAGTTGCATCAAGCGTTGGGTACGAAGTTGGACTTCAGTACAGCGTTTCATCCTCAGACCGATGGACAATCTGAGCGAGTAATTCAGATCTTGGAGGACATGTTGAGAGGATGTGTCATTGATTTTAGAGGTAACTGGGAAGAGTTCTTACCGTTAGCAGAATTTGCTTACAACAACAGTTACTAGTCAAGTATTAAGATGGCACCCTATGAAGCCCTGTACGGGCGGAAGTGTCGTACTCCTACTTGTTGGACGGAATTAGGAGAACGTCGGGTCTTGGGTCCGGAGTTGGTGATCGAGACCGAAGAAAAGGTTGAATTAATTCGGGTTCGACTGAAGGAGGCGTCGGATAGACAGAAGTCTTATGCTGATTTAAAGCGTAAGGACATAGAGTTCGCAATAGGTGATAAAGTATTTTTAAAGGTGTCACCGTGGAAGAAGGTACTAAGGTTTGGTCGAAAGGGGAAATTAAGTCCTAGATTTATCGGACCATATCGGGTGTTGAAGCGAGTAGGACAAGTAGCCTATCAACTAGAGTTACCTCCGGAACTAAGTCAAATTCACGATGTATTTCACGTCTCTATGTTAAGACGATACCGTCCCATATTGTGCCTGTGGAGGAAATCGAGGTAAGACCTGATCTATCCTTCGAAGAGGAACCCATAGAAATTTTGGATCGTGATGTCAAGGTGTTGAGAAGGAAAACGGTTCCATTGGTTAAAGTACTGTGGCGGAATCATGGTTCTGAGGAGGCTACGTGGGAACCTGAAGAAGCAATAAGGCAACAATACCCTCATCTTTTCTGATTAGGTAATTTCGAGGACGAAATTTCTTTAAGGGGGTAGAACTGTAACATCCTAAATTTATGGGCCTATGTATTTAGTGTAGGAATATGTTTAATATGTTAACTTAGGTGAAAGGGGTCTAAATTTGGGCTTAGAATTAAGCAAAGGCCCAGATTAAATTATTTTAAGGTGGCATCATTAACAATTAAAAAGGAAAAAGTTTTGGGTCGCAAGGAGCCCATGTTTTTAGGCCAATTTCGGCACTTTAAATGAAGATAGGGTTACGCCACTCACAAGGGATTTAGAGGCCCAAAAATGTAAGTTTAATGAAGCCCAAATCTTTTAATTTAAATGAGTTAAATTTCGGCATTTAGAATTAATTAGGTGGACGACTACAAGGCTTAAAAATAGGAAGATATATATGGATTTTTAAGTGATAATATCGTAGATAAAAAGGAGAAAAGTTAGGAGCTTATCTTCAAAGGAAGTGTTGGCCGAAAATCCCCCACCTAGAGGAGTGTAAAATTCAGCTACTGCATGGCATAGAGGGTGCCGAAATTCTCCTCTCTTCTAGCTTAAATTTTAAGGGCGTTTTCAGTATTTAGCAGTAGGTGTCAAAAATCTATAAATAGGGGGGCTATCTCCTTGTTTCTGACATTGAAAAGCACTAAAATCCTCTCCCTTGGTGCCGAAATTCCCTAGCCTATCCCTCTCCAAATTTATTTCTTCAATTTCTTCAAAAACTGAAACTTTTCCCCACTTTCTTTTCCCTTGTGCCGATTTCTCTAAAAAGCCGAAGCATCCATCACTTTTTCTTTTATTCATCCTATTTGAGAAATTATTCTATACTTCCGGCATTTAAATCTTCCATTGGCATTGCCGAATCCTCTCTCTAGTGCTAGTCGAATCTCCTAAGCTGAGGTAAGAGTCGATTTTTGTTTAGTTCTCATAATCTATTCCCGGTTTTTGAAAAGCAAAAGCCAAAAGCTAATAGTTTAATAGTTTTCAGGATTTGAAGGAAGCTTGGTCGACTAGATCAAAAAGTCGAAAATCATTAGTCTTCAATTTCGGGATTTTAAGGTAAGAAGAGTTGTTTATTCAAATACATAAAAATTGGGTAGAACACTAACCATGGCCGAATATAGGAGAGGCCCTAGTTTCACATCCTTCCGGCTTTTTGAGCAAAGTTGTAGATCGGTTTTGCAAGGGTATCAACATTAATCAGGTGTGTAGATCTCTAGCACGCTACTGATAAACCTGTATGTATATTTATTCTGTATGTTATGGGCTAAAAAGCCGGAATAGGGCTGTATAGACATTCGAATGGAACCCTAAATAGGGTTAGGCAAGGATGCCAGGTACGTAAACATAGAACTCCCTATGTGTATCGAAGAATATATATATATATCTGCTTGATGTTTCTTTATGTATGTATGCATGGGGTGGGATTGATGATAATTGAAGGGGAAGTGCATGATAGGTCACTTGGTGATCGGTGGTAGAAATCCCACATAATTTTAAATGTAAGGTCACGTAGTGATCGGTGGCTATGCCACGTTTAATGATTCCTACTTAATAGGAATAGGCAGTACGGCTGTCGTTTTGGTGTGTAACGGATGGAGGGTTGATTGTAGAAATCCCCACGGTGTGATGGTTGGTACGGGATGGTGTGTAGAGGATGGAAACCTAGGATGGGTTGGGTTATTCATTCTATATTGTTATTATGTGATTATGATTGATGCCTTCCTGTATGGGCCAGGGCCCATAATGTGTTTGTGGGCTCAGGTCGATGTGTGTTTTGAGATTTATACACTGAGTCTTTGTGACTCACGCTTTCCTTTTCTCTACTCTTCCAGATGAACAGTAGATCGTGGACATGGGAGCCGAGACAGACTCGAGGGGCCATCAAGTTTCTTTTGACAAGTTAATCTGGAGTTTCTTTAAGTTTATTTTTTTATTTCATTATGGGAATATTTTTGTAATAAGGCCCCTAGTTTTTATTTAACTTAGGAGTTTACAATGTTAAGCATCTTATGAATTTTATGATGAGGCTTATTTATACTTAATAATAATTAATACAAGGTTATTTTTTTAAAAATGCCGCTTATTTACTTAAATATTGTCTAATTAACTCACAATTTCAAAAACCAACAAAGCTAAAGTTTTCAAAGTACAAGCAGTGACATGCCAGATCCGGTCGAAACGCATGGGCTGGGTTTGGGGTGTTACAATCCTTGTCTTTTCTTTTAATAAAAAGTGTTGTGTCAACCTTCCCTTTACTAAAACCTTTTTCAATAAGAAAATTTGATAACCTTTCATACCAAGCTCTAGGAGCTTGTTTCAAACCATATAGAGGTTTTGAAATTTATAAAACATGGTTTGAAAATTTTGGATCTTCAAAACTGGGTGGTTGTTCAACATACACTTCATTTATAAAACTATTTATAAATGAAAATTTTACATTTATTTGATAAAATTTAAAAACATTAAAGCATGAAAAAGCTGAAAGCATTCTAATGGCTCATATCCTAGCTACGGAAGCACAAGTTTCATCATAATATATTCCTTTCTCTTGAGTGTAACCTTGAGCAATAAACCTAGCCTTGTTCCTCACTATGTTACCACTCTCATCTAGCTTGTTCCTAAAAACCCATTTAGTACTTATAGTAGATTTATCATGAGGTCTTTCAAATAGGTTCCGTGTTTTACTTCTCTCAAATTGATTTAACTTTTCTTGCATAGTCAATATCCAATATTCATCATTTAATTCTTCTTTGATATTTTTAGGCTCAATGCATGTGATAAATGCAACAAAATTACAAGTATTTCTAAGAGAAGATCTACTAATTACCCCTTTTGATGGATCTCTTAGTATCTTACCATCCTTCACATAGTTGAACTCTCTTGGATGAATGACTTCCCTTTCCTCTATTGTAAGCTCTTCTAGAGCATATTGTCTTTTTTCTTGAATCTTCTCACTTGATGATTGATCCTCTTTATCATTATTATTAATTTTTTTTGCATCATCATCATCTACACAAGAATCCTTTCAAGGGGGACATTAGAGTCATAAAAAACAACATGTATAGACTCTTATACTACTAAAGTTTTTATGTTAAAGACTCGAAAAGCTTTAGAATTTAAAGAATAACCACGAAAAATTCCTTCATCACTTTTTGCATCAAATTTACCAAGATTTTCTTTATCATTGTTTAAAACAAAACACTTGCATCCAAAGGGATGAAAATAACTAATGTTAGGGCTTTTATTTTTTTGAAAATTTCATATAGAGTTTTCTTTAAAATAGGATTAATCATTACTCTATTAACAACATAGAAAGCAACGTTTGTGGCTTTTGCCCAAAAATATTTTGGGAAATTATTTTCACGAAGCATGGTTCTAGCCATTTCTTCTAAAGTTCTAATTTTGCTGTCAACAACTCCATTTTAATGAGGGGTTCTAGGTGTAGAAAAATTATGGCTAATTCCATTGAGTTGCAAAAATTTTCAAACCCAAGGTTTTGAAATTTGGTTCCATGATCACTTCTATCACTAGTGATAGAGTAACCTTTTTTCATTTTGATTCATTTTTGAAAATGTGATGAATTTTTCTAAAGCTTCATCTTTAGTACTTAAGAAAAGAACCAGAGTAATTCTAGAATAGTCATCAACAAGCACAAAAGCATATTGTTTTCCTCCCAAGCTAGTTTTCGTAGTAGGACCAAACAAGTTTATGTGGATTAGTTGAAGAACTCTACTAGGTTTAAAGGAAACTCTTCTATGTTTACCCTTAACACATGCATCACAAACTTTTTCTAATTCAAAATCAATTTTAGGCAATCCTCTTACTAAGTCATGTTTAGCTAATTTATGTAATATGCTCATGCTAGCATGTCTTAGTTTTCTATTTCATAATAAAGAATTATTTTTATTTTTAGCAACAAGGCATATGAGTGAATCATGCAAATCTTCAAAATGCACCATATAAAAATTTCTTATCCTATGCCCGACAAGCATAATCTTATTAGACGCAATGTCAACTATTTTACAATCATGAGATTCAAAAATAACATTGACTAATACTAAGTAGATTATGCTTAAGACCGTTGGAATAAAGAATATTTTCAATAATAATTGAAGAGTTTTTACCAATAGAGCCTATTACTTCTACTTACCCTTTAGAGTCGTCACCAAATGTAACTACTGTAACAACCCGATTTTGGGGCTAATCAGAATAGTGGTTTTGGAACCACTAATCTGAGGCTGGAGAAATTATTTTTAATATTATTTTATGTGTTATAACCTGATTATATGAGTACATGAAAATTTTGGTGAATTAATTTTAGTGATTGCATGTTTAATTTTGAAAAAAAAGGACTAAATTACATAATAGGCAAAAAGTGTGTTCTACTAATTAGAAATGTTATATAGCTAGAGAACCTTAAATTAGAGGTCCTTAATGTGCAATTAGGCCTTTAAGAAAGTGTTGGCTGGCCATAGGGGACAAAGAAATTGAAATTGGTCAAAGTTGGTGGAATTAGGTGACTAAATTGATGAAATAAAATAAAATAAGAAAAAGTTGTCATCTTTTTCGTTCTCTCTTCTTCTCCACCGATTTTTCACTCAAGAAAAGGGCATGGAAGCTTGAAAATTTTAGCAACCTTTAATCCTTGCAAGTAAGTCATCTTGATGGTCATTTTTGATAATTTTGTACTTTTGGAACCTCTATAGCTTAATCTAGCTAATGAGGGGACTATTTTGCAAAAGGGTTGAGAGTCTAGGGTTTTACCATGTGAGTATTCATGTTGTTTACTGAAATTTTATGGATGAAAATGAATCTTGGTTGTTAAATAAACAACTTTTGTGAAAGGGTTTTCATAAAAACACCTAAAGGGACCATTTTGTGAAGTTTATAAAATAGGTAGTTAATGTGTGACATAATTGGATTTTCGAGTTTCTATAAGCTGAAGATAGATTCGGCTAGGCTTGGTTAATGAGGAAATTTGATGAAAATCGTTTTACAAGCCTAGGGGCAAAATAGTACTTTTGTGAAAGTCTAAAGGGCAAAATGGTAATTTTGCCAAATTAGGAATTTTGAAATGCTTTAATTATTGTGGTGATTAAATAAGTGAATTTGTCATTATAGATTAAGAAAAACGGAGTCCGGACTTAGACCGGGGGAAAACGAAAATAATGGATTAAATCGAACTAGTCGTCTGTATTTTGTATACCGAGGTAAGTTGTATGTAAATAATACAACTTTATTGTTATTATGCATAAAACAATTGATATTGCATAAAATGTTTGCTTATTGCTATGATACGCATAATGAAAGTTGATATGGTATATCCCGGTTGAACTTTAGGAATAGATTGGATATCCAAGCCACGACATTTGATCGTATGTCTGTCGAGTTTTAAAAATTTATAAAGAGAATAATCAAACCTGGAAACTAACTTTGACAACGATTGAAGGCAAGTGTACCTATCGAACAGTAGTATAGCTTAGGCAAGACCGGATTATAGAACCCAAAGGAACTAAAAGTACTAATTCTAACCTTCTTTTTATTATTTAGCCTAAAATAAGTGAAGTTACTTTAATATAATCTAAACTATTTACTAAGCCAAAGACACAAAGATAAAAAGGATGAATTGGGAAAATAACTTTAGGAAAAACTCAGTTGATTTAGACAATACCCTCAGAAAGAATCCACCTAGACTTCACTTGTTAATTAACCCTGAACCATACAATTTATTTACTTAGTTTGATCCGTAAGACTCTCTAACGTATATTAAACCCTCTCTCGAGGCGAATAATGTCTAACCCTAGGTTAATTAACGGAAATCTCTTTCTCACTTAATAACCCCCTAGAATAGCAGTAAATCGATCTATGGACTCCCATATTAGGTTTCACCCTAATCCGGCAAAATCTCATCACCCTATCTCTAGGCGTGCGATCAATTCTGCTTAATTATGCTAGATCTACTCTTAAGCAGGGCCTATTCCTCCTCCACCTAAGCACATCAAATTTGGATTAAGCTTGCATAATTAAGAACAAACTAAGTATTTATCATATAATTCAGAAAATAATAACAAGATTCATCTAGGTTTCATCCCCTTCAGGTATCTGAAGGATTTAGTTCATAACAAATAAAGAAAACATCTCAAGAGAAAAGATAAAACAAAACATAAGAAATCCCTAAAACTCCGTGAAGGAATTGAAGGAGAAATCCGCTGCCTTGAGTAGAATTCCGGCTTCTTGGGATGGATCAACTGGCTATCTTTGAGTGATTCCCACAAATCTGACCTTTTCAGATTGGCTCCTTGGCCTACCTAACCGCCCCCTTCAAGGATGAACTTAGGGGGTATATATAGGCTCTTGGAATGTGTTTCTTTGCCCCAAAGTATCCAAATCCGAATGAAATTGTTCATTGCCACGACAGGAACACGGCCATGTCACACGCCCGTGTGACTAGTCTTTGGGCCATGTTTGGATTTCTTTAATGAGGCACGGCCGTGTAAATCGGGGGTCAGGCCGTGTTCTAGATGATCAACAAGGCACGGCCGTGTGGGCTTAAGTCCAGGCCCTGTCGATTTCCACTTGACCCAATTTGCTCCGTTTTGGGCTCGTTTCTCGTTCTTTTTATCCTCGGGTGCTTTCCTGAGTTTAAGACATGAAAAGAAAGGATTAAGAGCACCTTTTTATATAATTCGAGGCTTAAATCATCCAAAAGCATACTAAATGTGGGATTAAAATATGTTACTATTACGATATATCAAATACCCCCACACTTAAGCTTTTGCTTGTCCTCAAGCAAAATTCTCAACTTACAATTAAAACGAACTTTCCATAATTCATAATTCTTATCAACAATGTCTCATCGTAATTCATAGAGAATTTATACATGGATGATCTAACTCGAAGAGTCCTAAAGATTCAAACAATCAAAGTCATACATTTGTAGCACAAAAACGTAGGTGTCTCCCCTTATCTAAATAATTACCTTTGATTCAAAATCGACAATGATTGACATCCTCACTAAAGATTCACTCAAATCACTCGAGGTGTTTAAGGTTCAAAATTAAGCTCTTAGAAATCGAACTTGAAAAGTTAATCCCATAGGCTTGCCTGAAAATCAAGTCTCCACCACTGTAATATGAGATGATAAACAGAACAAAAGGTCTTTAACAGGGTTGTAAAGGGGCTAGGGTTAAAGGTGTGGATAAAGGCTGAATTAGAAGGTTAGAATCGAGATTGAATTGACAAGTACCCACCTAAAAATTACCGAAATAATAATTACATCAACTGAAAAGTAATAAACCAACTAATACGAGCTTTTTCTTTTGATAAATTGACTTTAACTGTATAAGCTCTCTACTAATACTGAATATGCTTCGATTCTTTTTAAGAACAAACTAATAATAAATGATAAATTGAACTACTAAAATAATATAATTAGGTAACTACTCAAATCAAATCTAGATATAAGGGTAGTCAAAAGGAATGGTGATAACAACTACAAGGGGTTTTGGCTTAATATTAGCTGGTGAGTCAATAAAAAGGGTTGTTAGGATCAACGGGGTTCACTAGGGGTTAATTATGGAGGTAGGATTTTTAGTGGAGTGAGTGGGTTAAAACCTAGGTGCCTTTATCATCTCTGTGTATCAAATCAATGGTGTGGTCTCAACATGTATAATTAAGGCAAGTTCTAGAATAATAGTTCATAGTTGACACACTCATAATCAATAAAGTGAGCATGAAAAAGAATATAGACTTGGCCAAGACCGGGCAAAAATTGGTTCTTCTTTTGTCTTTGCTCTATTCTCGTTTCACTATAATGAGCAAAGAGGGGCAGCTGTAATAACCCATTTTCGCCCGGGCCCATCTAAACTAAACAAAACCAATAAAAAATAAAAATAAGAACCAAAAAGTCCATATTAAATAGTTTTATTCCAAACCCACACTCAAGGCCCAAATATTTCGGCCTAAGTACAACCCTAACTCAACATTCGGCCCAAATCCAAAATGCCAAAAAAAAAAAAAGAAAATTATTTCCAGAAAGCTAGCGTTTCTGAAACCCTAGCGCCGCAACCCTCCACTGGCCTCCACTACCGTAGCACCACGCCCACTAGCCCTTTTTGCGCCACTCGTCCACTATGCTCTGCCTCCACCAACGCCTGCAATAAACAAATAAACAAATGGAAGAGATTTGTATTTCATTTTTTTCGGCTATATAAAGCCTATTATTGCACTGTAATAAGGACCTTTTTCGATGAATACAAGTACAATACTTTCGAAATAAAAACAAAAAAAAGCAGAGATCAATAAACACAAGAAAACCGACGAACATAAAATCAGATCGGAATATTCGGAGATGATTTGATCTATTTCTTTTTTTTCTCTTCTACTGCTCAACGAATAAACATATATATATACACATATTGTTTTTTAAAAAAATAAAATTTTTAACCTGGAAGCACCGCCGTGCACGGCGGTCACCGACGGCGGTGGCACGACGGCGCCGACGACGATCCCTCGCCAGAATCTGGGTTTCCCCAGTAGAGATTGAGAGAAAAGGTGGGGGGAAGGCTTTTTTTTTAAAAAAAAAACAAGCAGCACAAATGAAAAAAAAAAGAGGAAAAAGACTTTTATAGCAGATCAAAACGGCACCGTTTTGGGGTTGGGAGCCCAGGCGCCAAAACGACGTCGTTTAGGCCCCAACCCGCGCGCACGACCAGACCCAGGTCAGGATCCGCGTGTTTTCCCTTCGATGGGATAATTGTGCCACAAGCCCTTCCGCGTTTTACCCTCTTTTAATCCAGTTCTTTTATTATTTTCAAATTTGCCCAATATGTTTTCTTCTGTTCTAATTTAATCTCGCGCAAAATGCAGCACATAGAGAAGGGAATAATTTCCGTTTTGGACCCCCTCTTTCCACGTGCACTTCAAATGGCCTTTTTCCCCTCTTATTTTACTTCGAATTGACCCCAAAACTTTTGTTTTGAATGCAATTTGATCCTTTTTAGTTATTTTGCAATCTTTTAGTCCTATTATTATTACTGTTATTATTATTATTATTATTATTATTATTATTATTATTATTATTATTATTATTATTATTATTATTATTATTATTATTATTATTATTATTAACATTGTTTTGGTTCTAATGGTCTTCGTTGCATTTTCAATATTTTTAATTTTGTCTTTGTTGTGACATTTTTTATGTTTATTTTCGTTTATGTCATTTCATGTAGATTGACAACTTTGAAGCGCATTTAAGCATTTCTTCTTTTTATTTTTATTTTTTTTATTCATAAAAAAGGGGTTTCACAAAGGTAGTATCTGTGTGTTTGGAAATTCGAAGAAATTGTGCCCAATCGTACTGGGTGTGATTTGTTTTGTTTGACCAAATAAATGGATATGCTATCAAACTTTGCTCGTATTTTTAAATAAGGTGATATTCGTAAGTTTGGGAATTCGAAGAGATTGTGCCCAATCGTGCTGGGTGTGATTTTCTGTTTGACCAAATGAACGAATACCCTTTCAAATTTCAATACATGCCCTTGGAGAACCTTAGGGATGATCTTGAATTCGAGGATTTAGATTACCATGTCCAATCGTGCTGGATGTGATACTCTATCCCTTCGGAACAAGGGAATCTCAATATTTAACTAAGTTGTTTAGAAATCAAAAAAGAGAATAAAATTTCAAAATCATTTCAAACTTTTCGAAATTAGGACATTGATTAATCAATTTGGTACCGATTTTGGGCGTTGCGAGGGTGCTAATCCTTCCCCGCACGTAACCGACTCCCGAACCTACTTTCTCGAATATTCGCAGACCAAAAGCATCGTTTTAGTAAACCAAAATGTTTATTTAAAACAGAGGTGATCCGATCATACCTAAATAAAAGGTCGGTGGCGACTCCCGTTCTATTCATTTTCAAAACCCAAGTCCGATTCCCGCCTTTCTCAAAAATTATGGGTGTTTTGACATCAACCTTGTAAATTTCAAACTTCAAGATAATATTCAGATTCAGCTCAACAACCTAGCAAAGATTTTAATTCTGAAAAATAGACTTATCATGCTTGATTCTGTAATAGTCTTCTAATTTAATCATCAATGCACAATTAAGTATGACTTAATTTAAAACATATTAATAAAAATCATAAACCATCAGAAATTTCGTCCTAATTAATAATATGAGTAAATTACTTAAAAACAAGATTAAATTCAGGGATTTGAGAATAATGAAGAAAGTTAGGCCGAATTTGAGAATAATGCAGAAAGTTAGGCCCTTTCTTTAAATAAATATTCACCCCCACACTTAAGATGTACATTGCCCTCAATGTACAATGATAGATAATTAATATAAGATCAAAAAAGAAGGGATAAAGTGACACTTCCTAAATTACGGATGAGATCCCAGAGTCGGAGGTGAAAGATAAGTTGGAGGAACCGGCCTGGATGATGAACCTGTGCTAGATAAAGAAATTGGGAGCTCGTGAAGGGTCAGCCAGTGGTTATTAAGACATAAGTAAAATAAACTAATTATATAATTAAAGAAAAGCAAGCTAAAGGGAATGAGACTAAGAAGGAAAATAAAAGTAAAAGAAAAGAAAAATGGACTGAAGAGTCCTTATTGTTGGATGGTTTGCGAGGTGGGTGTGATTCCTATGGCTGCTGTGGTGGTGGCGGTGGCGGAAGTGGCGTGATTCCCAAGCAGCCTGGCGAACCTGACACTAAGAAACTAAAATAAATTAAACTAAACTAAGCATAAGATTGTCAAAGGGAATGAAATTAAAGTAAAAGAGAAAAGAAACATAAAAACTAATTGGTCTCAAAGACCCTTGGCTTGGTGTTTGGATGAAGCTGCCGTCATGAGCTTATGTGTAGGGTCTCTTTTGGGAAGACTATGCTTGCCTTCTTCCGCTTCTTCGGCATAGTTTTGGTGTTGCTCAAGAGTCTGGACACCTTTTCTAAGGAAAGAAAGAAAAAGAAGGAAGAAAGAAGATGGGGAGAAGGGGAAGGGCTGTGTGGTTTAAATAGGATCTCAAATCTGGCACGTTTCCACACCCGTGGACCGAGGGCGTGTCGATGCACACGGCCGCCTCGTACAGCCGTGGTGAGGCTCCGTTCGTTTCTCCCATGCTCATTAGCCATGGGCGTGTTGAGTCACAATGCCGCTTCGCACGACCGTGTATATAGGCGTGTTGAATCTCCATGGCGTTTTTTAGCCAGCTACGCCCGTAGGTCACAAGTCAGTATGTTGGCACGGTTTCAAGGCACGGGCGTATTCTGCCCATGGTGTGCAAGTCAGTAGCTTCACACGGACGTGAGGCATGGCCGTGCCACTTTGTCGGTGCCCGTGGGGGAGTGGTTGGATCCGTGGTGTCAAAAATTAGGTGGGATTTTGATTCGTATGACCTCTGCTATGTCAGTACTGGGATTCTGGTTGTCCACACGGCTACGGGCACGACCGTGTGTAAGACCGTATGGACTGGAATTCTGCACTTTGTGTTAGTGTAAAACTAAATTTTCAGAAAAAAAAGAAGGAAAGAAAAGAAACTGAAAATAAATTTGAAAGTAAATAGTGTTAGTACTCCGATTGCCTCCCGAGAAGTGCTCATTTATAGTCTTAAGCTAGACTTTACCTGTTATTCGCACAATCATGGTGGTTTGAGGAGGTGGAAATCCTTTCTCATGCGATCAATTCGGTTATGGATATAAAGTTTACGCCGAGTAGTGTTTACCTTAAAGGTGCTGATTTTAGGACTAGTTATCTCGACTGTTCCATCTGGGGAGATTTTGAGTACATGATTTCCTATTTTAAGCTGGGTTGTCCTATCATTAAGTGCATCGTGGAGTTGCCTCGTTTTTGCTTCGCGTGTTTTTAGTTTCTCTTTGAGGTGTTTCTTCCATTTGTCTAGTTCATCGATCCACAGCCATCTCTCCTCATAAATTTCTTCTTTATCGCCACAAGGTCTAGGATCTGGCATCTGCGAAAGAGCTTCAAGAAACGGCAAGTTAATATGAAATTTCTTTGAAAATTTAAGAGACTTACTGAATTGTTCCTCTGTGTGGTCTTTCTTTATCGCATTGGTGTATGGCGCACGATCTTGGTATTCTGTTATTATCGGGTTTGATAAATCCTGGCTCACCTCAACCTTACCTCCACTCACCATAGGCTCTTGCCTTGGGTCAGATTCCACTAACCTTTCACTGTCATTTTTGGCTTGAATTTGCTCTTTTGAGTTAGTTTCGGTGTTGCTTGGCAAGCTTTCTTTTAGTTGTTCAGAGATCAGCTTCGCAAGTTGTTCAACTGACTAAGTGATTTCCCCAACTGACTTAGTAAGTTCCCCGATTTGGTTCTTGGTCTCTTTAACCAATGTTTGTTGACTTCTAAGTGTTTTCTCAGTGTCTTGGAGATGGGTATCTGTGGCTGCCATGAATTTTGTCAGTATCTCTTCAATGTTCGACTCCTCTTCCTGTTGGTGAGGTGGTTGTTGAAAATCTGGAGGAAGTTCCGGTATTTGGCTATTTTGATCATCCCACGAGAAATTGGGATGGTACCTCCAACCTGCATTATAAGTGTTACCATAGAAATTATTTTGAAGTCTAGGATAGTTACCCATATAGTGGACTTGTTCGTTCTCCATGCCATATCCGTAGGGTGGGTACTCAAGATTCGCCACGCCTCCACTTGGTTCGTACTACATAACTAGATGTACTGGGTCGAGGTTGTAGATATCAGCTGCTTTTGTTGGCTCTGTCCTCATTAGTTGCCACTAATAATTATTCAGTGCCATCTCTAAAATTATCTGCCAAAAATTAAAAAAAATTAGCAAAGTAAAAAAATAATAATGAAAAATAAAAAATAATAATGAAAATAAATTGCAATAATAATAATTAAAAAAATGGCTAAAGTAATAAAAATTAAGCGTTCTTAATATTTTAGATCCCCGGCAACAGCGCCAAAAACTTGATCGTATGTCTGTCGAGTTTTAAAAATTTATAAAGAGAATGATCAAACCTGGAAACTAACTCTGACAACGATTGAAGGCAAATGTACCTATCGAACAGTAGTATAGCTTAGGCAAGACCGGATTATCGAACCCAAAGGAACTAAAAGTACTAATACTAACCTTCTTTTTATTATTTAGCCTAAAATAAGTGAAGTTGCTTTAATATAATCTAAACAATTTACTAAGCCCAAGACACAAAGACAAAAAGGATGAATTCGGAAAATAACTTTAGGAAAAAATCAGTTGATTAAGACGATACCCTCAGAAAGAATCCACCTAGACTTCACTTGTTAATTAACCCTGAACCATATGATTTATTTACTTAGTTTGATCCGTAAGACTCCCTAATGTATATTAAACCCTCTCTCGAGGCGAATAATGTCTAACCCTAGGTTAATTAACGGAAATCTCTTTCTCACTTAATAACCCCCTAGAATAGCAGTAAATCGATCTATGGACTCCCATATTAGGTTTCACCCTAATCCGGCAAAATCTCGTCACCTTATCTCTAGGCGTGCGATCAACTCCGCTTAATTATGCTAGATCTACTCTTAAGCAGGGCCTATTCCTCCTCCACCTAAGCACATCAAATTTGGATTAAGCTTGCATAATTAAGAACAAACTAAGTATTTATCATATAATTTAGGAAATAATAACAAGATTCATCTAGGTTTCAACCCCTTCAGGTATCTGAAGGATTTAGTTCATAACAAATAAAGAAAACATCTCAAGAGAAAAGATAAAACAAAACATAAGAAATCCCTAAAAATCCGTGAAGGAATTGAAGGAGAAATCCGCCGCCTTGAGTAGAATTTCGGCTTCTTGGGATGGATCAACTGGCTATCTTCGAGTGATTCCCACAAATCTGACCTTCTCGGCTTGGCTCCTTGGCCTAGCTAACCGCCCCTTCAAGGATGAAGTTAGGGGGTATATATAGGCTCTTGGAATGTGTTTCTTTGCCCCAAAGTATCCAAATCCGAATGAAATTGTTCATTGCCACGACAGGGACACGGCCATATCACACGCCCGTGTGACTAGTCTTTGGGCCGTGTTCAGATTTCTTTAATGAGGCACGACCGTGTAAATCGGGGGTCAGGCCGTATTCTAGATGATCAAGAAGGCACGGCCGTGTGGGCTTAAGTCCAGGCCGTGTCGATTTCCACCTTGGCCCAATTTGCTCCGTTTTGCGCCCGTTTCTCATTCTTTTTATCCTCGGGTGCTTTCTTAAGTATAAGACATGAAAAGAAAGGATTAAGAGCACCTTTTTATATAATTTGAGGCTTAAATCATCCAAAATCATACTAAATATGGGATTAAAATATGTTACTATTACAGTTTATCAACATTTGAGTGATATGTATGCTAGTGTAAGACCATGTTTGGGACATGGCATCGGCGTTGATATGTGTGCTAGTGTAAGACCATGTCTGGGACATGGCATTGACGTTGATATGTGTGCTAGTGTAAGATCATGTCCAGGACATGGCATCGGCCACATTAAGAGAGCTAGTGTAAGACCATGTCTGGGACATGGCATCGGCATTGAGACGAGAGGTAGTGTAAGACCATGTCTGGGAATATGCATCGGCCTCGATATGTGAGCTAGTGTAAGACCATGTCTGGGACATGGCATCGGCATTTTACCCTCTTGTGTGAGGCTTGTCGGGTATCCTTTGGTATTCCAAATGGTTCAACCGGAAATTTAGAGATTGCATCAAAGTGAGAAAGGTTACGACTCTGTTGTAAGTGATACAGGTACCTACACGAAAATTCATGAGAAATGAGCTCGAATTATGTTGTTTGATTAGTAATGGTGAAAATGAGTAAGTTATGCTTTTAATCATTCGAGAATTTTGTGCAAGTCTATAAGATGATATGAGTATGATAATGCCTGTTAATTGTTGCTAGTTATTTACATGAGACTTACTAAGCTTTATGCTTACTCCCTCTCTTTTCCATTTTCTTATAGTGCCGCCAAGTTAGCTCGGGGATCAACAGAAGTCAGAGGCTCAATCACACTATCAATCAGAACATTTGGTATAGTTAGATTATCATTTTGAGTATGGCATGTATAGGGACTTAGTCATTGTCAAGTGTCATATTGCTTTGGCCAAATGTGTTGCCTTGTCTAGAAGATTGACTCATTTTGTATAAGGTCATGGATGATGGCTATTACTTATTATTGATATATGGAAATAATGATTTTTTTCATGAATGTGCAAATTGCATGGTTGAGTATTTGGTATGTTAATGCAGGAATGAGTAGGTTGCATGATTGAATTGATAAAGTATGTGTAAATTGGTCTTGCTTGATGTGGCTTATATTGGTGCAAGTAGTGGTGGCAAAAAGGGCTTGGTAAATAGCCTTGATTTTGTCCACACGGGTAGACACACGAGCATGTGTCTAGGCCGTGTATGACACACGGTCTGCCCCATGGGCGTGTAGTTAAATTGTGTGTTCCCCTGCAACCTAAGTTGGCAAAACAAAATGCCCAGTAGTAACCACACGGGCTGAGGCACGACTGTGTGTCTCAACCATGTGGAAGACACGACCATAGGACATGGGCATGTGTGTAACATCCTGAAATAGGGGTTATTCGTGATTGAATTATTTTGCTTGTGTTTAAATTTCTGTGATATTATTTGTGGTGTTATAAGACTTAATTAGGGGTCTTGAGTAAGCTCGGTTTAGTAGGAAAATTCTTAGTATGGCTTATTTAATGAAGAGGATTAAATGAGCTTAGCACTTAAGTTAATTTAAGTGTATATTAAAGCACAAGATGAATTAGTGGCAAGTTGGTTAAAGAGCTTGAAAGGTTGCATGAGGTTAGTGGTTCGAGTAGTAGGTATAGCATTTTTAAAGTTTATTTTTGTATGTTAGCTTTAATGGACGGTCAAGCATAATTATGATAGGTGGACTAATAATTTTGGTAAGTTGAATTGTTGTTTAAGGAAAGCATGGAATAAGGGATAAGATTCCTAAGGTTTTGGTAAGATATCTAGAAGTTTTGGTAAATTGAGGGGACAAAGGCTTGGTTTATGGGAAATGTTTTGGAAACAAATTCATGGCCTTTATGCCATGAACTTGGACGGCATTGTGGCTAAGGGAGGGGTTTTTGGCCGAATATGCTAGTGTTGGTAAGGCTTAGGAATTGTTTTGGTCATTTGGTTCATTTGGTGCAAAAGTTGCAAAACAATTTTCTCTCAAACACTTTTCTTTTTTGGCCGAATTCTACATTGTGGTAAGCCTAATACTTTTTGACCATTTGGTCATATTTGTTCAATATCTATTTCTCCTTTTCATTCTCTCAAAAACCGAAACTTGCATTAACCTTTTGTTCTCCCATTCGTTTTGCTTAAACACCAAAACTCTCTAATACACTCTTCTTTGCCGAAACTCTATTTCTCATCCCATTATTTTTCTTTTTGTCATAAAGCCGAATATACCTCTTTGTTGTGCCGAAAATATTCTTCTTCTATCTTGAATCTCTTTGGCCGAATATTAAAGGCAACATAGTTTTCTTTGGGACTCCTCTAGCAATCGGTTTTTGGTAAGGTGGTAAGGGTTTATTTTAAAGGATCATTCTTTTAAGTTTTCGTTTAATCCGAAGGCTAATAAACCTTAATGATGATGGTTGATTGTAGGGAAGTGAGGCCGATTCTCTTAGGAGTGTGTTGGATAGTGTTCGAAGGCTTTTGGGTAAGGTTTTAGGTTCACAAGGAACCCTTCTTCTCAATTATTTTGGTTTGGCCGAATAGGCCATGATTCTAATATTCATTTTTGGCCGAATATAGGGACAAGAATACTTGTGTGGCCGATTTGTTTGTTCGAGATTTAGGACTCTTGTTGGTATCAGGTGTGTGTACATACACATCTTATAACTTTTTAATATGCTAAGTGTTATATTATGTCTAATCGATTTATGTAGACATGGATGTAATATCATCATGGTATTAACAAGGATTCGGGTAAGTCTTTGTGACTATGAGATTACTATTTGATGCTTTTGGGAAGCATGACACATTTGGTATGTGTATTATTGGATATATCGCATTGATAAATTTATTAATGATGTTAAATAAACCTTTTTGCATGATTCAATAAATATACATATTTGATTGATATGGGTTGATGAGAGGAGGGGGCAGTGATATTCGTGTCGACGGACACCAGTGTTTTGGTAACACATTGTGACTACGATCACCAGAGGTTTGGTACCTCCAGAGGTTTGGCACCTCATAGCGACTTGTCCCTGCGGTTGATACCACCGTGGGTTGGCCCCACTTTGAGATATGGGATCGTCTGCCAGTGATTTGGTATCACACGATGGGTTGGCCCCATCACTTGATTTGTGACTTCGGTCACCAGTGTTTTGGTAACACAATTGTGTCTTCGGACACCAGAGATTTGGTATCTCCAGTGATTTGGTATCACATTTGTGACTATATGTCACCAGTGGTTTGGCACCACCAGTGGTTTGGTACCACACGGGGTAGAGAAAGGCGTTTGGATGGATAGGTTGGGTGCATCTTAAACTTATGCATGTTAATTGGTTATGATTTGTGTATGTTGTTGCACTAAACCGGGGAAGGGTTACACATTGAGTCTTGGTGACTCACCTTCTCCTTTAATTTTTCAGGTGATTCATAGATCGCTGGTGGGGAGCCGGATGGACTCAAGGTGGCCATGCAGTGGAGACTTTTTAATAAATGAATTTTGGATTTTATCTATTTTTCTTTTGGGTTTATGTTTGTAATAAGGCCTCTTAGAATTATTTTATTATTGCTGCGTGTTTTGAATGTTTGGTTTAAACTACTTGATGATGTTAAAATGGATGCACATGTTTTTCTCAAATTAAACGCAAAATGATTTAAAGTACCACCGGGTACCTCTAAAATTTTTAAACAACCTGACTCAACAAATTTCTTTTGAGTGTGGTTTCTAACAAATAAAATTTTAATTGAAAGGCAATTCGACTAAGTTTTAAATGGTTTTTCAAAAATGTTTTCTCTGTAGCAAACCAAATTCGGTCTTATGGTTTGGGCTGGGTTTGGGGTGTTACAAAATTGGTATCAGAGCCCAGTTCAAAGCTCGGCTGTGGGGGCCCAAGGCCCAAAAATGTTTTTGGTAGGCCTTTTTGAAAATATTTGGTTTTAAATAGCATGGCACCGAGTCTCCGGCACCGATCCGCCCTGGTAAGTACCTCTAACTTTTAGTATGAATTATTTATTGTAGAAGGGTAGGAAGCATGGGACGTAGATAGTGATAGTATTTTGAACTTTAGGACTAGTTTACCCCAACAAAATTCATAAGACTTTAATGGCCTAATTAAAACCAACCCGTGACCAATTCGCCGAGTTAGGGTGTGGTAACCTTGGGGCGCATGTCTAGGATTGGATCCGGAAGAGCTTGGTACTTAAGCAGTCCTCGTGACTCACCTCCTTCTTCGCGGGATTCATACCTGGTGCGTAGCTTCGGTTCACCCTAACCAAGAGGACTCGGTCATAGGCAAAACCTTAAATAAAACCCGAAAGGGACTAGCTATGTTTTAAGGAAAACTTCGGTTTTAAAATCACTAAATTATCTCTTTTATATAGTAGGACAAATTTATCTACAAAATTTTCAAATAATCCCGGTTTACCAAAATTACCAAAATGCCCTTAGTGGTAAAATTACGAAAATACCCTTGGTCTTTAAAATTTCCATATTACCCCAATTTTGATCAAATTTTTATTTTACAAAAGTACTCAAAAATGTTGTATTCCAAAATAATACCTTGACTTTGAAATTTACAAAATTACCCCTGATTGACAAAATTACCAAAATACCCCTGGTTTCTAAAATTTTGCTATATCTTCAAATTGAGAATTTCTCTAAAAATACTCCTCAATTTTAGAAATTTCAAAATATCTCGATTTATTTTAAAGTTTTCAAATTTCTTCTGTTTATTACAAAAATACCCTGTAGGAAAAATGACGAAAATACCCCTAGGTTAGAAACGGACAGAAATGCCCGAAGAGTGCATAGGTATGAAAGGTATAGGGAATGGATATACTTTTCTGTGTAAACTAGGATAGAAGATCTAAAACCTTGTTTGATCGAAAGAATCTCTATTAAACTCTTTTCATAAAATTTCTTCGCGGATAATCAAGTGAAACATGTACTAATTCATAAAATTTCCTAATCAGATTAAAGCGCGATAGTTAGAATGAGCTTTAGAGGTCGTGGACGTTGTGGACGCGGAAGGGGTAGGATGGCTGTATCGGAACCTGTCGGGTCGGGTCAAGGATCTGAGAATGAGATACCGCCACCACCACCCCCAACCTTTGGAGCCGAAGAGCAGGATCAGACGGGTGACGACGCTGTGTCACAAGCAATGCTACGGGTTCTGGAAAGGGTAGCTGGAATTGGAGGAGGTGGAGGAGCTCGGAAGTCGGTTCCTGAGAGACTTAGAGCTAACGGAGCTGAATTTTTCCGAGGTGTGTCTGGTGTAGCGCCCAATACGGCTGAGTATTGGCTAGAATCGACCGAAAGAATCATGGATGAGATAGATTTGACTAATAAGGAGAAACTGAAAGGAGCGGTGTCGCTTCTCAAGGATGAGTCATATCGTTGGTGGCTCACGGTTCGAGATGGTGCTACGGCAGATGATCTCACTTGGGAGTATTTCAAGAATTATTATCAGAAGAAGTATGTTGGCTCAAGCTACATTGATGCTCAAAGGAAAGCTTTTTTGGGGTTAGTACAAGGAAGTAAATCTGTGTCGGAATATGAAGCGAAATTCCTAAGGCTGAGTCGTTATGCTCAGGGAATAGTGGCATCGGAGCATGATTGTTGTGTTCGTTTTGAAGACGGACTTAGAGACGAGTTAAGGTTGCTGATTGCTCCGCAGCATGAGCGTGAGTTTGCTGTCTTGGTGGAGAAGGCCAAGGTAGCCGAAGGAGTCAAGGAGTCCGCGAGGCAAAGTTATGATAGGAACAAGCTGAAGAGAGGCTTTGGATCGTCTGGGTCAGGTGGTAATGTTCAGAAAAGGTTTAGGCAGAGTGGGTCAAATCAGGCAGGAAGGTCCACAGCTGCTAATCAGAGACCGGCCCAGTGTAATCGTTGTGGGAAGTTCCATTGGGGAGAATGTTGGACTGGAGGGAAAGGATGTTTCGAGTGTGGTTCGTTGGATCATCGTGTGAGAGACTGTTCGCGTAAGCAAGCTAGGAATCAGTCTGAAGGTCAAGGTCGTGCTCAGTTCAGAAAGGAGGGACCAGCACCACAGAGAGGTCGTGGTTATGGTAGAGGTGGTTATGGCTCTAGTGGAGGTCGCGGAGCAGCTGGCAGAGGTATTGGCAACACGGAGGCTAGGCAGCCTGGTTTGGTGTATGCTGCGAGGCGTCGTGAGGAAGGAGATGCACTGGACGTCATAACCGGTACGTTTTTAATATTTGGTGTTCCATATACTGCTTTGATAGATGTGGGTTCGACGCATTCTTACGTTGCTAGTAGCATAGTTAAGACCATGAGTTTAGTTCCTGTGACTGCTTCTAGAAGGATGACTGTACTTAGTCCTTTAGGTTACTCTGTAGAACTAGATAAGCTATATAGAGATGTACCCCTAGAACTCCGAGGGGTAGTGTTTGTAGCTGATCTGATGGAACTGCCGTTTAAGGAGTTCGATCTGATTCTTGGGATGGATTGGTTGGTCAAGTACCAAGCAAGTTTGGATTGTGCTGCTAAGCGCATGGTTTTGAAGACGGTTGAAGGTGAAGAAGTGGTCATGATAGGTAATAGGAGAGATTATCTATCCAACGTGGTATCTGCGTTGAAAGCAGTAAAGATGGTCAGGAAAGGCTGTGAGGCGTTCGTAGTTCATGTGTGTGCTTTGGAAGCTAAGGAGTCTTCTGTGAGGAATGTTCAAACTGTAAAGGAATTTGCTGACGTATTTCCTGAAGAACTTCCGAGATTGCCTCCGGATCGTGAGGTCGAATTTGGTATAGACCTGTTACCTGGAACAGCGCCAGTGTCTATAGCTCCGTATAGGATGGCACCGAAGGAATTGATGGAATTGAAGGCTCAGATTCAAGAGTTGTTGGATCGAGGTTTCATTCGACCAAGTGTTTCACCTTGGGGAGCGCCGGTACTTTTTGTCAAGAAGAAGGATGGTGCGATGCGGATGTGTATAGACTACCGCCAGTTGAATAAGCTGACGATCAAAAATAAGTATCCTTTGCCGAGGATAGATGACTTGTTTGATCAGCTGAAAGGGGCTGCGATTTTCTCTAAGATTGATTTAAGGTCTGGATATCATCAGCTGAAGGTGAAAGAGGCTGATATCCATAAGACGGCATTTCGTACTCGGTATGGACACTACGAGTTCCTGGTGATGCCGTTTGGTTTGACTAATGCACCAGCAGCTTTCATGGACATGATGAATAGGGTATTCCAACAGTTTTTGGATCAGTTTGTTGTGGTCTTTATAGACGATATTTTGGTATACTCGAAGTCAGAAGAGGAGCATGATGCGCATTTGCGAGTGGTGTTACAGATTCTAAGGGAAAAGCAGCTTTATGCGAAATTTAGTAAGTGTGAATTCTGGCTTAAGGAGGTGACTTTCTTGGGTCACGTTGTTTCAGCCGAAGGGATTAGAGTGGATCCTCGAAAGGTTGAGGCAGTGTTGGATTGGAAGCCGCCTAAGTCTGTGGCTGAGGTTCTAGGTCTGGCGGGGTATTACCGAAGATTTGTGGAAGGATTTTCTTTGATTGCCGCACCGATGACCAAGTTGTTGAGGAAAGGAGTTCCATTTGTGTGGACCGAGGAGTAGTAAGAAAGTTTCGACAAATTGAAGAAGATTCTGACTGAAGCTCCGGTTTTGATTCAACCTGAGGCAGGCAAGGAATTCACGGTTTATTGCGATGCATCACATATTGGTTTGGGATGTATGCTGATGCAAGAAAGGAAGGTAGTGGCTTATGCATCTCGGCAGTTGAGACCATATGAGGCTAATTATCCGACTCATGACTTGGAGTTAGCGGCTGTAGTCTTCGCTTTGAAGATATGGAGGCACTACTTGTACGGAGAGAAGTCAATAGTCTACACGGATCACAAAAGTCTGAGGTATCTCTTGACTCAGAAGGATTTGAATTTGAGGCAGCGTAGGTGGATTGAGCTGTTGAAGGACTACGACTGTTCGATCGAGTATCATCCTGGTAAGGCTAACGTTGTGGCAGACGCGTTGAGTCGTAAGGTTGTATCGGATTTAAGATCGATGTTTGCTCGACTTAGTCTGTTCGATGATGGGAGTCTTTTGGCAGAATTGCAAGTCAAGCCGACTTGGTTAGATCAAATTAAGGAGAAGCAGTTAGAGGATGATGGTTTGAATGATCGGAGGTTGCAAGTTCAGAATGGTGGATTAGAGGATTTTAGTCTGTCCAGTGATGGAGTTTTGTGCTTTAAAGGGAAAGCTTGTATGCCGAAGGATGTGGAGTTGAGACAAAGGATTCTTCGGGACGCACATAGTAGCCCATATGCTATGCATCCTGGAGGTAGCAAGATGTATCGGGATTTGAGAGAGCAATTTTGGTGGCCAGGTTTGAAACGGGAAGTAACTGAGTTCGTGGGTAAGTGTCTGACGTGTCAACAAGTCAAGGCTGAACATCAGTTGCCATCTGGTTTACTTCAGCCGGTGAAGATTCCTCAGTGGAAGTGGGAGAGGATCACCAGCGCATTTCATACCTGTAAGGGTAGATTATTCGCTTCAGAGGCTAGCAAAGTTATATGTGGCTGAGATAGTGAGATTGCATGGTGTGCCAGTATCGATTATCTCGAATAGGGATCCGAGGTTTACATCGAGGTTTTGGAGAGCGTTGCATCAAGCTTTGGGTACGAGATCGGACTTCAGCACAGCTTTTCATCCGCAATCCGACGGACAATCAGAGAGAGTGATTCAGATCTTAGAAGATATGCTCAGAGGTTGCGTTCTGGATTTCAGTGGTAGTTGGGAGGAGTATCTACCGTTGGCGGAATTCGCTTATAACAATAGTTATCAAGCGAGTACCCAAATGGCTCCATATGAAGCACTGTATGGACGGAAGTGCCGTACTCCTACGTGTTGGACGGAATTGGGAGAACGTCAGGTTTTGGGTCCAGAGTTGGCGACTGAAACTGAGGACAAAGTTAAGATAATTCGGGCTCGTCTCAAGGAAGCGTCAGATAGGCAGAAGTCTTACGCCAATCTCAAGCGCAAGGATATGGAATTTGAGGTAGGAGATAAAGTCTTTCTGAAGGTGTCGCCTTGGAAAAAGGTGTTGCATTTTGGGCAAAAAGGGAAGTTAAGTCCAAGGTTCATCGGCCCATATACTGTGTTGAAGCGAGTAGGACCGGTAGCTTATCAGATTCACGATGTCTTCCATGTTTCGATGCTTAGACGGTATAGGTCTGATCCATCGCACGTCGTGCCAGTAGCAGAGATTGAGGTTAACTCCGACTTATCGTTCGAGGAGGAACCAGTTCAGATCTTAGATCGTGATGTCAAGGTTCTGCGTGGAAAGTCGGTACCTTTAGTGAAAGTGCTATGGCGAAACCATGGTACGGAGGAAGCGACGTGGGAACCCGAGGATGTGATGAGGCAGCAATATCCCCATCTCTTCTGATCAGGTAATTTCGAGGACGAAATTATTTTAAGGGGGGTAGAACTGTAACATCCTAAAATAGGGGTTATTCGTGATTGAATTATTTTGCTTGTGTTTAAATTTCTGTGATATTATTTGTGGTGTTATAAGACTTAATTAGGGGTCTTGAGTAAGCTCGGTTTAGTAGGAAAATTCTTAGTATGGCTTATTTAATGAAGAGGATTAAATGAGCTTAGCACTTAAGTTAATTTAAGTGTATATTAAAGCACAAGATGAATTAGTGGCAAGTTGGTTAAAGAGCTTGAAAGGTTGCATGAGGTTAGTGGTTCGAGTAGTAGGTATAGCATTTTTAAAGTTTATTTTTGTATGTTAGCTTTAATGGACGGTCAAGCATAATTATGATAGGTGGACTAATAATTTTGGTAAGTTGAATTGTTGTTTAAGGAAAGCATGGAATAAGGGATAAGATTCCTAAGGTTTTGGTAAGATATCTAGAAGTTTTGGTAAATTGAGGGGACAAAGGCTTGGTTTATGGGAAATGTTTTGGAAACAAATTCATGGCCTTTATGCCATGAACTTGGATGGCATTGTGGCTAAGGGAGGGGTTTTTGGCCGAATATGCTAGTGTTGGTAAGGCTTAGGAATTGTTTTGGTCATTTGGTTCATTTGGTGCAAAAGTTGCAAAACAATTTTCTCTCAAACACTTTTCTTTTTTGGCCGAATTCTACATTGTGGTAAGCCTAATACTTTTTGACCATTTGGTCATATTTGTTCAATATCTATTTCTCCTTTTCATTCTCTCAAAAACCGAAACTTGCATTAACCTTTTGTTCTCCCATTCGTTTTGCTTAAACACCAAAACTCTCTAATACACTCTTCTTTGCCGAAACTCTATTTCTCTTCCCATTATTTTCTTTTTGTCATAAAGCCGAATATACCTCTTTGTTGTGCCGAAAATATTCTTCTTCTATCTTGAATCTCTTTGGCCGAATATTAAAGGCAACATAGTTTTCTTTGGGACTCCTCTAGCAATCGGTTTTTGGTAAGGTGGTAAGGGTTTATTTTAAAGGATCATTCTTTTAAGTTTTCGTTTAATCCGAAGGCTAATAAACCTTAATGATGATGGTTGATTGTAGGGAAGTGAGGCCGATTCTCTTAGGAGTGTGTTGGATAGTGTTCGAAGGCTTTTGGGTAAGGTTTTAGGTTCACAAGGAACCCTTTTTCTCAATTATTTTGGTTTGGCCGAATAGGCCATGATTCTAATATTCATTTTTGGCCGAATATAGGGACAAGAATACTTGTGTGGCCGATTTGTTTGTTCGAGATTTAGGACTCTTGTTGGTATCAGGTGTGTGTACATACACATCTTATAACTTTTTAATATGCTAAGTGTTATATTATGTCTAATCGATTTATGTAGACATGGATGTAATATCATCATGGTATTAACAAGGATTCGGGTAAGTCTTTGTGACTATGAGATTACTATTTGATGCTTTTGGGAAGCATGACATATTTGGTATGTGTATTATTGGATATATGGCATTGATAAATTTATTAATGATGTTAAATAAACCTTTTTGCATGATTCAGTAAATATACATATTTGATTGATATGGGTTGATGAGAGGAGGGGGCAGTGATATTCGTGTCGACGGACACCAGTGTTTTGGTAACACATTGTGACTACGATCACCAGAGGTTTGGTACCTCCAGAGGTTTGGCACCTCATAGCGACTTGTCCCTGTGGTTGATACCACCGTGGGTTCGCCCCACTTTGAGATATGGGATCGTCTGCCAGTGATTTGGTATCACACGATGGGTTGGCCCCATCACTTGATTTGTGACTTCGGTCACCAGTGTTTTGGTAACACAATTGTGTCTTCGGACACCAGAGATTTGGTATCTCCAGTGATTTGGTATCACATTTGTGACTATATGTCACCAGTGGTTTGGCACCACCAGTGGTTTGGTACCACACGGGGTAGAGAAAGGCGTTTGGATGGATAGGTTGGGTGCATCTTAAACTTATGCATGTTAATTGGTTATGATTTGTGTATGTTGTTGCACTAAACCGGGGAAGGGTTACACATTGAGTCTTGGTGACTCACCTTCTCCTTTAATTTTTCAGGTGATTCATAGATCGCGGGTGGGGAGCCGGATGGACTCAAGGTGGCCATGCAGTGGAGACTTTTTAATAAATGAATTTTGGATTTTATCTATTTTTCTTTTGGGTTTATGTTTGTAATAAGGCCTCCTAGAATTATTTTATTATTGCTGCGTGTTTTGAATGTTTGGTTTAAACTACTTGATGATGTTAAAATGGATGCACATGTTTTTCTCAAATTAAACGCAAAATGTTTTAAAGTACCATCGGGTACCTCTGAAATTTTTAAACAACCTGACTCAACAAATTTCTTTTGAGTGTGGTTTCTAACAAATAAAATTTTAATTGAAAGGCAATTCGACTAAGTTTTAAATGATTTTTCAAAAATGTTTTCTCTGTAGCAAACCAAATTCGGTCTTATGGTTTGGGCCGGGTTTGGGGTGTTACAAAATTGGTATCAGAGCCCAGTTCAAAGCTCGGCTGTGGGGGCCCAAGGCCCAAAAATGTTTTTGGTAGGCCTTTTTGAAAATATTTGGTTTTAAATAGCATGGCACCGAGTCTCCGGCACCGATCCGCCCTGGTAAGTACCTCTAACTTTTAGTATGAATTATTTATTGTAGAAGGGTAGGAAGCATGGGACGTAGATAGTGATAGTATTTTGAACTTTAGGACTAGTTTACCCCAACAAAATTCATAAGACTTTAATGGCCTAATTAAAACCAACCCGTGACCAATTTGCCGAGTTAGGGTGTGGTAACCTTGGTGCGCATGTCTAGGATTGGATCCGGAAGAGCTTGGTACTTAAGCAGTCCTCGTGACTCACCTCCTTCTTCGCGGGATTCCTACCTGGTGCGTAGCTTCGGTTCACCCTAACCAAGAGGACTCGGTCATAGGCAAAACCTTAAATAAAACCCGAAAGGGACTAGCTATGTTTTAAGGAAAACTTCGGTTTTAAAATCACTAAATTATCTCTTTTAGATAGTAGGACAAATTTATCTACAAAATTTTCAAATAATCCCGGTTTACCAAAATTACCAAAACGCCCCTAGTGGCAAAATTACGAAAATACCCTTGGTCTTTAAAATTTCCATATTACCCCAATTTTGATCAAATTTTTATTTTACAAAAGTACTCAAAAATGTTGTATTCCAAAATAATACCTTGACTTTGAAATTTACAAAATTACCCCTGATTGACAAAATTACCAAAATACCCCTGGTTTCTAAAATTTTGCTATATCTTCAAATTGAGAATTTCTCGAAAAATACTCCTCAATTTTAGAAATTTCAAAATATCTCGATTTATTTTAAAGTTTTCAAATTTCTTCAGTTTATTACAAAAATACCCTGTAGGAAAAATGACGAAAATGCCCTTAGGTTAGAAACGGACAGAAATGCCCGAAGAGTGCATAGGTATGAAAGGTATAGGGAATGGATATACTTTTCTGTGTAAACTAGGATAGAAGACCTAAAACCTTGTTTGATCGAAAGAATCTCTATTAAACTCTTTTCATAAAATTTCTTCGCGGATAATCTAGTGAAACATGTACTAATTCATAAAATTTCCTAATCAGATTAAAGCGCGATAGTTAGAATGAGCTTTAGAGGTCGTGGATGTCGTGGACGCGGAAGGGGTAGGATGGCTGTATCGGAACCTGTCGGGTCGGGTCAAGGATCTGAGAATGAGATACCGCCACCACCACCCCCAACCTTTGGAGCCGAAGAGCAGGATCAGACGGGTGACGACGCTGTGTCACAAGCAATGCTACGGGTTCTGGAAAGGGTAGCTGGAATTGGAGGAGGTGGAGGAGCTCGGAAGTTGGTTCCTGAGAGACTTAGAGCTAACGGAGCTGAATTTTTCCGAGGTGTGTCTGGTGTAGCGCCCAATACGGCTGAGTATTGGCTAGAATCGACCGAAAGAATCATGGATGAGATAGATTTGACTAATGAGGAGAAACTGAAAGGAGCGGTGTCGCTTCTCAAGGATGAGTCATATCGTTGGTGGCTCACGGTTCGAGATGGTGCTACGGCAGATGATCTCACTTGGGAGTAGTTCAAGAATTCTTATCAGAAGAAGTATGTTGGCTCAAGCTACATTGATGCTCAAAGGAAAGCTTTTCTGGGGTTAGTACAAAGAAGTAAATCTGTGTCGGAATATGAAGCGAAATTCCTAAGGCTGAGTCGTTATGCTCAGGGAATAGTGGCATCGGAGCATGATCGTTGTGTTCGTTTTGAAGACGGACTTAGAGACGAGTTAAGGTTGTTGATTGCTCCGCAGCAGGAGCGTGAGTTTGCTGTCTTGGTGGAGAAGGCCAAGGTAGCCGAAGGAGTCAAGGAGTCCGCGAGGCAAAGTTATGATAGGAACAAGCTGAAGAGAGGCTTTGGATCGTCTGGGTCAGGTGGTAATGTTCAGAAAAGGTTTAGGCAGAGTGGGTCAAATCAGGCAAGAAGGTCCACAGCTGCTAATCAGAGACCGGCCCAGTGTAATCATTGTGGGAAGTTCCATTGGGGAGAATGTTGGACCGGAGGGAAAGGATGTTTCGAGTGTGGTTCGTTGGATCATCGTGTGAGAGACTGTTCGCGTAAGCAAGCTAGGAATCAGTCTGAAGGTCAAGGTCGTGCTCAGTTCAGAAAGGAGGGACCAGCACCACAGAGAGGTCGTGGTTATGGTAGAGGTGGTTATGGCTCTAGTGGAGGTCGCGGAGCAGCTGGCAGAGGTATTGGCAACACGGAGGCTAGGCAGCCTGGTTTGGTGTATGCTGCGAGGCGTCGTGAGGAAGGAGACGCACCGGACGTCATAACCGGTACGTTTTTAATATTTGGTGTTCCATATACTGCTTTGATAGATGTGGGTTCGACGCATTCTTACGTTGCTAGTAGCATAGTTAAGACCATGAGTTTAGTTCCTGTGACTGCTTCTAGGAGGATGACTGTACTTAGTCCTTTAGGTTACTCTGTAGAAGTAGATAAGCTATATAGAGATGTACCCCTAGAACTCCGAGGGGTAGTGTTTGTAGCTGATCTGATGGAACTGCTGTTTGAGGAGTTCGATCTGATTCTTGGGATGGATTGGTTGGTCAAGTACCAAGCAAGTTTGGATTGTGCTGCTAAGCGCATTGTTTTGAAGACGGTTGAAGGTGAAGAAGTGGTTATGATAGGTAATAGGAGAGATTATCTATCCAACATGGTATCTGCGTTGAAAGCAGTAAAGATGGTCAGGAAAGGCTGTGAGGCGTTCGTAGTTCATGTGTGTGCTTTGGAAGCTAAGGAGTCTTTTGTGAGGAATGTTCAAACTGTAAAGGAATTTGCTGACGTATTTCCTGAAGAACTTCCGGGATTGCCTCCGGATCGTGAGGTCGAATTTGGTATAGACCTGTTACCTGGAACAGCGCCAGTGTCTATAGCTCCGTATAGGATGGCACCGAAGGAATTGATGGAATTGAAGGCTCAGATTCAAGAGTTGTTGGATCGAGGTTTCATTCGACCAAGTGTTTCACCTTGGGGAGCGCCGGTACTTTTTGTCAAGAAGAAGGATGGTGCGATGCGGATGTGTATAGACTACCGCCAGTTGAATAAGCTGACGATCAAAAACAAGTATCCTATGCCGAGGATAGATGACTTGTTTGATCAGCTGAAAGGGGCTGCGATTTTCTCTAAGATTGATTTAAGGTCTGGATATCATCAGCTGAAGGTGAAAGAGGCTGATATCCATAAGACGGCATTTCGTACTCGATATGGACACTACGAGTTCCTGGTGATGCCGTTTGGATTGACTAATGCACCAGCAGCTTTCATGGACATGATGAATAGGGTATTCCAACAGTTTTTGGATCAGTTTGTTATGGTCTTTATAGACGATATTTTGGTATACTCGAAGTCAGAAGAGGAGCATGATGCGCATTTGCGAGTGGTGTTACAGATTCTAAGGGAAAAGCAGCTGTATGCGAAATTTAGTAAGTGCGAATTCTGGCTTAAGGAGGTGACTTTCTTGGGTCACGTTGTTTCAGCCGAAGGGATTAGAGTGGATCCTCGAAAGGTTGAGGCAGTGTTGGATTGGAAGCCGCTTAAGTCTGTGGCTGAGGTTCGGAGTTTTCTAGGTCTGGCGGGGTATTACCGAAGATTTGTGGAAGAATTTTCTTTGATTGCCGCACCGATGACCAAGTTGTTGAGGAAGGGAGTTCCATTTGTGTGGACCGAGGAGCAGCAAGAAAGTTTCGACAAATTGAAGAAGATTCTGACTGAAGCTCCGGTTTTGATTCAACCTGAGGCAGGCAAGGAATTCACGGTTTATTGCGATGCATCACATATTGGTTTGGGATGTGTGCTGATGCAAGAAGGGAAGGTAGTGGCTTATGCATCTCGGCAGTTGAGACCACATGAGGCTAATTATCCGACTCATGACTTGGAGTTAGCGGCTGTAGTCTTCGCTTTGAAGATATGGAGGCACTACTTGTACGGAGAGAAGTCAATAGTCTACACGGATCACAAAAGTCTGAGGTATCTCTTGACTCAGAAGGATTTGAATTTGAGGCAGCGTAGGTGGATTGAGCTGTTGAAGGACTACGACTGTTCGATCGAGTATCATCCTGGTAAGGCTAACGTGGTGGCAGACGCGTTGAGTCGTAAGGTTGTATCGGATTTAAGATCGATGTTTGCTCGACTTAGTCTGTTCGATGATGGGAGTCTTTTGGCAGAATTGCAAGTCAAGCCGACTTGGTTAGATCAAATTAAGGAGAAGCAGTTAGAGGATGATGGTTTGAATTATCGGAGGTTGCAAGTTCAGAATGGTGGATTAGAGGATTTTAGTCTGTCCAGTGATGGAGTTTTGTGCTTTAAAGGGAAAGCTTGTATGCCGAAGGATGTGGAGTTGAGACAAAGGATTCTTCGGGACGCACATAGCAGCCCATATGCTATGCATCCTGGAGGTAGCAAGATGTATCGGGATTTGAGAGAGCAATTTTGGTGGCCAGGTTTGAAACGGGAAGTAACTGAGTTCGTGGGTAAGTGACTGACGTGTCAACAAGTCAAGGCTGAACATCAGTTGCCATCTGGTTTACTTCAGCCGGTGAAGATTCCTCAGTGAAAGTGGGAGAGGATCACCATGGACTTTGTCAGTGGTTTACCTCTTACGCCTAGGTTTACCTCTTACGCCTAGTAAGAAGAATTCGGTTTGGGTGATTGTGGATCGTCTAACTAAGTCAGCGCATTTCATACCTGTAAGGGTAGATTATTCGCTTCAGAGGCTAGCAAAGTTATATGTGGCTGAGATAGTGAGATTGCATGGTGTGCCAGTATCGATTATCTCGGATAGGGATCCGAGGTTTACATCGAGGTTTTGGAGAGCGTTGCATCAAGCTTTGGGTATGAGATTGGACTTCAGCACAGCTTTTCATCCGCAATCCGACGGACAATAGGAGAGAGTGATTCAGATCTTAGAAGATATGCTCAGAGGTTGCGTTCTGGATTTCAGTGGTAGTTGGGAGGAGTATCTACCGTTGGCGGAATTCGCTTATAACAATAGTTATCAAGCGAGTATCCAAATGGCTCCATATGAAGCACTGTATGGACGGAAGTGCCGTACTCCTACGTGTTGGACGGAATTGGGAGAACGTCAGGTTTTGGGTCCAGAGTTGGTGACTGAAACTGAGGACAAAGTTAAGATAATTCGGGCTCGTCTCAAGGAAGCGTCAGATAGGCAGAAGTCTTACGCCGATCTCAAGCGCAAGGATATGGAATTCGAGGTAGGAGATAAAGTCTTTCTGAAGGTGTCGCCTTGGAAAAAGGTGTTGCGTTTTGGGCAAAAAGGGAAGTTAAGTCCAAGGTTCATTGGCCCGTATACTGTGTTGAAGCGAGTAGGACCGGTAACTTATCAGCTCAAGCTGCCGGCAGAGTTGAGTCAGATTCACGATGTCTTCCATGTTTCGATGCTTGGACGGTATAGGTCGGATCCATCGCACGTCGTGCCAGTAGCAGAGATTGAGGTTAACTCCGACTTATCGTTCGAGGAGGAACCAGTTCAGATCTTAGATCGTGATGTCAAGGTTCTGCGTAGAAAGTCGGTACCTTTAGTGAAAGTGCTATGGCGAAACCATGGTACGGAGGAAGTGACGTGGGAACCCGAGGATGTGATGAGGCAGCAATATCCCCATCTCTTCTGATCAGGTAATTTCGAGGACGAAATTATTTTAAGGGGGGTAGAACTGTAGCATCCTGAAATAGGGGTTATTCGTGATTGAATTATTTTGCTTGTGTTTAAATTTCTGTGATATTATTTGTGGTGTTATAAGACTTAATTAGGGGTCTTGAGTAAGCTCGGTTTAGTAGGAAAATTCTTAGTATGGCTTATTTAATGAAGAGGATTAAATGAGCTTAGCACTTAAGTTAATTTAAGTGTATATTAAAGCACAAGATGAATTAGTGGCAAGTTGGTTAAAGAGCTTGAAAGGTTGCATGAGGTTAGTGGTTCGAGTAGTAGGTATAGCATTTTTAAAGTTTATTTTTGTATGTTAGCTTTAATGGACGGTCAAGCATAATTATGATAGGTGGACTAATAATTTTGGTAAGTTGAATTGTTGTTTAAGGAAAGCATGGAATAAGGGATAAGATTCCTAAGGTTTTGGTAAGATATCTAGAAGTTTTGGTAAATTGAGGGGACAAAGGCTTGGTTTATGGGAAATGTTTTGGAAACAAATTCATGGCCTTTATGCCATGAACTTGGACGGCATTGTGGCTAAGGGAGGGGTTTTTGGCCGAATATGCTAGTGTTGGTAAGGCTTAGGAATTGTTTTGGTCATTTGGTTCATTTGGTGCAAAAGTTGCAAAACAATTTTCTCTCAAACACTTTTCTTTTTTGGCCGAATTCTACATTGTGGTAAGCCTAATACTTTTTGACCATTTGGTCATATTTGTTCAATATCTATTTCTCCTTTTCATTCTCTCAAAAACCGAAACTTGCATTAACCTTTTGTTCTCCCATTCGTTTTGCTTAAACACCAAAACTCTCTAATACACTCTTCTTTGCCGAAACTCTATTTCTCTTCCCATTATTTTCTTTTTGTCATAAAGCCGAATATACCTCTTTGTTGTGCCGAAAATATTCTTCTTCTATCTTGAATCTCTTTGGCCGAATATTGAAGGCAACATAGTTTTCTTTGGGACTCCTCTAGCAATCGGTTTTTGGTAAGGTGGTAAGGGTTTATTTTAAAGGATCATTCTTTTAAGTTTTCGTTTAATCCGAAGGCTAATAAACCTTAATGATGATGGTTGATTGTAGGGAAGTGAGGCCGATTCTCTTAGGAGTGTGTTGGATAGTGTTCGAAGGCTTTTGGGTAAGGTTTTAGGTTCACAAGGAACCCTTCTTCTCAATTATTTTGGTTTGGCCGAATAGGCCATGATTCTAATATTCATTTTTGGCCGAATATAGGGACAAGAATACTTGTGTGGCCGATTTGTTTGTTCGAGATTTAGGACTCTTGTTGGTATCAGGTGTGTGTACATACACATCTTATAACTTTTTAATATGCTAAGTGTTATATTATGTCTAATCGATTTATGTAGACATGGATGTAATATCATCATGGTATTAACAAGGATTTGGGTAAGTCTTTGTGACTATGAGATTACTATTTGATGCTTTTGGGAAGCATGACACATTTGGTATGTGTATTATTGGATATATGGCATTGATAAATTTATTAATGATGTTAAATAAACCTTTTTGCATGATTCAGTAAATATACATATTTGATTGATATGGGTTGATGAGAGGAGGGGGCAGTGATATTCGTGTCGACGGACACCAGTGTTTTGGTAACACATTGTGACTACGATCACCAGAGGTTTGGTACCTCCAGAGGTTTGGCACCTCATAGCGACTTGTCCCTATGGTTGATACCACCGTGGGTTGGCCCCACTTTGAGATATGGGATCGTCTGCCAGTGATTTGGTATCACACGATGGGTTGGCCCCATCACTTGATTTGTGACTTCGGTCACCAGTGTTTTGGTAACACAATTGTGTCTTCGGACACCAGAGATTTGGTATCTCCAGTGATTTGGTATCACATTTGTGACTATATGTCACCAGTGGTTTGGCACCACCAGTGGTTTGGTACCACACGGGGTAGAAAAAGGCGTTTGGATGGATAGGTTGGGTGCATCTTAAACTTATGCATGTTAATTGGTTATGATTTGTGTATGTTGTTGCACTAAACCGGGGAAGGGTTACACATTGAGTCTTGGTGACTCACCTTCTCCTTTAATTTTTCAGGTGATTCATAGATCGCGGGTGGGGAGCCGAATGGACTCAAGGTGGCCATGCAGTGGAGACTTTTTAATAAATGAATTTTGGATTTTATCTATTTTTCTTTTGGGTTTATGTTTGTAATAAGGCCTCCTAGAATTATTTTATTATTGCTGCGTCTTTTGAATGTTTGGTTTAAACTATTTGATGATGTTAAAATGGATGCACATGTTTTTCTCAAATTAAACGCAAAATGTTTTAAAGTACCATCGGGTACCTCTGAAATTTTTAAACAACCTGACTCAACAAATTTCTTTTGAGTGTGGTTTCTAACAAATAAAATTTTAATTGAAAGGCAATTCGACTAAGTTTTAAATGGTTTTTCAAAAATGTTTTCTCTGTAGCAAACCAAATTCGGTCTTATGGTTTGGGCCGGGTTTGGGGTGATACAATGTGCTCGGGCTATGCGAAGCCTACACTTGAATTTAGGAATTTAATTCGCCACACGGCCTAAGGACATGGGCGTGTGCCTTGGCCGTGTGACCTTATTGGACTACTGACATCAGAAACAGAATGTCAAGGTTTTTGTACACGGGCTGAGGCACGGGCATGTCATGGCCGTGTGAGGGACACGGGCTATGGACGCAGGCGTGTGCTAGGCCATGTGAAAACCCCTGTAGGTTCGAGTTGAGAAATGAATCCACAGAGACATAGGACACGGGTGTGTCCCTATATGCTTAGGCCGTGTGAGTTACATGGTCCTTCAACATGGCCATGTTATCAGGTCACACAGGCGTGTTGCCCTTTTTTTTAGTGAAATTTTCCAAAGTTTTCTAAAGATCTTGGTTTGATCCCGAACCGTTTCCAAAGTGTGCTTTGGGCTTCGTAGGTCCATATTAGGGACTTTAAGGCAAAGTTTTAAAAGTTTTAAAATTAAATGAAATTTTATGACTCGGAAATGTATGCTAGTATGTGTTTTAGTAAGGTAACGCCTCGTACCCTGTACCGACGTCGGTTACGAGTAAGGGGTGTTATAACTACTCATCCATTTTTAGGCTTCAAATTGACAAAATAGCTCTTGTCATCGGTCATGTGCTTTTAGCATGCACAATCAAGGTACCATGAGTTTTTTAGTGAATTTTTCACCTTGAAGTAATTCTACTTTTCCTACAAACATAGAATTAAACTTTCATTTTTGGTACCCAAATTCTTTTAGGTCCATAAGCATTAGTTTCTATAATTTTAGTCTCTTTAGGTATCCATTTTGAAAGGATGTCATTATCTAGAGAACTTATGAGTCCTTTGGGGACCCATATAGTTTTAATAAGTTTTTCTTTGTAAAAAATTTGGGGACCTCTATGTTTACAAAAATTAAAGCTAGTTTTGACAAAGTTTTGTTTTGAGATTTCTCCTCTAAAAAATCTTTTTGGCAGAACTTTTTTAGAGCGATCTTTTTCACTCTTAAGCAACTCAAGCTGCTTTTGATTATCATCATGAACTTTAGAAAGCAAATTATGCAAGTCAAAATTCTTTTTCTCAGAATCTTTTATACTAGCTTACATATAATTTGCCTTACCTTCACGTTCATGCTTAACTTTAGAGAGTGAACTATTTTCATTTTTTAGTTTTGAAATAGTTTCTCTATATTTTGAAACCATTAATTCAAACTCCAAACCCAACTCATCATAGGAATCTTGTAACTCATCAAAAGAATAAGAATTTGAATTGGATGAGTTAGAAGTTACCTTAGAGTCATCGATTGCTATAAGGAAAAGATATGCTACTTCTTGGTCTTCATTGTCGGATGAATCCTCATTGCTCCAAGTAGCAATGTGAGCCTTAAGCTTTTGTTTGCTTGACCCTTTTTTCTTCCATTGAGGACAATCAAACTTGATGTGTCCCAGCTTCTTGCATTCATAGCATATGATGGATTCCTTCTCCTTTATCCTTATGAAATTTTATTCCTTTTTTGGACCTCATAAACCTCTTAATCTTCTTGCAAACATGGTCATCTCTTTATCCTAATCCACATCTTCATTAGAATTACCTTCTTCTATTGTGGACTTGAAGGCAACACCAACCTCCTTCTTTTCAACTTTTTCTTCTCCTTTATTCATTCACTTGAGTCTCATTTCATGAGTGAGCAAGGAACCAATTAGCTCATCTAATGAAAGAGTCTCCAAATTTTTATCTTCCTCTATGGCTGTAATTATGGCATCCCAAGACATAGGTAAGCTTCCAAATATCTTTCGAAATACTTCTTCATTGAGATAGGTCTTCCCATAGGAATTTAGCTCATTGATGATGATGGTGAATCTATTAGACATAGATTTGATGCCCTTATAGGGCTTCATCATAAACGCCTCATAATTATGAGTGAGGATTCCTAGCTTTGATTTCTTGACTTGATCGTTACCCTCATGAGTGACCTCCAATTTGTCCCAAATTTCCTTGGCATTGACACATAATGATACCCTACTATACATTTCCAGACCAAGTGCACAAAAGAGAGTGTGCACGGCCTTGGCTTGAGTTGTATGCTTCTCCTATCTTCCTCATTCTATTCCTTCTTGCTCTTTGGAACTAAGATATTGTAACGCCCCAGAATTTGGGCCTAGAAGTATTGGGCCTTGAGAAAGGGAACGACTAGAAAACTATGCATAAAAGTTTATGTGAGCTAGAAATGACACAATTAAATGTCTGCTCAAGTCTTTAAGGGTTCTGAGAGGAGTTGGAAAAGTCCTGGGTTCAAACCTGGGCTTTAGCAAAAAATTTGATTTTAAGTGGATAAAACCTTGGATGCTTTGATGTAGGCCTTTTAAATTATTGTGTTAAAAAATGATACAAGGAAGCATGTGGTCTAGTGGTTGTGGCGTCATTAAGGTTGCAAGGGAGTCTGGGTTCAAGTCTTGGCTCTTGCAATTTATTTTGGTTTTTCTTTTAAAGGAACTTGGACTTTGCCCTTTAGACCTTTTAATTAATTGAAGATAAAATGTGAAACGAAAGAGCTTGTGGCAAGGAGGCAAGTGGCGTGTTGAGCTATTGAGGGGGGCTTGGGTTCGAATCCCATTGCAAGTAAAAATGATATTTATTTTGCTAGCATGAGGCGGCAGGAGTTTGAGGTGGTTTCAAACTCTGTTGGGTGAGAGTTTGAATTGGTCAAGGAGAAGGTTGTGGAGAGGATTATGGAGGAATTTGAATGAAGTTCAAATTGGATGGTTGAGTGATTTGTGGAGAGATTTGTGAAGGGATGTTGGGAGAGATAAAGGGAGGAAAAAGAAGAGTTTGATAGGGAGAGGAGTTGGAGTCGAATAGGTACTCTGACCACAGGGAATTCGACTTGGGAGTTCTGGGGAGCTCCTCTTGATATTCATTTCGGGTTTTGGCATTTTTGGTTCTTTTTCATCTTTGTTTCGAAAGCTGTGGAGTTCATTTTCTACTCTTCTCTCTAGCCCTCTAGTCCACCGATTTTTGCCCTTCAATCCCTATTATTCAATTGGTATTCCCCTTTTTGGCCGAGGAGCACTTGTCTTTCCTTTCATAAACCCTTTTCGATTGCTAGCCATACTTGTGGATCGACTCATACCTTTTTCTCCTCTTCCTCTCTCAACTCTTCTGTCCTTCTTGTTTTGGTCGAATCTTCTCTTCGCTTCTTTTCTGATCTTTGGCAGTTTCTTGCTGAAGGTCTGCTGAAAACCCCTTGATCTTGGTAAGTGTTACGGTTTGTTCTCCCTAGCCGAACCTTATTAGGTTCTCCTCTCAAAGGTTCGGCTTATGTATCTCTTAGGCCGATCGTTTGTGTCTCCTCTTTTCCACTATGGGGAAATATTCCTTTAACACTTCTTTTTGTACGAATGATGCTAGGGACTCAAGCTCATAACAAGGTGTTAGGCTGACTACTTATACCCTACAAGGGATATCTCTTTTACTGGTAAGTGCTTTAAGTCTTAGATGTATTCATGTGGGATTGTAGATTCTTATGAATCGATTTACGATTTTGTGTGAAGGGAAAGCCTTGGAGAGAATACGTGGTTTTGGAACAAAAGGGGCACTGCGATTGGTTGTTGGGTAAGTAGTTATGATTTAATTAAACGTTCCAATACTATGGTTATGGATTAACGATGGATTTAGTCTAATAAAGGGTTGTGTTTTAACCATAGGCTCTCAACTTCAAAAGCAACTCAGCCACAACTCCTTAACAGGTGTGTAATTGTGCACACACATTGATTAAACTGTAAATCAGTAAAAGTCGAAAAGCCGAAGAATACGGCACTTGATGCCACATGGGCATGCGATCACACGTATGGTAGTCTGAGCCCACGAAACATGGGTGTTTGACTATAGAGGCCACCATGAGCGATCTCATGGGCTTAGGCCGTTTTGGGCCACATTGGGCCGAATGGGCCGTGTAGGCCCAATGGGCTGTGGGCCCCACATGGATAAAATTTACGAAAAGTGGAAGAAACAGGATTGGGCTATGTAGTTCGCATAGCCGGAATCGAATTTGGGCTAAATGGGCTACACGAGCGTGTGGGCCCATATAGGCCGAATACTGGGCTTTGAGCCATATACACTATTCTAACCGTGTAGGTTATTTGAGTCGCTCGAAGCGACGATAGACCTTCTAGGAGGTCATAATAAGTACCGATACCCCAATATTTGTAAAATTATCGAAATACCCCTGTAAGTTAAAACGACCGAAATACCCCCATAGGGTAATGACCGAAATACCCCCATAGGGTAAAATGACTGAAATACTCCCATAGGATAAATGACCGAAATACCCCCATAGGGTAAAATGACCATAATTCCCCTGTAGGGTAAAATGACGGTAATGCCCCTTTAGGGTAAAATGACCGTAATGCCCCTGTAAGGTAAAATGACCGTAATGCCCCTATAGGGTAAAATGACCGTAATGCCCTTGTATGGTAAAATGACCGTAATGCCGCTGTAGGGTAAAATGACCGTAATGCCCCTGTAATGTAAAATGACCGTAATGCCCCTGTAGGGTAAAATGACCGTAATTCCCTTGTAGGGTAAAATGACCATAATGCCCCTATATGGTAAAATGACTGTAATGCCCCTGTAGGACTATTTTGCCCCTCGAGGGTAAATGACTGACTTGTGCTATGATTTAACTAATTTGACTGTGATTGTATGATTATGATTTGATTGACTTAACTGTGAATGATATGTTAATTTGTGGGCCAGACATTCTGCATACATGACATACTGCATGGGGTTGGGATATTGGTTATGAAGGAAGTACTGTTCTGATAGGGTTGCACGGGTCGCACGAGACGACTGTGGACCTAGTAATGATCTGTTAAGGTTGCACGGGTCACACGAGACGACTGTAGATCTACCGATGGATTTAAGCCAGTTAATTTGATTATGGATCTGTGCCAACCTAATTATGGCTCTGTGCTGTCTTGATTATGACTTTGTGTCGATCATGTTTATCCATGGCTGTGTGCCTATCATAATTATTGATGACTTTGTGTCTATCATACTTACCCATGGCTGTGTGCCATTTATATTACCGTAGTTGATGGCTATGCGCCGATCTTATTACAGTTACCGATGGCTATGTGCCGATTATGAGACCGTTACTGAAGGCTTAAAGTCGCATATATACTAGCAGCTTTGCTGCAATTTCGATTAGTGCTGCAACCGGTGCTAACCCTGCAAGTGTAGGGATGGCGTGGGTGATTTATTCCCCACAGGTAGTGCAGGGTTGGACGGAGGCAAGTGCAGGGTTGGATGGGTTTGCATGCATCATGCATCATTCGTGCTGAGACTGTTACTGTAATGGGCTAGTCCCAATTGATTCTGTTATGGGCTGTGACCCAAATGACATTGTTTTGGGCTTTGGCCCACATATACTCTGAACTGAGCTATACTGTTACTGTTAAAGGGCTCAGGCCCAGACTGATTCTGTTTCTGTATTCTGACTTTCTGTAACAAGGGGATTACACACTGAGTTTTTCGTAAACTCACCCCGTTTTTAATCTTTCAGGTAATCCCCAGCGTTAGACGGTTCGAAGCTGTGAGGGACTCGGAGATGGCCACACTACTGCTCCTGTTTTCGTTACTTGGCTTTTATTTACTAATAGTTTTCATTTGGGTTTTTATATTTGTAATAAGGCCTCTCCAATTTTATAGCTTTCGATCTGAGATTTTAATCATTATGATTTATACTTGTTAGAAGTAGAACGCGGTTTTCCCAAAATGATGACTGTTTTCAAAACACTATGTTTCCGCAACTCAATTTTTAAATACCACGTTTACGTAAATCATTGCTTTAATTTAAGCTTCCTCAACAATAAAGTTTTGAAGGTAATAATTTTGTTATAAACCTCGATTGAAAATATCAAGAAGGGTTTTTAATGAAAACATGGTTTTCAAAGAAGACTTTAATGTGACACACCAGATTTGGCCATAACGTCTGGGCTGGGTTTGGGGTGTTACAAATATCTCCTTCTTGATTTTGAGGTATGGATGGACTATCCATGATGATGTCCTATACGGTAAGATCGTTGGCTTGTATGAACAACAACATTGATTTCCAACGATCTTGAATATGTTTGTTTGATTGAAGATTTTTGCTTGAATATGTTTTCTTGTTGTTGTAGGATCTTTACAAGCTGGTATTTATATCCCCAATTGATTTTCAACCATTGAGGTTGTTGTGGTAGTTAATAAAGTAGTTGGGGATGTGAAAACCAGAGCATTTAATACACCTGCAATAGTGAGTATCGATACCGAACAAAAAGGTATTGATTTTTTTTGTGATTAATGCTAAATTTAGTGACTGTTGGAGCTGAAATATCGATATCAGGCATATTTTATCGATACATTATAAAAATGTATCAATACTGGGTTGATACTTGGCTGAATTTGTGAAAGTTAGAATGTCAATTTGGTATCATTTCTTTCAAGAGGTATCAATATTTTTAAATTATCGGTACTTGGCAAAAAAGGTATTGATGCTTTTTGGCCTGGAGCAATTCTGTCTGGTTTGAAAGGTATTTTGACTTGATAAAATGAAAAAAAGACCTTTTTACTTAGTCAAAATAATTTTAACTTGATTTTATAGTTGTTTCAAAAATTTTCTAAGAGTTCAAAATAAATATTTAAAATTTTATCTCTTAGACTTCAATATGAAAAATTATTTTATAAATTTTTATTCAATTTTAATTTTTATTTAGAAACATTTTCATTTGTTATATAAAAATATTTTTTCATATAAAGCTTAATTTAACAACTAATAATTATCGTCTTTCTATTATTTAACCGAATAATTTGAGTGACTAGTTAAAAACTAAAATTAACTAAATTAATAAACTAACGAATACATCAAAGAACAAATCAGGAAAATAATTGATTAACAACCAAGAAGCGAAATAATATCTAGGAAAGAATTTACCTATATTTCATCTGTAACATCCTGAATTAATGGGCCTTTGTATTTGATGTGTGTTACGTTTAAGGTGTTAATTAGAATGTTTAAGGGGTTCAGATTGGGCTCAAGGTTGGGCCGAGGCCTTAGTTAAAATTTTCTGTTTGGGCACTCTAGTGGAGAGCCAGGTAGGATGGGGCTTAAAGGATATAATCTGTGAATTAAAATGCGAAATGGGCTTGTGGCCAGTGGCAAAGTGTCGCCACTTAAAGAGCAGGGAAGTGGCATTAACTGGGGAGGCCCAAATTCAAGTTGCATGATGCCCAATTCCTTCAATTAAATTTTAGCTAATTTTCGGCATTTAAATGGATAGAGTGGGACGGCAATAAGGCTTAAAAATAGGAAGATTTACTCGAGTGGATAATGCTTATAGTATGGAAGATAAAGGAAGGAAGAGGTGGTGTTATTTAGGCTTCTTTTGGAGGTGTGAGTAGATAAAGATAAGAGAGACAGGGTAGGAGTTATCTGCTGATCAGCAATGGTGGCCGAATTTCCATCTCTTGGAGAGGGGAGAAATCGGTTTTGATGTGGCTAGGGGGTGCCAAAATTTCCCTGTTAATAGGTTGAGTTTTTGAGTTGTCAGAAGGGTTTTTTCGGCTTTTGTGTAGTAAGTGCCGAAATTTGGTTCAAGTAGGGGGGAGTATCCTTTTAGTTTTGGCATTTAGGGTTTTATTCTCCCATTCTCTTCTTCAATTTTGACATTTGGGTTTTTCTCTCATCCTTGTCTCTCATTCTCTACCAAAGCCGAAATCCCTAAATCCTATTCTCTCATCTTCACTTTTATGCAAAAGCCGAAACTCCTGAATTTAATTCTCTTCTTCATTCTTTTTCTACAAGCCAAATATTCAATGTTCTTTACTTATTTTTTTTGCTGATTTCTTCATTAGGCCGAACCTCCATAGATCCCTTTGCACCATCTTTCTCTTGATTTTCGCAGAAGCCGAAGTCTCTTAGGGGCTAGCCGAATCCTCTGTGGCTAGGTAAGGTGCCGATTTCTTCTATTTCTTTCCCTTCTCTTTCGATTTTTGGTGGCCAAAGCCTAAAGGCTAATTGGTGTGGCAAGGTTATCTTTTGAGTAACGGTTTGTTTGTTCTTGTGTTCACATCTTGGGGCGACATTTCGGGAAAACGGAGTAGATCGAATCATTCAGATTCCAAAAGCCAGAAATCGCTAGTCTCTGAGTCCCACATCTCCTTTCAGGTTTTCAAGGTAAGGGGTTTACTTTAGATTTTCGTTAGGGTCGTATATCGTAACCCTATAATATGGATTAATAACCATACGTTGTGATGGTAGCAACTGATAAGGTCTTTTGATGGAATCACATGTCGATCAGGCGAAGGAGGGGATTGGATCTGTAAAACCAATCCCTAAGTTTAAGAAACGAGCGGTGTCAGCAGTACGGGATTGGCCACCGGGTTGTGGACCGGCTTCAGAACAACATCTTAGACAGATAGCAGTCATATCGGCTTCTGATAGTGTCGACATAGAAAGTCTCGTCTTGTCTGTAATCAGGTGTGTAGATCTCTATCATACTAATTAATCCTAATAAATCTGTACTATATACGTTATGGGCTAAAAGCCGGAAAAAGGCTGTATGGACAGTCGTATTACCCGAAAAGGGTAGGCAAGGGATGCCAGGTACATAATCATAGAAACTTCTATATGTGTATCGATGTATGTGATAGTCTGTGATCTTTTAGGTTACATGTTGTTTTGATTCTGCATGGATGTATGCATGGGGTGGGATAAATATGACGAAGGGGAAGAGCATGTAATAGGTTACCTGGTGATCTGTGGTTAAACCACGAATTATAAATTAGGTCACAATAGTGATCGATGGCTAAGCCACGTTGAATTTATTCCTGAATGTTAGGAATAGGAAGCATGACTATCGATATGGTGTGTAGCGGTTGGTGGGTTGATTATAGAAATCCCCGAGGTGTGTTGGCTGGTACGGGCTGGTGTGTAGAGGATGGACTATTAGGTTTGGGTTGGGCCATGTTGCATGTAAATATTTTGTTGCCATTGTGTATGGGCTAAGGCCCATAATGTGTTTGTGGGCCTCAAGCCTTTAATGTGTTTTCGGGATTTGCACACTGAGTCTTGGTGACTCACCCTTTTAATTTCCTGACTTTTTAGATGAGCAGTAGATCGTGGACATGGGAGCCGAGGCGGACTCGAGGGGCCATCAAGTCTTTTATTTTTATAAATTATTTCTTGTTTTTTTTTCCTTAAGTTTAAAATTGGGATTATATATGTAATAAGGCCTCTGTAGCTTAGGTTATCGATTTATATGTGTTTATGTTTATACTTTAAATTTTATTTTCAAAGACTTACTTACTATAAGTAATGAAATGGGAGTTTCAAACACGCTTAACGTAACAAAATGTTTTTGGAAAAGAAAACCTAAGGTATTGAATATTTGATTAATCAAACCGAGATTTTCCAAACCAACAAAGTTAAGTTTTCAGACAACACGTCATCGAAGAATGTTCAAAAGGGATATGTGCCCTCTTAAGAGCAAATAAAGAACTATGTTTTTAACATTAAACCCGTAACATGCCAGATCTGGTCGTAGCGTTTGGGCCGGGTTTGGGGTGTTACATCATATGTCACTATCAATCTAAATTACGCAATTTCTTTACTTAGTAACTTGATCCGTAGAAATTCCTAAATTATGCTAATATCTCTTTCAAGAGTAAGAGCAACGAACTCTAGGTTGATTAATTGAAATTTCTTTCTTATTAAAACCCCTATTATCATATTAACTCGAGCTATGGATTCCCCTATTAGATTTGACTCTAATCTGGTAGATTTATGTTATCCTATTTCTAGGATTACATGCAGCTCCACTCAACTATGAAAGATCTACTTTAAAACAGGGTATATTCCTCCTTTGATTTAAGCACATTAAACATGGATCATTAATTTAGAAATATCAAACCAAGAATTAAGCACACATAATTGAGAACAAGAAACTAAGTATTTATTGCATAAAGTAAAAATCAAATGACAAAATCCATCATAGGGTTCATCTCCCTAGGTATTTAGGAAATTGGTTCATGCTTGCAAATAAAAACAACCAAAATACACTATAACCATAAGAAACATAGAAACTCATGATGGCTTCTTAAGAAATCAAATGCGAATATTCAATCTTGACGGAAATATACTTTAGAATATACTTCAATGGTGTTTTTCGAGTTGTTCTCTGAAGTGTTCTATGACAGCTCACTCATATCTTCTTATTTTTGTCATATATACGTTTTAGAATGCCTGGAAAACCTAAAAATTGCATTTTCCCGCTGTTTAGAGTGCAAATTGTGCAATCGACATGACCTAACACATGGCCATGTGGTGATCCGTGTGGGTCATAAAACCATGTGATCAGGCCGTGCGGAATAGGCCAGCCCGTGTGTAGCTTGCTCCAATTTTTTGGTTTTTTCTCCTTTTACTCCAAAATGTTCTATTAAGCATAAAAACATGAATTTAAAGGATTAGAAGCATAAAATTCACAATTAACATCGAATAATCATCCAAAAATGCATTAAGAATGAGATTAAAACATGTTACCTCTACCACTTATCAAATACCTCCACACTTAAGCTTTTACTTGTCCTCAAACAAAATACTCAACCCATATTCAAGCTAATCTCCCTTAATTTATCATTTTCACCAACAATGTATTAGGATAATCTACAGATAATCATGCATTGGAAATTCACACTAAAATGGCACTAAACAGAACAAGCAATCCAAGCAGAAAATTTTAAGTCTTGAAAACATTAGGCATCTCCCCTATCTCAATAATTATCTGAAATTCAAACACAACAAGAATTAACATCCTCACTAAGGATTGCTCAAGCACTCAAAGTGTTCAAGGTTCAAATAATATGCACTCAATAGACGAACAAGAAATATTATTACCATAAACTTGCTTGGAAATCAAATATCCACAACTATATAAATGAGATGGCACACCAATTAAGAGATCTTTACAAAGTTGTAATGGGGCTTAGGTTAAGGGTATGAAAAAGGTTAAAAAAGTTGGTTACAATCGAGAGTCAAGTTGATAAGTTACCAAACTAGAAAAAAAATCAGATGCTGAATTAAAAGATTTTACATCAACAAGAAATAAAGAATTAATGTGAGCTTTTATACAAAATATGAAATTCATGATTCAAGCTCAATCAATCAATTTTTTTTCACTTTTTTTTTTTTTTTTTTGAGAACAAGAAATGTAGCAATACAAATGATGAAACCTAGTTAGGCAACTAACCAAAACCAAATCTTGACAAAAAGGGAGTCAATAAAAAGGATAATTTTACAACATAGATATGAGTTATGGGTTAACATAAATGGGTTAGAAAAAAATGTGTTAGGAATAACGGGGTTTACTGGGGGCTTTTTCAATAGGTAAGTTGTTTAAATGTTAACCAGGTTAAATCCTAAGTGTCTCTATCATCTCAGTATATCAAATCAATAAATTGGGCTTGATATGTATAACCAAAGTATGTCCTAGAATAATAAATCAAGTTTACATACACACAACCAAAAATAAAATGAACACGAAATAAAATATATGCTCTATAGGCTCAAAAGCTCACAAAAAATTATCGTTTTGATGTCAAACTTGCGAATTTAAAATTTCAAGATAATTCTTCAATTCAAGGAGACAACCCAAAATATTTATCTCTAAGAAACAACTTATCATGCTTGACTCTCTCGTGTCTTGGAAACACAAAAATATATAGACTTTTTCAACCCATTTTTAGCTCTAATTCATGTAGTTTCATAGTAATTTTTGTCGAAAATTTTATTTTAATTATAAAATAATTAACTTGCACTCAAATTATGAAAATTTTGAATTTTAATTATTTTTATAATACATTTACACAAATTTGATGTATTTTTAACAGTTTTGCACAAATGGTGAAAATTGGCTCGACAGTCACCTTGAGAAGCTTGAATCGTTGAGGCAAATTGTGTATCTAGAGAACCAAGAGTATGGCTAATTATTTTTCCACCCATGGATGGTCCAAAAATAATTATTGAACACATTTTATAATTAATTTTGATCAAACATAAATTGGGCTCAAAATTAATTATAAGCTTGATGTAGAAAAATGGGTCTAATTGTGCTAAGTGAAGAGGAATGATCCATCAAGAATGTAGCAGCCCAAACCGTCCCATATAGCTGAGTCAATCAAATTTATTTCAGTTGATTTTATAATTGCAAATCATCCCTTGAACTTTCCTTTAATTCCATTCATACCCCTCCTCTTTTCAAGCTTGATATTTTTAGCCACAAGCTAAAAATAACAAATTCAAGTCAAACCATCCCTCTTACCATGCATGGCTGGCCAAGGGAAGAAGGAGTGGCTAGTATTTTTTGCTATTTTTAGCAGCCAACTCCACCTATAAAAACCCCCTTCACTCCCTCATTTCTTATCCCTCACTTCACACATCTCTCTCTCACTCTCTCACTCACTTTCTCTCTTTCACTTTTCTTTGTTGCCTTTAAATTCCTTGCTTCCATTGTCGAATTCCCCTCTTCAAAAAGGGCTTGTATGCCTCTTGGAAAAGAAACAATCGAGTGTTCCTGAAGGCCTTAGATCATCAGAATGAGCAAAGAAAAGAGAAGCGCACTAGTTTGGCTTCAGAAAACCATCGAGATTTGTTCTTCTAGTTCCATTCTCTTAACTTAGTTTTTAAGTTTTGTTTTGATCATGAACATGAACATTTGTGCTGTTGTTCTTCAATTAATTAAAATGACTTAAATTTCTTTCATGTTAGATTAATTGCATTATGTCCACTAAGATTATTAAGGATGTGTTTCTGTTGTTATTAGGCCTTGGTAGATTGTTCAATTAAATAAAACCATACCTAGGTTATGCTTACATTTTAATTGTAAGTTAGCAATTGAATTAATTATTAACCGGATTGAAATGGTAATTAATTGACACAATATTTAATTGATATGTTTAATATTCTATGGTAGTTGAAGGCTAAATTAGCAACGTATTAAACAGTACATTAGCTGTAACATCCTAATTTTTTGGGCTATGCGTTTAATGGGTGAACATGTGTAATGAGTTAATTTAAGTGTTAGGGGTCCAAATTGGGCTCAGGCTTAGGCAGAGGCCTTGGTTAAAATTGTCTGTTTGGGCATTATAGGGTTTAAAAGGTAGTATCTGTGTTTAAAACATCAAAATGGGCTTGTGGCCCAGTGGTCAGTGGCGCCAATTAGGGAGCAAGGAGGTGACGTCACACAAGGGAATAAGGGGCCCAAATTTAAGTTTCATGGAGCCCAATTCTTTTAGTTTAACTTAGCTAATTTTCGGCATTTGGGTTAGGTGGAGTGGATGCCAACAAGGCTCAAAAATAGGAGGATTTATATGAATAAGATAATGTAGATATTATAGTTGATAATAAGGAAGATAAAAGGAGAAAAGATAGGAGCTATCTACAAGGCTAGGAGTTAGACGAAATTTCTATAAATAGGGAGGGTTCTCTTCTTTATTTTGCGACAATTAGGGTTTCCACCTTTTCTTTCTCTTCTTTCTTCTAAAAGCCGAAAACTCCATTATTCTTTTCTCTTCTTTCTCCTAAAAGCCGAAAACTCTATTATTCTCTTCTTTCTTCTAAAAGTCGAAAACTCCTAAAAGTCGAAAACTCTATTATTCTCTTCTTTCTTCTAAAAGCCGAAAACTCCATTACTCTCTTCTTTCTTCTAAAAGCCGAAAACTCCATTATTCTCTTCTTTCTTCTAAAAGCCGAAAACTCTATTACTCTCTTCTTTCTTCTAAAAGCCGAAAACTCCATTATTCTCTTATTTCTTCTAAAAGTCGAAAACTCCATTATTCTCTTCTTTCTTCTAAAAGCTGAAAACTCCATCATTCTCTTCTTTCTTCTAAAAGCCGAATCTCTATAGATTTCTTCGAATCATCTTCTCTTCCTGATTTTTGAAAAAAGCCGAAATCCTCTGGGAGTAGCTGAATCTTCTCTAGTAAGTAGATCTCTTAGATCTAAAAGCCGAAAACACTAGTCCCTGAATCTCATATCTCTTTTCGGGATTTCAAGGCAGATAGTGGTGGTGTTGGCTACGGATAGCGTCGACTTAGAGGGTCTCGTTCTAACGGTAATCAGGTGTGTAGATCCTTATCACATAAGTTTTATTTTGTATTATACCTATTAGGGGCTGAAAAGCCCGAAAATGAGGCTGTATGAACAGTTGTGTGTAGATCCTTATCACATAAGTTTTATTTTGTATTATACCTGTTAGGGGCTGAAAAGCCGGAAAATGGAGCTGTATGAACAGTTGTGTGTAGATCCTTATCACATAAGTTTTATTTTGTACTATACCTGTTAGGGGCTGAAAAGCCGGAAAATGAGGCTGTATGAACAGTGGTGTGTAGATCCTTATCACATAAGTTTTATTTTGTATTATACCTATTAGGGGCTGAAAAGCCGAAAAATGAGGCTGTATGAACAGTTGTGTGTAGATCCTTATCATATAAGTTTTATTTTGTATTATACCTGTTAGGGGCTGAAAAGCCAGAAAATGAGGCTGTATGAACAGTCGTGTGTAGATCTCTAACACACTAATAATCTGTATGAATATATGTATGTTTATGTTATGGGCTAAAAAGCCGAAAAGTGGCTGTGTAGACAGTCGAATGAAACCCAAAAAGGGTTAGGCAAGGAATGCCAGGTACGTAATCATAGAACTTCTTTATGTGTATCGATGTATGCGAAAGACTGTAATCTCTTAGGTAGTAGATTGTTTGATTTTGCATGAATGTATGCATGGGATGGGTTTGATATGAAAAGGGGAAGAGCATGATTGGTCACATGGTAATCGGTGGTAGAAAACCCACCTAATGAAATGTTAGATCACATGGTGATCGGTGGTAGAAAACCCACCTAATAAAATGTTAGATCACATGGTGATCGATGGTAGAAAACCCACCAAATGAACTGTTAGATCACATGGTGATCGGTGGTAGAAAACCCACGAAATGAAATGTTAGGTCACTTGGTGATCGGTGGTAGAAAACCCACGTTAAAATTCCTGATTGTTAGGAATAGGCAGTACGGCTATCGTTTTGGTGTGTAGCGAATAGAGGGTTGATAGTAGAAATCCCCAAGGTGTGATGGTTGGTACGGGTTGGTGTGTAGAGGGTGGAATTCTAGGATGGGTTGGGCTTTGCATCATTTATTATCTGTCATGTGATTATGATTGTTGCCATTGTGTATGGGCCAGGGCTCATAATGTGTTTGTGGGCCCAAGCCTTTTATGTGTTTTCGAGATTTACACACTGAGTCTTGGTGACTCACCCTATTATTTTTCCCTAACTTTTCAGATGAGCAGTAGATCATGGACATGGGAGCCGAGACGGACTCGAGGGGCCATCAAGTTTTTATTTCTATAGATTATTTTCGGTTTTTCTTTTAAGTTTTATTTTGGGAAAATTTAGGTAATAAGGCCCCATAGTTTATATTCGCCTAAGTAGTTTTTTTAATATTTGCAACTTATGAATTTATGTTAGGGGTTTATTTCTACCTAATAATAATAATACAAGGTTTCTATTCAAATGTCACTTATTTACTCAAATATTTTTCTAATTAACTTACGATTTCCAAAACCAACTTAGCAAAAGATTTTAATGTTCAACCCGTAGCATACCAGATCTGGTCGAAACGTATGGGCCGGGTTTGGGGTGTTACAATTTGGTATCAGAGCCCAGTTCAAAACTCGAGCTGTGAAATGGGTCTAGTAGTGTTTTGAAAATTTGATGTGAATTTGAGGAAAATGTCTTGGAAGAAGATATGGCCTTCGAGTCTACCGGCACCCGATCCACGTAGGTAAGTATTCTAACTCTTGATGTGATATATTGGTTGGGTTGATGGGCTTTATGGACGTAGACTAGTATGATAGAATTGATGGACTTTAGGCTTAGTTTAAACAACTCTTTAAATTCATAAGACTTAATCTATCCAAACAAACCCGTGAACAAGTCGCAGGGTTAGGGTGTGGCAACAGGCATACGCATGTCTAGGATTGGATTCAGGGAGAGCCTAGTACTTAAGCAGTCCTAGTGACTGACCTCCTCTTCGCTGGAATTCTACCTCGTGCGTAGTGACTGTTCACCTTAGCCACGAGGATTTGTTGACGGGCAAAAATCTATAATTAAAACCCGAAAGGGACCAGCCACCCTATTTCGCAACCAAAATTTCCAAAATACACTTGATTTGTGAACATTTCCAGAATACCCCAGAATTGTAAACCTACCAAAATTTGTGAAATTACCGAAACACTCCGGTTGGAAAAATTTCCAAAATACCCTTGGTTTGTGAAAATTTCCAAACAACCATGATTTTATAAAATACCCATGTTTTGCAAATTTACCCGAAAACCCCTAGATTTATAGAAGTAACCCGGTTTGCAAAATTAAATTTTCCAAAGTACTCCTGCTTTAAAAATAAAACAAACAAACAACAACAACATCAAAATATCTCTATTTCAGGAACAAAACCAAGATACCCCATTTTGTTTAAAAAAAACTTGTTTTCCAAAAATACCATTGCTTTAAAAAAAAAATGTACCAAAGTACCTCTAATTCGAAGAAATCCACCAAGATACTTTATTTTGGAAAATACCCTGTGGGGAAAAACTACGGAAAAACCCCTGGGTAATGAAATGGCGAAAATACTCTTTAAGTGAGGAATGTGAGTTCACGGATGTTATATGTATGTTGGTGTGTGATGATTGAATGTATGTGCTTCTTAGAACTAGGAGATGTGAACTTGAGACGGAATTGTAGATATAAATGTGAATTCGAAAGAACTACCCGTAAAACTACTATTCATAAGACTGTTTGGGGTTAATCTGTAACACCCCAAACCCGGTCATCACACCATGACCGAATTTGGTATGTTACGGAGTGAAAACAGTTTTGAAAACACAAGTGTGTTGGGTAATTTTTAAGAAAACTCTTTTATCGTGTAAAAGGTTAGAGATCCCTGTTTAAAGCGATGTTGAAATCGTGTGAAAGTTGTTTTAAAACCTATGCTGGAAAAATTCACTTGATATTACAATTTTTAGAAAACATTTGATACTTAATAAAAACTGAGTGCGACGAGTATAATCAAGTTTAAAACCATTTTCCTTTGAAGTTGTTTGAAAATTAGAGTTGTAAATACGTCCAAGTTATCTTTATTATTTTGGTGAACTTTGTTACCCGATGGTAACGTTTGAAAACCCAAAAGAGATATAGTTTCGAAAACATTGCTTTTTACCGGTTATTTTAACAAGTCACTATATCCGACAATTGTATAATGTAATCAAAGTAAAAGCAAATAATAAAACCCAAAACAATACTTAGCAGCCTTATTACAAAACCCAAAACCAAATTTAAAGAAAATTAATAAAATCGAAATAGCAAACTACGATGCATGGCCACCTCGAGTCCTCCTCGGCTCCATATCTGCGATCTATGCCTCATCTGCGAAATATAAGGGAAGGGGTGAGTCACCGAGACTCAGTGTATAAATCCCCAACCCGATAGTTCAAGCACTTACACAGATCATCAGTAAAACATGCAAATCATGCAACCCATAACCTAACCATCCGATCTCCTTTTTCTACCCTGCGTGGTCAAAACCACTGGTGGTCAAAACCACTGGTGACCGAAGTCACAAATATATCGGTATGGTCAAAACCACTGGTGATCGTAGTTACAATCAAATGATGGGCCCAACCCATCGTGTGGTCAAAACCACTAATGACAATCCCGTAATAATCATGTGGGGCCAACCCACTGTGGTACCAAACCACTGGGACAAGTCACAATATCCATATGTGGTCAAAACCACTGGTGACCGTAGTCACAAATATATCACAAGTGTGGTCAAAACCACTGGTGGTCAAAACCACTGGGACTTAGTCACAAATAATAATAGTGTGGTCAAAACCAATGGTGACCGTAGTCATAAATCAAGTGATGGGGCCAACCCATCTTGTGGTCAAAACCACTGGTGACAGTCCAAATAAATCATCCCACTCCTCTCATCAATCCCATCATCATGTACATATCATACGTGTCATAACATCATGTAATCATGCAATAACGCATAGCATAGCATTTAACAAACTTGATGATGTATACCAAAAATCACATAACAGGGGACTTACCCGGAATCCAAGCTCATGCCCACAAGGCAAAGTCACTAGTTCCAATGGTTATAACAGTAACACAATAAGCATATTATACTAATAAAGTGTGTAAGCGTTACACACCTAACTATCCGTAGATCTAGGTAAGAATCCCGAAACTACCCGAACCTAGCGGAATCCCGAAACTACCCGAACCTAGCGGAATCCCGAAACATTGCTTTCCCCCTTTCCTACAATCGGCCAACCCTAGTTAGTAACTAAAAAGCCCATTTGGCCCCAAATAGAAATCTCGAAGGATATGTCGCATGAAAATAGCTCCTTACCTTAGCGCCGATTTGGTTTCCAACCAAATCCCGAAACTACGTAATGATCCCCCTTGCAATCGGCTAGCACTAAGATACACAAATGATTAACCTTCAGCTTTTAAAAGAATGCAGAATAGATTCAAACCACTAGAACCCTTACCTTAATGATTGATTCGGCCTCTCAACCCAAAGTTCGGCACACCCTAGTGTTATATAGGGATTTTGGCTACTACATAGAACAAGAGTAAGTTAAGATCCTGATTACCAATGATTGAAGGAGTGCCAAAAAGTAAAGGCAAAAGAGATTCAGTAGTCCCCAAATCGATCAAGAAGGAAAAGAAGGAGAAATCACTTACCAGGAGATTCGACTAACCCAAGCAAAAGAGCTAGCAATAAATTCGGCACTTCAAAGAGATTAACACACGTGAGAAGAGAAGAGAATGAGGCTAAAAATACTCGGCCAAGAAGAAAACAACCAGGTTTCGGCTTTTGAACAATGGAAAAAAAATGAGGAAGAATAATGCAATGGAGAAGAAGGGATTCGGCACAGGTGAATGAAAGAACTTTCGACACAAGGGGTTTTGAGAGAGGAAAGAAAAGATGCCGAATGGGGGGTGAGGTTGTTGGTTTCGGCTTTGAGCAAAAAGAAGAAGAAGTGAACAAGAGATGGTTTCGGCAAAAAGGGAGTTTCGGCTCTTCAAGGGATTGCTAAAAAGAATCGGTCAAGTGCCCAAATTGCCAAAAGAGAGAAGAGAAAAGAATGCGCTTTGGTGTTTCAGTTTTGACACTACATGAAATGAAAAGAACCCCTAAGCTAGCCGAAAATGCACTCTCCTTTGGCTACTAAGAACATTCGGCAACCCCCCTTTCTCAAGCACCAAAACCGATTGCTTCCCCAAACTCACACTACATCCAAAAATTCGGCTAAGCTCAACCCACTCCTACTCAAACACTTGTTGTCCCCTTCATCCCTCCTTGAATTCCTCCCATCCACTCATTCAAATGGGTTTGAATGAGTCCAACACCTAAAATCTCTCTTCTTCATCCATTTCAAACAAGTTGACTCAATCCTCATCCATCCAAGAGAGTCCATCCTGAGCACTCCACTCCTTACCTGTGGCGTCAAAAATAAATAGTAGAGAAGGGATTTCTGCAGCTCGAACCCAATCTCTCCCTCCCCTGCTTGTGGTGTCATCTCCCTTGTGCTTAAGTGGCGCCTCCTTGCCACTTTACTAAGGTAATTCTTATGTCTCAAACCTCCCAAAAATTCTCTTAACACCTAACACTCCTAGCTCCCTCTTCCTAAAGCACTAAAACAAAATTTTAGCTCTAAATCAGGCCTAACCCAAGGTTACACTTAGACCCCAAAACACGATAAATAACCATAATAGACAATTCATCACGTGTAAGACAAGCAAAATGCAGAGACCCCGATTTAAGGATGTTACAACTCTACCCCCTTAAAAATAATTTCGGCCTCAAAATTACCTGGTCAGAAGAGTTGAGGGTATTGCTGCCGCATCACATCCTCTGGTTCCCACGTGGCCTCGTCCGTACGATGGTTCTGCCATAACACTTTCACCAAGGGAACTGACTTCCGTCACAGAACCTTGACATCCCGGTCCAAAATTCGTACTGGTTCCTCCTCGGAAGACAAATCAGGACTCACCTCTATCTCCTCAACTGGTACAACTTGTGACGGATCTGATCGATAGCGCCTAAGCATTGAAACATGAAAGACGTCGTGAATCTGACTTAACTCTGCTAGCAACTCAAGTTGATAAGCTACCGGTCCCACTCGCTTCAACACTGTATACGGCCCATTGAACCTAGGGCTTAGCTTGCCCTTTCGACCGAATCTCAACACTTTCTTTCAAGGCGATACCTTCAGAAAGACCTTATCACCCACTGCATACTCAATATTCCTGCGCTTAAGATCAGCGTAAGATTTCTGCCTGTCTGACGCTTCCTTAAGACGAGCTCGAATTACCTTAACCTTATCTTCTGTTTCTGCTACCAGCTCTGGACCCAACAATCGTCGTTCACCCAGTTCAGTCCAACACGTAGGAGTACGACATTTCTGCCCATATAGTGCCTCATAGGGTGCCATCTGAATACTCGCTTGATAACTATTGTTATAAGCGAACTCTGCCAAAGGTAGGTACTCCTCCCAACTACCACTGAAATCTAGAACACAGCCCCTTAACATATCTTCCAGAATCTGGATTACCCTCTCTGACTGTCCATCAGACTGCAAATGAAAAGCCGTGCTAAAATCCAACCTTGTACCCAAAGCCTGATGCAAAGCTTTCCAGAACCTCGACATGAACCTGGGATCCCTATCCGAGATAATTGACACAGGCACTCCATGCAACCGTACTATATCTGCCACATACAACTTGGCTAACTTCTGAAGCGAATAATCAACCCTCACCGGAATGAAATGAGCCGATTTAGTCAGACGACCCACAATTACCCAGACTGAATCCTTCTTACCAGGCGTAAGGGGAAGCCCACTGACGAAATCCATCGTAATCCTTTCCCACTTCCACTGCGGAATCTTTACCGGCTGTAACAACCTTGACGGTAACTGATGCTCAGCCTTGACCTGCTGGCATGTCAAACACTTGCCCACAAACTCAGTTATCTCCCGTTTAAGACCTGGCCACCAGAACTGTTCCCTCAAATCACGATACATCTTACTGCCTCCAGGATGCATAGCGTATGGGCTGCTATGAGCTTCCTGAAGAATCCGCTGTCTCAAATTTAGATCTTTCTGAGTCAAGAGATACTTCAGACTCTTATGATCCGTGTAGACTATCGATTTTTCCCCATACAAGTAATGCCTCCAAATCTTCAAGGCGAAAACCACTGCAGCCAACTCCAAGTCATGCGTCGGGTAGTTACCCTCATGAGGTCTCAACTGTCAAGATGCATAAGCGACCACCCTTCCATCTTGCATCAGCACACACCCTAAGCTAGTGTGTGATGCATCACAATAGACCGTGAATTCCTTTCCTGCCTCAGGCTGAATCAAAACTGGAGCTTCAGTCAGAATCTTCTTCAACTTGTCAAAACTTTCCTGCTGTTTCTCAGACCACACAAACGGAACCCCTTTCCTTAGCAGCTTAGTCAACGGCGCTGCGATTAAAGAAAAACCCTCTATGAACCTTCTGTAGTATCCTGCCAAACCCAGAAAACTTCGAATTTCTGCCACCGACTTGGGTGGTTTCCAATCCAACACTGCCTCGATCTTCCGAGGATCCACCCTAATCCCCTCAGCTGATACAACATGACCCAAGAAAGTTACCTCCTTAAGCCAGAACTCATACGTACTAAACTTAGCGGATAACTGCTTTTCCCTCAGAACCTGCAGAACCACTCGAAGATGCGCGTCATGTTCCTCCTCAGATTTTGAGTACACCAAAATGTCATCTATAAATACTACGACGAAACGATCCAAATATGGTTGAAACACCAGATTCATCATGTCCATGAATGTTGCCGGCGCATTGGTCAAACCAAAAGGCTTTACCAAAAACTCGTAATGTCCATAACGAGTACGAAATGCCGTCTTATGAATATCAGCCTCCTTCACTTTGAGCTGATGATACCCCGACCTAAGATCGATCTTAGAGAAAAATGATGCACCCTTAAGCTGGTCAAACAAGTCGTCAATCCTGGGCAATGGATATTTGTTCTTTATTGTCAAGTTGTTCAGCTGGTGGTAGTCTATACACATCCGCATTGTACCATCCTTCTTTTTAACAAAAAACACTGGAGCTCCCCAAGGCGATACACTCGGTCGGATGAAACCTCTGTCCAACAATTCCTGAATCTGAGCCTTTAATTCCACTAACTCTTTCGACGCCATCCTATATAGGGCAATAGATACTGGCGCGGTTTCGGGTAACAAGTCTATATCGAACTCAACCTCGCAGTCAGGAGGTAGACCCGGGAGTTCCTCTGGAAATACATCAGCAAATTGCCCCATGGTTCGGACATTCATCACAGCTGCATCCTTAGCTTCCAAGGCACTGACATGCACCATAAATGCTTTACAACCCTTCGTAACCATTTTCTCAGCCTTCAGTGTAGAGACAACACTGGATAGATAATCTCTCCTATTACCTATCATCACCACCTCTTCGCCTTCCACAGTCTTCAACACCATACGTTTAGCTGTGCAATCCAAGCTGGCTTGATACTTTACTAGCCAATCCATCCCGAGAATTAGATCGAACTCCCCAAACGGCAGTTCCATCAAGTCGGCCAAAAACATGACCCCTTGATGTTCTACGGGTACATCCCTATACAGTTTACTTACTTCTACAGAGTGACCTAGAGGACTTATTACTGCCATCTTCCTAGAAGTAATCTCAGAGTCTAAGTTCATGGTTTCCACTATGCTACTAGCAACATACGAGTGCGTCGAACCAACATCAATTAAAGCATTATAAGGTACTCCAAAAATTAAGAACGTACCGGTTATGACGTCCGGTGCGTCGCCCTCCTCTCGACGCCTTGCAGCGTAGACCAATACAGGCTGTCTCGCCTCTGTACCACCTGCAACTCTGCCCGGTGCTCCACGGCCTCTACCAGAGCCATTACCTCCCCTGACTGAACCACGGCCCCTCTGTGGCTGCTGATTATCCCTCCTAAATGTGCACGATTTTGATCCTCAGACTGCAGCCTAGCTAATCTCTGTGGACAATCCCTAACTCGATGCCCCATCGACCCACACTCAAAGCATCCCCTGTTACCAGTCCAACACTCTCCCGTGTGAGACTTTCCACACCGAGCACACCGTGGTGGCCACTGAGTGTTAGCAGCAGCAGGCCTAGCAGCTTGATTCGGCCCACTATATCTAACCCTTTTCTGCTGGTTCCCAGAAAACCCAGATGATCCAGAACTCATTTTATTCCAACTCTTATCCTGATTCCGCCTTACAGACTGTTTTACCCCCTCAGCCACCTTGGCCTTCTCCACTAGAACGGCAAACTCTCATTCCTGCTGTGGGGCAATTATCATCCGCAGCTCGTCTCTCAGCCCATCCTCAAATCTGACACAACGCTCATGCTCTGTGCCCACAATACCCCGTGCATACCGACTCAACTGGAGGAATTCCGCCTCATATTCCGCTACAGTCTTATTACCCTGGACCAAATTCAAGAACGCCCTGCGCTGCGCATCAACATAGCTAGCCCCTATGTACTTCCTCTGATATGCTGCCCTAAAGAATTCCCAAGTGAGGTCATCCGCCATTGCACCATCCCTAACTGTGAGTCACCACTGATATGACTCATCTCGCAGCAGAGATACTATGCCCTTCAGCTTTTCCTCAGCTGAAAAATCCAGGACATCCATGATGCGTTCCGTCGCCTCCAACTAATATTCTGTGGTACTAGGTGCCACGCCAGATACACCTCTAAATACCTCTGCACCATTAGCCTTGAGTCGCTCGATCACAGATTTTCGAACTCCTGTTCCAACGCCTGCACTCGCAACCCTTTCTAGCACCCGCAGCACCGCCTGTGACACTGCATCATTACCACCCGTCTGATCCTGATGTTCCGCGCCCACAGCTGGCGGTGGTGGTACCTCGTTTTCCGATCCATGACCAGACCCTACCGATTCTGAGACCGTCATCCTACCCCTACCTCGTCCACGAGTGTTACGCCCACGTCCACGTGTACTCATGTCTATCGATATATACGAGCTGATTAAAAGTTTTATGCGTTTAGACTTTTATTCCACTGTCTATTAAGGCACAGCCTTATGAAAAGTTTTAATAAGGGATTGTTTCGCGAGTTCACACCATCCTATAGTTCCAGGCTCTATAGTAGTTCCTACTACTATTCAATCATGCCATCATCATAATCATATAATCAACAAACAATAGTTTGGGGTGCTTACCTGGGCGGATTGGTGCTGGAGACTCGGTGCCATACTTTCCATCACTATACTTTTTCCCATAAAAGCCTTTCATAATCATTTTAAAAAACATTTTTGGGCCTCGGGCCCACAACCGAGCTGTTGAAACTGGCTCTGATACCACAATTGTAACACCCCAAACCCGGTCAACACACCACGACCGAATCTGGTATGTTACGGAGTGAAAACAGTTTTGAAAACATAAGTGTGTCGGGTAATTTTTAAGAAAACTCTTTTATCGTGTAAAAGGTTAGAGATCCCTGTTTAAAGCGATGTTGAAATCGTGTGAAAGTTGTTTTAAAACCTATGCTGGAAAAATTCACTTGATATTACAATTTTTAGAAAACATTTGATACTTAATAAAAACTGAGTGCGACGAGTATAATCAAGTTTAAAACCATTTTCCTTTGAAGTTGTTTGAAAATTAGAGTTGTAAATACGTCCAAGTTATCTTTACTATTTTGGTGAACTTTGTTACCCAATGGTAATGTTTGAAAACCCGAAAGAGATATAGTTTCGAAAACATTGCTTTTTACCGGTTATTTTAACAAGTCACTATATCCGACAATTGTATAATGTAATCAAAGTAAAAGCAAATAATAAAACCCAAAACAATACTTAGCGGCCTTATTACAAAACCCAAAATCAAATTTAAAGAAAATTAATAAAATCGAAAAAGCAAACTATGACGCATGGCCACCTCGAGTCCTCCTCGGCTCCATATCCGCGATTTATGTCTCATCTGCAAAATATAAGGGAAGGGGTGAGTCACCGAGACTCAGTGTATAAATCCCCAACCCGATAGTTCAAGCACTTACAAGATCATCAGTAAAACATACAAATCATGCAACCCATAACCTAACCATCCGATCTCTTTTTTCTACCCTGCGTGGTTAAAACCACTGGTGGTCAAAACCACTGGTGACCGAAGTCACAAATATATCGGTGTGGTCAAAACCACTGGTGACCGTAGTCACAATCAAATGATGGGGCCAACCCATCGTGTGGTCAAAACCACTGATGACAATCTCGTAATAATCATGTGGGGCCAACCTACTGTGGTACCAAACCACTGGGACGAGTCACAATATCCATATATGGTCAAAATAACTAGTGACCGTAGTCACAAATATATCACAAGTGTGGTCAAAACCACTGGTGGTCAAAACTACTGGGACTTAGTCACAAATAATAATAGTGTGGTCAAAACCACTGGTGACCGTAGTCACAAATCAAGTGATGGGGCCAACCCATCTTGTGGTCAAAACCACTGGTGACAGTCCAAATAAATCATCCCCCTCCTCTCATCAATCCCATCATCATGTACATATCATACGTGTCATAACATCATGTAATCATGCAATAACGCATAGCATAGCATTTAACAAACTTGATGATGTATACCAAAAATCACATAACAGGGGACTTACCTGGAATCCAAGCTCATGCCCACAAGGCAAAGTCACTAGTTCCAATGGTTATAACAGTGACACAATAAGCATATTATACTAATAAAGTATGTAAGCGTTACACACCTGACTATCCGTAGATCTAGGTAAGAATCCCGAAACTACCCGAACCTAGCGGAATCCCAAAACGTTGCTTTCCCCCTTTCTTACAATCGGCCAACCCTAGTTAGTAACTAAAAAGCCTATTCAGCCCCAAATAGAAATCTCGAAGGATATGTCGCATGAAAATAGCTCCTTACCTTAGCGCCGATTTGGTTTCCAACCAAATCCCGAAACTACGTAATGATCCCCCTTGCAATCGGCTAGCACTAAGACACACAAATGATTAGCCTTCAGCTTTTAAAAGAATGCGGAATATATTCAAACCACTAGAACCCTTACCTTAATGATTTATTCGGCCTCTCAACCCAAAGTTCGGCACACCCTAGTGTTATATAGGGATTTCGGCTACTATATAGAACAAGAGTAAGTTAAGATCCCAATTACCAACGATTGAAGGAGTGCCAAAAAGAAAAGGCAAAAGAGATTCAGCAGTCCCCAAATCGATCAAGATGGAAAAGAAGGAGAAATCACTTACCAGGAGATTCAACTAACTCAAGCAAAAGAACTAGCAATAAATTCGGCACTTCAAAGAGAATAACACACGTGAGAAGAGAAGAGAATGAGGCTAAAAATATTCAGCCAAGAAGAAAACAACCAGGTTTCGGCTTTTGAACAATGGAAAAAAATGAGGAAGAATAATGCAATGGAGAAGAAGGGATTCGGCATAGGTGAATGAAAGAACTTTCGGCACAAGGGGTTTTGAGAAAGGAAAGAAAAGATGCCGAATGTGGGGTGAGGTTGTTGGTTTCGGCTTTGAGCAAAAAGAAGAAGAAGTGAACAAGAGATGGTTTCGGCAAAGAGGGAGTTTCGGCTCTTCAAGGGACTGCTAAAAAGAATTGGCCAAGTGCCCAAATTGCCAAAAGAGAGAAGAGAAAAGAATGCACTTTGGTGTTTCGGTTTTGACACTACACGAAATGAAAAGAACCCCTAAGCTAGCCGAAAATGCACTCTCCTTTGGCTACTAAGAACATTCGGCAACCCCCTTTCTCAAGCACCAAAACCGATTGCTTCCCCAAACTCACACTACGTCCAAAAATTCCGCTAAGCTCAACCCACTCCTACTCAAACACTTGTCGTCCCCCTCATCCCTCCTTGAATTCCTCCCATCCACTCATTCAAATGGGTTTGAATGAGTCCAACACCTAAAATCTCTCTTCTTCATCCATTTCAAACAAGTTGACTCAATCCTCATCCATCCAAGAGAGTCCATCCTGAGCACTCCACTCCTTACATGTGGCGTCAAAAATAAATAGTAGAGAAGGGATTTCTGCAGCTCGAACCCAAGCTCTCCCTCCCCTGCTTGTGGCGTCATCTCCCTTGTGCTTAAGTGGCGCCTCCTTGGCACTTTACCAAGGTAATTCTTATGTCTCAAACCTCCCAAAAATTCTCTTAACACCTAACACTCCTAGCTCCCTCTTCCCAAAGCATTAAAACAAAATTTTAGCTCTAACTCAGGCCTAACCCAAGGTTACACCTAGACCCCAAAACACGATAAATAACCATAATAGACAATTCATCACGTGCAACACAAGCAAAATGCAGAGACCCCGATTTAAGGATGTTACATAATCAGTAGAAGAAAACTAATAATTCATAAAATTCTAATCAGATAAACGCGAATCGGTAGAATGAGTACAAGGGCACGAGGACGCTCTAGATGCGAATATCGGTGCGTACTCTACCATAGTATACTAAGTATTTCTTTTGGGTTTAGAATTAGAGTGCGGAGCGAAAGCGTAGTGGTGAGACTTGGGTAGTACGATTAATAGTTAGTTGGAAATTTCGAGGACGAAATTTCTTTAAGGGGGGTAGAACTGTAACATCTTGATTTTTTGGGCCTATGCGTTTAATGGGTGAACATGTGTAATGAGTTAATTTAAGTGTTAGGGGTCCAAATTGGGCTCAGGCTTAGGTAGAGGCCTTGGTTAAAATTATCTGTTTGGGCATTATAGGGTTTAAAAGGTAGTATCTATGTTTAAAACATTAAAATGGGCTTGTGGCCCAGTGGTCAGTGGCGCCACTTAAGGAGCAAGGAAGTGACGTCACACAAGGGAATAAGGGGCCCAAATTTAAGTTTCATGGAGCCCAATTCTTTTAGTTTAAGTTAGCTAATTTTTGGCATTTGGGTTAGGTGGAGTGGATGGAAACAACGCTCAAAAATAGGAGGATTTATATGAATAAGATAATGTAGATATTATAGTTGATAATCAGGAAGATAAAAGGAGAAAAGATAGAAGCTATCTACAAGGCTAGGAGTTAGACGAAATTTCTATAAATAGGGAGGGTTCTCTTCTCTATTTTGTGACAATTAGGGTTTCCACCTTTTATTTCTCTTCTTTCTTTCTCTTCTTTCTTGTAAAAGCTGAAAACTCCATTACTCTCTTCTTTCTTCTAAAAGCCGAAAACTCCATTATTCTCTTCTTTCTTCTAAAAGTCGAAAACTCCATTATTCTCTTATTTCTTCTAAAAGCCGAAAACTCCATCATTCTCTTCTTTCTTTTAAAAGCTGAAAACTCCATTATTCTTTTCTCTTCTTTCTTCTAAAAGCCAAATCTCTATAGATTTCTTTGAATCATCTTCTCTTCCTGATTTTCGCAAAAAGCCGAAATCCTCTGGGAGTAGCTGAATCTTCTCTAGTAAGTAGATCTCTTAGATCTAAAAGCCGGAAACACTTGTCCCTGAATCTCATATCTCTTTTCGGGATTTCAAGGCAGATAGCAGTGGTGTTGGTTACGAATAGCGTCGATTTAGAGGGTCTTGTTCTAACGGTAATCAGGTGTGTAGAACCTTATCACATAAGTTTTATTTTGTATTATACCTGTTAGGGGCTGAAAAGCCGGAAAATGAGGCTGTATGAATAGTTGTGTGTAGATCCTTATCACATAAGTTTTATTTTGTATTATACCTATTAGGGGCTGAAAAGCCGGAAAATGAGGCTGTATGAACAGTTGTGTGTAGATCCTTATCACATAAGTTTTATTTTGTATTATACCTGTTAGGGGCTGAAAAGCCAGAAAATGAGGCTATATGAACAGTTGTGTGTAGATCCTTATCACATAAGTTTTATTTTGTATTATACCTGTTAGGGACTGAAAATCCGAAAAATGAGGCACTATGAACAGTTGTGTGTAGATCCTTATCACATAAGTTTATTTTGTATTATACCAGTTAGGGGCTGAAAAGCCGGAACATGAGGCTGTATGAACAGTCGTGTGTAGATCTCTAACACACTGATAATCTGTATGAATATATGTACGTTTATGTTATGGGCTAAAAAGTCGAAAAGTGGCTGTGTAGACAGTCGAATGAAACCCAAAAAGGGTTAGGCAAGGAATGCCAGGTACGTAATCATAGAACTTCTCTATGTGTATCGATGTATTCGAAAGACTGTAATCTCTTAGGTAGTAGATTGTTTAATTTTGCATGAATGCATGCATGGGATGGGTTTGATATGAAAAGGGGAAGAGCATGATTGGTCACATGGTAATCGGTGGTAGAAAACCCACCTAATGAAATGTTAGATCACATGGTGATCGGTGGTAGAAAACCCACCTAATAAAATGTTAGATCACATGGTGATCGATGGTAGAAAACCCACCAAATGAAATGTTATATCACATGGTGATCGGTGGTAGAAAACCCACGAAATGAAATGTTAGGTCCCTTGGTGATCATTGGTAGAAAACCCACGTTAAAATTCCTGATTGATAGGAATAGGTAGTACGGCTGTCGTTTTGGTGTGTAGCGGATGGAGGGTTGATTGTAGAAATCCCCAAGGTGTGATGGTTGGTACGAGTTGGTGTGTAGAGGGTGGAATTCTAGGATGGGTTGGGCTTTGCATCATTTATTATCTGTCATGTGATTATGATTGTTGCCATTGTGTATGGGCCAGGGCTCATAATGTGTTTGTGGGCCCAAGCCTTTTATGTGTTTTCGGGATTTACACATTGAGTCTTGGTGACTCACCCTATTATTTTTCCCTAACTTTTCAGATGAGCAGTAGATCGTGGACATGGGAGCCGAGACGGACTCGAGGGGCCATCAAGTTTTTATTTCTATAGATTATTTTTGGTTTTTCCTTTAAGTTTTATTTTGGGAAAATTTAGGTAATAAGGCCCCATAGTTTATATTCGCCTAAGTAGTTTTTTTAATATTTGCAACTTATGAATTTATGTCAGGGGTTTATTTATACCTAATAATAATAATACAAGGTTTCTTTTCAAATGTCACTTTTTTACTCAAATATTTTCTAATTAACTTACGTTTCCAAAACCAACTTAGCAAAAGATTTTAACGTTCAACCCGTAGCATACCAGATCTGGTCGAAACATATGGGCCGGGTTTGGGGTGTTACATTAGCCTGCATAACTTGTAAGATTATTGTGATTAAATTGTTTCAATATAGCGATATATTGTTACCTCACTTAATCTTATACTTGCTTATTAAAATTTGATTAATTATTTGCATTGATATAGAAATACGTTCAAGAGATTAATGGGTTTTAATTGATAAGTACGTGCATTACTTAGCAATTTACTGAGTTGCCATGAAATTATTCGTAACAACATGAACACAGCTTTAATTATTCTAAGTTAAAGAATAAAATTAATCTAACACATTTATGTCATATTGATTAAAACTCATCTTTTAGAAATCATGCATTGGAATATTTTTACTTTTTATTTTTCTTAGTTTAATTACTTCGTTAATTTTTAGTTTTTAAACCAGTTCTTCAAATCAACATATTTTTCCTTCACCAATTTGTTTAAATTTGTATTTCATAAATATTTTCCTTTCATAGTCCCTGTGGGTATGATAAATCGACATTTACTTGTCACTTTAGTACTTGATACAATTGTATACACTTGTACATTTTCGTTGTTCCACGTCTTAAAGTATAAATCACTCAATGCATAAAAATCCACAAATTATTCTAAAATAGAATCACTGAAAACTCCAAATTAAACAAAATTAACTTTAATGATAGGTATGAAACAATTACTTAAACACAAACAATATTTCAGAGGCTTTATCGTATAAACATATAAACATCCTCTTCACACTTAAGATTTACATTGCCCTCAATGTACAAACATATATAAACAAAATAAGTAAAATATCATAAGGGAAGGAGAGAACTGAAACTGCCCTGAATTTGGATGAATTCACTAGAATAGTGAAATTCAGAATCGTAGGAGATTCTAAATGAAGAATTGGGACAATAAAATTCACAATTAACATCAAGTAATCACCCAAAAACACATTAAGAATGAGATTAAATCATGATGCTTTTAGCACTTATCAAGCATTACTAGAAATTCGTAATGGCCATAACGCGTATGGAACATCATTTTCGGTATATCATTGTCTTTTAGTTTCAAATGATAGTAACCCAATCTCAAATCCATCTTCGAAAACACTGAAGCTCCTTGCAACTAATCGAATAAATCATCAATACGAGGTAGGGAATACCGATTCTTAATTGTCAGCTTATTCTATTTTCGATAGTCTCTGCAAAGTCGCATTGAGCAAACTTTCTTTTTGACGAACAAACCTAGAGCTCCCCATGGCAATATACTAGGGCGTATAAACTCGCGGTCCAGTAAATGTTGCAACTGAACTATCAATTCCTTTAACTCTATCGGGGCCATACGATAAGGGGTAATTGATAGTGGTGTCGTGCCAAGAAACACTTTGATTGCAAATTCCACATCCAATCTGGGGGAAATCCCAACAGTTTCTTAGGAAATACATAAAGAAATTCCCACACAGTTTGAATCTTGCTCAATTGGTTATCATCAATGTTTGAAGTAATGACATAAGTTAGAAAATCTTCATAACCTTGATTTAAAAATTTATTAGCTCGAATAGACGAGATGATCCGAGTTGAACCACTTATTTTGACACCATTAACTTCTACAATCTCACCACTTGAGCCTTGAACAGAAAACTTTTTCTTATGGCAATCCATAATCACTCCATGTTCAGTTAGCCAATCCATACCCAAGATCAAATCAAAATCATTGAAAGGCATAATCAACAAATCTACCTGAAATGCTAAGCTTTGAATTTTTAACGGGTGTCATCTATACACTTGATCAACTAACATTGTTTGACCTAAAGAATTTGATACAAACATGGCTAATTTGACATTTTAAGTTTCAGACTCCCAGATTGTAACATCCTAATATTTGAGTTTCTAAATGTTGCATTATTTTGGTGCTCAGCTAGTTAAACTATCAAATGTGTGTGTTTTGATAGTCCTGAGAAGGCTCGAGATTTATTTGGAATTAGTAGAATATTTTGGTATTTAGTACTTTAAGGTAATGGAATAAGTGACCTTAAAGCTTAAGGTAATTAAGTGGTAAAAAGCTAGCATAAGTGAGCAATTGGTGAAGAGGAGATGGCGCCATATGTGTTACCTTGAGGGAAGGAGTTCGAATCCCTTTGTGTGCATGTGAAGATTTTTTTTTTTTTTTTTGCTTTCCTTCCTTATAGTGTCAGCCAAGCATTGAACTTATGGTAAGTTGGACTTTTATTTTTATGGCAAGATGGCTAAGGGAAACGGCAAGATTGAACTTAGGGAAAGGAGTCAAATGGAAAAGGCATGTAGGGGGAACATAAGGCTTATTCCAAGGGAGATGTTTTGGAAAGTTTGCGTGGCTAAACTTTTGACCATTTGGCCATGCATTTGGACGATTTTGGGGCTAAGGGGGATGGCCGAATTTTTGCTAGCATTTTGGTAAGGTAGGTGTTAGTTTTGGTCATTTTTTCATTAGCATATTGGTGTACTAAATTTTTCTCTCCAAATTCTTCTCCCTAGCCGGATGTGTCTTGAGCAATAGGTAAAAATTTGTGTTTTGTTTGGCCATTTCTTTTTGACCATTTTGGTATTATCTTCCATTCTGCCCAAAATCTTTTCATCTTTGTGCCGAAACCATACAACTTGGAAGGGGGTAATTTTTAATTCTTTTCTTTTCTTGCCGAATGCACACTAGCCTCAAGATTTTTTTTCTTTGTTCATCTCCCATTCTTGAAAAACCGAAACATAAACACTCCATTTTCTTCTTCTTTTCTTCTTCTCTTCTTCTTACAAAAACTCTCAAACATTACTCCCTCTTTAATGTTTCACCATGGCCGAATGTTATTGACCATCATCCCCTCTAATATTTTCACTATAGCCGAATCTTCCATCCTTCCATTGAACTCTCTTTTTCATTCGAGTGGTCATCTTTGAACAATCGGTAAGAACACTCTTTTTAATTCTTTTATTTTTCCTCTATTGCCGAAACTCATATGTTGGCTTGGGAGGGTCTTTTTGACCGAAATCATCATCTTTTCTCTTTCAAACAAAACCATTTCTTCTTGTAGTGGTATAGTGGAGTGCCGATTATTTCTACATCGCTTAATCGACTCTAGCCAAAGGAAGATCGTGTGAAAAAAGGATTTCATCGTTCAAGATAAGGATTCTTCGAGGATTCTATATTTCTTTTTTTTCGTTAAAGATAGTGTTGATTAACCGATATTATCATAGTGACTCTATCACTTGATTTTCATCTTGTGAACGTAAGGACTTTGTGGTAAGCCAACTTCACTCCTAAGATCAATCGTTTATAATAACGAAATATTAGTTTGGACTAATATTTATTTGTTCAATGGAGGCAAACAAGATCGAATCAAAAGGAGTAGTGAATAGTGATCGAAAAAGGAGCGGATTTGCGATCCCTTCTAGATTCAAACGAAGGACTGTTTCAGCGATCCAGGATTTTCCACCGAGTTGTGGACCCTCATCCAGTGGAAATAAACTATTCGAGGTTGTTTGCAATTGTGAGGCATCAGCGATTCGGGATTTTCCACCGAGTTGTCAATCGTCAACCGGGGAAAACCGGCAAATAGTTGTTATTTGCGATTCCGAGGGTAAAAACCTAGATTGTTTATCTTAGAGTAGATTTGTTATATGTGTTAACGATCTAATCGAGCGTTAAAAATATTTTTAGGTGTCGACGATCAGGAAATCGTAGTGCTTACCGTAATCAGGTGTGTAATCTCACACCGTATTTCATGGGTTAGATAATTATATCATATTAATCGCTTGATTAAATCACATGTTAGTGAAATCGGGTAAAATGGCATTTTTTATCACTGTAGTGGTAAAGGCTATGAAATCGGTATTAAGACTGTGAAAATTACGAAATTGCCCTCAATGGGCCAAATCGATAAAAGTGACTAAATGGGCCAAATGTGATATTTGATATATGGCCCAAATGTGACATTTGATATATGGGCCAAATGTGATATTTGATATATGGGACAAATGTGATATTTGATATATGGGCCAAGTGTGAAATTTGATATATGAGCTAAATGTGATATTTGATATATGGGCCAAGTGTGATATGTGCTATATGGGCCAAAATGTGATATGGGCCAGTTTTTGAAAATTTTTATAATGGGCCATATGTTAGTAATAATATGAATGGATTGTTGTAAATGAATATGCATACTATATACATGATTTGCATGGGTTGGGATATTTGACGAAGAGATGTTTTGGTAGCTTTGCTACAAAATTCTGGTGGCTCTGCCACAAATCTGAAAAATGGCAATGCCATGTAAACTCTGTAATTTTGGTGGCTTGTCCACAAATTGATATACGGCTTAATGCCTATTTTGGTGTGCTGGCGGGGTGGGTGACTAAAGCTCCCCACAAGTGTGCTGGTCGGTACGGGTGGTGTGTAGCGGATTGAAATTAAGTTTGGTTTTGGGAATTGCATATCACATTCATTCTATACATGTTATTATGTTATAATTGAAAATGGGCTTTGGCCCAATAAATGCTTAATTGGATTTTTGGCCTAGTGGACAATGGTAAGTGGGTTACACACTGAGTTCTAAGTAACTCACCCCATTTTCCTTACCCTTCTCAGGTAATGATCAGTGACGAAGGCTTGGGCCGGGGACGACTCAGAGGAGGCCATACTACGAATAATGGGTTATTTAAATTTTGGATTTCTTTTAAGTACTTTTTTTAATTATTTTGCTATTAAAGTTAAGTTGTAATAAGGCCTCTGGATAAATTTTTAATGATGTGTTACTTTTGGATGGATTTATTAAATTGCTCGAATACTTTAAGTGGGATTTTTCTAAACATTTAAATAAATGTTTTTCTCAAATAGAAAGGGTTTCATTCTTAAATATTTTAACTCGGAAAATTTTTTGTTAACAATGTTGTTCAAATTTTTTTTTCAAAATTATTTTTAAACTCTTTTAAATCTTCTTAAAATATAAATTTAATTTTTCTAAGTTTAAATTTATAAATTCTTATGTCTCAAATTGTTTGATTTATCAATCAACCTTAGTTTTCAATAAGTTCCACATCAAAATGTTTTTGAAAATTTGATTTCTTTAAACCTTTAAAAGACTAGATGTATGTTCATTTCATGTGACATGTAAAATCTGGTCTTAACGCATAGACCGGGTTTGGGGTGTTACATTTTATGGTATCAGAGCCCGATTCAAAACTCGGCTGTGGTTTGGGTTCAAAAACATTTATTGTTTGAAACTGTTTGAATTATAGAACGTATGTTTTAAAGGTAGTATGGCACCACGAGTATCCGGCACCAAGTCAAGTAAGTGTATTGAAATTGAATGATTATTATTATTGTGATATAACTATAGGAACGCTCTAGAACTTTTAGTTTTAGGTGTTGAACTATAGAGATTGAGACTATAGGATGCGTTTACGAAAACAACTCTACCTCTTATATCTCATAAATATCGTTAATAAACACTGAAATAGTATACTGATTCATAAAACTTGTAATCAGATTAAATCGAAATAGTCAATATGAGCGCTAGAGGACGTGGACATGGTAGACGTGGCCGTGATAGAGGCCGAGGTGCTAGAGTTGTGTCTGAGGCATCAGGACATATGCCGGAAATGGACGCACGGGCATCGCCCGTGTCAGAAAATGGATCCCTTGACCGTACGAGAGAAGACATTGCTCTGTCCCAAGCAATGTTACGAGTTTTGGAATGGGTCGCTGGGGCTAGATCAGGGCCAGTAGCTCGTGGATCAATATTGGAGCGACTCAGATCAAATGGTGGTGAGACTTTTAGGGGTATCTCTGGAGTAGCCCTAAATGTTGCGGAGTATTGGCTCGAGGCTGTGGAGCGGATCATGACTAAGAGGGGTTGTGTCCTTGTTGAGGGACGAGGCGTATCAATGGTGGCTCACTGTTCGGGAAGGCACTCAGGCTGAACGTGTTACTTGGGATTTCTTCAAAACTACATTCCAAGGAAAGTATATCGGGGCAAGTCATGTGGATGCCCAGAGGAAGGAAATTTTGAATCTGGTTCAAGGAAATAAGACAGTGGCCGCTTATGAAGCAGAACTTCTACGTTTGAGTCGTTATGCTCGGACTATAGTGCCAACTGACCATGAACGCTGTGTGCGTTTTGAGGACGGGTTGAATGATGAGTTGCGGGTACTGATATCCCCACAACAAGAAAGGACTTTTGCCACGCTTGTGGAGAAAGCCAAAATAGCTGAAGAGGCTAAGAACTCGGAGAGGCAAAACCGAGAAAGAGATAGAGGCAGGAACAAGAGGGGCTTTAAGTACTCGGGTCCTGCTAAAAGGTTTCAGAAGAGGCTCAGGAATGATGAGCCAGCTCAAGCTAGAGCACCTACTGCTACCAAACAGATTCAACCATGTGCTGACTGTGGAAGACGACACCCTAGTGAATGCTGGAAAAGAACTGGTGGGTGTTTCAAATGTGGTTCTAAGGACCATCAGCTTAAGAATTGTCCTTGACGGACTGCTCCGACTCAAGAAACTTGTAACCATGATGCACAGCCAGCTAGAGGCACTCAACAGCCACAAAGGGGCCGTGGACCAAGTCGAGGTGGTAATGGCGCAGGTCGAGGTCAAGGTGCACTGAGAAGAGGTAATGGCTTCAGGGGTAACGCGAAGGCGAGGCAGCCAGTGTTAGTTTATGCGGTCAGACGCCGAGAGTATGGCGATGCACCTGATGTGATAACTGGTACGTTCTTCATCTCCAATGTACCTGTTACTGCTTTGATAGATATCGGATCTACCCATTCGCATGTCACTAGTGCTATATCTGGAAACCTGAACCTTAGATCTGAGATTATTGATAGAGAGATGACTGTAATTAGTCCTTTAGGACAGTCTGTGGTAGTGAATAAATTGTTTAGAGACGTGCCCTTAGAAATTCAAAGAGAAATATTTTTGGCGGATTTGATGGAACTGCCTTTTGGCGAGTTCGATCTTATTTTAGGCATGGATTGGTTGGTAAAGCACCGTGCGCACTTGGATTGTGCTGCAAAGCGGATGTCGATAAGGACTTTGGAAGATAAGGAAGTGGTGATGATAGGCGAACGGAGAAATTATTTAGCAATTGTGGTATCTGCTTTAAATGCAGAAAAGTTGGTGCGAAAAGGGCGTGGAGCATTCCTAGCCTTCATTAGTGCTTTGGATGTCAAGAATTTCCAGATGTCTTTCCCAAGGAACTTCCGAGTTTTCCTCCAGATCGGGAAGTAGAGTTTGGCATTGAGCTTTTGCCCGGAACGGCTCCGGTGTCCATTGCTCCTTATAGGATGGCGCCAAAGGAGTTAGCGGAGCTTAAAGCTCAAATTCAAGAATTGTTGGATCGGGGATTTATTCGACCGAGCGTGTCTCCGTGGGGAGCACCAGTCTTGTTCGTCAAGAAGAAGGATGGGTCAATGCGTATGTGCATTGATGATAGGCAGTTGAATAAATTGACGATCAAGAATAGGTATCCATTATCGAGAATCGATGACATGTTTGATCAATTACGAGGAGCTTCAGTTTTCTCCAAGATAGATTTGAGATTGGGTTATCACCAACTCAAGGTTAAAGAGGCAGATATTCATAAGACGACATTTCGAACTCGTTATGGACATTATGAGTTCTTGGTGATGCCGTTTGGATTGGCCAATGCACCAGCTGCACTTATGGACATGATGGACCGAGTCTTTCAACCCTACTTAGACCGGTTCGTGGTGGTGTTCATAGATGATATCATGGTATACTCAAAGAATGAAGAAGAGCATGACTCACATCTGCGCATAGTATTGCAAATATTGCGAGAAAAGCAACTTTATGCCAAATTTAGTAAGTGTGAATTTTGGCTTAAGGAAGTGACTTTCTTGGGACATGTTGTGTCAGCCGAAGGAATCAGAGTTGATCCTCGGAAGGTAGATGCTGTGTTGGATTGGAAACCACCGAAGTCAGTGGCTGAAATTCAGAGTTTCCTAGGATTGGCTGGTTATTATAGACGTTTTGTTGAGGGGTTTTCATTGATTGCTGCACCCCTAACTAAACTGTTGCGAAAGAGAGTACCGTTTGTGTGGGCAGATCAACAACAAGAAAGTTTTGAGAAATTGAAGAAGATTTTGATTGAAGCGCCAGTACTGATTCAACCTGAGGCTGGAAAAGAGTTTATCATTTACTGTGATGCGTCACACACGGGTTTAGGATGTATGTTGATGCAAGGTGGAAAAGTGGTGGCTTATGCATCTCGTCAGTTAATGCGATGAGAAGTCGATCATTTATACAGACCATAAGAGTCTAAAGTATCTCCTTACCCAAAAGGAGTTGAACTTAAGACAGCGGAGCTGGATAGAGCTGTTGAAGGATTACGACTTCTCAATAGAGTATCACCCTGGAAAGGCTAACGTGGTGGCAGACGCGTTGAGTCGTAAGATGATATCGGAGTTGCGAACGATGTTTGCTCATCTCAGTTTGTATGAAGATGGTAGTCTACTAGCCGAACTTCAGGTGAAGCCTATGTGGTTAGGTCAGATCAAGGAAAAGCAGTTATCAGATGAAAAGTTGGGTCCCTTAGTTCAACAAGTGAAAGGTGGTGTAATAGGGGATTTTGGGCTGAATAAGGATGGAGTACTGTGTTTTCGTGGAAGAATTTGTATGCCCAAGGATTCGGATTTGAGATTAATGATTCTGCGAGAGGCACATAGTAGTCCTTATGCTATGCACCCCTGAGGAAATAAAATGTATCAAGACCTCCGTGAGCAGTATTGGTGGCCAGGGTTGAAGCGGGGGGTTACTGATTTCGTGGGTAAGTGCTTGACTTGTCAACAAGTGAAGGCGGAACACCAATTACCGTCAGGATTGTTGCAACTGGTAAAAACTCCATTATGGAAATGGGAACGGATAACGATAGACTTTGTTAGTGAGTTACCCTTATCACCTACTAAGAAGGATTCCGTCTGGGTAATAGTGGACCGATTGACGAAGACTGCCCATTTTCTACCTGTTCGTACGGATTACTCACTGTAGAAGTTGGCTAAGTTATATGTAGCAGATATCGTGAGGTTGCATGGGGTACCAGTGTCTATTATATCAGACAGGGACTCTAGGTTTACATCATGGTTTTGGAAAGCTTTACATGAAGCTTTGGGAACAAAGTTAAATTTCAGCACGACTTTTCATCCTCAATCAGATGGTCAGTCAGAAAGAGTAATCCAGATTTTGGAAGACATGTTAAAGGCTTGTGTGATTGACTTCGGAGGTAGTTGGGAGGATTTTCTACCGTTGGCAGAGTTTGCGTATAACAATAGCTATCAATCCAGTACCCAAATGGCACCCTATGAAACATTGTATGGTCGTAGGTGTCGTACCCCTACTTGTTGGACTAAATTGGGAGAACGTCAGTTATTGGGTCCTGAATTGAAATCGGAGACGGAAGAAAAGGTAAAGGTAATTTGGGCGCGGTTAAAGGAAGCTTCGGATGGACAAAAGTCGTATGCAGATCTAAAGCGTAAGGATATTGAGTTTGCGGTGGGAGATCGGGTCTTTCTAAAGGTCTCACCTTGGAAGAAGATCTTCAGATTTTGAAGGAGGGCAAGTTGAGCCCTAGGTTCATTGGACCGTATCATGTGTTGAAGCGTGTAGGACCAGTGGCTTATTAGCTTGAATTACCTCTGAAGTTGAGTCAGATTCATAGTGTTTTCCATGTCTCAATGTTGAGGCGATATCGATCGGATCCATCTCACATAGTACCGGTAGAGGAAGTTGAGTTAAGGCCTGACTTGTCATTCGAGGAAGAGCCAGTGAAAATTTTAGATCGAGATGTAATGGTGCTAAGAAAGAAGTCAGTACCGTTGGTTAAGGTTCTATGGCGTAATCACGGAGCAGAGGAAGCTATGTGGGAGCCTGAGGACACAATTTGACAGCACTATCCTCACATCTTTTAACCAGCTAAATTTCAAGGACGAAATTTTCTTTAAGGGGGTAGAATTGTAACATCCTAATATTTGAGTTTCTATATGTTGCATTATTTTGGTGCTCAGCTAGTTAAACTATCAAATGTGTGTGTTTTGATAGTCCTGAGAAGGCTCGGGATTTATTTGGAATTAATAGAATATTTTGGTATTTAGTACTTTAAGGTAATGGAATAAGTGACCTTAAAGCTTAAGGTAATTAAGTGGTAAAAAGCTAGCATAAGTGAGCAATTGGTAAAGAGGAGATGGTGCCATATGTGTTACCTTGAGGGAAGGAGTTCGAATCCCTCTGTCTGCATGTGAAGATTTTATTTTTTTTGCTTTCCTTCCGTATAGTGTCGGCCAAGCATTGAACTTATGGTAAGTTGGACTTTTATTTTTATGGCAAGATGGCTAAGAGAAAAGGCAAGATTGAACTTAGGGAAAGGAATCAAATGGAAAAGGCATGTAGGGGGAACATAAGGCTTATTCCAAGGGAGATGTTTTGGAAAGTTTGGGTGGCTAAATTTTTGACCATTTGGCCATGCATTTGGACGGTTTTTGGGGCTAGGGGGGATGGCCAAATTTTTGCTAGCATTTTTGGTAAGGTAGGTGTTAGTTTTGGTCATTTTTTCATTAGCATATTGGTGTACTAAATTTTTCACTCCAAATTCTTCTCCCTAGCTGAATGTGTCTTGAGCAATAGGTAAAAATTTGTGTTTTGTTTGGCCATTTCTTTTTTACCATTTTGGTATTATCTTCCATTCTCCCCAAAATCTTTTCATCTTTGTGCCGAAACCATACAACTTGGAAGGGGGCAATTTTTAATTCTTTTCTTTTCTTGCCGAATGCACACTAGCCTCAAGATTTTTTTTCTTTGTTCATCTACCATTCTTGAAAAACCGAAACATAAACACTCTATTTTCTTCTTCTTTTCTTCTTGCAAAAACTCTCAAACATTACTCCCTCTTTAATGTTTCACCATGGCCGAATGTTATTGACCATCATCCCCTCCAATATTTTCACTATAGCCGAATCTTCCATCCTTCCATTGAACTCTCTTTTTCATTCGAGTGGTCATCTTTGAACAATCGGTAAGAACACTCATTTTAATTCTTTTATTTTTCCTCTATTGCCGAAACTCATATGTTGGCTTGGGAGGGTCTTTTTGACCGAAATCATCATCTTTTCTCTTTCAAACAAAACCCTTTCTTCTTGTAGGGGCATAGTGGAGTGCCGATTATTTCTACATCGCTTAATCAACTCTAGCCATAGGAAGATCGTGTGAAAAAGGGATTTCATGAAGGTAAGGATTCTTCAAGGATTCTATATTTCCTTTTATTCGTTAAAGATAGTGTTGATTAACCGATATTATCATAGGGACTCTATCACTCAATTTTCATCTTGTGAACGTAAGGACTTTGTGGTAAGCTGACTTCACTCCTAAGATCAATCGTTTATAATAACGAAATATTAGTTTGGACTAATATTTATTTGTTCAATGGAGGCAAACAAGATCGAATCAAAAGGAGTAGTAAATAGTGATCGAAAAAGGAGCGGATTTGCGATCCCTTCTAGATTCAAACGAAGAACTGTTTCGGCGATCCAGGAATTTCCACCGGGTTGTGGACCCTCATCCGGTGAAAATCAACTATTCGAAGTTGTTTCCAATTGTGAGGCATCAACGATTCGGGATTTTCCATCAGTTTGTGAACCGTCAACCGGGGAGAACCGGTAAATAGTTGTTATTCGCGATTCCGAGGGTAAAAACCTAGACCGTTTATCTTAGAGTAGATTTATTATAAGTGTTAATTATCTAATCGAGCATTAAAAATAGTTTTAGGTGTCGACGATCAGGAAAGTGTAGTGCTTACCGTAATCAGGTGTGTAATCTCACACCGTATTTCATGTGTTAGATAATTATATCGTATTAATCGCTTGATTAAATCACATGTTAGTGAAATCGGGTAAAATGGCATTTTTTATCACTATAGTGGTACAGACTATGAAATCGGTATTAAGACTGTGAAAATTACGAAATTGCCCTCAATGGGCCAAATCAATAAAAGTGACTAAATGGGCCAAATGTGATATTTGATATATGGGCCAAATGTGATATTTGATATATGGGCTAAATGTGATATTTGATATATGGGCCAATTGTGATATGTGCTATATGGGCCAAAATGTGATATGGGACAGATTGTGAAAATTTTTCTAATGGGCCAAATGTTAGTAATAATTATATGAACGGATTGTTGTAAATGAGTATGCATACTATATACATGATTTGCATGGGTTGGGATATTTGACGAAGCGAAGTTCTGATAGCTTTGATACAAAATTCTGGTAGCTCTACCACAAATCTGAAAAATGGCAATGCCATGTAAACTCTGTAATTTTGGTAGCTTGTCCACAAATTGATATATGGCTTAATGCCTATTTTGGTGTGTTGGCGGGGTGGGTGACTAAAGCTCCCCACAGGTGTGCTGGTTGGTACGGGTGGTGTGTAGCGGATGGAAATTAAGTTTGGTTTTGGGAATTGCATATCACATTCATTCTATACATGTTATTATGTTATAATTGAAAATGGGCTTTGGCCCAATAAATGCTTAATTGGATTTTTGGCCCAGTGGATAATGGTAAGTGGGTTACACACTGAGTTCTAAGTAACTCACCCCGTTTTCCTTACCCTTCTCAGGTAATGATCAGTGACGAAGGCTTGGGCCGGGGACGACTCAGTGGAAGCCATACTACGAATAATGGGTTATTTAAATTTTGGATTTCTTTTAAGTACTTTTTTTTTAATTATTTTGCTATTAAAGTTAAGTTGTAATAAGGCCTCTGGATAAATTTTTAATGATGTGTTACTTTTGGATGGATTTATTAAATTGCTCGAATACTTTAAGTGGGATTTTTCTAAGCATTTAAATAAATGTTTTTCTTAAATAGAAAGGGTTTCATTCTTAAATATTTTAACTCGGAAAATTTTTTGTTAACAATGTTGTTCAATTTTTTTTTCAAAATTATTTTTAAACTCGTTTAAATCTTCTTAAAATATAAATTTAATTTTTCTAAGTTTCAATTTATAAATTCTTACGTCTCAAATTGTTTGATTTATCAATCAACCTTAGTTTTCAATAAATTCCACATCAAAATTTTTTTGAAAATCTGATTTCTTTAAACCTTTAAAAGACTAGATGTATGTTCATTTCATGTGACATGTAAAATCTGGTCTTAACGCATAGACTGGGTTTGGGGTGTTACACAGATTTAACTAGATCAACATTAATATACGAATAAGAGGAACTGGGGTCTATCAAAGCATAAACAGGTGTAGAGAATAGTAGAATTATACCTGCTACAACATTGGTAGCATCACCTTCCTCTCGAGTTCGAACCACATAAGCTCGTGCCGGAGCTCTAACCATTAATTGTTGTACCATGGATTCTTTTCCCTTTTGTGCATCACCTCTGGATTCTGAACCAACACGATTGATACCATGACTCCTAACTGAAGGTGCAGATCTCTAAGTAACATCAAGTGCAACATTTTCATCTAACAAAAAGTAATGATCAAAGTGTTCCAATGATTCGTATTGAACATAAGCATTTGATAATTTCCATCATTTCCCTCAATTTTTCTTCACAACTTGGCACCTCAGGAGCTCTAGTTAGGCCTTTTACACTACCAAATGAAACTATCGGTTGATGATCTTGTATTCTGTTCGATGTAGCCCATTTTGTAGGCGCTCTCCAAAGCTCACAATATTCTATAGTTTGTTTAGTCATTGGATGCGAACTAGGGGTTCTAAATCATTTTCCCATAACATGAGGAGGATTAGATTTCTTATCCAATCCCATAGACTGTTCAACCATCTTTTCTCGCTCAAAAAAATTAGCAAATTCCTTTATCTTCAACGCCTCTAACTGTGTTCTGAGTTCATCAAGCAACCCACTCAGAAATCGTTTACAACTCGCCTTTTCAGTCGATATAAGCTCTAAAGCATATTTTCTAAGTCTCAGATATTCTTGCTCATAATCTACCAAAGATAGCTCTCCCTATTTCAACAGAAAGAATTCTTGTTTTTAGTCTTGCAAGTATAGTTCCCTGACATACTTTTTCTAGAACTCTGACTGGAAGAATTCCCAGTCGATAGAACCAGCAGGAATGTAATGCGTAACAGTTTGTCACCAAGTATAAACTTCACCTTTTAACAACGAAACAACACAAGTAACACTCTCACGGGAACTACACTCTAGCTATTAAAGTATTTGTGTTGTTAATTCTAGCCACATCTAGGCTGTTGATGGATCAACCCCTTTAACTCCAACGAATTCAGTAGCATCAAACCTCTATAACTCTTTAATTAGAGCCTGTCGAACCACAGGCACAGATACTACTGCAAGAGTAGCTCCCTCCACTCTCTGAAGAGCATCATCTATAGCACGAAGTATGTCTGAATCGCCTTAACCCTCGTTATCACCTTTGTCAACCCTAAGTTGTTGAGCACCAGCTGAGTCTATGCTAGGTGCTACAAATTCAACCCTATTTATATTCTCAACAAAGTGACCGCTACTATGTATTTCTGGATCAACTTGGTTTCTTGATTCTCCCAACATATTTTAACTATAAAATAGAAAGCTTTATAATCAGCATTTAAATCCCGACTCAACTTTGGCATGTACCTCTAGACTCAATTTTGAGCTCAATTTAGTCTGAGAATCGACTAAACCTATTGTAACGCACGTTGCTTAATCCGATGATTGGATCATCGTATGATGTGCCACAACTAAAACTTAAACTTATTTATCAAATGTGTTTGAAATTCATTTAAAATTCATGATATTGGTGTAATCTTTTGCACGGAAATGACAAAACATTCGATTTATTTATGCGCCAATAATATAAAACTTGAAGATAAAACATTTTGCGGAAGCCTTATGAAACTCGATAAAGATATTCCCTTTACAAACTTTCCAATGTACATAAATAGTAGTTAAAAATTATGTTAAAAAAATTTGGCATACATGCCTAAAATATTATATCATAAACTATCTCATTGAATCAAATCACTTATATATATTACTAGAGTTAACAAAAGATTTCAAATAACAGAACATAGTAAAACTGTAAGTTGTTACATGAAATTATTACAAAACATTTCTATACGTCACTTTGCCCACGATATGCATGATATAGAACTTAGTAGGCTCACAATCAACAGTGCTCTAGCGTAGTCCCTTCAACAGACTTTCCTTCTTCTACCAACACTCTTAAGAAGGAAGAGATAACAGGGTAAGTTTAAATGAAATTAGTGAGTTCTAAAGATAAAACAAGTCACATATAAATCATCCATAACAGAATCCAAGGTAATACCAAACCTGTCAGAAAGGCTTAAACAGTAATATCTTAATATGCCAAATGGCTTAAACCACATTCAAACAGACTTGAGGTACAAATTCAATACGACAGAATGGCAGTCACTATATGCCACATTAAACATAGGGAAATATAAAACTCATCCTCATGCTAGTCATGTACTCAGAATCAGAAGTGTATTAAATAATCATATTCATACACATACTCCCCCTTAACTCCCCGTATCATTTTGGTTCAGCCAAGTATATTTTCTTGTGATCTACCAGTTTTGTTTGCAATATAACTGCCCTACCGGAGGAATCACAAACATAATCTCCTTCTTCATCAACACATTTCTTATATCTCACATCCCATATCACATATTCTGGAACTGTCTTGAGCATGAAAGATTGTACTTACTTCACAACACATATAGACTATTCTCAAATTGATGATACTAAATTGTCACCACCAACAGAGACACCATTCATATGATATTGATAGAGATTACTTACCTCATACAATTTATAAAACAGATGAATTTACAACACATAGCAGTAAGAAGGAACTCACCAGAAACATTACTACAGTGATCTACACAACATGTCCTTTGCTCTTCTTGTTGGGACCTTCGTTAGCTTCTTAAGCTAAAAGAAAGATAAATATTCTTATCAGATTATCAAACTATCGAAACTTAACATGCATGTAAAAATTGAAATCACACAACCTAGAATTAGGAAGTTTCCTTCCTCAAAAATAGTTCTAATTATATGCATGCATTACTATAAACACGTAAATTCTTTGACAATAACTTAAGGGTTAATCAGATATTACCAGCAAGCTGGTTCAAACGTGTGTGCTATCTAAACACTACATACCCTTTCGAAGAAGCTTTCTATACTTAGGCTTTTCAAAAACATACATAGTAATTCAATGAAGGTGTAAAAGTGATTCAGAAAGGCCACCAATACCTTTATATACTTAAGCAACGGAGACATGATTTAGCGGGAAAATAAGATAATTCCATTGACACCCTTGATTCTCGTGATTCAGTGTACTTAACAAGTTTTAGGCCTTATCATCTAGCACTCCAATTGAATTCTAACTAAGTCTCAACTAATTCCCAACCTAACTAACTAAGTCTCCATGCACTAAATAAAAAAAATCTAAACAACTGTGAACTTAATGAGTTCACCTAAAACATCTGGGGTGGGCTGATACTTAACAGAAGAGTCCACTAAATCCTGGAGCTCGCCAAAACTTAAAGTCTGCCAAATGGAGAATCCACAAAATTCTCTACTTAGGGAAAAAAAGACTTTACTTATTCAATTCTACCCTTTACTGTAACAGCTCTAACCCGTCTCCGTCACCGGATTAGGGTTACAAAGCATTACCATGCAAACTCGATCAATTAATATCAAAACATTTCAATAATTTCATTTAACAACAATCACATAAACTCATCAATAACCTAGAATACATGTACATTTGGGCCTTAAATTGGGCTTTCGAGGCCTTAAAATCAGATTAGAAACAATTCAGGACTAATTCGAAACAAATAAAAAAGTTTGGGAAAAAAGTTAAAAATTTGAAAACAGAGGTCACACGGCTGTATGGCCAGGCCGCGTGACATAGTCCAAGTCATGTAATAATCGAACAAAGGGAGACATGGCCGTGTCCTAGCCTGTGTCTCTACCTGTGTAACTCATTGAGTAAGGTCACACGGCCGTGTCGTAGGTTGTGTGCCAGACCGTGTAACTCTTTGTCTTGTGACACACGGCCGTGTGGCAGCCCATATCCCAGGCCATGTGCTCCATAATTTGACCCTAAAAACAAGCCATTTCAAGACCAAAACATACCTAGCTAAGCATCCAACTTGTGCATACATTCAAAAGACCTAAACACCTTTCAAACATCCTATTTCATCTAACCAATATGCCATTCAAAGGCACCACATTTATACTAAGTCATCATTAACCAAAACAAATCAGTGTATAGTCATATCTCAAGCACAAAACATAGTCACTTTATCTCCCTAATGACATCAATTATAACCATTGACTTTTCATCAAAAACATACCAAAAGTACCATATATTACAAGTACCTAAAGAAACCAAAGAACATAAATTTGCCAAAGCTCTAAAAGCTCCATCAAACAAGGTATCTACTCCAAAAGCATATTAATACCAAAATGTTTATTAACACATTAAAAAACTACCATTATAAAAGGTTCTATACATGTCATTTATAACCTTGGCCAAAATAACTCAAAATCTACCGAAAGGGTTGCTAGATTGTTTGATAGTTCTCTAACAAGCTTCCATCTGATCAAGCTTCTAATAATCTACGAAACGAAGGACAGTAACTATGTAACGCCGTAATTTTCTTATTTATGTTTCTATACAATTTTGACACAACTCTGTATCTGCTTTAGTGGTTAAGTGTTCTGCGTGTGTGTGTGTGAGAGGTCCCAAGTTCAAGCCTTACCTTAAGCAAATTTTGGTTAATTTTAGATCCAAGCCTTATCCCTGTGCAATGGGTTTTTATTTATTTGCTTATGAATTCATATCAGAATGAGCTTGCTGGTTTGAGTGGTAAGGGAGTCAATGTGTTGGAGATTCTATGTTCGAATCCCTACGTTAACAAGGGATTTAATTTTTGATTGAATACCTGTTAAAGAGTTTTGGTGGAGCTGGATTTCTGAGGAGTTACGAGTTAAGTGGGTTAGTGGGAGTAAAATTAGGGATTTGAGGATATTTTTATTTTTATCCTTTGTTTTTTTAAAAAAATCTCTCTTCCCAGAAAAAAAGAACTGACGTTAGTCCTTGCCTCTCTGCCGTTCTCTTCTTCCTTTTTCCTTTCAGTTTTGTTTTCTTTTGTTGGTTGTTGCACCTTCTTTCTTGTTAATTTAGATTTCATCGCACATTCTACAGTGAATCAGGAAGATCGAGATTCTACTCTAGTGGAATCATAGTCAGTTGTTCAGAGTGTTGGGGTTCTGGTGGTCTCGGGATTATTTTTGCATCGAATCGATACCAAGTATGTACCCAAAACGCAGAAAATAAAGCTTCAGCGAAAGCCAAAAATGAATCTGTCGATGCCACACGGGCGTGTGGTCACCCGTGTCGATGGCCGTGTGTGAGAGACGGCCATGTGGTCGACGAAGTCATGGCTTTATGCAGCACACGGCTATGTTGTGGCTTGAGTGTGGCCGTGTGGTAAACACAGGCTAGGCCAAGTTGGGCGTGTGGGCCTACACGGGCATGTCACATAGGCATGTGGAGTTTGGGCCAGGCCGTGTGGGCCACACGAGCAAATCACACTGGCATGTGGGCCCATAATTATGAAAGTTTCCCTAGGGTCACACGGGTCGCTCTGATCGACTGTGGGCCTACGGTAGGGTTGGTAAGGGCTAATTTAACCCAGATTTGCATGCTATGATATTCTGATTGACTGATCTGAGTAAGATACTAAACGTATACCTGACTATACTGAATGTATGTATATTTGTTAATTGTATAAAGCATGTTTAGTTCGTTATATCTGTATCTGAAATTATGTATATGTTATTGAGGTGGGATTTGTATTTGCAGAGGAAGTATTCTGTTCGGCATTAATCACCTTTATTCTGACAGCTTGGCTGTATATTATCTGATATGTGTGTCTCAATGGCACAATGTGGTGTGTAGGGATGGGTGGGTGTTTTTAACCCCACATGGTGTGATGGGATGGTCAGAGTTGGTGTGTAGAGGATGGGGGTAGGATTTTGCATATCTGAATCTGAAACTAAATCTGTATCTATATCGAACTGTGCATATGATTTTATAGGTTTGCATTCTTAATTCTATTGGGTTACACACTGAGTTTACTTAAACTCACAACTGTTTGCCTATTTTGTCAAGTAATCCATAGATTTAGGCGGTGACCTCTCAACCGTAAATTGTTAAAACTTAATTATTTTTGGTTTATATTTGAGAGTTTGTAATTCTGGGACTCTCTAGACTTTATCGTTTTTAACTATTGGTTTTGGTTTTTATGTTCTTAAATTGCATGCTTAAACAAAATTCTTCCCCTCTAAAAATGACAATTTATATGCAAACAAAGGTTTTCCTAAAACATGACGGCATTTTCAAAATATAACTGCTTTAAGGATTCTGCTGAAATAAGTTTTTGGCAAATGGACTAACTAAACGGTGTTTTCAATTAAAAATGTGGATGTTTTGACGACACAACTCCGTTTTCAAAACCCTTACCTTGTGACACTTCCAGATTCGGCCATAACGTCTAAGCCGGGTTTGGGGTGTTACATTTAGTGGTATCAGAGCCAGGTTGCAAAACTCAGACTGTGAATTTTGGGTTTTAAAATGTTAATTCGAAAAGAATTGGCTTACAAATATTTTTTGATAAATTGGGAAAGTATGTGGTACACCAGTCTCCAGCGTCGATCCTGTAAGTATTTCTGAAATTTTGATAGAAAACTCTGAAAACACTGTAGTTAGTACTATCTAAAAATTTGCTGAGTAGTTAGAGACTGAAACCTTGGAAACAATTCTGAACTTCTGATAATTTATGCATAAAACATCTACTAATAAATACTGAAATTGATGCATAAAATTATTAATGTAGATGAAACTCAAAATTTATGATGAGCGCTCATGGAACTCGTGGACGTGGCATTCGTGATCGTGGTAGAGGCTGTAGGGGGCTCGAGTTGAGTTTTCTTCTCTGAGTAGTATGCCACATTTGGATACGAGTCGTCTACTACTGAGATTGGGTCTCAAAGTCGCTCGGCTAGGGATGACGCACTGTCCAAAGCCATGCTGGGGATTTTGGAGAGGGTCGTTGGACCCCATTTTGGATCTGGGGGCCTAGGGTCGGTAACTGAATGACTCTAGTCTAAAGGTGTTGAGTTGTTGAAGGGTGTCACTAGAGTCGCCCCTAGTGTGGTCGAGTATTGGTTGGAGGCCACAAAGAGAATCATGAATGATCTAGACTGTACTCCTAAGAAGAAATTTAAATGTGCACTCTCTCTATTTTGCGATGAGGCTTAGCAGTGGTGGTTGACGGTTGAGGAGGGTACTCAGCCTGATTGTCTGAGTTGGGATTTCTTTAAGACCACATTTCAAAGCAAGTATGTGGGGGCTAGTTATGTGGATGCTCGTAGGCATGAGTTCATGAATCTCACGCAAGGTGATAGATCTCTGGCTGAGTATGAGGCCGAGTTTCTGAGGCTAAGCCACTACGCTCAAAGCATGGTGGCGTCTAAGCATGAGAGGTGCATCCGATTTGAGGATGGCTTAAGGAATAATCTGAGGGTACTAATTACTCCACAAAGGGAGCGAGAGTTCGTGATTCTGGTTGAGAAGGTGAATCGTCGAGGATGTTAAGCGAGTGGAGTGCCAAAATAGGAACCGAGAGAGGGGAAAGAATAAGAGGGATTAGGAGTCCTCAAGTTCTGTTCAGTGGCCAAAGAAAAAGGACAGGTCTTATGGGCCATTTAGAGTAGGGGCTCCTGTTGCTCCTACTAGGATCCAGTTGTGCAGTGACTGTGGTAGGTGCCATCAGGGTGAGTGTTGGAGGAGGATAGGAGCTTGTCTGAGGTGTGAGTCATTAGAGCACCGTATTTGGGAGTGTCCATAGAGAGCTGATCAGATGCAAGCTTCAAAACCAGGTTCTACCTAGCCTTAGAGGGTAGTTCAGTAGCCACCTAGGGGCCGTGGACAGGTTAGGGGTGGTAATGGTATGGATTGTGGGAAGAGAGCACGAGCAGAGGTGCTGGTCAGACGGAGGTGGGGTAGCCTACACTGGTTTATGCTACACGACATCGAAAGGATGGGGATGCTCCTGATGTCATCATCAGTACGTTCCTTATATTTGATGTGCCTTATACTGCTTTGATAGACATAGGTTCTACTCACTCCTATGTAGCTAGTACTGTATCTGAAACCTTAGGAATTTCTATTGAGAGCATTACTAGTGAGGTTACTGTACTGAGTCTGTTGGGGTAGTTTGTTAGGGTTAGTAAACTTTATAGGGACGTTCCGTTAGAGGTGCAAGGGGTTGTTTTTCTAGCAAATCTGATAGAGCTTCCGTTTGGAGAGTTCGATTTAATTTTGGGTATGAACTGGTTGGTTGAGCACCGAGTCAGTTTGAACTATGCATCTAAGAGGGTCGTTCTGAGGACCAAGGAGGATATGGAGATGGTTGAGATTGGTGAGCGTCGAGATTACTTGTCTAATGTGATCTCCGCTCTTGTGGCTGAGACCCTAGTTCGAAAAGGGTGTGAGACGTACTTGGCTAATGTCAGTGTTTCTGATTCTGGGGACTCTTCTGTTGGGAATATCAGAACAGTGAGGGACTTCTCAGATGTCTTTCCTGAGGAGTTACTGGGTTTACCTCCGAATCGGGAAGTCAATTTTGAAATTGAGCTTCTACCAGGTACAGCTCTGATGTCTATCGCTCTATACTGTATGGCACCGAAAGAGCTTACGGAGCTTAAGGCACTACAAGAACTTATGGATCGTGGTTTCATTCCTCCTAGTGTATCTCCGTGGGGAGCACCAGTTCTATTTGTTAAGAAGAAGGATGGGACCATGAGGATGTGCATCGATTATCTGTAGTTGAATAAGTTGACTGTGAAGAATAAGTATCCATTTCCGAGGATTGTTGACTTGTTTGATCGGTGCCAAGGGGCTTCAGTATTCTCAAAGATAGATCTTCATTTTGGCTACCATCAGTTGAGGGTTAAGGAGGTGGATGTTCATAAGGCTGCATTTAGGACTCGTTATGGACATTACGAGTTTCTAGTGATGCCTTTTGGTCTAACAAATGCTCCGGTAGCATCCATGGATTTGATGAACAGAGTCTTTTGGCCATATTTGGATCAACTTGTTGTGGTCTTTATCGATGATATTCTGGTATACTCTGAGACCGAGGATGAGCATGATGAGCATCTTAGAGTAGTGCTTCAGACTCTCCGTGAAAAATAACTCTACGCTAAGTTGAGCAAGTGCGAGTTCTGGTTGTGAGAGGTAACTTTTCTAGGGCATGTGGCTTATGCGTCCCATCGGCTTAAGACACACGAAGGGAACTATCTGATGCATGATCTCGAGTTGGCTGTTGTGGTCTTTACGTTGAAAATCTGGAGGCACTATTTGTATGGTGAGAGGTGTATTATCTACACTGATCATAAGAGCCTCAAATATCTTCTTACACAGAAGGAGTTGAATCTTAGACAGTATCGATGGATTGAGCTGCTCAAAGATTATGACTGTACGATTGAATATCATCCCTGTAAGGCTAATGTGGTGGTCGATGCTCTTAGTCGTAGAGCGATGGCTGATCCGAGAGCAATGTTCACTTGTCTTAGTCTGTTCGATGATGGGAGTCTGTTCGATGATGGGAGTCTATTAGCCGAGTTGCAAGTTAAGCTGACTTGGATTGGTCAAATTCGAGATAAGCAGTTGGGGGATGAGTCTTTGGGTTTATGGTTTCGTCAGATTGAGAGTGGTAGTACTTCGAATTTTAGGTTGAATGATGATGGTGTTCTATGTTTTCGAGTTCAAATCTGTGCCGAATGATACTGATTTGAGGTAGTCAATTCTAAGGGAGGCGCATAGTAGCCCTTATGCTATGCATCCCGGTGGTAATAAGATGTATCGCTATCTTCTTGAGTTGTACTAGTGACCAGGTTTGAAGCGTGAGGTTACAGATTTTGTGGCTCAATGTCTGATGTGCTAGCAAGTTAAGGCGGAGCACCAGTTGCCTTCGGGTTTGTTGCAGCCAGTTAAGATTCCCTTATGGAAATGAGAACGTGTGAAGATAGACTTCGTTCGTGGGTTGCCCTTCACACCCACTAAGAAGGATTCTATTTGGGTCATCATGGACCGATTGACCAAGTCCGCTCACTTTATTCCGGTTCGGATGGACTATTCTCTGCAGAAGTTAGCGAAGCTCTATGAGATTATGAGACTGCATGGGGTTCTTATCTCGATTATTTCTGTTAAAAATCTTTGTTTCACTTATTGGTTTTGGAAGAAGTTGCATGAGGCTCTGGGTTCAATGTTAGACTTCAGTACTGCTTTCCATCCTCAGACCAATGGTCAATATGAGAGGGTGATTCCGGTACTGGAGGACATGCTTCGGAGTTACGTGATTGATTACTAAGGTAGTTGTGAGGATTATCTGCCGCTAGCTGAGTTCGCCTACAATGACAGTTTTCAGTCTAGCATTCAGATGGCACCTTACAAGGCGTTATATGGTCGTAAGTGTCGTACTCTGTTGTGTTGGACTGAGTTGGGTGAACATCGGGTTTGGGTCTTGAGTTTCGTTTCTGAGATTGAAGATAAGGTTAGATTGATTCGGGATCGTCTGAAGGCAGCTTATGATAGACAGAAGTCTTATGTAGGACTAAAGAGGTGTGATATTGAGTACTCTGTGGGGGAATTCATTTTTCTTAAGGTTTCTCCGTGGAAGAAAGCTCTGAGATTTGATCATAAGGACAAGTTAATCCCTAGGTTTATAGGGTCGTATCGAATTTTGAAGCGTGTAGGACCGGTCGCTTATCAGTTGGAGCTACCCCCAGACTTATACCATATCCATGATGTGTTTCATGTTTCGATGTTGAGGCGGTATCACTCAGATCCATCGCATATTGTCTTTGTTGAGGAGATCGATGTTAGACCGGACTTGACTTTTGAGGAGGAGCCGATTCAAATTCTGGATCGAGACAGCAAGGTTCCGAGAAGGAAGTCCATCCCTTTAGTGAAGGTTCTGTTGCTGAATCAGGGTACCGAGGAGGCCACATGGGAACCTGAGGACTCGATCCGTCAGCAATATCCTTATCTGTTCTGATCAAGTAAATTTCGAGGACGAAATTTCTGGAGGGTAGAGTTGTAATGCCCTAATTTTCTTATTTATGTTTCTGTACAATTTTGACACAACTGTGTATTCGCTTCAATGGGTAAGTGTTCTCTGTGTGTGTGAGGTCCCAAGTTCAAGTCCTACATTTAGTAATTTTTGGTTATTTTTAGATCCAAACCTTATCCCAGTGCAGTGGGTTTTTACTTATTTGCGTGTGAATTCATATCAGAATGAGCCTGTTGGTTCGAGTGGTAAGGGAGTCAATGTGTTGGAGGCTCTGTGTTTGAATCCCTGCGTTAGCAAGGGTGTTAATTTTTTATTGAATATCTATTAAAGAGTTTCGGTGGAGCTGGACTTCTGAGGAGTTATGAGTTAAGTGGGTTAGTGGGAGTAAAATTAGGGATTTGGGTATATTTTTATTTTTATCCTTTGTTTTTTCAAAAAACAATCTCTCTCTTCCCCAAAAAAAAAACTAACGTTAGTCTTTGCTTCTCTGCCATTCTCTTATTCTTTTTTCCCTTTCAATTTAGTTTTCTTTTGTCGGTTGTCGCACGTTCGTTCTTGTTATTACGATTTTCATCGCACATTCAGCGGTGAATCAGGAAGATCGAGATTCTACTCTTGCGGAATCATAGCCAGTCATTCGGAGTATTGGGGTTCTGGTGGTTTTGAGATTTTTTTGCATCGAATCGATACCAGGTGTGTACCCGAAATGCAGAAAATGAGGCTTCGGTGAAAGCCAAAAAATGAATCTGTCGACGCCATCCGGGCGTGTGGTCACCCAAGTGGATGGCCATGTGTGAGACACAGCCGTGTGGTTGACGAAGGCATGGCCGTGCGCAGCACACGGCCGTGTGGGCCACACGGGCTAGGCTAAGTTGGGCGTGTGGGCCACACGAGAGTGTGAAGTTTGGGACAGGCCTTGTGGGCCACACGGGCAAAGGCCAATCTTGGTGTGTGGGCCAACACGAGCAATCCACACGGGCATGTGGGCCCATAATTCTAAAAATTTCTCTAGGGTCGCTCCTATCGACCATGGGACTACGGTAGGGTCGATAAGGGTTAATTTAACCTTGATTTCCATGCTATGATATTCTGACAGACTGATCTATGTAGGATACTAAATGTATACCTGACTATATTGATGTATGTATATTTGTTAATTATATAAAGCATGTTTAGTTCTTTATATCTGTATCTGAAATTATGTATCTGTTATTGGGGTGAGATTTGTATTTACAGAGGAAGTATTCTGTTCAGCGTTAATCGCCTTTATTCTGATAGCTTGGCTACATATTATCTGATATGTGTCTCAATGGCACAATGTAGTGTGTAGGGATGGATGGGTATTTTTAACCCCACATGGTATGATGGGATGGTCGGAGTTGGTGTGTAGAGGATGGGGGTAGGATTGCATATCTGAGTCTGAAATTGAATCTGTATCTGTATTTGACTGTGCATATGATTCTGTATGTTTGCATGCTTAATTCTGTTGGGTTACACACTGAGTTTACGTAAACTCACATATGTTTGCCTGTTTTGTCATATAATCCACAGACTTAGGCAGATCGATGCAGCAGAGACTCAGCAGTGACCACTCGACTGTAAATTGTTAAAACTTAATTATTTTTGGTTTATATTTGAGAGTTTGTAATTCTGGGACTCTTTAGAATGTATGGTTTTTAACTGTTGGTTTTGGTTTTTATGTTGTTAAATTGCATGCTTAAACAAAACGCTTCCCTCTAAAAATGACAATTTATATACAAACAAAGGTTTTCCTAAAACACGACGGCATTTTCAAAATATAATTCTTTTAAGGCTTCTATTGAAATAAGTTTTTGGCAAATGGAGTAACTAAACGGTGTTTTCAATTAAAAATTTGGATGTTTTAACGAGAAAACTCCATTTTCAAAACCCCTACCTTTTGACACTTCTGGATTCAGCCATAACGTCTAGGTAGGGTTTTGGGTGTTACAAACTATATAAGCAACTGATGCTTAGTAACCTCGTATAAACTCAAACATAACTTACCATTTCTTAAGCACACATTATAAAATAAGCATAATATCATTACCAAGTCCACAAGCTTACTAAAATCCTATACAAGCACCATGAAACTCAAAAGTTAGTAAGTTCATACATGATACATATGAGTTCAACTATATCATAAATAGATTTCATGTACACATCATTACACTCATTAATATTTTCATAGGATCATGAACCAATGTCAAATTGTATACATACCTTGCCATTAACCTTTGCATACACGTTGAACCATCTAGCATTACATCGAATACCCGGGAATGATCACACATAGTGTGGCTTTCCATATAACCGTAACATTTCCTTTTCAATAATGCTCACATGAGCTGTGAAATGGGCCTGCTCACACGAGCTGTGGAGAATCCGCAACAAATGCAGGACCTCAGCCATCGGTAGGACATTTAAGACCAGCACCCAAAACATGAAATACCTAATGACATGTCATTCATATTCTAAGAATTCTTAAGGTTCAAATTTGTCTATTTAACTGTCAATTGCTCAAAGCATTGATATATGTATATTCAAGATCATTTATCACTAACACGATATAGCAGATAATCAATTTAACTATCATTAAGACGATTATAATCCATACGAACTTACCTTGATAACTATAGTCGTAGAAGTAGACTTGAAGACTAATCCAAAGCTTTCATCTTTCCTCGATTTAAATTCGATTATTGTTTATCTTGATCTAAATAGATAATTTCATTCAATTAAGTACTTCAAATAACTTCAAGTATTCAATTCAATCAATAATTCACATTATCATAAAATTATGAATTTAAGCCTCCTATTATAACTATTCCACAATTTAGTCCTTGAGCTCGAAACTTGTAAAATTACTATTTTTACCCTCCATACATGCTAGTCAAACTTCTTATGGGACTCATATCAACCCACTCAAATCATCATTTCATAATGTTACTATAAAATTTTACTATTTTCATAAATAAGTCCCTAAACCCTAAATTCACTAAAAACCTTTAACAAAACATGTTTGTTTAACAACTAAGAGTAATAATGTATCAATTAACATCAAAACACATTCAAACTCAACTATGGAAAGTTCCTCAACCTTTAACAGTTTTGCAAATTAACCCCTAGGCTAAGTAAAGTAAACTAAAATGAGCTCAAAAACATAAAAAAGGAACTTGAATATATACCATGCACTGTAAAATACCATGAACGAAAGCTTCTCCCCCTTTTCTAATGGCTAATCGGTTTTGGGTGATCAAATAAAGAAGATGACCACCTTTTGCTTAGTTTAATTTAGTCTTAATTATTATTTTACTATTTTACCCTTTTTTAAAAACACATAATTACAATAAAACCTATCCATGTACATCCATTAACCTATAACATGGTATAATTACCATCTAAGTTCATTAGATTTCCATTCCTTAGCCATTTAACCCTTTTTAATAATAGAAACCCATTTTTGCATTTTTTAAAATTTAGTCCTTTTTACCTAATTAACCATTTAACTTTAAAATTTCTTAATGAAACTTTAATATGACCCTAATATAATCCCATAAACATTAAATAAATAAGAAAATATTTATTCTCTCGTTGGAATCGTGGTTCCAAAACCACTGTTACTGACACCAGTGAAAACGAGCTATTATATTTACTTTACAAATTATACGTTAAATAGTAACTGAATATGAAGTCTTCGTCGGGCGGGCTATTACACCTATGGCTTTGATACCAACAAATGTAACACCTCATACCTGATCCGGTCACTGAACCTGAGCAAGAAGGTGCTACAAAAAATACAGAAAAATTGATTACATTTCATAGTCTAAATTTTTTATTCAAAATCAATTTATTCATACATAATCAAGAAACACATGCAACACAACCAAATTCGAGTCTATGTCAAGCTTATGAGAGCTTAAAACTAACATGATATTAAACAAGGATCAAACTGAAACAAAAATAAAAAGTTAGGAAAATTCTGCAAACAGGGGTCACACGGCCGTGTCCACTGACTGTGTGAAAGGCTGAGGCTGTGTTGGATAGGAAACACGATCGTGTGGTCAAACCGTGTAATAGCCTGATGTCGTATGGAGCTAGAGTCATATGGCCATCCAAATAGACCATGTAACTTACTGATGTCGTGTGGGTCAAAAGTGCAAATATTCAAAATATGTCATACGGCCGTGTAACAAACTGTGGTTGTGTGCACCAAAATCACCTTAAACGTGAAGACCACACGGCCATACTATGTGCTCGTGTATGGCACAAGGTCATGTGCCAAGCCATATATATAGCCGTGTCTACCTATAGAAACCTTTTGAAACAAGCTTTTTAAACCTAATTCACTTATGCCACAAAAAACACATTATACCAAATATCAACCAACCTAGGTGCCTAACCAATATGCCACAATTGACACCTCAATCCACCAATCCAGATTTAAACATAACACTATATTCAAACCAATCCAATATGCCTTCCAAGGCACCACAATTTCATTTATATGACATACAACATTTAACCATTTGAAACACCTTAGACTAATGATTCAATATCAACAATACAAACATGCACAAAGCCTTGCCATAATCATTCAAACCTATCCTATACATACCATTCGTTTACTAAGCGTATTTCAAGCATATTACCTTAACAACTTGTAAGCAAAGTTATCAACCAATTCAACAAGACAACATTGTCATCACTCACATAGATATAAGAATATATACAAGATTCTCAAAATGCAAACAAAATCCAAAATAGACATTGTTTAACCAATGACTCCTTAGGTACATGCCATGACCAAAGTAAACTATCACAAGCACTTAAGTCCGAGATTGCTACTGGATGTTGAAGTTGACGATCGAAACAAAAGTACCTAACATGCGCATGGAAAACAAAACTGTACGCTGAGTATACTCAATGGTATTTCTATAATCTAAACATTTAAACATAATATAATACATTCAAATGCATGAGTTAAAAGTAATAGATGATAAGCAAATTAACATGTAAACTTTCATTTTTTTGTAGCTTCATTAATCAATTTAACAAAAGCACTAATATGAAGCATCACACTACCATTTCATACTCATAAAAATTTTAAGCATTAATATCTCATTCCATCTCAATTAACATTATATGCATTTGAAGATCATAATCATCTTTATTTGAATTTGTTTCACATACCGTAATTTCAATTCCTATTTTATTTCCTTATTAACATGACCCGGACTTGGACGAATACAGGATCCAACCAACACTCCGATTTGGCACTCAATACCTGCTGGATAAATCTGAAATAATAAGTTACGCCCTGCATTGTTCGATAAAATCAACAAATAGATGTGCCTAGCATTGGCCAGCATAACCGAAAAAGGGCATGCCCAGCACTCCCCAACACAGTCATATATAACTTAAACAGCTAATAGGGTAACAAGTTTCTTGATTCAATTTATAAAACAATTGTTCAATTACATATCACAAATTCATCAACAAATCATCCATTCATATATACATAACAACATTATTCATCTCCATACCAATTCAATTTCACATATAAAATAATATACATTATTCTCACAACTATGCAATTTAGTCCTTTGTCACAACTAATTATTCAATCAAATACATTCTATTCAATCTCTCATTTCACAACATTTTCCCCAAAACTAACTCACCTTGAGATATTACCATTCAATAGTTCATAATGCAACAAAAAATAATTAGTTCGAATTATAAAAACACAAACCGTAAACTTCGAGCTTATTCGTAGACGACTTTATCTTTTCCTTTCTTTTTCGAGTGGTCCAAGCCGACGTTAGTTATTAATTAAAACAAACACACAAAATTATCAATACACAATAAAATTCACATTCAATTTCTAATTTATGTAACTTTTATTTTATTCAATTTAGTCCCTAAAATTGAGACTGACATAACTTTCAAATCTAGCCTCCAATTTTCACAACGGTTTCACTCTAGGTCTAATTTGACTTCCTATTTCTCATTTCTACCACAAAATTCAAATATTTTTCAATTTATTCCCTATTGTAAAAAATTATCAATTGACTTTATAATTTAGTCCTTTTCAACTCCAAATTTAAAATCTATCAAAAAAGCACCAAAAGCTTCTACTATCTAACAATGGCAACTTTCTAATTCTTTAACAGTAAAGAAAAATGTGACATGGGTAGCTAGTTTAAACTCCTAAGATTATGAAAACATAAGAATTGCAAGAAAATGAGTAAATTAAACTAACCAATTAAAGCTTTGAAAATAAAGGTTGTGTGTGAGTTCTTTTTCTCCCCATTTTAGTTTGGTTTTTGCATGTAGAATGATGAACTAAATTGTTTTTCTTCTCCACCAACTTTGTTTTATTATAATATATTTTTATTATTTTATGAAAATTTTACAACATTATACAAACATATAGCTTACCAACGAACCATCATAACACTAAGGGGGTATAATTGCTATACAAGACCCTCATATTAAATTCTAATTGATGATTCCTTAAGAATTAAACTTTTGAAACTTTTTCGATTTAGTCCATGTACCCTAATTAAGCACTAATTCAGAAAAAATGCCTGACCGAAGTTCAATTTACTTCTAAATATAACTCTATAAACATTAAATACAAATATTTATGGTTTCGGTTTATGGAAATGAGGTCCTAAAACTACATTTTTCGATACCACTGTCTTTCGAATCGTTACATCTGTAGTCAATGAGCTTGTTTTCTAGCTCTTATATATGTTTTTATTAAGTTTTCAATTTTTATTAGTTTATGTTTAACTTCCATAAAATAAGTGTTTGTACGCAATTTTTAGCCTTATGATGACCTAATGGGCCTATGCGAGCCTAAGGATGAACTAACGAGATACTTGAGTGTGTAAGGCATTGATTTTGAGCTTAGAATGCAAACGAAAATGGCAACATCGTGACACCAGGCTGTGGTGTCGCAACACCGAACTTTGAAACAAAAGAATTTTGCCCCAAAAGGAAGTTTCACGACATCGGATGACGGCTTAGACTAATTTAATAAGGGTGTTTTAGTTCGCACAATAAATATTTATCAATTTTTAGGGTTGCAATTAACCTAATTAGGTCAGAAAATTTTGGCTATAAATAGGTGTGTTTAGCCTCACCTTAGAAGGATTGATCAAGTGAGCAACTTAGTTTACTTTTAGGGTTTTTATTTTACAGTTTTCTTTTCTTCACAATTTAGTTCTTTTTATGTTATAAACAAAATTTGTTCTTTGTTTAACTTGGATCAGCTTTGATCCATGCATTTAATTAAGTAGTTTTATTTATTTCCTTTTGGTTTTCAACTACAATTGAGATTATCTTACGTTTGTCAAAGGAAATGCGGCTTTCATGTGCAAATCAACATGGAAATGGATTTATTCTCTTATTCCATTTTTCTATTTAAATTTCTGGTTTGCATGTTAAATATGAAATTAGGAATCATCTAGATCCATGAGTGGCTAGTTTCCTTAAGGAGATTAACAAGCAGATGTGTGAATAATTAAAAAAAAAAGAATTAAGGTTAGAGTCTGAGTTAGTTGGTCTGAATTATGTGTGATTAAACCCTAAGAAGTAATTTAGGATAAACGAGATTGAGAGATAAGTTTACCAAGTAAATCATAATTGATCTCGATCAAGAAAGTGAGGTCGAGAGATAAACGTGTTAATTAGCTAGAGGCCGAAAGGTAATAACTAGTTAATTAACAACTAACTCGATAAAACCCGAGTTCTAAAGTTAATTATGAATGTTGAAGTGAGTTAATCTTCTGCCTAGTTTATTGAATTAATTTTGGTTGTTAAATTGATTGTCTTTAATTTTTGTAACACCCCAAATCCGACCTAGACGTTATGGCTGAATCTGGCGACGTCACATGATAGTGCTTTGGAAAAACATAACTATGTTAAAACCATTTGTAGATATCTTGGGCTTTTGTCAAAATGTGTCATTCAATTATTCATTATCCATTTTCAAAACATTATATGTTGCGGAAGCTTTTAACATAATTTGAGAGTTCGTGTATTTTTGATAAAACATTTATTTATTTTGAAAATCCGTATCTTATCCTACTACTAGCAGTTTATAAAATAGAAATCCCAAATTTTAAACAAAAATCCATAAACGCCATGTTACATAAAATTTTCCAAAAATAGTCAGAACTATAAATGAAAAACTGTTAAAGGTCCAGAACTGTGGTCTCCGCCATGTCCTCCGCCGCACCAATCCGTCTACTGCTGGGGGTTACTTGAACAGATTAAACAGAAAAGGGTGAGTTTTTGCAAACTCAATGTGTAAACCCCACAGAAAACATACACATAGTAACATCAATTAACAGACGTAATTTTCACAGTTCAGGTCTAAGCCCATTACAAAAACGGTGTGGACCTAGCCCACTAAGATACAGAACCAGTCATAATACATGGCCTCTGCCCATTCGAGACAGAATATGCAGATAACAGAGTCTTACCCACTAGCCACTACACACCAACTCCGTCCAACCCTACACACCATGTGGGAATAAAATCAACCCACCCAGCCCTACACACCATGTTGTACCGAATGCGGCACATAATCAGAAATTTCCAGATAATAGGCTTAAAAGCCTTTCAGATACTTCCTTTGAATATCATCAATCGCACCCCACTGCAATGCAACATACATAAATGTCATGCTAATATGCAGATAGTAGTTCATACAGTCAGATCAGCATACATTCTTGGTACAGAAATCAAACAGTCAGATCATTAATATAGGGGTATAAGCATTGCTTACCAACCCTACGGTATGTCCATAGTCGACTTGGGCGACTCGTGTAACCTTACAGAGTTTTCAGAAAATGGGCTCACACGCCCATGTGGTGTACCCGTATGGCCCACACGGCCCAAATTAGCCTTGGCCGTGTGGATTACACGGCTTGGCCCAGAATCCCACATGCCCATGTAGGCCCACACGCCCGTGTGGCCCACACGGCCCAATTAGTCGAGCCCGTGTGTCGCACACGGCCTCGCTTGGCGCACGGCCAAGCTCATCGATCACACGGCCATGTGGTGACTTACAGTCTTGCACACGGCCTACCACACGGGCAACCACACGCCCGTATGGCGTCTATAGTAAGGTTTTCGGCTGTCACCGAAACCTCGTTTTTTGCATTTTCGGGTACACACCTGATCTCGATTGAATCTAAGTCGATCCCTGAGCACTCTGAAACCTAAGAATTGATATTACAACATCTAAATCAGCCTTTAAAATGATACTAAATCGAGATGATAAACCCAATAACTTCCGAAACCTTACCCTCAGTCAAGCCACCGAAATTCCCCGAACCTAAGTGTTCAAATAGCTACGAGTCTCTGAATCTTCTCCTATCCAGCATTAATGACGCACATCAGTATAAGCCAATCAATGAAAGTAAAACTATGCTACTCATCTTACCAAATCAAGGCAGAAACAAGTGTTGCACAGAAATGAGGCAACTACAGAGAGGATCAAAATTAAAAATATGGTAGCGAGGGAGAGAAAAATATGAAAAAAGGGCAAGAGGAAAAGGAAGATGGAAGAATCGGCTATGGAAGGGGAGGATACTCAATTTTTGGCGGAGAGGGATTTTTGGAAAACACAACTGCTCAGAAAATCTGATCCTTTCCTAATTTTCCTCCTACTAATTCTATTCACAAACCACCACTCAGTCTTCCATCTTGGCACAACTCTAGCCGCAGCTAGGAGCAAAAATTAAAGCCATTTTCGTCTATTAGACTCGAACCCAAGACCTCCTTCACCCCAACACTCCACTTAACCACCAGACCAGTAGGCCTATTCTGTTAATTACTTACACACTTTAGCTTATAAGCCTATTCACCAGAGTTTGGGTTTTATTCATAAAAATAACAAATTTTACCCAAGTTGGGACTTGAAATTGGGACCTCCCACACACACCTAGAACACGTAACCACTGAAGTAGACACTCATTCATGCCAAAATTACAAAAGTCGAAAATAAGCAAAAACCGGGACGTTACACTTTTAGTTAACTTATGTTATTCTGATTAATTATTTTTATTTTGGCTTTTTATAATATAATTTCACATTATTACTAAGCCCTGTTAGTTTAGAAAATTAATCTTAGTTTAAGTTAACCTCCTTTGGGTATGATTCTCGAAATACTTCCCGGAGTGTTTCGTTGTAACACTTTTCTATATTACAATTTCACTCGTTTACTTGCAGACACTGCTTTGTTGTTTATCATTTTGTTGTAGTATTATCAGTCCAGACATTCGCAAGTCTAGCGGTGGTCAAGTTGTTGGCGTCGCTACTGAGGATGTTTCTGCATTAAATTAAAACTATATTTTCTGCAATTTAATAGGATAAATAGGAAATTTTAGAATTATATATACGAATTTTAATTTTAATTTTAGTTATTTTAATTTTATTTAATTTAAAATTACTAATTTTACTTTAATTTCTCTAATTTCAGTGCATGACTTGAAGCGGAACCATCGCAATCGAGCCAAATCCTAAATCAAAGAGAATACTGAGAACTTGTCAACAAATGCAAAATAATCCACCCATGGTAGCTGACTTACCTCGGGAAAACCCTTTGCTTGACGAACCACTCGAACCACCAGCATAGTTTCAAAGAGAGCCACTAATGGCTCGCCAAGAGCGAACATTGTGGGAATACGCGTTACCTACTTTAGATGCAGTCCAAGGCAGTATTGAGGGGCTACCGACCAACGCCAGTAATTTTGAAATCAAGACGACCACCATCTAGCTGATTCAAAATAATTTGTAATTCTGGGGAAATATGATGGAAGACCCGAATCAACATTTAAAGTGATTCCTATAGCTTCGTGATACTTTCAAGTATAATAGGGTTATCGATGACGCCATCCGTCTTCTGTTATTCCCCTTTTCACTGTGTGGCAACGCGTACAAATGGTTGGATTCGCAAGAGCCTGGTTCTATCATGACATGGGACAGATTAGCAGGGAAATTTTTACATAAAATTTTCCCCCTTAGTCAAACCATCCAATTAAGGTGCGACATTGCCAACTTCAAGCAATTTGAAAGCGAAACCTTTTACGAAGCGTTGGAACCTTTTAAGTCATTGCTAAAAAAATGCCCACATCACGGAATGCAAGAATGGTTTCAACTACAAATCTTTTACAATGGATTGGATGGTAGCTTAAGATCCCGATTAGATGGTTCATCCAGCCGGGCTTTCATGAACAAGACATACAAGCAAGCTTGTTAATTGATTGATGACATGACTATGAACTCGTACATGTGGCCTAACAAGCACTTCTCGTATAATCCGAAGTCGTCAGTAGCTAAAACAGTCAAAGAAGATGACAAATATCAATAGATTTTGGAAAAATTACATCGTTTGGGGACCACTATCAACGAAATAGAGGATTACAATGTAACAGCCCAATTTTGGTAAAATTGGAACAGTGGTCTCGGGACCACAAATTCGAGTCGAAAAATAAAATTTATTTTATTTTATTATATGATCCACAGTATACTAGAAATGTCGTATGAAAATTTTGAAAAGAAAATTTTACAGATTATGTGCTTAATTACGAGAAGGACCAAATTGCATAAAATGCAAAAGTTGGATTCTAGTAGCTAGAAGGATCAAATAGCTATGAAATTCAAAACTAGAGGTCCTTATATGGTAATTAGACCATTAAGAAAAGTATGTAGATTTTTCTTGGTGATTCATCCATGGAAATATAGAAAAAGGACAACGACTAAATTGGAAATAGCTAAATACTTATTAATTAAAAAGATGATAAAAGATATCATCTTATTTATGTCATATTCTTCCCCAAAAATAAACATGGAAACCCTAGGAGAGAGAGAAGAGACTTTCATGGCCAAATTGGGTAAGTTTCCTTGTTCCGTTTTTAGTAATTTAAATATTTTTAGAATTAGGATAGCTTAATCCCTCTGTTTGGGGGATTAATTTGAAAAGTTATAAAAGTATAAAAATTGGGTCAAGGATGTATATGCTGGAAATTTGAAATTGATGGTAGAAAATGAAAGATTGATGATAGATAAACAACTTTTATAAAGTGATTTTTCATGAAAACTTAATTTAAGGACTAAAATGAAAATTGGTGAAAATCCATGGAAAATGTTGAAATTTGTGAAATGTATGTGCTATAAAAATTGTATGTATATTTTTCCTAGACTTGGGTAGAGGGTCGAATTTCATGAATTTCATTTTCCGAGCTTAGGGACAAAATGGTAATTTATAGAAAAGTTAGAGGCAAAATGGTAATTTTGCCTAAGATAAAAATTTAGTCCAAATAAGTGTAAAATGTGATAAATTGACATTAAATTTACTCGTATAGATTCGGATAGACCAAATTCGGAGTTAGAACGAGGAAAATGCCGGAGTAGTGGATTTATGTACACGAACATTTGTCGAGATAAGTTCGTGTAACTAAATTGTATATGTTTTTATGCTTGATTTAAATGTTTATAAATTTTATCAATGTCATAAATATGTGAAATGATCACCTACTCGATATAGCCTGGTAAATAAAAATGCCCGATAAAATGGTAAATGAATAAAATGTTACTTGTATACTTGACATGAATGTAGAATGTGTTTTACTTGAATTACATAAATGCTATGGAGGTATGAAATAATCAAATGCCGATAAGGTATGAAAAGTGTTTAAATCCCGGTTGAATAAATGGAAAATCGATGGATATGTGATTTCCCGAAATGAAAGAGGTCTTGCATTTGTTGTGGATAGGATTTAGCTCAAATGAGTAATCCTTCGACGTCAATACTGATAGGATTTAGCTCGGACAGGTAATCCTGATATAAGTCCTCTTGAGCATATGTTATGGATTGGATTTAGCCCGAATGGGTAATCCAGATCAAGCTCTTTAGAGCATATGACATAAAAAGGATTTAGCCTGGACTGGTAATCCTGTTGTATACATGTGTAGCTCGAGAGTGTACTCTCTGAAAATTATACCCTAAGGGTACTATTGGACATGAATTGAGGGATTCTGATTTGTACACCTTCGGTGTACTACTTGTGTATCCATTGATATTTCGAATAGATTCAATGGGTAAAGTTTTGACAATAGCAAAGATGAATTGAAAACAAATTGACATGGAATGATACATATGATATGGGGATATGACATGAAAGAATATTACATGAAATGCCAGAAAATGATGATACATGACAAGTGATATATGAAATATGAGATGACGATATTTGTACATGGAAACTATTTGATGAGAATGTTCATTCTTGATCATGGACTTGTACACCTAGAGTGTACTATACGTGACTTTGATATTCCGAGTAATATGTGTAAAGTTCTGATGCGAAATGATCTGAATTTGAAATGAACTATTATGAAATTATACTCAAAATAATGAGATGAATCATGTATGTTGAATGAATACATGATGTGGAAAGCATATGTGCTTGGAAACTTGATTATTGTTGAGCCCATATATGTCTTGATATTGCTATGGAATATATGACTAACAAGGGCAATGAGGATGTGTGTAGGGCTTGAGATCAAAGTGGTTGAATATGCCTTACTTCGTTACCTCAAATAGGATGTATGGTAAGTTAAGTACCATGTTATACGAACTTACTAAGCATTTTATGCTTACTCCGTTTATTTCTCCCCTGTATTAGAGTAAATCAGAAGCTTGTTGGATTGGAAGCTTGGCGGAGATCACTCACACTATCCATTGGCCCATGTCGGTATATTATGGTAATTCAATTACGATTGTAATGGCATGTATAGGATATGTTGGCCATATTGGCATGTAAATGTAAATGATGCTTGTAATCCAGCCATTGGAATGGCTAGTGATGATTATGTTTTGGACATGCATATCTGTATTTAAGTTCATGTTATGGTGATAACATAGGTACTATATATATTGTTTGATTAAGAAAGGGGAAACAAGTATGCTTATTAAAGAGTAGGATTGTAAACATGAATGCTTATGATGATATATCATGTTGAATGATAGATTTTGCTCATCTTGAATGCTTGAAATGGTTGGTATTTGTATGTGTGATTCAAGTGCAGGCCATGGGTGAAATTTTGGGTGAGAAATAAAGCTAGAAATGGCTTTATTTTGTCCATACTGGCAGACACCTGGGCATGTGTCTAGACTGTGTGTGACACACAGCCTAGTAACATGGGCATGAGGTTAGGTCGTGTGTCCCCTGCACCTTAAATTTGAGAAAACAGAATGCTCAAAATTGAGCACATGGTCAGAGACACGGGCATGTGTCTCAGCCCTGTGGGTGACATGACCTTGAACACGAGTGTGTGTCTTGGCCGTGTTGAAACCTGCACCTAATTTGAATTGAATTAATTAACCACACGGCCTAGCACACGGGCGTGTGGCATGGCCGTGTGGCACATGTAACACCCCGAACCCGTAACCATCGCCGAAATAGGGTTATGAGGCATTACCGATCATATCAGAACTTTTACATTATTTCTAAAACATAAATTCAAACATATATATATATATATATATATATATATAGTCCCTTTGAAAGGTCTACGAGACCTTAAACATACATTGGAAGGGGTCGGGACTAAACCGAGTACATGCAAAATTTTTCCAAAACTCAAGCATTTTTCAAAGTTACAAAGGTCACATGCCCATGTGGGTAGGCCGTGTGCCTCACACGGCCTCAGACACACAATTAATCTATTTAATCCTTCTAGCAACTTTTACACCTTTTTCAATTTAGTCCTTTTTATTTAATTAACCACCCAAACATCAAAATTTTCTAACGAAATTTTAATACTAACTTATTGACATTCCGTAAATATTCATAAAAATACTTATGACTCGATTTATAACACTGAGATCTCGATACCTCTTTTTCTCGATTTCTTGACCAAATAAATCTTTATAAAACAAAATTTACTATTTTAAAAATATTTTAAAAGCTACATTTGACTTGTAAATATCAAATAATATGGTCTACGAGTTCATTTGTCAGATTTGGTGGTCTCGAATCACTATTTCTGACACCACTGAAATTTGGGCTATTACAGCCTGTCACACGCTTGTGTGTCTGGCCCGTGTGCGAGTCTGACTTGTTTCGAAATGCAACCTTAAGAGACACGGTCGAGACACACACCCGTGTGCTCAACCGTGTAGGCAAATATAGGTCATTTGCAAGGCCAAATTGCCACCCAAATTTTGGGTCACTTCTACAAGCATCAAACCATACCAAATTCATATCTCAAATGCATCCAAAATATACCAAAATGATCATTCACACAACATGACATATTCACCTTATAACTATCATTTTCACATATCCAAAACACATAAAAAAGTTATTTAACTATCAAGCCATATCACATGACAAGAACTATACATCTCAAAAACATTCTATAATCACTAGTCTATACATGCTATATACCAAATATACAACTTCCAAAAGTACCAAAATAGATGGCCGATAGTGTGATTGAGTCGCTGACGATCCCCGGATCCGAGCTAGCTTTAATGACACTGTAAAGCAGAGAAAAACTTCACACAGTAAGCTTAAAAGCTTAGTAAGTTAGTAATATAACACAATTAATTCAACAATTCAAGTTCAATATGTAAAATTAACTAACACATTGATCAATTTGTATCTTCATTTAATCTCACTCATATTCATTACTCACTTTCATACCACATCTATAGATTTATGCACAAGCATTCATAATGCCTTTCAAACCAATTCTCTTCATCAATCATTCACATAATCATCCATCTAAATCATACATGATATCATCAACCACATAGGTTCCGTACATACCTGTACCAACTTGTATTTATTTATCACATTTACCGCTCAATACAAGAATCCATAATTCATTCAATCCTCTTATACTGTTCGATGGATTCGCACACTCAGTACCCTTTAATTAGCCGAAGCTACGATAGTATCGCACACTTAGTGCCATCACTTTAGATCGAAGATATCTCAATATCGCACATACAGTGCCAACTATTATAACCAATACACTTCTTCATCTCGCACACTTAGTGCAATTCATCGTAGTAACCATTATATTTACGCACACATAGTGCTGCATTTCTTTGATTTCTCATTTCACATTTCTAATTCAACAATCATATTTCTATTCATTTCATTATAAACAAACATTGTTTAAACAATTTGTATTATACACGAACTTACCTCGGATGTAGAAACAACGATTCAAGTCAATCAATCGAGCACTTTATTCTTGCCTCGATCTAAGTCTGAATTTCTCTTTTCTTGATCTATACATATTCAAATTTAACACTTTCATTGATCAAATCATTCAATTCAATCCAAAAACACATATTTAGGGCATTTTACAAAATAGCCCTCACATTTCACATTTTAGTCCCTATTTCATAAAATCACAAAATACCCATAATTTCATTATACCATGCTTAGGCTGAATCTTTCTCATGTTCATACAAGTCCACATATTTCATTTATTTCACATTTTAGTCCTTCAATTCTTATTTTCAAAATTTAGCCCATTTTTGAAATTTTTTTGTCAAAAATCACTTTACAAAACATTAAAATCTATCAATGATTATTCATTATTCATCATCAACTATCACAAATCTCAAACATTCATCAATGGAATTTTAGAAAATCACCAAAAAATTCATAAATTAGGGCATGGTCTAATATAAACAACGATCACAAAAATGTAGAAATTAAGCGCTTTTAACAACTAGCACACAACTTTTGCAATTTACGCGATTAAGTCATTTTTCGCAAATTAACACGTAAATGATAGAATTTTCACATAAGATTTTCACACATGCTTAATCACATATTGTAAACACTAAAAATAATATTAAAATATTTTTTTGACCTCGGATTTGTGGTCTCGGAACCACTCTTCCAACTAGGGTCTAAATCGAACTGTTACAAATCACCCTGTAACATCCTAGATTAGGGGTTATGCGTTCGTGCGTAATTCATGAGATAGTGGGCTCAGTGGGTGTGTTGGATGTGTTCTGAGGAGTTTTAGGAACCCTAAGATATGAGGGAATGCATTGGAAATGATTTAGAAATGTTAAGTTTCAAAAGAAGAAAGTGAACATTTTTGGAAATGTCATGTACTGGAAATGTAAGGAAATGTCCTGTCTTGGAAATGTAGGAAAATGTGTTGGAAATGTAAGGAAATGTCTTGTCTTGGAAATGTAGGGAAATGTGTTGGAAATGTGAGGAAATGTCCTGGAAATGTAAGGAAATGATTTAGAAATGTTGAGTTTAAAGGAGGCAAACGAACATTTTTGGAAACTTGGAAATGTAAGGAAATGATAAGTTTTAAAGTTTAAAAAGAGGAAATTAAGGCAAGGTGGCCATAAGAAAATTTATGGAGGAAATATGACATGAAATTGGGCTTGTAAAAGTGGCCTGGAAATGCCACTTAAAGGCTTAGCATGTGACGCTACCTACATGTGCAATTGGGCCATGGTTCGAATCACTTAGGAATCAGAAGAAAGCTTTTATTTTTGCGGCAACAAGAGGAAGAGATGGACAGCTTGGGGAGTCTTTGGGAGGAGTTTAAGATGAGGTTTTATTCTTATTAAAATTCGGCTAAAAGGGGTGATAAATGTGGATATTATTTCTTTTATTTTGATAGATAAGGAAGAGATAAAAGAGGATTATTATTAGTATTATTTTTATTAGGAGATACGAGATAAATATTGGATTAAGTTTTGTTGATAATTAAAGTGATAAATCAAGGGATAAAGTTATCAAAATAGAAGAGTGGTGGCCAAGTAAGGGACTCTAGCCTAGTAATTTCGGCTATAAAAGGAAAAGAGAGGCCATTCTGCATTATTTTCTGTTCTTTGGAAGCCTCTGCCGAATTCTCTTCACCAAATCTTCTTCTTCTTTTATTTTTGCCAAGTCGAAATACCTTGTGTTCTAGCCGAATCCTCCATCTTTATTCTTCTTTTTCTTTTCTTTCTAATCCCTCCAAAAGCCGAAAGTTGTGAGAGCATCATTTAGCCATAGCCGAATCTCTGAAGGTTGAAGTGAAGGTACAATTGATTTCTCCAAATAAGGGTAAGATCTAGATTCGGTTTCCTTTCTTTCCTTTTTAAGCCTGTCGAAGTTCAGGGACTAATCCCTCATATTGTGTTTTGGCCGAAACTATGGAAGGGAATTTCGGGATTTAGGTGGTGTTGATTAGAGAAGGAGTTCTTCGGGATTTCAACATTCAAGGTAAGCGAATATAAGATGCGGCCATAGGCCATTCTATAGTGTTTTAATGTTAGATTAAACTCAAACATTTGTCTATAGGGTTTTCGACTGTATTAAGGAAGCAAAGATCAATTTCGGGATTTAAGATTTGGAAGGTAAGCATCTATGTATATTCGGCTAAGGCCTAGATTAGTATTTAGATCTGTTCTTTAAATGTTCAAGTGCCGAAAACTAACCAAGTTAATTGATTCAATGCCTAGCCGAATACAAGGAGGAATAAAGCAAAGATTTCGGGATTTGTTGGTGTCCCAATCGGCAACAAGGTAGGTATTAAGTGTACAAATCCTACTAGGATTTTGTTTTATAGCCGAATAGGCTTTATGCTAATATATTAAGGTTGGCCGAATGTAGAAATTGAGATCTAAGGCATTAGATCAAGCTTTTCGAGATTTAAGTGAACTGCTAAGCGAATCAGGTGTGTACCCTACCCTAAGTTTTGATATGTTCATGGCTATGTTTAAATTAAACGTATTATTAAGAATGTGAAAATATGGCTAAGTACCATGCTATGGTACAAAGTACTCAGGTACGTTTCCTACTCTCAATAGGATTATGAAATATGTTATAAGTAACATGAGAATAATGATAAGAATGTGAATTTTGGTATGTTAATGCATAATATGATTTGGGCATATGGGTTATTGAAAAGGGGAAGTGAATGTGGTGACCTAAGACCACGAAATCTGAATGCGGTGACCTCAGACCGCGATATCTGAATGCGGTGACCTAAGACCGCGATATCTGAATGTGGTGACCTAAGACCACGAAATCTGAATGTGGTGACCTAAGACCACGAATCTTATAAGGGCGATGAGCACGTCGACTGCAGCGACTGCCTTCGATGGAGTGTAGCAGAAGGAGGGTCGACTTAGTAGTCCCTACGGTGTACAGGTTGGTACGGGGAAGTGTAGCGGATGGCTAACTAGGTTTGGGTTCGGGTTGCATCATTTTTTTTATCTGCTATATGAATATGTATGTGATATGATAACGCATGCCTGAAATGTTAATTCTTAGTGTTGTGTACACATTGAGTCTGTTTGCCTCACCCCGTTGGGGAATATTCTTCAGGTGATGAGCAGTAATGGACCGGGTCGGCAGGAGCTCAAAGGTGGCCATGCACAGCAAGGAATGTAATTAATTTGGATTTTTGTTTTATTAAGTACTTTAATTTAATTTTGGGAATTATTTTGATGTAATCAGGCCATAGTGAATTATTTTATTTCTGTTTTATTTACTATGTTACGAAATTTTAATTATTAAAGATTAAGTCAATTTATTTTAATATAAACCTTAATTATTTGTCACCTGAAATAAATGGGTTTTCAATATAAAATAAACTCTTTTTCAACTCAAGCCCAACCCAAAACAAACTTTCTTTCAAAACACACAAGTTTTCCTAAGTAACAAAAGAATTTTGAACCGGTTTTCTTCAAGGAACATACCAGATCCGGCGAGCCGGGTTTGGGGTGTTTCAGTTTGGTATCAGAGCCCAGTTTCAAACCCTCGGCCTGGGGTTTAAGGCCCAAAACATTTTCAAATCGAGCCCAAATGAGTTTTTGAAGATAAGCAGGTTTTCTGGCATGGCACCTAAGTCTCCGATCCGAAGTCCACCAGGTAAGTACCCCTAACCTTTGTGTGAATTATAGTATGAATTGTAGAAGGGTAGAACTGGAATGGCACGTAGAGTAGTATGATAAATATTTGGAACCCTAGGACTAGTTTACCCCAACTATTACATAAGACTTAATGACTAATTAAACAAACCTATGGCTAAGTCGCCGAGTTAGGGTGTGGTAGCCATTGTGCGCATGTCTAGGATTGGATCTGGAAGAGCCTGGTATTTAAGCAGTCCTAGTGACTCACTTCCTCTTCGCAGGAATCCTACCTGGTGCGTAGCTTCGGTTCACCCTAACCAAGAGGACTTATTCATAGGCTAAACCCCTAACTAAAACCCGAAAGGGATTAGCCACATTTTTATGGAAACCCTAGTTTTAAAATGACTAAATTACCCTTTTGATTTATACAAGCTATCCCTTAAAATTTTTCTGAAATATTTCTTGATTTACAAAATTACTAAAATACCCTGGTGGTAAAATTACAAAAATGCCCTTGGTTTATGAAATTTCCAAAATACCCACAGTTCTTATTAAAAAAAAATTCATTACTTTATAACAAGTCCAAAAACTCTACTTCTGCGAAATATTAAAATACTCCAACTTGGAAAATTTACGAAATTGCCCCTAACTTACAAAATTACCAAAATGACCCTGATTTCCAAAATTTTTGCAACATCACTGATTTGGAAAACAAAATTCTCAAAAACAACCCTCAAGTTTTATAAATTTTGAAATACCCCTGAATTATTAAACTTTACAAATTTACCCTGATTTGTAAAAATTTACTGAAATACCCCTGGAATTTCAAAATTTCCAAAAATACCCCGAGAATGCAAAATTACCAAAATACCCTTATTGACAAAATCCACAAGGAACCCTATTTTTGAAAAAACAAAAAAATTTACGAAAATACCCCTGTAGGGCAAATTACGAAAATACCCCTGGGTAGTGGAAAAACAGCAACAATGAAAACTACAACATTTCTCTGAATGAACGAAAGTTCATAATTGATTGATGAATGTATGAATGTAAAGACTGTATGCATGTATGAATACGAAAGAACCACTTCTAAAATTCTTTTCATAAAACTTCTTCGCGGGTAATCAGTGGAATAAAGGCTAATTCATAAAACTTCTTAATCAGATTAAATCGTGAAGTAGACATGAGTTCTAGGGGACGTGAACTTAAAGATTGTACCTAGAAAGTATGATAGTTCTATTAAGATCAGAGTGCGCAGCGTAAGCATAGTGTGGTGAGAAGGATTGTACGACTGTTAATAAGTAATTTCGAGGACGAAATTATTTTTAAGGAGGGTAGAACTGTAACATCCTAGATTAGGGGTTATGCGTTCGTGCATAATTCATGAGATAGTGGGCTCAGTGGGTGTGTTGGATGTGTTCTGAGGAGTTTTAGGAACCCTAAGATATGAGGGAATGCATTGGAAATGATTTAGAAATGTTAAGTTTCAAAAGAGGAAAGTGAACATTTTTGGAAATGTCTTGTATTGGAAATGTAAGGAAATGTCCTGTCTTGGAAATGTAGGGAAATGTGTTGGAAATATAAGGAAATGTCTTGTCTTGGAAAATGTGTTGGAAATGTGAGGAAATGTCCTGGAAATATAAGGAAATGATTTAGAAATGTTGAGTTTAAAAGAGGCAAACGAACATTTTTGGAAACTTGGAAATGTAAGGAAATGATAAGTTTTAAAGTTTAAAAAGAGGAAATTAAGGCAATGTGGCCTTAAGAAAATTTATGGAGGAAATATGACATGAATTTGGGCTTGTAAAAGTGGCCTGAAAATGCCACTTAAAGGCTTAGCATGTGACGCCACCTACATGTGCAATTGGGCTAGGGTTCGAATCACTTAGGAAGCAGAAGAAAGCTTTTATTTTTGCGGCAACAAGAGGAAGAGATGGACGGCTTGGGGAGTCTTTGGGAGGAGTTTAAGATGAGGTTTTATTCTTATTAAAATTCGGCTAAAAGGGGTGATAAATGTGGATATTATTTCTTTTATTTTGATAGATAAGGAAGAGATAAAAGATGATTATTATTAGTATTATTTTTATTAGGAGATAAGAGATAAATATTGTATTAAGTTTTGTTGATAATTAAAGTGATAAATCAAGGGATAAAGTTATCAAAATAGAAGAGTGGTGGCCAAGTAAGGGACTCTAGCCTAGTAATTTCGGCTATAAAAGGAAAAGAGAGGCCATTCTGCATTATTTTCTGTTCTTTGGAAGCCTCTGCCGAATTCTCTTCACCAAATCTTCTTCTTCTTTTATTTTTGCCAAGCCAAAATAACTCGTGTTCTAGCCGAATCCTCCATCTTTATTCTTCCTTCTCTTTTCTTTCTAATCCCTCCAAAAGCCGAAAGTTGTGAAAGTATCATTTAGCCATAGCCGAATCTCTGAAGGTTGAAGTGAAGGTACAATCGATTTCTCCAAATAAGGGTAAGATCTAGATTCAGTTTCCTTTCTTTCCTTTTTAAGCCTGTCGAAATTCAGGGACTAATCCCTCATATTGTGTTTTGGCCGAAACTATGGAAGGGAATTTCGGGATTTAGGTGGTGTCGATTAGAGAAGGAGTTCTCCGGGATTTCAACATTCAAGGTAAGCAAATATAAGATGCGGCCATAGGCCATTCTATAGTGTTTTAATGTTAGATTAAACTCTAACATTTGTCTATAGGGTTTTCGACAGCGTTAAGGAAGCAAAAATCAATTTCAGGATTTAAGATTTGGAAGGTAAGCATCTATTTTTATTCGGCTAAGGCCTAGATTAGTATTTAGATCTGTTCTTTAAATGTTCAAGAGCTGAAAACTAACCAAGTTAATTGATTCAATGCCTGGCCGAATACAAGGAGGAATAAAGCAAAGATTTCGGGATTTGTTGGTGTCCCAATCGGCAACAAGGTAGGTATTAAGTGTACAAATCCTACTAGGATTTGGTTTTATAGCCGAATAATCTTTATGTTAATATATTAAGGTTGGCCGAATGTAGGAATTGAGATCTAAGGCATTAGATCAAGCTTTTCGGGATTTAAGTGAACTGCTAAGCGAATCAGGTGTGTACCCTACCCTAAGTTTTGATATGTTCATGGCTATGATTAAATTAAACGTATTATTAAGAATGTGAAAATATGGCTAAGTACCATGCTATGGTACAAAGTACTCAGGTACGTTTCCTACTCCCAATAGGATTATGAAATATGTTATAAGTAACATGAGAATAATGATAAGAATGTGAACTTTGGCATGTTAATGCATAATATGATTTGGGCATATGGGTTATTGAAAAGGGGAAGTGAATGTAGTGACCTATGACCACGAAATCTGAATGCGGTGACCTAAGACCGCGATATCTGAATGCGGTGACCTAAGACCGCGATATCTGAATATGGTGACCTAAGACCACAAAATCTGAATGTGGTGACCTAAGACCACGAATCTTATAAGGGCGATGAGCATGTCGACTGCAGCGACTGCCTTCGATGGAGTGTAGCGGAAGGAGGGTCGACTTAGTAGTCCCCACAGTGTACAGGTTGGTACGGGGAAGTGTAGCGGATGGCTAACTAGGTTTGGGTTCGGGTTGCATCATTATTTTTACCTGCTATATGAATATGTATGTGATATGATAACGCATGCCTGAAATGTTAATTCTTAGTGTTGTGTACACATTGAGTCTGTTTGACTCACCCCGTCGGGGAATATTCTTCAGGTGATGAGCAGTAATGGACCGGGTCGGCAGGAGCTCAAAGGTGGCCATGCACAGCAAGGAATTTAATTAATTTGGATTTTTGTTTTATTAAGTACTTTAATTTAATTTTGGGAATTATTTTGATGTAATCAGGCCATAGTGCATTATTTTATTTCTGTTTTATTTACTATGTTACGAAATTTTAATTATTAAAGATTAAGTCAATTTATTTTAATATAAACCTTAATTATTTGTCACCTGAAATAAATGGGTTTTCAATATAAAATAAACTCTTTTTCAACTCAAGCCCAACCCAAAACAAACTTTCTTTCAAAACACACAAGTTTTCCTAAGTAACAAAAGAATTTTGAACCGGTTTTCTTCGAGGAACATACCAGATCCGGTGGGCTGGGTTTGGGGTGTTTCACACCCCCTTAGGGATTTTCGTCCCTGAAAATCTTACCAGTGAATAGATTCGGATATTGCTCTTTCATAACATCTACAGGCTCCCACGTAGCCTATTCAACTACATGTTTGTGCCATTACACTTTCACTAAAGAAATTATTTTATTTTTCAACTCTTTAATCTCACGTGCCAGAATTTGAATCGGTTCTTCATTATACGATAGACCAGACTAAATCCAACTTCATTAGGGGAAATCACATGCGATGGATTGGATCTGTATCGTCTAAGCATCGATACGTGAAACACATTATGAATCTTCTCTAGCTCAAGTGGCAACAACAATCTATAAGCAACAGGCCCAATACGTTCAATAATCTCATACGGCCGGATGAACCTCGGACTCAATTTTGCCTTTTCTGCCGAATCGAAGTATTTTCTTCCACGTAGACACTTTCAAAAACACTTTACCGCAGATCTCAAATTCAATATCTGTAACATCCTTAAATTGGGGTCTCTGCATTTTTGTGTGTTTGCATGTGTATTGTATGGTAGGTGTGTTAGTTTGGACTACTTTAGGGTCTAGGCTCGAGTTTTGGATAGGCTAGAGCCATAGTAGAAATTTTTGTTTTGAGTGCTTGGAAGGGGAGCTGATAGAGTTAGGGGTTAAGTATATTTGGTGGAGGGTTTTGTCATAAGAAACCAAGTGGTAAAGTGGCAAGGAGGGCGCCACTTAAGGCATGGAAGTGATGCCACAAGCAGGGGGAAGGAGCCTTGGTTCGAGCTACAGGAATCCCTCTTTGGGTATTTCTTTTTGACGCCAGAACTGAGAGGAGTTGTGCTCAGGTGGAACTCTGGTGGATAGATGTTGAACAAGTCAACAGATTCAAAACGGGTGAAGAAGAGAAACTTGTGGAATTTGAAGAATTCAAACTTGTTTGAATGGTTGGCCAGGAGAAAAACAAGGAGGGAGTGAAGGGATTGAGTTGGGAAGGTGTGTTAGCCGAATTTGAGTGGTGTGGGTGGTGTGCACTCAGTTTTGGAGAGTGGTAAGGGGGTGTGCCGAATTTGGGATGTTTTGGGGTAGTATTTTCGGCATTTTGGGTGTGTGTGTCTCACCTTTGGCTTTAGTTCTCTTTCACTCTCCATAGTGCCGAAACTACTCTCTTTTTACACTTTTGCAGTTTGTTCTTTTTCCCATTTCTTTCAAAACACCCTTAGCCGAATGATCCCATAAACCTCCATCATTTCTTTTCTCCTCTTTGTTCTTTTGTGTTGTTAGCCGAATCCTCTGAAGCCATACCTAGCCGAAACCATATTCTCTTTCTCCTTTCTCTTTCCATTTTCGATTTCTTTCAAAGGCTGAATACCCTTGTTCATAGGTTTTTTCTTTTCTTGCGTCTCCTCTTCATCTTGTTGGGCATCGAAATCTATCTCTTCTTTGGTTCTCAAAGCTGAATATCAATCCTCGAAGACCTCTCTATTGTCTTTTTCTCTCATTGCTTCGTGGGTCGACTTCGGTATTTGGAGGGTAAGTCTTGCTCTTGGCCGAATCCCTCTTATCTTTTCTTTTCTTTCTCTATCGACTCATAGGGAACAAGCCAGATTTCGGCATCTGTTTGGCATGGTTCTTATTCCTCTATAAGTCGAATTCTTTTAGCACTCATAAGTGTTCTTTCGGGTTTTGTGGCAGCAGATTCATCGTGGACCATTCGTCATCACTTCTAATCGGTTTCGTTAGTATAAGGGGGTAAGTGTTTCAGTTGTTCGACATCTCTTTTTTTTATGATTAATGCCGAAGGCAGATACCCCATGTTATTTAATGCTTGGCCGAATGCAGGAAGGGGTGTTGACGCCATCTTGTGTGGAGTTTTCAGGATTTGTTAGTCGTGAGTCAGGCCTAGAACTTTCGGGATTTGTCGACTTAGGTAAGGGATCTAACTTCGGGTTCTAGTTCTTTATGATTTGGTTCACTTCTTTAACCCAATTTAGTGATAAGGGATATTATGGATTCGAAGGCTAACCAAGCAGTAAGTGGGGTTAGATCTGAGACCCCAGCCCCTAAGTTCAAGAAGAGGGCGGTCTCAACGGTTCGTGATTGGCCACCGGGGTTACTACTCAGTGGCTGCCACGGTGTGCTCGTTGTGGAAAGTTTCATAAAGGAGAATGTTGGACCAAAAACAGAGGGTGTTTCGAGTGTAGGTCAGTGGAACACCGGGTAAGGGATTGTCCGCAGAGGTCAGCTAGGATCCAATCTGAGGGACAAGGTTGTACGCAATTCAGGAGGGATGGACAGCCACCTCAGAGGGGTCGAGGTTTAGGCAGGGGTGATAATGGTAATGGACGAGGTCGTGGGGCACCGGGCAGAGGTGCCGGGAATACTGATGCAAGACAGCCTGGATTGGTCTATGCAGCGAGGCGTCGAGAGGAGGGTGACGCACCGAACGTCATAACTGGTACGTTCTTAATTTTTGGACTACCTTATATTGCTTTAATTGATGTTGGTTTGACGCACTCGTATGTTGCCAGTAGTATAGTCAGAACTTTGAACTTAGCCTTTGAGATTTCTTCTAGGGAGATGACAGTAATTAGCCCTCTAGGTCACTCTGTAGAAGTAAACAAACTTTATAGGGATGTACCCTTAGAACTCCAAGGGGTCGTGTTTTTGGCTGATCTTATGGAACTACCATTCGAGGAGTTCGTTTGATCCTAGGGATGGACTGGCAAGTGAAGTACCAAGCGAGTTTGGACTGTGCAGCTAAGCGTATGGTATTGAGAACCGTTCAGGGTGAAGAGGTGGTGATGATAGGTAATAGAAGAGATTATCTATCCAATGTTGTGTCCGCTTTGAAGGCCGAGAAGATGGTGAGGAAAGGATGTGAGGCGTACATGGTTTATGTTTGTGCTTTGGAGGCTAAGGAATCAGTGGTAGAGAATGTTCACACGGTAAAGGAATTTACCGATGTATTTCCAGAGGAGCTTTCAAATCGTGAGGTTGAGTTTTGGATAGATCTGTTACCGGGAATCGCGCCAGTGTCTATTGCTCCATGTAGGATGGCGCCGAAAGAGTTAGTAGAACTGAAAGCACAGATTCAGGAATTATTGGACCGGGGTTTCATCCGACCAAGTGTTTCACCTTGGGGAGCGCCTGTGCTATTTGTTAAGAAGAAAGATGGTACGATGCGGATGTGTATAGACTACCGACAGCTGAACAAGTTGACGATTAAGAACAAATATCCGTTGCCAAGGATAGATGATCTGTTCGATCAACTTAAGGGTGCATCAGTCTTTTCAAAGATTGATTTAAGGTCGGGGTTTCACCAGCTCAAGGTGAAGGAGGCTGATATTCACAAGATAGTGTTTCGTACTTGGTATGGGCACTACGAGTTCTTGGTAATGCCGTTTGGGTTGACAAATGCGCCGACAGTGTTCATGGACATGATGAATCAGGTGTTTCAGCTGTACTTGGACCAGTACGTAGTAGTATTTATAGACGATATTTTGGTGTACTCGAGATCGGAGGAGGAGCCTGATGAGCATCTACGTGTGGTTTTACAGATTCTGAGGGAGAAGCAATTATTCGCAAAGTTTAGTAAGTGCGAGTTTTGGCTGAAGGAGGTGACTTTCTTGGGTCACGTGGTGTCCGCTGAGGGGATTAGGGTGGACCCTCGGAAGATTGAGGCAGTGTTGGATTGGAAACCACCTAAGTCGGTGGCAGAGATTCGGAGTTTCCTGGGCTTGGCAGGATATTACAGAAGATTTGTGGAAGGGTTTTCCTTGATAGCAGCACCGTTGACCAAGTTGCTGAGGAAAAGACTTCCATTTGTGTGGTCAGACAAGCAGCAGGAAAGTTTTGATAAGTTAAAGAGGATTCTAACAGAAGCTCCGGTTTTGATTCAGCCTGAGGCAGGGAAGGAGTTCACGGTTTACTGTGATGCGTCGCATACTGGTTTTGGATGTGTGCTGATGCAGGAGGCGAAGGTAGTGGCGTATGCGTCTCGGCAGTTGAGACCTCACGAAGTGAATTACCCGACGCACGATCTGGAGTTGGCTGCAGTAGTTTTCGCCCTGAAAATTTGGGGACATTACTTGTATGGGGAGAAGTCTATCATCTACATGGACCACAAGAGTCTGAAGTACCTTTTGACTCAGAAGGACTTGAATTTGAGGCAGCGTACGTGGGTCGAGTTGTTGAAGGACTACGACTGTTCAATTGAGTATCATCCGGGCAAGGCCAACGTGGTGGCAGACGCGTTGAGCCGTAAGGTAGTGTTAGACTTGAGAGCGATGTTTGCTCATCTCAGTCTGTATGACGATGGAAGTTTGCTAGCAGAGTTGCAAGTGAAGCCGTCATGGGTTAGTCAGGTTAAGGAGAAGCAGTTGGTGGATGAAGACTTAAGTGCTCGGTGTTTACAAGTGTAGAATGGTGGATTGGAGGGTTACAACTTGAGTAGCGATGGAGTGTTATGTTTCCAAGGGAAAGTTTGTATGCCGAAGGACGTTGAGTTAAGGCATAAGATTCTCCAGGAGGCACATAGTAGTCCATACGCTATGCATCCTTGGGGTAGCAAGATGTACCGAGGCTTGAGGGAACAATTTTGGTGGTCGGGGCTGAAGCGTGAGGTAACGGAATTTGTGGGTAAGTGTCTGACATGTCAGCAGGTCAAAGCTGAACATCAGGTACCTTCGGGTCTGTTGCAGCCGATCAAGATTCCGCAGTGGAAATGGGAAAGGACTACGATGGATTTCGTTACTGGGTTACCTCTTACGCCTAGCAAGAAGGATTCAGTTTGGGTGATTGTTGATCGTTTCACTAAGTCGGCTCATTTTATACCGGTTAGAGTGGATTATTCGCTTCAAAGGTTGGCCAAGTTGTATGTGGCAAAAATAGTGAGACTGCATGGAGTACCAGTATCGATTATTTTGGACAGGGATCCCAGATTCACGTCAAGGTTTTGGAAAGCGTTGCATCAGGCTTTGGGTACAAGACTGGATTTCAGCACGGCATTTCATCCGCAATCAGATGGACAATCGAAAAGGGTAATCCAGGTTTTAGAGGATATGCTGAGGGGTTGTGTTTTGGACTTCAAGGGTAGTTGGGAAGAATATCTACCGTTGGCAGAGTTCGTGTACAACAACAGCTATCAGGCAAGTATCCAGATGGCATCGTATGAAGCACTGTATGGGCGTAAGTGTCGTACTCCTACGTGTTGGACAGAGTTGGGTGAGCGTCAGATATTGGGTCCAGAGTTAGTGACTGAAACAGAAGATAAGGTTAAGCTGATTCGAGCTCGTCTGAAAGAGGCTTCAGACAGGCAGAAGTCTTATGCCGATCGCAAGTGAAGGGATATAGAGTTTACAGTGGGTGACAAGGTCTTTCTTAAGGTATTGCCATGGAAGATGGTGCTGAGGTTTAGTCGGAAGGGCAAGCTGAGCCCTAGGTTTATCGGGCCGTATAAAGTATTGAAGCGTGTGGGACCAGTAGCTTATCAGCTCGAGTTACCAGCAAAATTGAGTCAGATCCATGATGTGTTTCATGTTTCCGTGCTTAGGCGCTATCGATCAGATCCATCGCATATTGTGCCAGTGGAGGAGATTGAGGTGAGTCCGGATTTGTCCTTCGAAGAAGAACCAGTGCAGATTCTGGATTGGGACGTTAAGGTGTTGCGTAAGAAGACGGTTCCATTGGTAAAGGTATTATGGCGGAACCATGGTCCGGAAGAGGCCACGTGAGAGCCAGAGGATGTGTTGCGGCAGCAATACCCTCAACTCTTTTGACCAGGTAATTTCGAGGCCGAAATTATTTTTAAGGGGGTAGAACTGTAACATCCTTAAATCGGGGTCTCTGCATTTTTGTGTGTTTGCATGTGTATTGTATGGTAGGTGTGTTAGTTTGGACTACTTTAGGGTCTAGGCTCAAGTTTTGGATAGGCCAGAGCCATAGTAGAAATTTTTGTTTTGAGTGCTTGGAAGGGGAGCTGATAGAGTTAGGGGTTAAGTATATTTGGTGGCAGGTTTTGTCACAAGAAACCAAGTGGTAAAGTGGCAAGGAGGGCGCCACTTAAGGCATGGAAGTGACGTCACAAGCAGGGGGAAGGAGCCTTGGTTCGAGCTGCAGGAATCCCTCTTTGGGTATTTCTTTTTGACGCTAGAACTGAGAGGAGTTGTGCTCAGGTGGAACTCTGGTGGATAGATGTTGAACAAGTCAACAGATTCAAAACGGGTGGAGAAGAGAAATTTGTGGAATTTGAAGAATTCAAACTTGTTTGAATGGTTGGCCAGGAGAAAAACAAGGAGGGAATGAAGGGATTGAGTTGGGAAGGTGTGTTAGCCGAATTTGAGTGGTGTGGGTGGTGTGCATTCGGTTTTGGAGAGTGGTAAGGGGGTGTGCCGAATTTTGGATGTTTTGGGGTAGTATTTTCGGCATTTTGGGTGTGTGTGTCTCACTTTTGGCTTTAGTTCTCTTTCACTCTCCATAGTGCCGAAACTACTCTCTTTTTGCACTTTTGCAGTTTGTTCTTTTTCCCATTTCTTTCAAAACACCCTTAGCCGAATGATCCCATAAACCTCCCTCATTTCTTTTCTCCTCTTTGTTCTTTTGTGTTGTTAGCTGAATCCTCTGAAGCCATACCTAGCCGAAACCACATTTTCATTCTTTCTTTCTTTTCATCTTTTCATTCTCTGGATTGCCGAAACTCCCTAACTCTCTTTCCATTTTTGATTTCTTGCAAAGGCTGAATACCCTTGTTCATAGGTTTTTTCTTTTCTTGCATCTCCTCTTCATCTTGTTGGGCGTCGAAATCTATCTCTTCTTTGGTTCTCAAAGTCGAATATCAACCCTCGAAGACCTCTCTATTGTCTTTTTCTCTCGTTACTTCGTGGGTCGACTTTGGTATTTGGGGGGTAAGTCTTGCTCTTGGCCGAATCCCTCTTATCTTTTCTTTTCTTTCTCTATCGACTCATAGGGAACAAGCTGGATTTCGGCATCTGTTTGCCATGGTTCTTATTCCTCTATAAGCCGAATTCTTTTAGCACTCATAAGTGTTCTTTCAGGTTTTGTGGCAGCAGATTCATCGTGGACCATTCGTCGTCACTCCTAATCGGTTTCGTTAGTATAAGGGGGTAAGTGTTTCAGTTGTTTGACATCTCTTTTTTTGTTATGATTAATGCCGAAGGCAGATACCCCATGTTATTTGATGCTTGGCCGAATGCAGGAAGGGGTGTTGACGCCATCTTGTGTGGAGTTTTCGAGATTTGTTGGTCGTGAGTCAGGCCTAGAACTTTCGGGATTTGTCGACTGAGGTAAGGGATCTAACTTCGGGTTCTAGTTCTTTATGATTTGGTTCACTTCTTTAACCCAATTTAGTGATAAGGGATATTAAGGATTCGAAGGCTAACCAAGCAGTAAGTGGGGTTAGATCTGAGACCCCAGCCCCTAAGTTCAAGAAGAGGGCGGTCTCAGCGGTTCATGATTGGCCACCGGGGTGTGGACCAGCATCCGAGCAGGAGAGTAGACAAATCGCGGTTGTGTCGATTAATGACAGTACCGACATAGAAAGTGTAGTTTTGCGCGTAATAAGGTGTGTAACTCTTACACACTTCGTAGGTTGATGTGACTTTGTTATGTGATTTGTTAAATGCCGGAATAGTGGCGTAAAATGATGTTTTATGATGTGCTACCCTCATGGGTATAAGCGAGGATTCCGAGTAAGTCCCTTCTATTTTGTTTGATGTTAAATGCCTTGGTTAAAAGTTGTATATGCCATGATATGTGACTATTGCATGCTAAGCTTGACATTCATGCCATGAAAAGTATGTTGATTGATGAGGGTATGATGAGCGGAGGGGGAAGGATGATTTCAGACTGTCATCAGTGGTTTTGACCACACAGTGGGTTGGCCCCGCTTTCTATTGACTAAGTCTCAGTGGTTTTGACCACCAGTGGTTTGGTACCACATATTGCTATCTTTGTGACTCGTCCCACTGGTTTTGACCACAGTGGGTTGGCCCCACATATCGATATACAGGATTGTTATCAGTGGTTTTGACCACAGGGTGGGTTGGCCCCACCATATTATTTTGTGACTACAGTCATCAGTGGTTTTGACCACACTTATATTAATTGTGACTACGATCATCTGTGGTTTTGACCACCAGTGGTTTTGACCACACGGGGTAGATACAGGAGTTCGGATGGTTAGGTTGGGTTGCATGACTTGTATATTGGCTTATGAAATTGTGTAAGAGCATTGATAATTTCGGGATAGGGATTTGCACACTGAGTCTCGGTGACTCACCCCTTCCTTTACATTTTGCAGATGATTCGTAGATCGCGGATGTGGAGCCGGGACAGACTCGAGGTGGCCATGCTCATTGCTCTGGGTTTTGATTTAAATTATAATCTAGATTTTGCTGTACTTTTAATTTGGTTTTTGGGTTGTAATAAGGCAATTAACTTTCACTTTGAAGTTTATCTATTTGCTTAGGTTATCACAAGGATTTTGTATAAGTTAAACGGAATGGCATGCCTAAATAACCTTTAAAATGGAAGTTTTCAAAAATTGACAACTTATCGGGTTTCTAAAACTTTACCATCGGGTAACAACAAACAAGTAGCATCAATAGGTTAACTCGGTTTTCTTAAAAACTGCAAAAGGATTTGACAACTGGGCTAAAACTTTTTTGGTTTTTCAATAAAAACCAATGGTTTTCTTAAAATAAGAAACTACACACAACTTTCCAAACCATGTTTTTACTAAATCAAACAACTCGTTTTAAATAATGACCCCCTTCTTTCAAAATTAAATCTACAAACTGTTTTCTTAAAAATCGTTTCCTCCTGTGACATACCAGATTCGGTCGTGGTGTGTTGACTGGGTTTGGGGTGTTACAATATCTTTCCAGTTTAAATATGCATAATACTTTTGACGATCTGATGCTGGTTTCAAACTATCATAGATCACTTTCACTTTCTGTTCAGTTTCTTTAGTTAAATCAACCCCGTGAATCTAATTCTCACTAAGTTCAGTCCAATACAATGGAGTTCTTCATTTACAACCGTAAAGAGCCTCATATGGTGTCATTTTAATGCTTGATTGAAAACTATTATTATACGCGAATTCAATTAATGGCAGATGCTTTTCCCATGTACTTTCAAACTCAAGAATGCAACATCTCAACATATCCTCAAGAATCTGAATGATCCGCTCAGACTGACCATCCGTTTGCGGATGAAATGTAGTACTGAAATGCAGTTTCGTACTTAGAGCCTCTTGTAGTTTCTTCCAAAATTGCGAAGTAAACCTCGAATCTCTATCAGACACAATAGATAATGGTACCCCGTGCAATCTCACAATCTCAGAAATATACAATTCAGCTAACTTACCAAGCGAATAATCTGTTCTCACTGGAATAAAATGAGTTGATTTCGTTAATCTATCAACTATCACCCAGACTGCATCTTTCTTTCTCGGAGATAAAGGCAATCCTGATAGAAAGTCCATTGTGATTCTCTCCCATTTCCATTCAAAAATCATGATCGGTTGTAACAAACCGGATGGAACCTGATGTTCAGCTTTGACTTGCTGACAAACTAAACATCTCAAAACAAACTCTAAGATATACCGTTTCATACCATGCCACCAATAAAATTGTTTCAGATCATTATACATTTTTGTACTTCCCAGATGAACAAACAAACGACTATTATGAGCCTCATTCAAAATTAACTGAATCAACTTTGAATTTTTCGGAATACAAATTTGATCTCTGAATCTCAAACAACCATCACTATCAACTCAAAATTCTAAATCAAAATTCAAACCACACTGAGCTCGTTTTTGCCATCATTTCAGCATCAATTTTCTAGGCATCACAAATTTGGTGTATAAACATTGGCCTCACTTTCAACTCAGCCAAAATCGAACCATCATTACACAAATTTATCTGAGTACTCATTGCTTGTAAAGCACATAAAGACTTTGAACTCAAAGCGTCAGCAACAACATTAACCTTTCCCGGATGATAATCAATTACTAATTCATAGTCTTTTAGCAATTCTAACCATCTCCGCTATCGAAAATTCAATCCTTTCTGAGTCATCAGATATTTCAAGCTCTTATGATCAGTGTAAATGACATTTCTCACCAAATAGATAGTGACGCCAAATCTTGAATGCAAATACAATAACTGCTAATTCAAGATCGTGTGTCCGGTAGTTCTTTTCATGCGGTTTTAACTGTCTAGAAGCATAGGCTATAACTTTGCCTTCTTGCATCAACACACAGCCTAAACCATTCAATGATGTGTCACTATAAACTATGAATTCTTTACCCGATTCTGGCTGAACTAACAGTGGTGCTTCTGTCAACAATACTTTCAACTGTTCAAAACTCTACTGACACTTTTCTGACCACTCGAATTTAACATCTTTCTGTAGCAATTTCGTCCATGGAGTTGCAATCATCGAGAAGCTTTTCACGAACCGTCTATAATATCCCACTAGTCCTAGAAAATTGTGGACTTCAGACACATTTCTCGGAGGTTTCCAATCCAGAATTGCTAAAATCTTGCTCGAATCAACTCGTATTCCCGCAGCTGATACTATATGTCCCAAAAAACCAACCTCACGCAACCAGAACTCACATTTACTAAAATTTGAATATAATTGCTTCTCACGCATAGTCTGTAACACAATCCTCAAATGTTTGGCATGTTGTGTCTCATCACAGGAATAGATCAATATGTCATCTATGAACACTACCACAAATCGATCCAAATACTGTGTGAAGATCCGACTCATCAAATCCATAAAAATAGCAGGTGCATTAGTAAGTCCGAAAGGCATAACCAAAAACTCATAATGTCTATACCTTGTTCGAAAAGCATTTTTTGGCACATCAGAGTCTTTAACTCGTAGTTGATAGTAGCCCAATCTCAAATCTATCTTAGAAAACACTGTAGCTCCTTTCAACTGATCAAACAAATCATCAATACATGGCAAAGAATATTATTTCTTTATAGTCACCTTGTTGAGTTGTTTGTAGTCAATGCACATTCTCATAGTTCCGTCTTTCTTTTTCACAAACAAAACTGGTGCACCCTAGGGAGAAAATCTCGGTCGTGCAAATCCTCTATCGGTCAACTCTTGCAACTGAGACTTCAACTCTTTCAATTCTGTCGGTGCCATTCTATACGGAGCTATTGAGATAGGAGTCATCCCCAGCACTAAGTCAATACCAAACTCAACTTCTCGTATCGGAGGTAATCCCGGTAGTTCTTCAGGAAACACATCAGGGAATTCACAAACCACAGGCACAGATTCAACTTTCTTTTCTGTCACTTTTGTATCTATAACATATGCAAGATAAGCTTCACATCCCTTTTTCACATAATTCAAAGCTTTCATCAAAGATATTACAGCTGGTAGCCCATTCAAATCACTAGATTCAATTCAAACTATCTCACCATCCTGGCTTCTCAAATCAATACTCTTCTGTTTGCAATTCACAATAGCATTATGCAAAGTTAGTCAATCCATACCAAAAATTATATCAAATTCATCAAAGGGTAGTAGCATCAGATTAGCTGGAAAACAAATATCTCGAAACATCAATGGACAATTCTTGCACACTTTGTCAACCAGAACACACTTGCCTAAAGTGTTCGATACTCTAATTACAAACTCAGTAGACTCAACAGGTAGAGTCTTGCTAGATACTAAGTTCACACACACATATGAATGAGTGGATCCTATATCTATCAATGCAATCACATCAGTATCGAAAAGTGTAAAAGTACCAGTAATGACGTCTGGAGATGACGCTTCTTCTCGAGCGTGAATTGCGTAAGCTTAGGCAGGTGCTCTCGCCTCAGATCTTACAGCTGTATCTGTTGTTCCTATCTGACTACCACTCACATTTCCGGTGTTTCTGGGTGGTCTACCCCTAGCTGTCGTATTACTCGGCCTCGCACTCTGAACATTATCTTTCTCAACTAACTTCGGACAGTCCCGAATAGAGTGATCTCGTGATCCACATTTATTACAAGCTCTATTATTATACTTGCCCTAGCATTCTCCGATATGACGTCTCCCACACTGTCTACACTCAGGCTTATTGCTTCTGACACTTCCAACACTTGATTCAATTGGAGTTTGAGTTTTAAGACCAGTATTTTGTTTCACACGATCTTTACTCGAATGTCCAAACGAAACATTCGAGCGATTGGTTGCGTCTCTAAATCTCTTTAATGAAGATTGATACGACTTACTCATCAACCTTTTTCTTTCGTCTCTAGCTTCTGAATCCACTTTCTTCTTTTCTTTACTAAGCTCCTCACTTTACAGGCTCATTCAACCAATACTACAAATTCATTCAAATCAAGAATTCCAACCAAAAGTTTAATGTCTTCATTCAATCCTTCGATGAATCATTTACACACAGTAGTTTCTGTTGAATCATATTCTCGTGCATATTGGCTTAATCTCACAAATTTCCACTCGTATTCCGTAACAAACATACGGCCCTGTTTTGGCTCTAGGAAATCTTTACGTTTCTAGTCTATAAATCGTTGATTGATATATTTCTTTCGAAATTCAACTTGAAAGAAATCCCAGGTGATTCTTTCTCTCAGAACCACAGATATCAATGTTTTCCACCAATGATATGCCATATCTCTCAACAATGAAACAACACATTTTAAGCATTCATCAGGAGTACATGGTAATTCATCAAACACTCTTACGGTATTCTCTAGCTAGAATTCAGCTCGCTCAGCATCATCATCAACTGCGGCTCTAAACTCTTCGGCCCCGTACTTTTGAATTTTATCTACAGGAGGCTTACTCAATCGAATCGGGTTTGAAACTTGTGGCATTACAAGAACTTGCGGGGGTGGAGGTTGTTGAGTAGCCAGATTTGTTCAAACGAACTCCGTAAACCACTCACTCATCATTTGGAAGAAGACTTATTTTGCCTATCCCTCGTGGCTACTAGCAATCGGCTTAGATTTAGTCGGCGCTATCCCTTGAGCGGGAGCAGGCACATTACTTTCGACATCGTCAGCTACTACTCGATGGGGACCCATTGCTATATAAAAACATATTTTTAACTGTCAGGAATCATCACACTATCACAGGTATATATATGGCATGTATAGCTAGACTCTCACACGCTATGTTAGTCCTAGAATCGACTAAACTGTAGCTCTGATACCAATAAAATGTGACACCCTTAATTAATAACCATCGCTGGAATAGGGTTATGAGGCATTACTGGTCATATCGAAACTTTTACGATTATTTCTCAAACATAAATTCATCTTCACCATATCATACCAAAACATATATAAAGTCCCTTTAAAAGGTCTACAAGACCTTAAACATGCATTGGGAAGGGGTCGGGACTAAACCGAGCACATGCAAAATTTTTCCAAAACTCAAACATTTTTCAAAGTTACAGAGGTCACACGCCCGTGTGGGTAGCACACGGCCTCAGACACACCCGTGTGTCCAAGCCGTAGCAAAACATGGCATCAATATTGACTTGTCCACACGGCCTAAGACACGCCCGTGTGCTTGACCCGTGGGCAACACTGACTTAATTCACATGGCCTGTGTAACACCCCCTACCCGTATCCATTGCTGGAATAAAGTATGAGGCATTATCGAGGAGTACGGAATACTCACAGACAATTTAAGCCATTTATCGCTCAAATACCGAAATTGACTATAAAAGTTTCTTTACACATATAGTGCACTTGAGGTGCACCATTCCATAATTATGAATGAACACATTTATCAAACATATGTCATGTTTTTATATATATCATAGTCTCATATTTCCATGTATCAATTACCATCATTTCCTCGTATTTCGACAAATATGTGTAACAATTCATAAACATGCAATTCACTAACCTTCCTGCCAATCACAATTTAAAGTGACAAATCACTTATTGAGCCCAGTTTCAATGTTCACTACAATCTATCATATAAATTTGGATGTGCGTATCCACCAATAAATTCCATGTACAGGTATCATCATCTCATATTTCCACATACATTACTTTGCTTCGAAAAGCCGGAAAAGATGTGAAAAATAGGCCTCTCCTATATTCGGCCATAGTTAGTATTCTACCCGATTTTATATACTAAAATCAATAAAATTTCTTACCTTGAAATCCCGAAAGTATCACGATTCTATAACTTAGAGATCTATGCGATTGACTCCTTCTTCAAATCCCGAAATACCGAAAATAATAGTAAAATAAAGATTAGTTTCTAAATAGCCATTCGGCTAAGGACTTTGAAAAGCTGAAAGAACTTTGAAATCCTGAAATCAATACTTACCTATTGTTTCCTTCAGGTTTCGGCACAAGTAGACTCCATTAAAGGAAATTCGGCAACTTCAGAAGGTGAGATCTTAGTGATTTCGACTTTTTATGTAAATTCCGGAAGGATGAACTGATATGGTTTCGGTTAAAAAGAAAAGTGAAAAGAGAGCAAGGAGAGGCTTGAAGATTCGGCTAACTGAGGAAAAAGAATGGAAAGAGTTTTGGCTTTTGAATCAAAGTGAAGATGAGGGAATTGGCTTAGAGATTTTGGTTTTTGCAGAGAATGAAGAGGAAGATGGAACTTCAGGAGTTTTCGGCTTTTACTCAGAAAAGAAGAGAAAAGAATGAGAGAAAAACCCCAAATGCCGAAATTAAAGAGATATTCCCCCTATTTATAGAAATTTCGACACTTACCTAACCTTGCAGATAAATCCTATCTTTTCTCCTTTATCTTAATCTACTAGCTCATCTAAAAGAGACTTAGGCTCCGTTTGTTTCGCAGTAAAATCTTTTCCGGAAAATGATTTCTGGAAAATGATTTACTTTTCTGGAAAATGATTTACAGAAAATATTTTCTGGTGTTTGGATGAATCTGTGTAAAATATTTTCTGTTGTTTGGCAGTTTTCCTGAAAATATTTTCCGGAAAAACTGTTTTTACATATATTAATAAATTTTATATTAATATTAATAAATTTTTATATTTTAAATTGTTTTCATATATATTGCAATGATTTATTTACAAATAAATAAATTAAATTAAATATATATAATACTCAATTATTAAGCTACATTATTAACCTTCATAAATTGAAAACAACCAAAGTCTAATTTTATAATTGTGTTAAAAAATAAAAAACAAGGATTAAATAATTATAAATAAACTTCTAAACCACAATTAATGCTAAAAATTAATAATATTATCCAAATGCATAATTAGTAGTACACCACATAAAATTTTTCAAGCGTCCGAGATCAAAAGCTCTTTGATTATAGGTATAATCGATGTTCTGTTGCACGGACATGCTGCTGAACATATCTGAAAACAGGTTGTAGTTATGCACATCGATGACTACTCTATTCATGCTACTAGTCAACGAGAAGAACTCTTGTGGATCAGTTGGTCCTAAATGTGCTGATAGGATCACATATGCATCTGTGTGCTTCCTTACAGCATCGTATCCAGCTCTATAATACTTCGCAAGTGCATCGAAAGTTATCCAGCTCTATAAAACGGGTATTAATACCATTGTATTAGAAAATAAATAAATAAATAAAAACCGATGATAGAACAATTTATAAATTCTTAATTACTATAAAACCCTAATCAATTCACCAAAATTTAAACATTACCCAAAACTACAACTCAGGCAAATTTTAGATTGAAATGGGAACATGAATCCAATGAAACAGTTGCATGCATTCATTGAATTATTTTTGACCATATGACCAAGACAAAAGCTTTGAACCTCATATTTGAACATATCAACTATGGCTCTTCATTCAATAAAATAACACATATTTGAAGACAAAAAAACTACAATCAAAACGATTGTAACAACGAAAATAACATAGGTCAGTTGCAACAAGGAAAACGATTAATTGCCATGCCAATTCAAAGGCAAATGCATATAAATCTATAATCAAAACACGCATAGAAACAATCTTCAGAAAAAAGAAGACACCAAAGATATTAAAGATGCACATACAGGGGGATAAAAGATTAAAAATTGTTATAAAAAAGTTCCCAAGAGAAACATACTGTCTTTGACATTAATAGACATTTCAATCGTGTCAAACACGACAATAGCATCCTCCAAAGCCTTGTTGTTCATCCTCATCAGACTATCAACAACAATGGCCGAATCTGTTGCCTCTGCTGCTGTCCAAAATGTGACAGACCAGGCAATGACATACCTATAAATTTACGATCATATCATTGTAAAACATACCCTCATCAATGCAAGAAGTTAGATTCAAAAGAGATTAGATGCAAGCAGTAACAACTAAAAATTCATTACATTAATGGGATTTTTAACAATTTCCATTATTCTAGTAAACTAGATATATGCACAAGGGTAAAAGACTGATAAAAGTTTTGAGGGCAATCCATTATTTAGTCTCATTGAATAAAGTTAAGTAATGCTAAAATATAGAAGGTAGGAAAATGATAGGATAAGGAAGTAAGTTTCAATCTGATCTGTAGAATCGTAATAAGTTGCAACTAAGAATCCATCATTCATTACTAAATATAAATAAAATCTAAATTAGCAGCACATCATGAAACAGAATTTGAAATTCTAACAAAAGGCAAAAGGAACTAACACTGTCATAATGAGCCCTCAAAATCTCATGCCTCAACAGTATTCCCAAGTTCAAATGAGAAATATTCACGAACTGCCTGGCTTCCTCCACCCTTTGTTGGGATTTTTAAAGCAACAAGATCATCAAAGAATTCTCTCAACATCTATATCAAATAAAAAAATTTCATGATATTATTCACAAAAGAATTGGATTGGCCATTCGAACTTTTGCTGCCAACTCTTGTGCTCTCGATAAGTACGATATACCTATAAAAAGAACAAAGTAACTCTTTCGGCTTAGCTCAAAAGTCCACAGAGAATTTATATCCTGATTCTAATTCGCTTGAATTATGCAGTAATGCACAAAAGGCACAAGCTTTTCACTAAGTTTTGACACTTGTCATCATGTTTCACAAATATCATATCAGTAATGGAAGCATTAAAAAAGTGAACAGAATAGGATTTTACCATCATATATGCAAGCATTAAAGTCGAAATCTTGTCGAGCCATAGCTGTCAAATAAGAAGTTTGGCATGAAAAACTATAAGAAGGCATCCCAATGTTTAATTCATCCCTTGGGAACAAATGGAAATTATACCTGCAATGACAATTAAAAAGAAAGCTGCAACTTAATTCTTACAAATAATTGCTAATTCTTTCAACCTAAAATTTCACCCCGTAATTTAATCCTGAAATTCCTCAGAACTAAAATTTTAACCTCTAATTTTCCAAATTACCTTTAATTTACAAATGATAATCCTGAAAAAAATTCAAATTAACCGAATGTTTTTCAAATTAACAGAAATTTACATCCTAAAACTGAATATTGTTATTTTTTCAAAGATAAAATGAATCATTATATAAATAAAAGGTTGAGAACTGACGGGTGGGCAGTGACTTTGGAGCCAGATATGGTAAAGGGACAGATGGCGAACTGGAGGAGCTGGAAGCGTTCGGCGGTGCGACGGACCTTGAGGTAAACGGTTTCCGGCGAGTCGAAGGAGGAGACTCAATTCCAAGAAGCGGAAAAAGAACCGGTGTTCTGGAGCGAAACCGAGACGAAGGAAGGAGACCAAAGATGAAATTTTCCAAAGATTTCAAGAAGACCAACGAAAAGAGGAACTTACCGAAATTAATGACAGCAAATGAAGTTCTTTGGAAAATGATCTGGGAAAGAAAGAAGGAAGGAGAAGAAGAAGGGAAAAAGGAGAACGTACCTGGAAATCTTTGGAAAATGACTTACCGAAAAAAATTTGGTAAGACGTTTTACACAAATAAGGGAGACATTTTACCCGTGTTTGTAAAATGTTTTCCTTGAGGAATTCATTTTCCTTCAACCAAACACTGGAAAAGGTGGAAAATGTTTTCTGGAAAACATTTTCCACCAAACAAACAGACCCTTAATTATCTCTAACTCCTCCCTCCTTTATCAGCATATTATCCACATATTTTAAACATTAAAATCCCTAAATTTTAGCCTTTATCTGCTTATTATCATCATAAAATAAATTCCTAAATAATAGCCTTTATCTGCTTATTATCCACATGTTTTAAACATTAAAACCCCTAAATTTTAGCCTTGTTGCCATCCACTCCACCTAATCCTAATGCCCAAAATTTAGCTAACTTAAATTAAAAGAATTGGGCTCCATGAAACTTAAATTTGGGCCCCTTACTCCCTTGTGTGGCGTCACCTCCTAAGATTGGGCCACAAGCCCACTTTGGTATTTTAAACATAGATACTACCTGGCCCCAAACCCACAAGCCCACAAGCCCACAAGCCCCAAACCCGGCCCACGAGCCTCGACCGGATCTGGTATGTTCCTTGAGGAAAACGGTTCAAAACTTGATTTGTGTTGAGTTCGAATTGAAAATGATGTTATTCTTGGAGTCTAGATTTTAATAAAACTTTATTTTCGTACTTGAAAATAATAAGTTAAGAGTATTACCGAGTTTTTGTGTTTAAGTGTCAAACATTAAAAATTTATTTTTAAGAACGTGACTTAAACCTTGATTCAATAATAATCGTATCATAATGAAATCAAATAAAATGCATGCATAAAACAGTTAATAGAAATGGCCTTATTACAACTGAAAAATACCAAATAAATCCCGAAAATAAAATATTAGAAAACGCAAGTTCAACTATTTGAAATCTCGAAAATATTCAGCATGGCCACCACATAGTCTCTGCTGACCCGGTCCATGTTACTGTGTGTCACCTGAAAAGATATCCCACGACGGGGTGAGTCAAACAGGCTCAGTGTGTAACAGTCAACACAAAGTCCCAACAGATTTAGGCATATCAAATCATACATATATATATAGCAAATAGCGATAATGATGCAATCCTGAACCCAAACCTAAATATCCATCCTCTACACATCACCCGTACCTGCCATCACACCGTGGGGGTTACTAAATCGACCCTCCATCCGCTACACATCATCGAAGGCAGTCGCTACAGACGACTTACACCTCGCCCTTATAAATTGTGGCATAGCCACCAGATAATTATATGTGACATAAGTCACCACATTCAGATTATGTGACATGAGTCATCAGATATTGTGGTAGAAACCACCAGATCACTTCCCCATTAATAATCACCCGCATGCCCATGCACAATACAAAACATGCAAATACCATGCCATATACCCTATTTCATATTCGTAACCATTTCTCTTATATGTCATATTCATTGTTCATGCACTATTAACATAGTAATAGTAGGTTTACGTACCTGGATATTCTGTACCATTGAATGGTACTTTTGGCCACATCTTTCATTCTTTCAATTAACACATTCATAATAGTAATACCATAGATCTATTAGGAATTAGTGAAGGGTTACACACCTGGTACTAACGTGTTCACTGAAATCCCAAAAATCCCGATCTAATGCTCTAAATCCCTAGTTCCTACATTCGGCCAACACTAAGCATTTTAGCAAAAAGCCATTCGGCTACATAATCAAATCCCGAAGGATTATCGCAACCAAAAATCCTTACCCTGCTGCCGATTTGTTACTACTCAAATCCCGAAATTAATCCTTGTTCCTAGTGATGTCGAAATACCTATAGGCTCATGTTAGATCCGATTTTCAATCACTTAATGAACTTAATAAATGGCCTTCGGCCTAAGATCATACTTTTCTTACCTTAGATCTAGAAATCCCGAAGATCTCCTATTGAAGTCAGCTACAATAGGAATCCCGAAATTCCCCTTCAAGTATTCGGCCAAAGAACATTAGTAGGATTAGAGTCTTGATTTCGGCTAAAAGAAAAGAAATAAAACAACGACAATTGAATCCTTACCCTTACTACTGAAATCGACTACACCTTTACTTGAACCCACAGATATATTCGGCCTTAACAATTGGGAAGGAAAAGAGATGAGATTTACAAGGGTTTGGCAATAGTGGTGTTTTGATCAAGGAATTTCGGCAAGGATGAACCTTTGGGAGGAAGAGGTTCGGCCTAAGTAGAATAGAATGAAAAGGTGAGAAAAGAAGATGGTGGATTCGACTTACCTTAACCAAGTCTAAAAGAAAGGCAACAAATGACCCTAAGGGTCTATGAAGAATTCGGCCAAGGTCTAAATGGGTGAGGAAGAATAACTTTGGCGTGGTTCACTTATGAAAGAAAAAAGAATAAAAGTTTAGAAGGGAACAAAGCTAAATTTCGGCAAAAGAAAATGGCCAGGAAATCACTTGGGTGGCTTTAAACTTTCGGCACTTAACCCCCTTAGCATGATCGATTGCCTCACTTACTCCCCTGTAACATCCCCAAACCCGGCCCATTCACTACGACCAAATCTGGTTATGTCACTGGGAAAAGACGGTTGAAAATCTTTCTAATTTAAGATAAAACATTGTAGTTTGTTGAATTTTGGAAAACTTATCCATTGAAGCTTTTGAGTAAAACTTTATTATTAAAGCTTATGCATTTTTAAAGCTTTAGTATATGAAAACCGGTTTGAATAAATAGGATGCAACCCATAAATCATTTCCACCTAGCAACTTAAATTAAATAACCATAGTTAAAGTAATACCAAAAACATAAAATGGCCTTTATTACAACCCAACAATTCAAATAAAGTACTTATGTCAAAATCAAGCATGAAATAATTAAACATCATCCTCGGCATGGGCCACCTTGTCCTCTCCGATCCCGGTCCAGCTTTATGCACTACCTGAAATGGTTAAAGGAAAAAGGTGAGTCACCAAGACTCAGTGTGCAACCCTTTTTCCCGGATTAGCAAAATATCATATACAAACATAACCATGATCATCATGCATCCAATTAATATGCACCCAACCTAGCCATCCACAACACTTTCTCTACCCCGTGTGGTACCAAACCACTGGTGGTGCCAAACCACTGGTGACGTATAGTCACAGATGTGATGCCAAATCACTAGAGGTGCCAAACCACTGGTGGTGCCAAACCACTGGTGACGTATAGTCACAGATGTGATGCCAAATCACTGGAGGTGCCAAACCTCTGGTGTCCGAAGACACGATATCCATCAATGTGGTGCCAAACCACTGGTGTCCCAAAGACACAAAGTGTGTTACCAAAACACTGGTGACCGAAGTCACAAATCAATGGTATCTAATCCACCTTCCATGGATCCAAACACACACAACATACATATATATACAATAACAGATAAGTGTGTAAATGTGCACACAATATAATAAGCACATAAATTACTAGAAGAGTGTGTGTGTGTACACACCTGGTTACTAATGCGACTATCAACTCCCGTAGATCAAGATCTAACGCACTAGATCCCCTATTCCTTAACACTTTTCGAGCACTAGCCACAACCCGAGATATGCGAGAACAAGCCTTCCCCTACAATCGCCCAGAACTAAACAACATAATCATGCTAATCAACCTCTGAGGGTATAATCGTAATTTTACCTACTAAGGGTATTTTCATAATTTACCCACCAAGGGTATTTTCGTAAATTCACAACTAAAATGGCCTTTTCGAAGGCCTAATGTCACCACTAGCGACTCAGCTACCATTTCCGGTCGTACCGGACGATTGGGCCTAAAACCCGATTTCGGCCCATCCGGGCCCACACGCTCGTGTGGCCCACCTAGCACAAATCTAGCCACGTATAAAAGTTCCACCTAGTCTAGTTCAACATATACTAACCAATCATGCAATTTACTCATATGGGCCCACGGGCCCATTGGGCCCACTTCGGCCCATCGAGGCCCAAGCAGCCCCAACCCACAAGAATACTACTGATGGCCTCAACTATCGCGTTGAAGTCCCACACATGTGCTCGCACGCTTGTATGGCTACTAATGCCGTGTAACCGGCATTTCGGCATTTTGCCGCTCTACAACTAGAGTAGAGAGAGTTACACACCTGATAGGACTCTTGGGCTAATCCGCGCTCCGACCACTCTTGTGCCCAAACGCCCTCCAAGATGTGTTTACTCTCCTCCTAGGATGCTCCTTATATAGCTAGCTCTTCACCTTCATTCTTTGTGTCTTTCCGATGTGGGATCCCTTCGTCAGTAGAGTTTAAATTCAACTGAAACTCTTGCCGTCCAATCCGCAAAATAAATACTCCCTTGCTTCTCATGAGATTCGAACCCAGGCTCCCTTGCAACATAATCCACGCCGCTAACCAGTTGGCCACAAGCTCCTCTTGTGTCTTAAACCATGCGCAACTAAATATAAACTATGGGCCAAATTCTAAGGTCCAAGCAAAAAGAAACCAAAATGCAAAAGCCAAGACTTGAACCTTGGACCTCCTTCCTTCCTTGTGGCGTCACTCCCTTGTCTCTTATGTGGCGTCACTTTGCCACTACACCACATACTCCACTTGTGTCATTTTCTCCATATTTTATTCTTAAGGCCTACCTGCCCACTTCCAGGGTTTTTTTTCACCTAAAACCAAAATTTCCCCAAAGCCAATATTTGATCCCGGGACTTCATAGAAGCCCTCTAACCTTCCAAAATCACTTATCCAATAGGTCTAACTTGCATTTAAGCCGATCTCTTATTCTCTAAAAATTTAAACGCTACTACGCCTAAGGCCCATTGGGCTCAATTCTCCTAGGCCCAATTTCGGGATGTTACAAATCTACCCTCCTTAGAGAAATTTCGTCCTCGAAATTTCCAACTAACTAACAGTCGCACATCCTACCACACTACGCTCTTGCTGCGCACTCTGATCTTAATAAAGCTGTGATTCCACATTGACCACGTCCGCGACAACCACGTCCCCTAGAACTCATATCTAGCGTCGCGATTTAATCTGATTAAAAGTTTTATGCATTAGGAATTTTGTTCCACTGTTTTATCCACGAGCAAATTTTATGAACAGAAGTTTCCGGAAGTCGTTCTTTCGAGCAATCAAAGTTTCATCTCAAGTTCTCTGTTCTAATTCAAACATTCACATACTTCACTAAAGACACATTCATTCATCCATGTCACTTTCTTGAGCATTCCCAACCTAGGGGTAATTTCGTCATTTTCCTATAGGGGTATTTCGGTAATAACTCAGGGTCAATTTGAAAATAGTTTTCAAATTAAAGATATTTCAAATTTTACAAAATCTCAGGGGTCATCTTGAAAAATTTGTTTTTCAAACTAGATGTGTTGTAAAAATTTCAGAAATCGGGGTTATTTCAGTAATTGGGGACGTTAAGGGCATTTTCGTAAATTTCTCAAATCAGGATATCTCGATATTTGTAAAATAGAAGTTTTTGATATTTTCATAATGTAAGAACATTTTAGTAAAAATCGAGGGAATTATGAAAATTGAGAAACCAAGGGCATTTTGGTAATTTTGTTCATCAGGGGTAATTTTGTAAATTTTCAAATCAGAGTATCTTGAAAATAGCGTTTTTGTATACTTTTGCAAAGTAGGGAAATTTTATTAAAATTGGAGTTAAACCGGAAATCTTGAAAGTCAGGGGCATTTTAGTAATTTTCAACACAGGGGTATTTTTGTAATTTCCCCATACCAGAGTATCTTAACATTTCGAAACCTCAAGATTTTGATATTTTGTAAAGTAAAAATCATTTTAACAGAAGTTGAGGGTAGTACCGTAATTTTACAATACAAGGGCATTTTTGTAATTTTGCCACTAGGGGCATTTTGGAAATTTTGGTAAATCGAGAAAACGTCTTTCAAAATCAGATTTAGGGTTTACAAACCAAAGGGGTACGTTTGAAAATTTTAAAACTAAGGGTTTTAAAACAGTAAGGCGAAATCCCTTTCGGGTTTTAATAATCGGTTTAGCCCATGAACAAGTCCTCTGGGTTAAGGCGAACCGTAGCTACGCACCAGGTAGGATTCAAGTAAAGAGGAGGTGAGTCGCTAGGACTGCTTAAATACCAAGCTCTTACTGAATACCAATCTTCGACATGCGTACAGTGGTTGCCACACCTTAACTCGGTGACTTACTTCACAGGTTTGTTTAGTAGCCTTAAGTTTTATGCATATGTTTGAGTAAACTAATCCTAGGGTCCAAATATTCTAATCTACGAGCCCAAATTAAGCCCAAACCAATTCATACAAACAAATCACTTCAAGAAAGTCCGATGTACTTACCTGGTGGACTTCGGGCCGGAGACACAGGTGCCATGCCAGAATAACCTGAAAACCTTTTTATAAAACCCATATCTTTGAAAAGCCCATTTTAAAAAAAATGTTTTTGGGCCCAAAACCCTCAAAGCCGAGTTTTGAACCGGGCTCTGATACCAAACTGTAACATCCCCAAACCCGGCCCATTCACTACGACCGAATCTGGTTATGTCACTGGGAAAAGACGGTTGAAAATCTTTCTAATTTAAGATAAAACATTGTAGTTTATTGAATTTTGGAAAACTTATCCATTGAAGCTTTTGAGTAAAACTTTATTATTAAAACTTATGCATTTTTAAAGCTTTAGTATATGAAAACCGGTTTGAATAAATAGGATGCAACCCATAAATCATTTCCACCTAGCAACTTAAATTAAATAACCATAGTTAAAGTAATACCAAAAACATAAAATGGCCTTTATTACAACCCAACAATTCAAATAAAGTACTTATGTCAAAATCAAGCATGAAATAATTAAACATCATCCTCGGCATGGGCCACCTTGTCCTCTCCGATCCCGGTCCAGCTTTATGCACTACCTGAAATGGTTAAAGGAAAAAGGTGAGTCACCAAGACTCAGTGTGCAACCCTTTTTCCCAGATTAGCAAAATATCATATACAAACATAACCATGATCATCATGCATCCAATTAATATGCACCCAACCTAGCCATCCACAACACCTTTCTCTACCCCGTGTGGTACCAAACCACTGGTGGTGCCAAACCACTGGTGACGTATAGTCACAGATGTGATGCCAAATCACTGGAGGTGTCAAACCTCTGGTGTCCGAAGACACGATATCCGTCAATGTGGTGCCAAACCACTGGTGTCCCAAAGACACAAAGTGTGTTACCAAAACACTGGTGACCGAAGTCACAAATCAATTGATGGGGCCAACCCATCGTGTGATACCAAATCACTGGCGTCAATCCCTCAATACCGCCTTGTGGGGCCAACCCACTGTGGTGCGAAACCACGGGGACGAGACGCTGAGGTGCCAAACCTCTGGAGGTGCCAAACCTCTGGTGACCCAAAGTCACAAAGTTGTGTTACCAAAACACTGGTGCTCGTCAGCACAAAATATCACTGCCCCCTCCACTCATACAACCCACATCAATCATGCACATGTATCAAAATATATCATCATGAATGTTTAGTAACGCACATAGGTTTAATCATCAACCAATCAATATATCACATGCCAGATACATCATGCTCACCAAGAGCATCATAATGAGAACTCATAACAGGGACTTACCTGACCCCTTGCCTCCTACCTTAATGGTATCTAATCCACCTTCCATGGATCCAAACACACACAACATACATATATATACAATAACAGATAAGTGTGTAAATGTGCACACAATATAATAAGCACATAAATTACTAGAAGAGTGTGTGTGTGTACACACCTGGTTACTAATGCGACTATCAACTCCCGTAGATCAAGATCTAACGCACTAGATCCCCTATTCCTTAACACTTTTCGAGCACTAGCCACAACTCGAGATATGCGAGATCAAGCCTTCCCCTACAATCGCCCAGAACTAAACAACATAATCATGCTAATCAACCTCTGAGGGTATAATCGTAATTTTACCTACTAAGGGTATTTTCATAATTTACCCACCAAGGGTATTTTCGTAAATTCACAACTAAAATGGCCTTTTCGAAGGCCTAATGTCACCACTAGCGACTCAGCTACCATTTCCGGTCGTACCGGACGATTGGGCCTAAAACCCGATTTCGGCCCATCCGGGCCCACACGCTCGTGTGGCCCACCTAGCACAAATCTAGCCACGTATAAAAGTTCCACCTAGTCTAGTTCAACATATACTAACCAATCATGCAATTTACTCATATGGGCCCACGGGCCCATTGGGCCCACTTCGGCCCATCGAGGCCCAAGCAGCCCCAACCCACAAGAATACTACTGATGGCCTCAACTATCGCGTTGAAGCCCCACACATGCGCTCGCACGCTTGTATGGCTACTAATGCCGTGTAACCGGCATTTCGGTATTTTGCCGCTCTACAACTAGAGTAGAGAGAGTTACACACCTGATAGGACTCTTGGGCTAATCCGCGCTCCGACCACTCTTGTGCCCAAACGCCCTCCAAGATGTGTTTACTCTCCTCCTAGGATGCTCCTTATATAGCTAGCTCTTCACCTTCATTCTTTGTGTCTTTCCGATGTGGGATCCCTTCGTCAGTAGAGTTTAAATTCAACTGAAACTCTTGCCGTCCAATCCGCAAAATAAATACTCCCTTGCTTCTCATGAGATTCGAACCCAGGCTCCCTTGCAACATAATCCACGCCGCTAACCAGTTGGCCACAAGCTCCTCTTGTGTCTTAAACCATGCGCAACTAAATATAAACTATGGGCCAAATTCTAAGGTCCAAGCAAAAAGAAACCAAAATGCAAAAGCCAAGACTTGAACCTTGGACCTCCTTCCTTCCTTGTGGCGTCACTCCCTTGTCTCTTATGTGGCGTCACTTTGCCACTACACCACATACTCCACTTGTGTCATTTTCTCCATATTTTATTCTTAAGGCCTACCTGCCCACTTCCAGGGTTTTTTTTCACCTAAAACCAAAATTTCCCCAAAGCCAATATTTGATCCCGGGACTTCATAGAAGCCCTCTAACCTTCCAAAATCACTTATCCAATAGGTCTAACTTGCATTTAAGCCGATCTCTTATTCTCTAAAAATTTAAACGCTACTACGCCTAAGGCCCATTGGGCTCAATTCTCCTAGGCCCAATTTCGGGATGTTACATCCCCCCTCCTGAATTCGGCTAGCATTCAAACACTAGCTTCTCCTTGCTTTTCTCCTATTTTCTCTCTTCTCTACCATTCAAAATAATTTAAATAAATCAATAATTATCTCCTTAGCTTAGCCGAATTTTTAAAAGGAATTAACCACATCTAAAGCTCATCCCCTTGGTGTCCTATTGCCGTCCACCTCTGCCTTTCCTTGCTGCAAAATAAAACTCCCCTTTTGCTTCCCTTGCTGCTCGAACCTGAGCCCTTTTACACTGATTATGGCGTCACCCTCTAAGGCTTTAAGTGGCGCCTCCTTGACACTTTAACAAGCCCATTTTTGTGTCCAATTTCCCCTACAATTTCTCTTAAGGCCTATCAGGCTTAGCTCCCCTTTAAAACTTAAAAATCAAATAAATTTTAAGGCATTCACCTACACTCTAAAGTCCTCAAAATTCATAAAACACATTCAAAACACACATAGGCATGCTACTTCATACAACTAAGCAAAAATGCACAAGCCCTAAATCCCGGATATTACAATAGAAATTTCAAGGATAAAGCAAGAATTAAACTTACATGAAGCTTGAGTATGAAAACCAGCTTGAAACTCTCTCCCATGGCTGTTTTTCAGCTGAAGAAAATGAAGAGAAATGAAGAGAATTCTAGATATTCCAATTTGGTCCCATTTTTATTTAACTAATTTTGGCAATTTTCCAATTTTGCTCTTATTTCACCCATTTCCTGATTTTTCTCAGCTATTGCCGCCCAAAATATCTCCTTTGGCTTATTTTCACTTTAGTTCCTTCCTCATTTGACAATTAATCTATTTAATCCTTCAAGCAACTTTTACACCTTTTTCAATTTAGTCCTTTTTATTTAATTAACCACCCAAACGTCAAAATTTTCTAACGAAATTTTAATACTAACTTATTGACATTCCGTAAATATTAATAAAAATACTTATGACTCGGTTTATAACACCGAGATCTCGATACCTCTTTTTCTCGATTTCTTGACCAAATAAATCTTTATAAAATATAATTTACTATTTTAAAAATATTTTAAAAGCTACATTTGACTTGTAAATATTAAATAATATGGTCTACGAGTTCATTTGTCAGATTTGGTGGTCTCGAATCACTATTTCTGACACCACAAAAATTTGGGCTATTACAACTCTTCCCCTTTTTAAGAATTTTCATCCTCGAAAATTCCTTCAGTGGAGAGATTCAAATATTTTTCCTTACTTATACCTTTTCCGATGTCAATTCCTTACACGAAAATTAGAGAAATCTAGATACCAGAATCACCACGTTTCTATGATCAAACCAAAAGCATACTCATAACAGACATAGTTATCACAAGCTGAAGAACACACGTTAAAGATAAGCAATGGTTAATAATTTACAATGTATGAATTATAGGAAGACCAAGATAAGGAAATTCAAGATACAATACCATACCAGAAATTCGAGAACATAACTAAAAAAAACAATAAAGATACTGATGATTCCTCAGAGAAAGCCAGAAGAAAAAACACTGCTTACCGACTCTGGACTTCCATCATAACAGAGTTAATATATTTCCAAATATTTATATATATGACAGAATAATATCCAATAAAAACGGAAGAATAGTCCAACATAATTTTTTTTTAATTTTTTTTTACCGTCGGCTTTATTCCAACATAATAAAATAGAATTCCGAAGAGATAAAGAAATACCGATCATAAACCGACCTGACCAACAGGGCTTTCGTCTAACATCATAATTAGCTAGCATTCTCATAACATAAGAACTCCAGCAGAGCTGAACAATCACACACATATCTCTGAGGATAAAAGAATATATATAGAATACTCAGAAAGATCATCATATTCATCTCAACTATAACTATCACACACAAACATCCTTACTACTCAATTATTATTTCTCTAACTAATTCTATCTTCATTTACCCCGTATCATTCCATTCACTGACGAAAACCAATTCAGGAAGAATCTTAGCAAACACATACTTTAGATTTCATACTCAATTGAGGCGAATAGTCGAGACTAACTTCTTGCATTATACTCAACTGAGTTCATTTGTCACATTATACTCAACTCTTTTTGCATTACTAATTATTCACTACTGAACTCTTTAGTTTCCCACTTATGAACTTATTCAACATAATTCTCGTGAACTTTCATCATAAAACAACACTGGTAAAGGGGTGAGGTCGTAAAGCCTCTAACTTGACTCTCATAAATACACACATATGACGTAGCATTCATCATCAACATAATATCATCATAATCACATAATTCACTCTAAGCAAATTTTCATACTTAGTCATGTTACAAAAACTTTTCGATTATCTTATTTAAACAAGTGTACTTAAACATACATTCCATGAAATTTGAGTAAATTTACTCATAACACTCACTTAATCAAGTATGTTAGGCACATAATATCATATGAATACCAACATACATGGATGAGTTTATCACAACATAGACTTTCGTTTCATTTCACTTTTCCACATTTCTCAACTTATGGTTATCTCATTAAGAACATTAACAGATGTATATCATGAACTTCTATTCATACCTTTATATATTTCAACATATCGTAAGCACATTTCAATCATCTCAATATCATTTTTAGCATTATCGACAATAGCTCGGTTAGAAGTCATTTCTATCTTAACAAAACAATTTCGTTAGAGCCGGGAGATATCACACTATCATAGTTCACATATGGCATGTATAGCTAGACTCATGCACTATGTTAGTCCGAGAATTGACTAAATCATAGCTCTGATACCACTAAATGTAACACCCCCTACCCGTATCCATTGTTGGAATAAAGTATGAGGCATTACCGAGGAGTACGGAATACTCACAGACAAATTAAGCCATTTATCGCTCAAATACCGAAATTGACTATAAAAGTTTCTTTACACATATAGTGCACTTGAGGTGCACCATTCCATAATTATGAATGAACACATTTATCAAACATATGTCATGTTTTTATATATATCATAGTCTCATATTTCCATGTATCAATCCCCATCATTTCCTCGTATTTCGACAAATACGTGTAACAATTCATAAACATGCAATTCACTAACCCTTCCTACCAATCACAATTTAAAGTGACAAATCACTTATTGAGCCCAATTTCAATGTTCACTACAATCTATCATATAAATTTGGATGTATGTATCCACTAATAAATTCCATGTACAAGTATCATCATCTCATATTTCCACATACAGTACTTTGCACATTATGAACTCAAATAACATATACAAGACATACCAATGTATTTCAAATACGTTTTCATAATATTTCATTTAGAATTAAGATTATTTCATATTAGAACTCTTCTCATTAACTCATTTGGAATACCAATTCATACAGATAATAGATTCAAGGATGTACAAATATATAATCACAAATGAACTCATTCGTCAACCAAGTTCTGCATTCATGTCTCATCAACTCATATTTCCTTGTATCTCATAATATATACCATGATTTCCATTCCTTTGATATTTTTCCATATTTATCCCGTTGAATTTCTTGGAATTTTCGATGGATTTTCAGAGGTACACTTTAGTGTACAAATCCAGGTCCGTCAATTCATGTTCATGTGCGCACATTTCCATTTCAGAAAGCACACTCCCGCGAACCTTATCCTTACAGCGGGATTACCAGTCCAAGCTAAATCCCCTGTAATATAAACTCATAGAGTATTGTCGGGATTACCAGTCCAGGCTAAATCCCCTGCAACGACAATTACTCTAATGAGCTTGGATCTGAATTACCAGTCCAGGCTAAATTCAGACCCTAATTCGGATTACCCGTCCGGGCTAAATCCATTTTCCACATATTCTTCGGGAGGGCTATATCAGGATCACCCGTCCGGGCTAGATCCTTTTCACACTTATTCTTCGGGAGGGCTATATCAGGATCACCCGTCCGAGCTAGATCCTTTTCACACATATTCTTCGGGAGGGCTATATCGGGATAGGATCACCCGTCCGGGCTAGACCCTTTTTACCGTCAACTCCTTTTCAGAGATCCATCGAATTTTCCTTTCATTCAACCGGGATTTTTTCCCCTTTTTATCAAATATATCAATGTTTCGTCAACTTTCATACAATGAACATTCAAATTATATTCATATCAATAACATACATTTCAAGCATTTAAGAATATAATTCAAGTTACATGAACTTACAATTCGATTTTTATACCATAACGATAATCTTAGTTTCATAATAAATATTTGAAATAAAACATTATATCATTTCCACCTCAGCGTTTATCAATTATAATCGAGCATGTGATCAATTTATACACAAGTCATTCATTTATTATTTTTCCTCCTCCTCTCCATCCACATCCTTAGTATAAACAACACACTTGTAAGTAACATTATCTATAATTTTCACTATTTACTTATGTGAATATTCAAGCTGTCCATCCGTTTCATAGTCACTAAATTATTTTTATCTTGAGCTACAGAACTCCAAATTAAGTTCCGTAAATTTTATTTGAAACTAGACTCACTTATCTTCTTTCCATAATATTTACAGAATTTTTGGTTTGGCCAATTAGTATAGTTTATTAGTTAAGTTCTCCCTTATTACACAGTCCTACTGCTCTGACCTCTCTTCACTAAAAATCAATTATCTCATAGTACAATTTTCATATAGTGTTTCCGATTATTTCTAATGAAAATAGGCTCACAAAGGAATACAGACATACAAATTATAACTCATAATTTATTTTGTATAATTTGTAGTGAATTTCTAAAGTAAGAACAGGGGCTCACGAAGTTATTCTAAACCAGTCTTACCAAAATTTAAATAGCTCAAAATGTAGACTTCCTTTGCTTGCTCTATTTCTTTTATATGAAAATAGACTCAACAAGCTTTAATTCTATATCTCACTCAACGTGTAATTCAATTTATACCATGTTTGATGATTTTTCAAAATTAGACAACTGCTGCTGTCCAAAACTGCTTTAGTATAACATGTTGATTTCTATTTTGTCTCAAATTCCACATTTCATACAATTCAATCCTTGCTCAATTAACCCCTCATTTGAGCTAATTTTCTCATTTAATACTTTTCTCTATCATTTTAAACTACTTCATAACCTTTGAAAATCAGAATTTTAACAGTAGGCCTTAATTTCAACTCTTTCACAATTAGGTCCTAAACTAATTTTCATCAATTTTACTTGATAAAATCATCATATAACAAAATTAAAGCTTCAATTCAATATTTATCCATCATATTCTTCCAGCACTAATCCACATCAACTTTAAAAATTAGCCATAGAATCAAAAACTAATGACATAGTAAGTTGGACCCAATTGTAAAAGTCTAAAAACATAGAAATTTCAAGGAGAAAGCAAGAATTAAACTTACTTGAAGCTTGACTATGAAAACCAGCTTGAAACTCTCTCCCATGGCTATTTTTCAGCTGAAGAAAATGAAGAGAAATGAAGAGAATTCTAGATATTCCAATTTGGTCCCATTGTTATTTAACTAATTTTGGCAATTTTCCAATTTTGCCCTTATTTCACCCATTTCCTGATTTTTCTCAGCTATTGCCGCCCAAAATATCTCCTTTGGCTTATTTTCACTTTAGGTCCTTCCTCATTTGACAATTAATCTATTTAATCTTTCTAGCAACTTTTACACCTTTTTCAATTTAGTCCTTTTTATTTAATTAACCACCCAAACGTCAAAATTTTCTAACGAAATTTTAATACTAACTTATTGACATTCCGAAAATATTAATAAAAATACTTATGACTCGATTTATAACACCGAGTTCTCGATACCTCTTTTTCTCGATTTCTTGACCAAATAAATCTTTATAAAACATAATTTACTATTTTAAAAATATTTTAAAAGCTACATTTGACTTGTAAATATTAAATAATATGGTCTACGAGTTCATTTGTCAGATTTGGTGGTCTCGAATCACTATTTTTGACACCACTGAAATTTGGACTATTACAGCCTGTCACACGCTCGTGTGTCTGGCCCGTGTGTGAGTCTGACTTGTTCCGAAATACAACCTTAAGAGACATGGACGAGACACACGCCCGTGTGCTCAACCGTGTGGGAAAATATAGGCCATTTACAAGGCCAAATTGCGACCCAAATTTTGGGGCACTCCTACAAGCATCAAACCATATCAAATTCATATCTCAAATGCATCCAAAACATACCAAAATGATCATTCACACAACATCACATATTCACCTTATAACTATCATTTTCACATATCCAAAACGCATACAAAAGTCATTTAACTATCAAGCCATAACACATGGCAAGAACTATACATCTCAAAAACATTCCATAATCACTAGCCTATACATGCCATATACCAAATATATAACTTCCAAAAGAACCAAAATAGATGGCCGATAGTGTGATTGAGTCACTGACGATCCCCGGATCCTAGCTAGCTTTAATGACACTGTAAAGTAGAGAAAAACTTCACACAGTAAGCTTAAAAGCTTAGTAAGTTCGTAATATAACATAATTAATTCAACAATTCAAATTCAATATGTAAAATTAACTAACACATTGATCAATTTGTATCATCATTTAATCTCACTCATATCCATTACTCACTTTCATACCACATCTATAGATTTATGCACAAGCATTCATAATGCATTTCAAACCAATTCTCTTCATCAATCATTCACATAATCATCCATCTAAATCATACATGATATCATCAACCACATAGGTTCCGTACATATATTCTATCATGAAACATCAATCAGTCATCAGGCCCTATTCGAAACTCTGAATCAGAAGTCGACTTACACTGAGCTCGTTTTGCTTGCAATTCATTATCAAATTTTTGAGCCTAAAAAATCTGCTGTAGAAATAACAGTCTCACTTTCAACTCAGCTACTATCGAACCATCGTCAGACAAAGCTAATTGTGTGTTCAAAACATGTAAAGCAAATAAGGACTTTCGGCTCAAAGCAGCAGTAACTACGTTGGCTTTTCCCGGATGATAGTCAATCACTAATTCATAGTCTTTTAGCAATTCTAACCATCTCCGATGTTGCAATTTTAAATCTTTCTGAGTCATCAGTTATATAAATATGGCGTTTCTCGCCAAACAAATAATGGCGCCAAATTTTCAATGCGAACACTATCGCAGCTAACTCTAGATCGTGCGTCGAATAATTCTTCTTGTGCAGCTTCAACTGTCTCGAGGCATAAGCTACAACTTTGCCTTCCTGCATCAAAACACAACCCAGGCCATTTAACGATGCATCACTGAAAACTATAAATTCTTTACCCGACTTAGGCTGAACTAACACTGGTGCCTCTGTCAATAATGCTTTCAACTGCTCGAAGCTTTTCTGACCACTCAAATTTAACATCATTTTGAAGCCATCGTGTCATCAGAGTCGCAATCATCGAGAAGCCTTTCATAAATCATCTATAATAGCCATCTAGTTCCAGAAAACAACGAACTTCGAATACATATCTCGGAGGCTTCCAATCTATAATCACAGAAATTTTGCTCGAGTCAACTCGGATACCCTCAGCAGAAAATATATGACCCAGAAAATCAACCTCTCGTTGCCAAAAATCACATTTGCTGAACTTTGCAAACAACTGTTTATCTCCAAAATTTTGTAATACGATTCTCAAATGCTCAGCATGCTCAGATTCATCATGAGAGTAAATCAAAATGTCACCAATAAACACAACTATGGATTGGTCTAAGTACAGCCTGAAAATCCGGTTCATCAAGTCCATAAAAACAGCAAGTGCATTTGTTAGTCCGAATGGAATAACAAGAAATTCGTAGTGTCCGTACCTTGTTCTAAATGCAGCCTTTGGCACATCTGAGTCTTTAACTCGCAACTTGTAATAACTTGATCTCAAATCAATTTTTGAAAACACTATTGCCCTTTTAACTGATCAAACAAATCATCTATTCGTGGCAAAGAGTATTTATTCTTGATTGTCACTTTGTTGAGTTGTCGATAGTCTATACACATTCTCATCGTGGCATTTTTCTTTTCCACAAATAACACCGGTGCACCACAGGGAGAGAAACTCGGTCTAGCAAAACCTCTATCTGTCAACTATTGCAACTAAGCTTTCAATTCCTTTTACTTTATCGGTGCCATTCTTTATGGAGCTATTGATATCAACGCTGTTCCCAGTACTAATTCAATACCAAACTCAACCTCTCTGATAGGTGGTAAACCTGGTAACTCTTCAGGAAATACATCTGGATACTCGCACGCAACTGGTACTAATTCAATCTTTGTTTCTGTCACTTTCGTATCAAGTACATAAGCAAGATAACCTTCACACACCTTCCTCGCAAATCATTAAGCTAACATAGACCAGATCACAACTAGCAAACTATTCAGATCATCATATTCAATTCTTATAGTCTCATTATCCTGACATTTCAATTCTATTGTCTTTCGTCTACAATTCGCTACAACATCATGCATCGTTAACCAATCCATACCTAAGATCACATCAAATTCATCGAATGGAAACAACATTAGATTAGTCAAAAAATAGAAATCCCGATTCATTAACGGACAATTCTTGCAAACTTTGTCAACCAAAACACATTTGACTAAGGGGTTCGATACTCTAATCACAAATTCAATAGATTCTACAGGAAAAGTCTTACTAGATACTAAATTCATACATATATAAGAATGAGTTGATCCTGGATCTATTAATGTTATCACATTAGTATCATAGAGAGTGAAAGTGTAATAGCCCGATTATGGGTCTAGTTAAATTAGTGGTTTCGAGACCACAAATCCAACGCAAAAAAATTTATTTTTATTATATTTTTATGGTCTATAGTTTTATGGAATGATTTTGTGAAAAATTTCGTTCGAAAATTTTGACGTTTGGGCACTTAATTTAATTAAAAGGACTAAATTGCAAAAAGTGCAAAATGTGTGTTCTAGAAGTTAGAGGTGTCTAATTGCTATGAAACTTTAAATTGAAGGTCCTTAGATAGTAATTAGACCATTGGTTAAGTTAGTTGACAAAAATGGACATGAAGTAAGAGAATTTTTATGTTTTAAGGGCATTTTGGTCATTGGGTAATTAAATGATTTAAAAAGCAAAAATCAAGCCAAAACTTTGTCCATCTTCTTCATGCTAGCCGAAATTTAGTGGAGGAAGCCATAGCTAGGGTTTGGCCACTTTCAAGCTCGATTGTAAGTCCGTTCTTGCCCCGTTTTTAATGTTCTTTACATTTTTATAATCGTTATAACCCATATATCTATTTCTACCACAAATTTAAGAAATAATCAAGGTCTAGGGTTTAAACCATGTTACGTATTTGTGTATTTTGATGTCTAATGGTAGATTATGAAAGTTTAATGCTGGATAAACAACTTTTACTAAGTGATTTTCGGTAAAAATGTCAAAAATGACCTATTTGTAAAGGTTATAAAATATGTAGTAAAAGTGTGATTTAATGGAAATTGTGGGCTGTTATGAGCATGAATAAAGTTTGGGTTGGCTTGGGTTTTAAAGAAATTGAATACGTTTCATTTTACGAGCCTAGGGACCAAAATGTAAAAAGTTAAAAAGTTAGGGGTAAAAATGTAATTTTGCCATAATGTGACTTTTGGGCTGAATTTAATAATGTGAGTATTAAATGAGCTGAATTTTCTATTATAGATGAAGAAAAACGAAGTTCAGACCTAGATCGAGGGAAAAATAAAGTGTTTGACGATTAGGTCCATTTTCACTATTTCTGTACCGAGGTAAGTTCGTATGTAAATAGTGCAATGTTATATTTGTATTTTAATTTTTTGATATTGCATGAAATGTATGATTGATTCTATGAGTTTATTCGACGAAGTTTTGGCAAGAGAGAAATTCCAATTGAACCTTAGGAATAGATTAGGATACAAGTGACATGTCACTAGGAACCCATGTGATTATGTGATTTATGTGTCCCGGGTGCTGGTCCTGTACGTCCTACTTATGGCTGGTATACCTGTATATGTTGTGGATACCTAACAGCTTGTGTGAGCAACACTACGTAGCTATGTTTTGACTGACAACTTGTGTGAGTAGGCCCGTGGATTTGTTCGAGAGCAAGCTTATATGTGTTATGAGAATTGTGATAGCATTGGCTACATATGTGGCACTTATGTGCAAAGTTTTTCCTGTATCCGATAGTATTCCAAGTGTTTCAACGGGCATGTCTAAGATGAGAAAGTATGTGATTATGTTACGAGTTGGTACAAGTATGTGCTAAAAAACTCAAAGGAAATGAATTTGGTATATGATGAACTATTGGTAAGAATGTGATTGAGTATGTTATGTTCACGAGGTTTTAATGACATTTAAGTTGATATACGTATGTTACTTATATGGAAATTATATAGTTAATGTTGTTCATTATTTGTATATGAACTTACTAAGCTATATAGCTTACTCCCTTTTCTTTCCCTTGTCTTATAGTGTCACCAAGCTAGCTCGGGATTGGGGATCGTCGGAGATCCATTCACACTATCAACTATTATTTTGGTACCAATGAATTCAACATTTTGAGTTATGGTTGTACAAGGGACTTGGCCATTTTGTTATGTGTTATAATTGATTTCACCAAATGTATTGGCTTATATTGGTTAAAAGTTCATTTTGTATAAGGCCATTGGAAATTGGCTAGTATTGGTTAAGTATATTCATATAATGATGCCTTTCATGGATGTGGGAATCTACTTGATTTGAGTTGATAAGTATGTGATGTTTGTGTATGATAGATGGTACCATGTAAATAATTTGTTGTTGTCTTGGTTGTGGCTGATTTGGTTGTATGTATATGCTTAGGTTGGTGTTATGTTATGTTGTATAGGTGTGTACATTAAAGGGTGGCAAAAAGGCTTGGTAAATAGCCTTATATTTGTCCACACGGGTAGACACACAAGTGTGTGTCTAGAGCATGTGTTTTCAGTCGTGTGTCCCTTGCACCTTAGTTGTTGCAAAACAAAATGTCCAAAATTGAGCACACAGGCAGAAACACGGGCGTGTGTCTCGGCCGTGTGTGCTACACAGCCTTGAACACGGGCATGTGCCTCGGCTGTGTGAAGTCTGTACCTATTTTATGAAAAATTATTAAAATTAAATCAACCACACGACCTAGCACACGAGCGTGTGGCACAAGTCAGAGAGTACCCTATATTTTGAGCCACACGGCCTAGGGTCACACGGGCTTTTGAGCCATGTAACATGAAAAATTTTCTAAGTTTTGTAAAATTTTCTAAGGTTCTCGGTTCAGTCCTGAACCACTTCCAAAGCATGTAATGAGCCTCGTAGGCTTGTTTTAAGGACGATATGAATGTGTATGAAAAGTTTTAATTTGAATTGAAATTTGTGATTCAGAAATGTATGTTTGCTTGTGTTTATGTTCGGTAATACCTCGTACCCTGTTCTGGCGTTAAGTACGGGTAAGGGGTGTTACAAAAAGTACCAGTGATAACATCTGGAGATGACGCTTCTTCGCGAGTGCGAATAGCGTAGGCTCTAGTAAGTGCTCTGGCCTCGGATCTTATAGTTGAATACTTTGTTGCCCCTCTACTACCACTTACATTTCCGGCAATTCTAGGTGGTCTGCCTCTATTCGACATGTTACTTGGTCTTACATTCTGAACTTTATTTTTATCATCTAGCTCAGGGCAATCTCGAATGAAGTGATCTAGCGAACCACATTTGTAACAAGCTTTATTATTTTTATTCCAGCATTCTCCAAAATGTCGTCTCCCAAACTGCTGACACTTGGGTTTGTTATCTCTCACACTGCCAACACTTGATACTGATATAGCTTAAGCTTTAGAACCTGAGTATTGTTTTCTACTATCTCTATTCAAATATTCATTTGAAGCATTTGGGCGAACATACGAATCTCTGGATTTCTTTGTTGGAGATTTATACGGCTTACTTATTGATCTTTTTCTCTAGTCTCTAGCTTCTAAATCTGTTTCTCTTTTCTTTGCTAAGATCCTCGGCTTTACAAAGCCCTTTCAACCAGAATGACAAATTCTTTCAACTTTAGAATTCCGACTAGAACTTTAATATCTTCATTTAGCCCATCAACAAACTGCTTCCACATTATTTCTTTAGAAGACACATACTCTTGAGCATACTTGCTTAACAATACAAATTCTCTTTCATACTCGGTGACAATCATACGACCCTGGTTTAACTCTAGAAACTCTTTATGCTTTTGATCAAGGAATCACTGACATATATATTTCTTTCAGAATTCCGTCTGAAAGAATTCCCAGGTCACTCATTCTCTCGGTACTACACACACCAAGGTATTCCACCATTGATATGCAGTGTCTCTCAGCAAAGATACAACACATTTAATACATTCATTAGGAGTACAAGACAATTCATTGAATACTTGAATCGTATTTTCGAGCCAGAACTCAGCTTTCTCAGCATCATCATCAGCAGTTGCCCAAAACTCTTCAGCCCCATATTTACGAATCTTATCTGCTGGCAATTTGTTCAACTGTATCAGATCTATAACTTGAGGAACAACAGGGATTTGTTGAGGAATAGGTGGGGGTGGAGGTTGTTGAGCAACTGGACTCGTCCAGACATATTGTGTGAACCATTCATTCATCATTTGGAAAAACGATTCTTTAGCCTCCCTCTGTGACTACTCGACACGGGTCTAGAATCAGATGACGCCGTCCCTTGAGCGGGAGTGGGTGTATTACTCTCTACATCATCAGCCACAGCTCGTTCAGGATCCATTACTATATGAAAACACAATTTAAGCTGTCAAGAATCATCACATTATCCCAGAGTATATATGTCATGTATAACTAGACTCTCACACACACTATGTTAGTCCTAGAATCGACTAAACCATAGCTCTGATACCAATTAAATATAACACCCCTAACCCGTATCCGTTGCCAGAGTAGGGTTACGAGGTATTACCGATCAATTCACAGCATATAGCATACATTTATCAAACATAAAGCATTCATTCTCTTAAATAATTCAACACAATTACATTGTCCCTTATAAGGGCCTACGAGGCCTTAAACATGCTTTAGAAATGGTTCGGGACTAAACCAATAACATGCAAAAAAATTTGGAAACTTAAAAAAAGTTCAAACATACAGGGGTCACACACCCGTGTACCTCACACTGCTCCAAACACACCCATGTTTCAGGCCGTGTGGAAATAAGGCATACATACTAACTTGGGTCACACGGTCACCCACATGCCCGTGTACCCTTCGAAGTGGCCATACACCCTCGTATGCCAGGCCGTGTGCTAGGCCATGCCAAACCTGTAGGGTATACTAACTTATGCAACACTGCCAAGTCACACGCCCGTGTGCTAGGCCATGTGCACATTAGGGGGTATACTAACTTGTACCACACGGCCGGTCACACGCCTGTGTGTGAGACCTTGTGGAGCAAACTGACTTCAATTCAATTTCAACACCAAGGGACACACGGCCGTGTAACATGACCGTGTGTCACACACGACTGAGACACACGCCCGTGTCTCTGCCCGTGTGGACAAAAATAGGTCATTTGCAAGGCCAATTTGCCACCCCAACTCATGCTCACTTAAACAACCAAAATGGTACCATTTTATCATACAATTAGATAGCCAGAATCATCAACCAAATGCACAATTCATACTATATCCATTTCGACCAAATTTAATACTCAATTAAATGCCATTTACCTAATCAAATTCTTATAAACTTAAACTTCTAAAATCATACATCATCAAAGCATTTCTCAAGCATTTATACTCCACAAATCAATTAACCATTTGAGCAACTATAAAACAATAACCATATTCATACCAAACATGCCAAAACTAACATCATTTACAAGCCAACTCTCATGGCTATAATCACAACCAAAATACCACATCTCGCCTATACATGCCATATGCCATAAATGTATACTTCAAAAGTACCAACTTAGGTGTTTGATAGTGCAATGATGTTCCCAACGACTCTCGGATCCGAGCTAGCCTTGATTCACTATAAAACATAGGAAAACAACACAAAGTAAGCTTCATAGCTTAGTAAGCTCGTATGTGAATAACTTAATTCATCGAATAAATGCAAATTAACCAAATACACATGAAAAAACCATATACCCATTAACTACAAACCTTTCTAATGTCTCAAAACATGATCAAATACAATCTCATCGAACTTTCACATTTTAATACTCGAATAGGTTCTGTACATACCTGTATAACCTCATACTAACCTCTTTCTCAATTACATCATTCATTTACCCGTTGAACCACTCAGAATAGAAATTGGATATTCAATGATCTTAATCCATAAGTACCTATACCATGGCCCGTAGCCAAATCAAGGTAACTTATCCCCGGAGTACCTATACCATGGCCCATAGCCAAATCAAGGTAACTTATCCCCGGAGTACCTATACCATGGCCCGTAGCCAAATAAATGTAACTCATCTCCGAAATACCTATACCATGGCCCAAAGCTGAATCAAGGTATAACTCGCACCCAAAGTGCCGATATCGTGGCCCGAAGCCAACACAATAACCTAATGACGTGTCACTACCCTCCTAACTATTCCTAAGGTTTAACCGGGATTTCACGCTTGTCGAATCATCGTCGAACATATCCATAGAGTCGCATTCACAATTCAAACGTTATCCATAATCTCGTAAACATAGTTTATGAAATATCAAAGCATTAAACATACATTTAAAATGAAATTACCACATACAAACGTACCTCGTATTCGTAATTGACGGATCGGGTCGATTACTCTTTCCCCCAATCTAAATCCAAATTCTTTCTTTCTTGATCTATATGAATTCAAAATTAACTCATTTATTCAACCATTCATTTAATTTAGTCCAAAACATACATTTAGGCCTATTTCCACATTAGCCCCTAAACTTTTACATTTAATCAATTTAGTCTCTATTTCACAAATACACAAAATTTATACAATTCAACAAAACTCATCTTGGTCGAATTACACATAGGACCCTAGCAGTCCAAAACTTTCATTTATTGCACATTTTAACCACTCAATTTGCACATTTCACAATTTAATCCCTATTATGCATTTTCATCAAAAATCACTTAACAAAACATGTAAAACTATCATCAAGCTTTCAAATTTCAGCATTAAACATCAAAGAACTCATAGATTCAACAATGGAAACTCTTAAAATCTTTAAAAGTTTTGAAATTAAAGGTACGGGCTAGCTAGATTGAGCTGCAATGATTACAAAACATAGAAATCATTAAAAATTGAGCTAAAATCGTACCTAATCAAGCTAGGAGTTGGCTGAATGCAAAACCTAAAGAATAGTTTTATTTTCCTTCAAATTTTTGGCAACAAAGATGAAGAAATATGAATAAAATGGCTTTGTTTTATTTAATCAAAAATAGTAACCATTTTATTATTTTAACCTTTGTAATATAACTTAAAAATCACTTAATGCTTGTCCATATTTGTCCACTCACAATTAAAATGGTCTAATTACCATTTAAGGACCTTAACTTTAATAACCCATAGCTATTTAACACCTTTTACTAATAGAAAAACATTTTTGCATTTTACGCGATTTAGTCCTTTTTATCAAATTAACCATTCAAACAGTACAATTACTTCACGAAATTTTCACACATACATGCTATCATGCTGTAAACACATAAAATAATATTAAAATAATTTTTTGACATCAGTTTGGTGATTCTGAAATCACTATTCCGATTTAGTTAAAACCAGGCTGTTACATTCAGTTTCTAGGGACTCTTGTAACACCCTTAACTTTTCAGAAACTTGTCAGAACATTTTCAGATAAATCATGTCAATCACTATTCATTAATCGAGATCATTTGTAATGTCCCTTAGATGGACCCTCGAGGCCCAATACTAGAATTAGAATCGAGTCGAGACTTAATCGAAAACTCTAAGAATTTTTTGCAACATTTTAGAAATTTTCCAAGGTACAGGGCTCACACGCCCGTGTTGTCCAAGGGACACGCCCGTGTTGCAGGTCATGTTTGATCGCTAGAATCAGAGTCTTAAAATTTATAAAGAGAATGATCGAACCTGCAAACTAACTCTGACAACGATTAAAGGCAAGTGTACCTATCGAACAGTAGTATAGCTTAGGCAAGACCGGATTGTCGAACCAAAAGGAACTAAAAGTACTAATACCAACCTTCTTTTTATTATCTAGCCTAAAATAAGTGAAGTTGTTTAGACTTAACTACTACTAAGCTAAAGACGCAAAGACAAAAAGAATGAATTGGGAAAAAACTTGAGGGAAGACTCAGTTGATTTAAGATGATACCCTCAGGAAGAATCCACCTAGACTTCACATGTTATCTAACCCTGAACCATATGATTTATTCACTTGAATTGATCCGTAGGACTCCCTAATTTATATTAAACCCTCTCTCAAGGCGAATAATGTCTAACCCCTAGGTTCATTAACGGAAATCTCTTTCTCACATAATAACCCCCTAGAATAGCAGTAAATCGATCTATGGACTCCCATATTAGGTTTCACCCTAATCTGGCAAAATCTCGTCACCCTATCTCTAGGCACGCGAACGACTCCGCTTTAATTATGCTAGATCTATTCTTAAACAGGGAATTTTGCTCCTCCACCTAAGAACATCTGACTTGAATCAATATCCCGGAAATATTAACAAAAGAATTAAGCGCACATAATTAAGAACAAATCAAGTATTTATGTTATAGTTTAGAAAACAATAACAAGATTCATCTAGGTTTCATCCCCTTCAGGTATCTGAAGGGTTTAGTTCATAATAAATAAAGAAAACATATCAGAAAAAAAGATAAAACAAAACATAAGAAATCCCTAAAACTCCCTGAAGGAATTGAAGGAGAGATCTGCCGTCTTGAGTAGAATTTCGGCTTTCTAGAGATGGATCAACTGGCTATCTTTGAGTGATTCCCACAACTTTGACCTTTTCGGCTTAGCTCCTTGGCCTAGCTAACCGGGCTTTTTTTGGGTAACACTTAAGGGGTTTATATAGGCTCTTGGAATCTGTTTCTTCTCCCCAAAGTATCCAAATCCGAATGAAATTGCTCTTTGCCACGATAGGGACACGGCCATGTCACACGCCCGTGTGACTAGTCTTCAAGCCGTGTTCAGACTTCTTTAATGAGGCACGGCCGTTTGACTCGGTGGTAAGGCCGTGTTCTAGATGATCAATGTAGAACGGCCATGTGGGGTTAAGTCCAGGTAGTGTGGATTTCATGATATGGCCCATTTACTCTGTTTTGGGCCCGTTTTGTGTTCTTTTCGTCCTCGGGTGCTTTCCTGGGTATAATACATGAAAAGAAAGGATTAAAAGCACCTTTTTATATCAATCGAGGCTTAAATCATCCAAAAGCATACTAAATGTGGGATTAAAATATGTTACTTTTATTGTTTATCAAATACCCACACACTTAAGCTTTTGCTTGTCCTCAAGCAAAATTCTCAACTTACAATCAAGACAAACTTTCCATGATTCATAATTCCTATCAATAGTGTCTCGTCATAATTTATACATGGATGATTTAACTCGAAGAGTCCTAAAGATTCAAACAGTCAAAGTCATACATTTGTAGCATAAAAACGTAGCTGTCTCCCCTTATCTAAATAGTTACCTTTGATTCAAAATCGACAAGGATTGACATCCTCACTAAAGATTCACTCAAATCACTCGAGGTGTTTAAGGTTCAAAATTAAGCTCTCATAAGTCGAACCTGAAAAGTTAATGTAACATCCTGAAAAGGGCCTATGCATTTTTCGGTTTAATTGTATGAAATGACATGTCTTAAGTATTATGAATAAATTTTGAATATTTTTGGAAACCCGGAAATGTATGGAAAAGATTTAGAAATGAACATTTTGGAAACCTGAAAATGTATGGAAATGTTAAGTTCAAAAATGGAAAGTGAACATTTTTTGGAAACTAGGAAATGATTCAAAAGAGGAAAGTGAACATTTCTGGAAACTTGGAAATGTAAGGAAATGTCAAGTTTAAAGAGCCAAACGAAAATTTTTGGAAACTTAGAAATGACTTAGAAATGTCGAGTTTTAAAGTTTAAAAGAGGAAACTGAGGCAAGGTGGCCTTAAGAGAAAAGTATGTGAAATTTGACACACAAGCAGGCTTGGAAAAGTGGCCTGAAGATGTCACTTAGGGCCTCTAGAAATGGCGCCACATGCAAGGGTGTTGGGCCTGAGTTCGAGTCACATGGGAAGCAAATAAAAGAAGTTTTATTTTTGCTTCTAGAAGCACAGAGGTGGATGGCACAAGGCTTGCAAAAGAGGAGTTTCATTCTCTTTTAAATTCGGCTAATTAGGAGATAAATAAAGGATTTTGTCTTGGATTATTTCTAAGAGATAATAAGGATTATTCTTTAGTTTTTTTAATTAAAGAGATAAAGTTATCAAATAGAAGAGTGGTGGCCAAGTAAGGGATTCCTTAGATGATAATTTCGGCTATAAAAGGAAGAAAATAGGGCTACTCATCAATTTTTCTTTCTCTCCTCTCTTTGCCGAATTCCCTAGCCTCTCTTCTTTTCTCTTTTATTTTCTTTCAAAACCAAAAGCACAATCAACCCTATCTGAATTCTTCATAGCACCAAAAGCCAAAATTCTACCATTGCCGAATCCTTTTTCCTCTTCTCATAGTTTTCTTTCAAAAGCCGAAACTAAGTATTTGTTGGAACCTAGCCGATTGTTCACTAAAGCCAAAGCTGAATCCTTGTTGTGACAGAAGGGTGTTGTCAATTTCATCCATAAAGGTAAGATCAACTATTATTTGATTTTCAATCTCTCCTTTTTAGCCGAAATATAGGAATCTAACTCCTTTAGGATTCCATGGCTGAAACTTTGAAGGGTTCTTTTTGGATTTCTACAGCTGTCGACTACAGGGAAGAATATTTCGAGATTTCTAAGATTAAGGTAAGACGTATGTATATTCGGCCAAAGGCCATGCTTTATGTTTTGATGATTAGATTAAATCTAACGTAAGGTTATAGGAATTTTGACGTTCCTAGGAAAGCAAGGATCAATTTCGGGATTTGTTGGTGTCCCAATCGGCAACAAGGTAAGTTTAAAAATACTAATCCTACTAGGATTTGGAATTATGGCCGAATGGCTTTTTATTAAAGTAATAAGTGATAAATCAAATGTAGGGATTAAGGATCTAAGCATTAGATCAAGCTTTTCGGGATCTCAAGGAATTGCTAAGCGAATCAGGTGTGTACCCCACACTAATTCTTAATACGTTTTATGGCTAGGTTTAATAAAATATATGTGATATTAAGAATATGAAAGTGGTTAAGGTACCATGTTATGGTGCTAAGTACTCAGGTACGTTTCCTACTCCTACTAGGAATTTGAAATATGTTATTTAACATGAGAATAAGAATAAGGATGTGAACTTTGGCATATTTATGTTATATGGGGCATATGGGTTTTATTTTGAAGGGGAAGTGAATGTGGTGACCTAAGACCACGAACACGGTGACCTAAGACCGTGATATCTGAATGTGGTGACCTAAGACCACAGTAATCTGAATGTGGTGACCTAAGACAACAGTAATCTGAACGTGGTGACCTAAGACCACGAATGCGGTGACCTAAGACCCTGATATGGAGTGTAGCGGAAGGAGGGTCGACTTAGTAGTCCCCATGGTGTACAGGTTGGTACGGGGGAGTGTAGCGGATGGCTAATTAGGTTTGGGTTTGGGAATGCATCATTAAATGTATTCTATGATTTGAATGTGTATCATATGTATGCCTGATTCTATTATGACTTAGTGTTGTGTACACATTGAGTCTGTTGACTCACCCCGTTGTGGGAACATGTTTCAGGTGATGAACAGTGATGGACCGGGACGGTAGAACTTGTGGTGGCCATGCTCAACTTGAAGTCTTTATTTTAATGGACTATTAATTTTTTTTAAGTACTCTGAATTATTTGGATTTATTTGATGTAATAAGGCCTTAAGGCCATAGTGCACTATCTTATTTCTGTTTATTTTTTAATTATGTTACAAATTTTTATTAAGTTTAAAGACCAAGTAATTTATTTTTTTTTTAAAATATACTTTATATGTTTTATCACATAGAATTAAAAAGGGTTTTCTAATATGAAAATCGAATTGGTTTTCAACACACGCCCAACCCAAACAATTTTTTTTAAAAAACACACAAGTTTTCTCTAAGTAATAAAAGTATTTGAAACCGGTTTACTTGAGGAACATACCAAATCTGGTCAAAGCTCGTGGGCCGGGTTTGGGGTGTTTCAGTTTGGTATCAGAGCCCAGTTTTAAAACTCTCGGCCTGTGGGCTAAGGCCCAAAACGTTTTCAAATCGAGCCCAAATGAGTTTTATGGAAGTATTTCTGAAAATAGGCAGGTTATAGCATGGCACCTAAGTCTCCGACCCGTAGTCCACCAGGTAAGTACCCCTAACCATCTGTGTGATTATGTGATTTATAGAAGGGTAGAAAAGGAATGGAACGTAGAATAGTGTGATAGGAACTTGAACTCTAGGACTAGTCTACTCGAACACAAATACATAAGACTTAAGGATCATTAAACAAACCTATGGCTAAGTCACTGAGTTAGGGTGTGGTAACCCCTGTGCGCATGTCTATGATTGGATCCGGAAGAGCTGGGTATTTAAGCAGTCCTAGTGACTCACCTCCTCTTCGCAGGAATCCTACCTGGTGCGTAGCTTCGGTTCACCCTAACCCAGAGGGTTCAGTGGGTGTGGCAACCTCTGTGCGCATGTCTAGGAATGGTTTCGGTGGGAGCTTGGTATTTAAGCAGTCCGCGTGACTCACCTTCTCTCCATTTGAATCCTGCCTGGTGCGTAGCTTTGGCTCACCCTGACCAAGAGGACTCGGTCATAGGCTAAACACAATAACTAAAACCCGAAAGGGAACTAGCCGTGTTTTTATGGAAACCCTAGTTTCAAAACTCTTAAAATCACCCTCTTAATTCGTGAAAACCATCTTTAAAAAAAAATTCCGAAAAATTTCCGATTTATGAAATTACAAAAATACCCCTAGTGGTAAAATTACCAAAATGCCCTTGATTTATAAATGACCAACTACTCAATAGTTTTTGCCAAAATTTCATCATTTTATAAATGTTCAAAAGCCCTAACTTACAAAATTACCAAAATGACCCTGGTTTCCAAAATTTTGCAACATCACCGTTTTAGAAAGTACAAGTTTCAAAAAAGAACTCTCAAAGTTTTGCAAAGTTTGGAAATACCCCGAGAATATTAAACTTTACAAATTTACCCTTGTTTATTACCAAAATACCCCCGAGGTCCAAAATTACCGAAATACCCTCGGATTTCAAAATTTTCCAAAATACCCCGAGAATTTAAAAATTCCAAAATACTTTTGACAAAAATTCACCAAGGAAATTTTCTTTCGAAAAAAATTATGAAGATACCCCTATAGGACAAATTACGAAAATACCCCTGGGTAGAGGAAAAACAATAACAAGGAAAACTACAACGTTTCTTTGAATGAACGAAGGGTCATAATTGTTTGATGGATGTATGAATGAATGGAAAGACTGTATGCATGTATGAAAACCACTCCTAAAACTCTTTTCATAAACTTTCTTCGCGGGTAAGCAAGTGAAACTAAAGTACTAATTCATAAAACTTCTTAATCAGATCTCGATGTTAGAAATGAGCTCTAGAGGACGTGGTCGTCGTGGACGCAGTAGAGGAAGAATGACTAGGTCAGAACTAGATCGGGTCAAGGGTCTGATAATGAGGTACCACCGCCACCACCACCCCCAGCTGTTGGTGTTGAGCAGTAGGCTCAGACGGGGGAGGATGCTGTGTCGCAGGCTGTGCTGCAAGTTTTGGAGTTGGTGGCTGGCGCAGAGGGAAATTCAGGAAATCAAAAGTCTGTGCCTGAACGGCTTCGAGCTAATGGAGCCGAAATGTTTCGTGGAGTACCTGGTGTGGCACCCAGTACAGCTGAGTACTGGTTGGAAGCAACTGAGCGCATCATGGATAAGCTTGATCTGACCCCTGAGGAGAAGTTAAAAGGAATGGTGGCACTGTTACGCGATGAAGTGTATCAATGGTGGTTAACTGTGCGGGACGGTGCCACGGCTGAGGATCTGACCTAGGAATATGTTAAGGAAGCATTTCAAAAGAAGTATGTGGGAACCAGGTATACTGATGAACAAAGGAAGGCTTTTCTGGGGCTGGTTCAAGGGAACAAGTCTGTTGCGGAATATGAGGCTGAATTTCTGAGGTTGAGCCGGTATGCCCGAGGAGTAGTGGCAACTAAGCATGAGCGCTGTGTCCGTTTTGAGGACGGACTAAGGGATGATCTGAGATTGTTGATAGCACCGCATCAGGAGCGGGAATTTTCTGCGTTAGTGGAAAAGGCTAAAGTGGCTGAAGGAATCAAGGATTCTACCAAGCAGGCTATGGACCGGAATAGGCCCAAAAGAGGTTTTGGATCATCTGGAAAGGTTCATAAGCGGCCTAGAGTCGATGGGCCACGAGGTCAGCAAGTTGGTTCAGAAGGGCGGTATCGTCCTTGTGATGTGTGTGGAAAGAAGCACTTAGGAGAGTGCTGGAAGAAAACAGGAGGATTTTTTAGGTGTGGGTCCAAGGACCATGTGATCAAGGATTGTCCTAAGAACCTAGATGAAAGCCGACCAGCAATTCAGAATGTTAATCAGGCTAGTAGAGGGGGGCCGCAGCCTCAACGAGGTCGTGGTTCGAGTAACAGAGGTAATGGTGCTGGCAGAGGCCGTGGAACGCAGGGCAGAGGTGCTGCTAATGCTGAGGCAAGGCAACCGGGTTTGGTTTATGCGGTTCGCCGGAAAAAGGATGGAGACGCGCCGGATGTTATAACCGGTACGTTCTTTATTTATGGCAAGCCCTATTTTGCTCTTATTGATGTGGGCTCGACCCATTCTTATGTTGCATGTAGTGTAGTGGAAACACTAGGCCTAGACTCTGAACTTTCTGATAGGCAGATGGCTGTATTAAGCCCATTAGGCCAAACTGTAGTAGTGGATAAGATCTTTCGGAATGTACCCCTAGAGATTCAGGGAGTGAACTTTCGGGCTGACTTAATGGAACTACCCTTTGGGGAGTTTGAACTCATACTTGGAATGGACTTGCTAGTAGAGCACCGAGCCGTGTTGGATTGTGCGGCTAAACGTATGGAACTAAGGACTTTGGAAGATGAAGTAGTAGTGATGATCGGATAAAGGAGAAACTACCTGTCTAACGTAGTTTCGGCGTTGAAGGCAGAGAAAATGGTTAGGAAAGGGTGCAAGGCGTTCCTAGCCTTCGTAAGTGCGTTGGGTGGAAAGGAAGAAGGTATCAGTGGAGTTAGAACTATAAGGGATTTTGAAGATGTGTTTCCGGAGGAATTACCAGGAATACCCCCAGATAGGGAGGTGGAATTTGGAATAGACTTGCTGCCGGGAACAGCTCCTGTGTCAATTGCCCCGTATCGAATGGCACCAAAGGAGTTCGTTGAACTCAAGGCTCAAATCCAAGAATTGTTGGATCGTGGGTTCATTCGACCCAGTGTGTCTCCGTGGGGAGCACCAGTTCTGTTCGTGAAGAAGAAGGATGGAACTATGCGTATGTGCATAGATTACCGTCAGTTGAATAAGCTAACCATTAAGAACAAGTATCCTTTGCCAAGGATCGACGACTTGTTCGATCAACTGAAGGGAGCTGCAGTATTTTCAAAGATAGACTTAAGGTCGGGATATCATCAATTGAAGGTGAAGGAGGCAGATATCCATAAGACAGCTTTTAGGACAAGGTACGGCCATTTTGAGTTTGTGGTAATGCCGTTTGAATTGACGAACGCTCCAGCCGCGTTCATGGATATGATGAACCGAGTTTTTCAACCCTACTTGGATAGGTTCGTCGTGGTGTTCATCGACGATATCCTGGTGTACTCTAAGTCTGAAGAGGAGCATGATGAGCATCTCCGAGTTGTGTTGCAAGTGTTAAGGGAGAAGAAGCTCTATGCCAAATTCAGCAAGTGTGAATTTTGGCTTAAGGAGGTGGCATTCTTAGGACATGTGGTATCCGCAGAGGGAATAAGAGTGGATCCTAGGAAGATCGAAGCAGTGTTGGATTGGAAACCACCTAGGTCCGTGGCTGAGATCCGAAGTTTCTTAGGTTTGGCAGGCTATTACAGAAGGTTTGTGGAAGGGTTCTCGTCAATAGCCGCGCCTTTGACAAAGTTATTGAGGAAGGAAGTACCCTTTGAATGGACTAATAAGCAACAGGAGAGCTTTGAGAGGCTTAAGAAAATGTTGACGGAAGCTCCAGTGTTAATTCAGCAGGAGGCAGGAAAGGATTTGGTGGTATACTGTGATGCTTCACATACGGGATTAGGCTGTGTGCTAATGCAAGATGGAAAAGTAGTCGCTTATGCGACTCGGCAGTTAAGGCCTCATGAGGTTAACTATCCAACCCATGACTTGGAATTGGCAGCAGTGATTTTTGCTCTTAAGGTGTGGAGGCACTATCTTTATGGAGAAAGGTCGATAATCTACACAGACCACAAGAGCCTTAAGTATTTGTTGACTCAGAAGGAGTTGAACTTGAGGCAGCGAAGGTGGGTGGAGTTGTTGAAGGATTATGATTGCTTGATAGAGTACCACCCAGGCAAGGCAAATGTGGTAGCTGATGCCCTAAGTCGGAAGGTTGTATCGGATCTAAGAGCTATGTTCGCTCACTTAAGTTTGTATGAGGTAAAAGAGGGACAGTTGGCTAATAAGGACCTAAGTGCTAAGTTACAGCAAGCACAGAATGGAGAATTAAAGGATTATGGCGTTAATGACGAAGGAGTATTGTGCTACAAAGGAAAAGTCTGTATGCCGAGGGACGAGGAGTTAAGACAAAGAATTCTTTGGGAGGCGCATAGTAGCCCTTATGCTATGCATCCCCGAGGCATTAAGCTGTACAGAGATCTAAGGGAACAATTTTGGTGGTCTGATCTTAAGCGGGAAGTGACTGAATTCGTGGGAAAATGTCTGACGTGTCAGCAAGTTAAGGCTGAACACCAAGTTCCATCGGGATTGCTTCAACCAATCGAGATTCCACAATGGAAGTGGGAGAGAATTACCATGGACTTCGTTAGTGGGCTTCCCCTTAGATGTCATTTAGGGCCTCTAGAAATGGCGCAACATGCAAGGGTGTTAGGCCTGAGTTCGAGTCACATGGGAAGCAAATAAAAGAAGTTTTATTTTTCCTTCTAGAAGCACAGAGGTGGACGGCACGAGGCTTGCAAAAGAGGAGTTTCATTCTCTTTTAAATTCGGCTAATTAGGAGATAAATAAAGGATTTTGTTTTGGATTATTTCTAAGAGATAATAAGGATTATTCTTTAGTATTTTTTTAATTAAAGGGATAAAGTTATCAAATAGAAGAGTGGTGGCCAAGTAAGGGATTCCTTAAATGATAATTTCGGCTATAAAAGGAAGAAAATAGGGCTACTCATCAATTTTTCTTTCTCTCCTCTCTTTGCCGAATTCCCTAGCCTCTCTTCTTTTCTATTTTATTTTCTTTCAAAACCAAAAGCACAATCAACCCTAGCCGAATTCTTCATAGCACCAAAAGCCGAAATTCTACCATTGTCGAATCCTTTTTCCTCTTCTCATAGTTTTCTTTCAAAAGCCGAAACTAAGTATTTGTTGGAACCTAGCCGATTGTTCACTAAAGCCAAAGTCGAATCTTTGTTGTGACAGAAGGGTGTTGTCGATTTCATCCATAAAGGTAAGATCAACTATTATTTGATTTTCAATCTCTCCTTTTTAGCCGAAATATAAGAATCTAACTCCTTTAGGATTCCATGGCCGAAACTTTGAAGGGTCCTTTTTGGATTTCTACAGCTGTCGACTACAAGGAAGAATATTTCGGGATTTCTAAGATTAAGGGAAGAATATTTCGGGATTTCTAAGATTAAGGTAAGACGTATGTATATTCGGCCAAAGGCCATGCTTTATGTTTTGATGATTAGATTAAATCTAACGTAAGGTTATAGGAATTTCGACGTTCCTAGGAAAGCAAGGATCAATTTCGGGATTTGTTGGTGTCCCAATCGGCAACAAGGTAAGTTTAAGAATACTAATCCTACTAGGATTTGGAATTATGACCGAATGGCTTTTTATTAAAGTAATAAGTGATAAATCAAATGTAGGGATTAAGGATCTAAGCATTAGATCAAGCTTTTCGGGATCTCAAGGAATTGCTAAGCGAATCAGGTGTGTACCCCACACTAATTCTTAATACGTTTTATGGCTAGGTTTAATAAAATATATGTGATATTAAGAATATGAAAGTGGTTAAGGTACCATGTTATGGTACTAAGTACTCAGGTACGTTTCCTACTCCTACTAGGAATTTGAAATATGTTATTTAACATGAGAATAAGAATAAGGATGTGAACTCTTGCATATTTATGCATATTACTATTATATGGGGCATATGGGTTTTATTTTGAAGGGGAAGTGAATGTGGTGACCTAAGACCACGAACACGGTGACCTAAGACCGTGATATCTGAATGTGGTGACCTAAGACCACAGTAATCTGAATGTGGTGACCTAAGACCATAGTAATCTGAACGTGGTGACCTAAGACCACGAATGCGGTGACCTAAGACCGCGATATGGAGTGTAGCGGAAGGAGGGTTGACTTAGTAGTCCCCACGGTGTATAGGTTGGTACGGGGGAGTGTAGCGGATGGCTAATTAGGTTTGGGTTTGGGAATGCATCATTAAATGTATTCTATGATTTGAATGTGTATCATATGTATGCCTGATTCTATTATGACTTAGTGTTGTGTACACATTGAGTCTGTTGACTTACCCCGTTGTGGGAACATGTTTCAGGTGATGAACAGTGATGGACCGGGACGGCAGAACTTGTGGTGGCCATGCTCAACTTGAAGTCTTTATTTTAAATACCAAACTGTAACACCTCAAACCCGGCCCATTCACTACGACCGAATTTGAAATGCCACTGCGGAACACGTTCGAAAATATTCTTACTTAAGAGTAAAAACCGTTAAAAATTTGTTTCCTTTAATAAAACATTTGCGTGACTTAAAATATTCTAAGTAAGAATTAAAGTTTGTTATAAAAATACTGGATTCAAGCTTTATTATACATACTTAAGAAAATAAAATCATTTGCAATCAACATTTAAATTGTCAATCCATAATAGAACATAATAATAAAGATACTTAATAAAAATACTTAAATACTTTAATGGGCCTTATTACAATAAACACTTAACCAAAATACTGAAACTATAAATACTTAATTAATTAAAATATCTTCTGCATGGGCCACCTCGTATCCACTCCAACCCGGTCCGATCATCATATCACCAGCGATGTTTGATAAAATATTTGTGTGAGTCATAAAGACTCAGTGTGTAATTAATCCACTGAATTCCACCCACATGTTAACCACATATTAACCCATTTATCAAATAACAAGATAACTATTCATATAATAACACATTCTGGGCTTGGCCCATATTCATGACACTTACCAGGTAACAGGGTAATTAACCACATAATCTCCACATACTGGGCTTAGTCCATTTCTTATTCAAATCCACATTCACATACTGGGCTTGGCCCATTTTCACATTAAACCACATATCACTGGGCTGGGCCCATTTTCACATTAAATTCACATATCAGACATAATTATGCAAAGTGCACCCAACCCAAACCTAGGGTCTATCCTCTACACACCCCCGTATCCAGCCTACCACACACCAGGGGATTATCAAATCACCCTCTCCTTTTCACTCCACAAGGCAATCAATGCCGTCCATGGGCAATTAAGCACAAAAATCCACAACGCGACCTCAGTCAGTGCCAATCCATGATGTAGCCATAGCTAACACCAAAACCACGATGGGACACATAGTCACTCATCAACCACGATATGGCACATAGCCGATATCAACCACGATGAGGCACATAGCTACTCATCAAGCCACGCGAACTTAATCGCAAATAATCCACAACGTGACCTCAGTCAACGTCAATCCACGATGTAGCTCAAGGCTAACTTCAAACCACGTACTCGAAGTACACCCTGTCCTTCTTTTATATCCCATCCCATGCACATGCACATGTAATAATGGCATAATAATAATAAATGCATGCACACGTTATTAAGGCAGACAATCATATTTCCATAGGCATAGTCACATTCACATCCGCACTTTCACATTCTTATCAATAGATAATACTAACCTGATTATCGATATACCCCTTTAAGGGTATCCATTTCACATTTATCACTGCACTTATTAGTAAACACATAACACAGGCAAATATCATATAGATCCCGGAAAATAGTAGGCTAACTACACACCTAACCACTTGTAGAACTACGTTTTCAATATCGACGCTATCACTAAGTGATACTACGGCTATCTTCCTATTTTGCTGCTCTGATGCTGGTCCACACCCCGGTGGCCAATCCCGAACTGCTGAGATAGATCTTTTCTTAAACTTCGGGATAGGGACTTTCCCTTTACCTTCTTGATCGGCATCCGTGTCTATTAATGATATCTTAATCAGAACCAAATGGTTAACTGATAACATCATAATCTAAATATACCAAATTTAACTATACTTACTAAATATTCTTACCAACGAATCGAATCCCGGAAGCTTCGCTCACTACAGTCGTTCCGCCCCTAAAGACCATAATCCAAATCGGTCAACATTATTACACTAAATATGGCCTATGGCTGAATAGTACAAACCTCCTTACCTTACTTACCGAAAATCCCGAATCACCACTTAACTATGTAGCTGTCGAAAACCCTATATTCCATATGTTAAAATCGGCTAAAACATAATTTCAAGAATAATGGCCCTTGGCCAAATATTACCAATTGCTTACCTTAATCTCTGCAAATCCCGAAAGACTCCCTTTAATGCTCCCAACGTTTGTTAAGAGAGACTACAAGAAAGTAGTCGACGACACCTTCCTTGATGATTCGGCTTTTGAGACTTGCGAAAAATAGAAGAGAATAGAACCCTTTTTGCTATTCGGCTATGGCTTCAAGATGTAATTAAAATATTGGCTATGGTATTCCTTTAAGATGTCAAGCAAACAGAAGAGAAGAAGATGCTACAAGGTTCGGCCAAGCTTTACCAATGGTGATAGAAAATTCGGCCACTAGAGAAAAGTTAGAGAATTAAGGTTGAAAGAAAGAAAAGGAGAAGAGAACAAAGTGGGAAGAAATTCGGCAGAGCAACTAAAAGGAAGAAAAAGATGAATGCTAAAATAAAAGGAATTTCAGAACCTATTTTTTTCTCTCCCAAACTCATTCAAAAAAAATAATTGAATTAAGCCAAACTTTATCTCTTAATCACCTATTCAAATAAAATACAACAGCCATTATCCTTTATCTCTTTATCAACTCTCACCTATCCATTATCTACTTATTAAACTAAAATAAAATAAATAAAGCCATATTTATCCTACCTTACTGCGGCCGAGTTTTAATAGGAGAATTAATCCTTATCTAATTGGAACTCCATGTGCCGTTCAATTACTTCCTTCTCTCTTGGCGCCAGAAGCCAAAAATAAAACACCCAACTGCTATTCACCAGCCTCGAACCCAAGACCTGCTGGAGCTTCACTGCAGATAATGCCCCAGCCACTGCGCCAAGGCGCCTCTTTGTGATATAATTCACCCTGAACTTCTTTTAACACCTCTTTCCCAAGCTCCCCCTTGTCCTAACGCCAAAGCAAAATAAAAATACCCATTGGCTTACCACGGTACTCAAACCCAAGACCTGCGCCAGGCGTCACCTCCAGGCCCTTAAGTGGTGCCCAACGCCACTTTGCCAATCCGACTTTCATGTCCGAAATCCTTATCATTTTATTTTTAAGGCCTTCCTAGCCCAACTTCCTCTACATAACGCAAAAATAAAAACACGCCCATGCCGCCAGCGGGATTCGAACCAAGGCCCTTGTTGTCGCAAGCCGCATATAACGCCCCAAACCATTCTGCCAAAGCATTTTCTTGTGACATAAAATCGCCACAAAATCTTTTAAGACCTCTTTATCTTGCTCCCCTTTAACGCTAAAAACAAGATAAAAACTCCTTCCTGCTGCCAACCAGACTCGAACTCCAGACCCTTGTTGGCATCATTCCCAGGCCTTAAGTGGCGTCCTTAAGCCACTTTACCAAGCCCCCTTTTATGTAACACCCCAAGAGCGAAAACCACTACTGCCAATTCCAAGTCATGGGTTGGATTGGAAACCATCTAGGTCCGTGGCTGAGATCCGAAGTTTCTTAGGTTTGGCAGGCTATTACAGAAGGTTTGTAGAAGGGTTCTCGTCAATAGTCACGCCTTTGACAAAGTTATTGAGGAAGGAAGTACCCTTTGAATGGACTAATAAGCAACAGGAGAGCTTTGAGAGGCTTAAGAAAGTGTTGACGGAAGCTCCAGTGTTAATTCAGCTGGAGGCAGGAAAGGATTTTGTGGTATACTATGACGCTTCGCATACGGGATTAGGCTGTGTGCTAATGCAAGATGGAAAAGTAGTCGCTTATGTGTCTCGGCAGTTAAGGCCTCATGAGGTTAACTATCCAACCCATGACTTGGAATTGGCAGTAGTGGTTTTCACTCTTAAGGTGTGGAGGCACTATCTTTATGGAGAAAGGTCGATAATCTACACAGACCACAAGAGCCTTAAGTATTTGTTGACTCAGAAGGAGTTGAACTTGAGGCAGCGAAGGTGGGTGGAGTTGTTGAAGGATTATGATTGCTCGATAGAGTACCACCCGGGCAAGGCAAATGTGGTAGCTGATGCCCTAAGTCGGAAGGTTGTATTGGATCTAAGAGCTATGTTCGCTCACTTAAGTTTGTATGATGATGGAAGCCTGTTGGCAGAGTTGCAAGTCAAGCCCACGTGGCTCAATGAGGTAAAAGAGGGACAGTTGGCTGATAAGGACCTAAGTGCTAAGTTACAGCAAGTACAGAACGAAGAATTAAAGGATTATGGTGTTAATGACGAAGGAGTATTGTGCTACAAAGGAAAAGTCTGTATGCCGAGGGACGAGGAGTTAAGACAAAGAATTCTTCGGGAGGCGTATAGTAGCCCTTATGCTATGCATCCCGGAGGCATTAAGCTGTACAGAGATCTAAGGGAACAATTTTGGTGGTCTGATCTTAAGCGGAAGCGTGGTGGGCCCATAACCCACAGGTCCCAGGATCGAAACCTGGCTCTGATACCAAATTGAAACACCCCACACCCGGCCCACGAGCCTTGACCGATCTGGTATGTTCCCCGGTGTAAACCGTTTCAAATTCTTTTGTGACTTAGGAAAAAACTTGGGTGTTTTGAAAGAAAGTTTGTTTTGGGTTGGGCTTGAGCTGAAAACGAGTTTATTTGAGGTGACAAAATATTTGGAGTTTATTTGAAAATAAATTTCACTTGATCTTTAATTAATAAAAATTTGTACCGCAATAAATAAAGGAAAAATAAAGTAGTTCAACTATGGCCTTATTACATCAAATAATTCCCAAAAATGAATTTAAAGTGCTTAAATAAAATAAAAGTCCAAATAATAAAATTTTCCTTGTTGTGCATGGCCACCTTTAAGCTCCTGCCGACCCGGTCCATTACTGATCATCACCTGGAAGAAAAAGTTCCCCAACGGGGTGAGTCAAACAGACTCAATGTGTACACAAACACTAAGTCTTAACATTTCAGGCATGCATTATCATATCACATACATATTCAAATAACAGGTAAAAATAATGATGCAACCCAAACCCAAACCTATTAAGCCATCCACTATACTCCCCCGTACCAACCTGTACACCGTGGGGACTACTAAGTCGACCCTCCTTCCGCTACACTCCATATCGCGGTCTTAGGTCACCGCATTCGTGGTCTTAGGTCACCACGTTCAGATTTCTGTGGTCTTAGGTCACCACATTTAGATTACTGTGGTCTTAGGTCACCACATTCAGATATCACGGTTTTAGGTCACCGTGTTCGTGGTCTTAGGTCACCACATTCACTTCCCCTTTTCATATAACCCATATGCCCAAATCATATTATGCATTAACATGCCAAAGTTCACATTCTTATCATTATTCTCATGTTACTTATAACATATTTCATAATCCTATTAGGAGTAGGAAACGTACCTGAGCACTTTGTACCATAGCATGGTACTTAGCCATATTTTCACATTCGTAATAACGCATTTAATCTAAAACATAGCCATGAACATATTAAAACTTAGGGCAGGGTACACACCTGATTCGCTTAGGGTTTCCAATCCAAATCCCGAAAAGCTTGATCTAATGCTTTAGATCTTAGATCTCTACATTTAATCAATCATTTAATACTTAGTAAAGAGCCATTCGGCCATAAATCCAAATCCTAGTAGGATTAGTACACTAAAATCCTTACCTTGTCGATTTGTTTACTAATCAAATCCCGGAATGTTGTAGATTCCCTTCCTTGTAATCGGCTGGTATTGAATCCCTTCATAGGTTAGTTTTTGGCTTTTAAATCATGTAAGAAAATAGATCTAGTGCTAAAATAAGCCTTGGCCGAATGCTATAGACACTTATCTTGTGGATTTTAAATCCTGAAATTCACCGAATATCTAGGGAACACGCGGCCTATGGTGTACCTTCGGGAAAAGAACTTCTCCTTCCTTGTAGTTGACACTTAGTAAATCCCGAAAGATCTCTTCAAAGTTTCGGCAACAAGATATTAAGGGTATTAGAATCTTAATTTCGACAGCCTTAAAAGAAATAGAATGAGAATCTAACCTAATCTTACCCTTACTGAAGAATTCGATGGAACTCTTGCTTGAACCGTTAGCAGTATTCGGCTATGGCTTTGATGTGGATAATAATTTCGGCACTTGAGGCTTAGTGAGAAATCGGCTAGGGCTATTGGCATCTTCGGCTTTTGATTGTGTTTGTAATAGAAGAAGAAAAGAAAAGAGAAAAAGAGAATAATGGGAGAGAGAATTCGGCAGAGAGAAGAGGAGAAACTTTAGAGAATTTCGGCAGAGGTTTTCTTGAAGAGAAAAGAATGAATGAAGAATAGCCTTACTCTTCCTTTTATAGCCGAAATTACTAGGCTAGAGTCCCTTACTTGGCCACCACTCTTCTATTTTGATAGCTTTATCCCTTGAATTATCACTTTATAAAAAGATTTTAATCCAACTATTAACTCTTGAAAATAATGATAAATAAATCCCTTATTTATCCCCTATTTAGCCGAAATTTAAAGAGAATAAAACTCCTCTTTTAAGAGCCTTAATGCCGTCCACCTCTCTGCTTCTGGAAGCAAAAATAAAACTTCTTTTATTTGCTTCCCAAGTGACTCGAACCCTGGCCCAAATACCTGCTTGTGGCGTCACCCACCTGGGCCTTAAGTGACATCTTCAGGCCACTTTTCCAAGCCTGATTGTGTGTCAAATTCCTCCTACTAATTTTTCTTAAGGCCACCTTGCCTTAATTTCCTCTTTTTAAACCTTAAAACGTGACATTTCTTTACATTTCCAAGTTTCCAAAAATTTTCGTTTGCCTCCTTTAAACTTAACATTTCCTTACATTTCCAAGTTTCCAGAAATGTTCACTTTCCTCTTTTGAATCATTTCCAAATCATTTCCTTACCTTTCTTAGTTTCCAAAAATGTTCACTTTCCTCTTTTAAACTTAACATTTCCATACATTTCCAGGTTCCCAAAAATGTTTGAAATATATTCATAACACATAAGACATGTCATTTCATACAATTAAACCGAAAATGCATAGGCCCTTTTCAGGATGTTACAGTTCTACCCCCCTTAAAATAATTTCGTCCTCGAAATTACTTACTAACGAACAGTCGTATTTCCTAGCTCACCACACTACGCTACTGCTGCGCACTCTGATCTTAAGAAACTATCATACTGTCTAGGCACATTCTCTTGGTTTACAATCAAGGTTCCATACACCTTACTAGCCACATAAGAACGAACTGACTTTACAACGAACAAGGCAATTAAGGTATTCCAGAACCACGTCCCCTAGAGCTCATTTCTACGATCGTGCTTTAATCTAATTAAGAAATTTTATGAATTAGCCTTTATTCCACTGATTACCCGCGAAGAAGTTTTATAAAAGGAATTTTAGAAGTGGTTCTTTCGTATTCATACATGCATACAGTCTTTACATTCATACATTCATCAATCAATTATGAACTTTCGTTCATTCAGAGAAATGTTGTAGTTTTCATTGTTGCTGTTTTTCCACTACCCATGGGGTATTTTCGTAATTTGCCCTACAGGGGTATTTTCGTAATTTTTCAAAAGAAAAAATTCCTTGGTGATTTTGTCAAAAAGTATTTTGGAATTTTTAAATTCCCGGGGTATTTTGGAAAATTTTCGAAATCTGGGGGTATTTCGGTAATTTTGGATCTCGGGGGTATTTTGGTAATAAACCAGGGTAAATTTGTAAAGTTTAATGTTTCCGGGGTATTTCCAAACTTTGCAAAACTTTAAGAGTTCTTTTTTGAGACTTGTACTTTCCAAAACGGTGATGTTGCAAAATTTTGGAAACCAGGGTCATTTTGGTAATTTTGTAAGTTAGGGGCAATTTTGAAATTTTCCAAAAATCAAGGTATTTTGATATTTGCAAGTTAGGGTTTTTGAACATTTATAAAATGATGAAATTTTGGCAAAAACTGTTGAGTAGTTGGTCATTTACAAATCAAGGGCATTTTGGTAATTTTACCACTAGGGGTATTTTTGTAATTTCATAAATCAAAAATTTTTCAGAATTTTTTTTTATAAAGATAGTTTTCATGAATTAAGAGGGTGATTTTAAGAGTTTTGAAACTAGGGTTTCCATAAAAACACGGCTAGTTCCCTTTTGGGTTTTAGTTATTATGTTTAGCCTATGACCGAGTCCTCTTGGTCAGGGTGAACCAAAGCTACGCACCAGGCAGGATTCAAATGGAGAGGAGGTGAGTCATGTGGACTGCTTAAATACCAACCTCCCACCGAAACCATTCCTAGACATGCGCACAGAGGTTGCCACACCCACTGAACCCTCTGGGTTAGGGTGAACCGAAGCTACGCACCAGGTAGGATTCCTGCGAAGAGGAGGTGAGTCACTAGGACTACTTAAATGCCAATCTCTTCTGGATCCATTTTGAAACCGGTTTACTTGAGGAACATACCAAATCTGGTCAAAGCTCGTGGGCCGGGTTTGGCGTGTTTCAGTTAATCCTATAGGCTTGCCTAAAAATCAAATCTCCATCACTGTAAAATGAGATGATACACAAATCAAAAGGTCTTTAACAGGGTTGTAATGGGGCTAGGGTTAAAGGTGTGGATAAAGGCTGAAATTAGAAGGTTAGAATCAAGATTGAATTGACAAGTTACCAAACTTAGAAAATATTGAGATAATATTTACATTCTGAAAAGTAATAATCCTACAGACACGAGCTTTTCTTTCGAAAAATAGAATTTAACTATATAAGCTCACCACTAACACTGAATATACTTTAAATTTTTTTTAGAACAATAATAAAAGATGAATTCAACTACTGAACTAATTTAATTAGGTAACTTAATCAAATCATATCTCGATATAAGGGTAGTCAAAAGGAATGGTGATAACAAATACAAAGGGGTTTTGGGTTAATATTAGTTGGTGAGTCAATAAAAAGGGTTGTTAGGATCAACAGGGTTCACTAAGGGTTAATATATGGAGGTAGGCTTTTTAGTGGAGTGAGTGGGTTAAATCCTAGGTGCCTTTATCATCTCTGTATATCAAATCATAGATGTGGTCTCAACATGTATAATCGAGGCAAGTTCTAGAATAACAGTTCATAGTTGACACACTCATAATCAAAAAAAAAGTGAGCATGAAAAAGAATATATGCTCTAATAGGCTCAAAATCTCACAAAAATTATGGGTGTTTTGACATCAACCTTGTAAATTTCAAACTTCCAGATAATATTCAGATTCAGCTCAACAACCTAGCAAAGATTTTAATTCTGAAAAATAGACTTATCATGCTTGATTCTCTAATATTCTTCTACTTTAATCATCAATGCACAAGTAGCTAAGACTTAATCTAAAACATATCAATAAAAATCATAAACCATCATAAATTTTATCCTAATTAGTAATATGAGGAAATTACTTACAAATAAGACAAAATTCAGGGATTTTGAGAATAATGAAGAAAGTTAGGCCGGATTTTAGAATAATGCAGAAAGTTAGGCCCTTTCTTCATATAAATATTCACCCTCCACACTTAAGATGTACATTGCCCTCAATGTACAAAGACAGATATAAAATTTAAGAGAGAGGAAGAGGTGAAACTTCCTGAATTACGGATGAGATCTCGAAGTTGGAGGAGTCGGTCTGGATGACAATCCTAAGCTAGATGAAGAAATTGGGGAGCTCGTAGATAGTTAGCCAGGATTTATTAAGACATTTAAAATAGGCGAAATATATAACTAAAAACAAGAAAGAAAAAGGAAAGGAAACTAAGAAGGAAAATAAACTAAGACTGGAAGATAAAAGGGCTTGAGAATCATTATTAGTAGATGGTTCGTGAGGTGGGTGTGACTTCTAAGGTGACGGAGGTGCTGGCGGTGGCGGAAGTGGCGTGATTCCCAAGCAACCGTTACAACCTAACACTAAGAAATTAAAATTTATTAAACTAAATTAAGCATAAGATTGTCAAAGAGAAGGAAATTGAAGCAAAAGAGAAAAGAAAAATAAAAACTAAATGGTCTCAAAGACCCTTGGCTTGTTGTTTGGATGAAGCGGCCGGCATGAGCTTAAGTATATGGGTCACCCTTGGTGAGATTATGCTTGGCTTCTTCCGCTTCTTCGGCATGGTTTTGGTGTAGCTCAAGAGTTATTGAGATTTGTTATGGAGAGGGAAATCTAAAAATAAAGGGGGGGAAAGAAGAGAAGTGAACAGTGGAATGGGGAGGGAGATTGGGTTTAAATAGAGGCTCAATTCTGACATTCTCCCACGCCTACGGACCGAGGGCGTGTCGATGCACACGGCCGCTTTGCACAGCCGTGTGTCTAGGCATGTTGTTTCTCTATGCCCGTTTTTCAGCTAGCCACGCCCGTTGGTGACAAGTCGGTATGTTGACACGGTTGGAAGGCACGAGCGTGTCCTGCCTGTGGTTGGTAAGTTAGTAGCTTCACACGGTCGTATGGCACGGCCGTGCCACTTTGTCGGTGCCCGTGGGGGAGTGGTTGAGTCTGTGACTTCAAAAATTAGTTGAGACTGATTCGTACGGCCTCTGCTATGTTAGTATGGAGATTTTGATGGTCTACACGACCACGGCCACGGCCGTGTGGCTTCAAAATCTGCATTTTTGTGTTAGTTTTTTTTAAAAAAAACTAAATTTTCAGAACTAAGAAAAGAAAAAAATTGGAAAAAAATGCGAAAATAAATATGGTTAGTGCTCAGGTTGCCTCCCGAGAAGCGCTCGTTTATAGTCTTAAGCTAGACTTTCCTTGTTTTTGAAAAAAAATAGGGATGTTTAAAGGTTTGAATATCTTCCCTCATGCTTACAGTTCTATTTTCTTGATAAAGTTTAAGTCTAGAAACGTTTACCTTAAAAGTGCCGAATGTTGGATTACTTACCTCGACTGTTTCATATGGGAAGATACTGTGTATCTTAAGAGGAATTTCTTCATTTACCTTCAGGCATGATGTGGTGATATGAGGGTCGGCTTTGTCTAACAGTACCTGGTCTCCTATTTTGAAATGGTTTGATGTTCCTATGAGCTCTTCTGGGGGCTCATTAGGTTTTACTTCGTGCGGTTCCTGTTCCTCTTTGATTTGTGTTTTCTGCTCTTTTAGTTTGTCGACCCTAAGGCTTTGTTCCTTATGTAGTTCTTCTTTGTTGGCTTGGGGTCTATGACTTGGCTCTAGTTTGTATCCTTGTGGTGTTTTCTGCGATGAAGGTTGCACAAATTGATTATCAACTGAATTGAGTTTCTTACCTTCATCGATTGTTGTCCTGGCCGAGTCAAGAGCTTGAAGACTGATTGATTCGTCGCCTACACAAAGTATGAGTTCTCCTGTGGCAACGTCAATTTTAGTCTTGGCAGTTGCTAAAAAGGATCTTCCTAAAATTAAGGGGATTGAATTATCCTCATCCATGTCTAAGACAACAAAATCTACTGGGAAAATGAATTTGTCAAATTTTACAAGAACATCTTCGATAATTCCCCTAGGAATTCCAACAGTTTTATCAGCTAATTGAATGCTCATCCTAGTTTGTTTAGGCTTCCCTAGACCTAGTTGTTTAAACATTTTGTAAGGCATGACATTTATGCTTGCCCCTAAATCAGCTAACGCATTATCAACAGTTAAACTACCAATTAAACATGGAATTGCAAAACTCCCTGGATCTTTTTTCTTTCGTGGTAGTCTATTCTGTAACATCACTGAGCATGCTGCATTTAATTCCACGTGTGGTTCCTCGTCTAATTTGCGCTTTTTTGTCAAGAGCTGTTTTAAAAATTTTCTCGAGTCTGGCATCTGAAAAAGAGCTTCAAGAAGAGGTAAGTTGATATGTAATTTTTTTAAAATTTTAAGAAACTTATCGAACTGTTCTTCTGTATCATCTGTGTTCATTGCTTCGGGATAAGGTATGCGAGGTTGGTACTCTTTGATTACCGGTTTTGGATTTTCCTTCGTTACCTCTATTTTACCTTTTTCTACCTTGTTTTCTTGTATCGAGTTGGGTTCATCTAACCCTTCACTATCATGAGTTGTGATGGCTTGAATTTGCTCCTTTGGGTTGATCTCCGTGTTACTTGGTAGACGTCTTTGCGGTTGTTCAGACATTAACTTTGCAAGTTGTCCGACTGCTTTAGTGACTTCCCCTAGTGACTTAATACGTTCCCCGACTCGGTTCTTGGTCTCTTGAAGAGATGTTTGTTGACTTTTAAGTGTTTTCTTAGTATGTTGGAGATGATTTTTTGTGGCTGCCATGGATTTTGTCAGCATCTCTTCAAGGTTTGGCTTCTTCTCTTGCGGATATGGCTGATTTTGGAAATTTTGAGGAGGTTGTTGTCTTTGGTTTCCTTGATTTCCTTGACCTCCCTATGAAAAATTTGGGTGGTTCCTCCAACCTGGATTGTAAGTATTACTATAAGGATTATTATTGGATCTGAAATTATTACCTATATAGTTCATCTGTTCGCTCTTTACGCTTGGTTGGTAGGGTGGGTATTCAGGATTCGCCACAGTTCCACTTGCGTCGCACTGCATGACTGGGTGTACCTGCGAAGAACACAAACTATCAAGCTTTTTATTTATCATCTCTATCTATGTTGATAGTGTGGTCACTACATCGAGGTTGTAAACTCCGGCTAGTTTTGTCGGTTTAGTCCTTGTAACTTGCCACTAATAGTTATTCAGTGACATCTCTTCAATGAACTCGTAGGCTGCTTCAGGAGTTCTATTGTTCAGAGTTCCACCGATGGCTGAATCAGTTAATTGCCTCGTTGATGGTTTACACCGTTATAGAAGGTTTGGACTTGTAGCCATAAGGGTAAACCGTGGTGCGGACACCTTCTCAAGAGATCCTTGTATCTTTCCTATGCGTCGTATAATGTCTCTAAATCCATCTGCACAAAAGAGGAGATATCATTCCGTAATTTGGCCGTTTTGGCCGGTGGGAAATATTTTAAAAGAAATTTTCCGGTCATTTGTTCCCATGTAGTGATTGACCCTCGTGGTAACGAGTTTAACCACTATTTTTCTTTATTTCTTAATGAAAAGGGAAATAACCGAAGACGTATGGCATCATCAGAAACGCCATTTATTTTAAAGGTATCACAGAACTCTAAAAAATTAGCTATATGAGTGTTTGGGTCTTCGTCCTGTAAACCATCAAATTGAACAAATTGTTGAACCATTTGTATTGTGTTATGCTTTAATTCAAAATTATTAGCAGCTATAGCAGGCCTAACAGTTCTTGATTCTACTCCTGTTAAATGCGATTTAGCATAATCAAACATAGTACGTGGAGCATTGTTTTCTCCCACATCATGTGGTTGTGGATTATTCTCGTCCATCCTTTCAGTAGGATTGGATCTGCCTTCTTGATTTTCCTTGGTGTAATTCAGGGCTCACCTGATTTCTCTACAATTTCTTCGAGCGGTAGCTTCAATATCACTGTCGTATACTACAGGTCCTCTCGGGTTCCTTCTAGTCATAAACTAGAGGTACCTGCTGGAAAAGAAAGAGAATTTAGCAAAAACCAAAATATAACCTAAAAATAAAATAAAATTGCGAAAAATAAAAATAATGGCTAAAGTAATAAAAATAGAGCTTTCTTAATATTTTAATTCCCCGGCAAAGGTGCCAAAAACTTGATCGCTGGAATCAGAGTCTTAAAATTTATAAAGAGAATGATCGAACCTGCAAACTAACTCTGACAACGATTAAAGGCAAGTGTACCTATCGAACAGTAGTATAGCTTAGGCAAGACCAGATTGTCGAACCCAAAGGAACTAAAAGTACTAATACTAACCTTCTTTTTATTATCTAGCCTAAAATAAGTAAAGTTGTTTAGACTTAACTACTACTAAGCTAAAGACGCAAAGACAAAAAGAATGAATTGGGAGATAACTTGAGGGAAGTCTCAGTTGATTTAAGACGATACCTTCAGGAAGAATCCACCTAGACTTCACTTTTTATCTAACCCTGAACCATATGATTTATTCACTTGACTTGGTCTGTAGGACTCCCTAATTTATATTAAACCCTCTCTCTAGGCGAATAACGTCTAACCCTAGGTTAACTAACAGAAATCTCTTTCTCACTTAATAACCCACTAGAATAGCAGTAAATTGATCTATGGAATCCCATATTAGGTTTCACCCTAATCCGGCAAAATCTCGTCACCCTAACTCTAGGCGTGCGAACGACTCCGCTTTAATTATGCTAGATCTATTCTTAAACAGGGACTTTTGCTCCTCCACCTAAGAACATCTGACTTGAATCAATATCCCGAAAATATTAACACAAGAATTAAGAACAAATCAAGTATTTATGTTATAGTTCAGAAAACAATAACAAGATTCATCTAGGTTTCATCCCCTTCAGGTATCTGAAAGGTTTAGTTCATAATAAATAAAGAAAACATCTCAGAAGAAAAGATAAAACAAGACATAAGAAATCCCTAAAACTCCCTGAAGGAATTGAAGGAGAGATCCGCCGTCTTGAGTAGAATTTCGGCTTTCTAGAGATGGATCAACTGGCTATCTTCGAGTGATTCCCACAACTTTGACCTTTTCGGCTTAGCTCCTTGGCCTAGCTAACTGCCCTCTTTTCAGGTAACACTTAGGGGGTTTATATAGGCTCTTGGAATGTGTTTCTTCGCCCCAAAGTATCCAAATCCGAATGAAATTGCTCTTTGCCACGATAGGGACACTGCCATGTCACACGCCCGTGTGACTAGTCTTCAAGCCGTGTTCGGACTTCTTTAATGAGGCACGGCCGTGTGACTCGGGGGTAAGGTCGTGTTCTAGATGATCAATGTGGCACAGCCGTGTGGGGTTAAGTCCAGGCCGTGCGGATTTCTTGATATGGCCCATTTACTCCGTTTTGGGCCCGTTTTGTGTTCTTTTCGTCTTCGGGTGCTTTCTTGGGTATAAGACATGAAAAGAAAGGATTAAGAGCACCTTTTTATATCAATCGAGGCTTAAATCATCCAAAAGCATACTAAATGTGGGATTAAAATATGTTACTTTTACTGTTTATTAGTGTTCGATTTAGGTAGCTTTCTGACTTGCGCCATGTAACACCCCTAACCCGTAATTGTCGCCGGAATAGGGTTAAGAGGTATTACCGGACAAACAGAAGACATTCACGGATATTTCATAACATAATTTGACAAATCACATTAATGCGTCCCTTAAATAGGTCTACAAGACCTTAATCATGTTTTAGAAATAAGCCAGGACTAAACCGAACACATATGGAAATTCTCGAAAATTCAAACATTTTTCTAAGTTGCAGAGGTCACACGCCCGTGTAGGCAGGCCGTGTGCCTTCCACGGCCTCAGACACACCCATGTGTTTAAGCCTTGTCAAAACAAGGCATACATACTAACTTGTCTACACGGCCTAGACATGCCCGTGTGCTTCACCCGTGGTCGTCACTGACTTGTACAACACGGCCAGTCACACGCCCGTGTGTCTTACCTGTGATCGAGTTTGACTTGTTTTGAAATGCAACCACGAAGGACACGGTCGAGACACACGTCCATGTGCTCAATTGTGTGGGCAAATATAGGCCATTTTCAAGGCAAAAATGCTTCCTACACTTTAGGCTATCCCTACAAGCACATTCCAACATCATTCCAACTCAATTCATACCAATTGTAAGACACTTATCATAATTCATCAAGCATTCTTCATTTACCTAAATACCAAATCACATGACTAAATTCATCTATCATTAACAAAACATTTTAGACATGTTACACATAAACTTAACCAAAATCATACACACACAAACATAAACATAGTAACCATGTTTTGCATATATTAAGCCAACACCAAATTACTCAAACCAAACATACCAAGCACATAACCAAGTTCACATGAACCAAATTTAAACATATTGATCAAGCCACTTTCGCATGGCTATATAAATATATACATGTCCCAAAAATCAAACATTATATTTATGCTATATATGCCATACACTCAAATTCAACTTAGTTAAAATACCGAAAGAAACAGTCGATAGTGTGATAGGCATTGCTGACGATTCCCAAGCTTGTAACGTAACTCCAAAATCTATAAAACTGAGGCAAAGAAGAACACACACAGTAAGCTACTTGAGCTTAGTAAGTCATAAGCAAAAACACATATATATAATAACAATTACAAATTAACAATTCGTAAACAATGCCAAGTTTGCATAATATTGAATACAAATTATCATACACTATTATTTCACATTTAACCTTCACATACATATATATATATCATATGGCCAAATCACTTATATGTTCAAATATGTTAACACATATATCATATTCACATACATAATATCAATTCAAATAATCAACTTACCTCATTTTCATATAATTAAAATAACCAACTTACCTCGTTTTCGTATCTTGGTATAGTACATACCTGAGCCTTTTAATTTGATTTCACATTCAGTCTTAACTTCACATTTCTTGTTGAACCGTTCGAAATTAAAAAGGATACATGGATGGTCGGAAACTCGTACAATGCCAACGTCCTAGACGTGGTCTTACATGTAATCACATATCGATGCCACTGTCCCAGACAGGGTTTTACACGAATCAAATACGATGCCAATGTCCCAGACGTGGTCTTCCACGTAAACACAAGTCGATGCCAATGTCCCAGACGTGGTCTTACACGATAACACATATCGGAAATCATATGTCATGATATATGTATCCTATCTATTCCTAGGGTTTGTACGGGACTTTCAGATAATGTATCTCGATCGAATCGAACTTGTAACTTATCTTCCAAGCTTAGTCACAATAGGCCAATGCACATATATATTCTCAAAATTCAATTCAACACATATCAAATGTATATTTTTAGTTTAACAACATTTATATGCTTATAGACTTACCTCGGATATTGTCGAACGATTTAATCGACTATTCATCTACTTTCGATTCCCCGATCTAATTCCTTTCATTCTTGATCTAAATAAATTCTAATTTAACTAATTTGACCACATATTCATTCAATTTAATCCAAAAATGCATAAATGGGTAAATTACCATTTTGCCCCTAACATTTCACACTTTTTACAATTTAGTTCTTATTGCATAAAACACAAAATATACAAAATTTGCATGTATCATGCTAGGGCCAAATATTCATAAGCTTCATACTAGTCCATATATTTCATTTATTTCACAATTTAGTCCCTCAAAATATTATTTTCACAATTTTGTCCAAATTACTCAATTTCATAAAAAATTCAAAGACAAAACATATTAATCTAACACATATATTTCATAATTCATCATCAAACATCATGAAACTCATAAACTCATCAATGGAAACACTCAAAATCATTATCAATTTCAAAAATTCAAGCATGGGTCTTGAAGATAACTTAGCAACGATCTCAAAAACGTTAAAATTATCAAAAACTGAAACAAAAACTAACCTCAATCAAGACCTCCAATGGTTGAATTTTTGAAGCTTTCAAACCTAATTTTTCTCTTCTAGTTTTGGTGGTGAAAGATGAGAGCATGTCTTTTTCTTATGTTTTATGTTAAATTAACTTAATATACATATTACATATTTAACCTTTATTATTAAATATAAAACATATATATATTAAGGTCATTCTTGACCATTTCCGTCCACTATCATTAATAGTGGCTAATTGCCTTTTAAGGGCTTTGCATTATAAAGACATTATCAAATAAGCACTTACACATTAACTAGCCACTTTCACATTTACGCGATTAAGTCCTGTTTCTTAATCAGACACTTAAATGACGGAATTAAAACATGAAATTTCACACAAGCAAATTCACACATAATAAACACAGAATATAATTTTAAAATATTTTTTAGACTCGGATTTGTGGTCTCGGAACCACTGTTCCAATTAAGGTCAAAATCGGGCTGTTACAACTCTCCCCTCTTAGGGATTTTCATCCCCGAAAATCTTACCAATGAATAGGTTCGGATATTGATCTCTCATTGTAACCTCTGGTTCCCAAGTTGCTTCCTCGACTTCGTGTTTATGCCACAATACTTTAACTAACGGAACTTTCTTATTTCGCAGTTCTTTAATTTGACGACCCAAAATATGAATCGGTTCTTCTTCATATGTCATATCGGACTTAATCTTAACCTTTGTCAGACTAATCACATGTGAAGGATCGGATCGGTATCTATGGAGCATCGAAACATGGAATACATTGTGAATCTTTTCTAACTCAGGTCGCAACAGCAGTCTAGAAGCAACCGGCCCGATACGCTCTTTAATCTCATATGGCCCAATTAACCTCAGACTCAATTTGCCTTTACAACCGAATATGAGTATTTTCTTCCACGGCGATACCTTCAAAAAGACTTTGTCTCCAATCTGAAATTCTATATCTTTTCGTTTCAAATTTACATATGATTTCTAACGATCTGATGCTGTTTCCAAACTATCGCGAATCATTTTCACTTTCTGTTCAGTCTCTTTGATCAAATCGACCCCGTGTATCTTATTTTCATTGAGCTCAGTCCAATACAATGGTGTATGACATTTACAACCGTACAAAGCCTCGTAAGGTACCATTTTGATACTAGATTGAAAGCTATTATTATACGCAAATTCAATCAAAGGTAAGTATCATTCCCACGTACCTTCTAACTCGAGAATGCAACATCTCAACATATCCTCAAGTATCTGAATGATTCGTTCGGGCTGACCATCTGTTTGCGGATGGAAAGCAGTGCTAAAGTGTAGTTTCGTACCTAAAGCATCTTGAAATTTCTTCCAAAACCGCGATGTAAACCTCAGATCTCGATCCAAAACAATAAAAATAGGCACTCTGTGTAATCTCACAATCTGAGAAACATATAATTCAGCCAATTTATCAAGCGAATAATTTGTACGAACCAGAATAAGGTGAGCCGATTTAGTCAATCTATCTGCAATAACCCAGATTGCATATTTCTTGCTTGGTGTCAACGGTAAATCAGATACAAAATCCATCGTGACTCGATCCCACTTCCACTCGGGTACTTGATGTTCGGCTTTTACTTGTTGACAGATTAAACATTTCAAAACAAAGTCAGATATGTCTCGTTTCATACCAGGCCACCAATAAAGCTGTTTCAGATCAGTATACATTTCCGTACTCCCGGGGTGAACAGATAACCGACTGCTATGAGCTTCATTCAAAATCATCTGAATCAACTCTGAATTTCTGGGGATATATATTCGGTTTCTAAACCTCAAACAATTATCAGTATCAACTCGAAACTCGGATTCAACATTTAATTCACATTGAGCTCGCTTTGCTAATAAATCATTATCAACTTTCTGAGCATCATAAATTTGTTGAACAAACAACGGTCTTGCTTTTAATTCGGCTATTATCGAACCATCATCAGATATAACCATATGTGCATTCATTGCACGCAAAGCAAATAATGATTTTCGACTTAAAGCATCAGCAACAACATTAGCTTTTCCAGGATGATAGTCAATCACAAGCTTGTAGTCTTTTAACAACTCTAACCATCGACGTTATCTCAATTTCAAATCTTTCTGAGTCATCAAATACTTCTGGCTTTTATGATCAGAATAAACATGACATTTCTCTCCAAACAGATAGTGGCGCCAAATCTTCAATGCAAACACAATAGCTGCCAATTCCAGATCATGTGTCGGATAGTTCTTTTTGTACGGATTTAATTGTCTCGAGGCATAAGCTATGACTTTGCCTTCCTGCATCAAAACACAACCCAGACCACTCAAAGATGCATCACTATAAATGAAAAATTCTTTACCCGATTCTGGTTGAACTAACACTAGAGCTTGTGTCGAAAGAGCTTTCAATTGATCGAAATTTTTCTGACACTTTTCTGACCACTCAAACTTAACATCTTTCTGTAATAGCTTCGTCATCGGGGTTGCAATCATAGAAAAACCTTTCACGAACCGTCTATAGTAACCATCAAGTCCCAGAAAACTCTGAACTTCTGAAACATTTCTCGGAGGTTTCCAATCAAGTATAGCTGAAATTTTACTCGGATCAACCCGAATACCCGATGCTGATACAACATGGCCCAGAAAACTGACTTCGCGTAACCAGAACTCACATTTACTGAACTTTGCATACAACTGTCTATCTCACAAAGTCTGTAACATAAGTCTCAAATGTTCGCCATGCTCGGTTTCATCACGGAAGTATATCAAAATATCATTTATGAATACTACCACAAACCGATCTAGATACTGTCTAAAGATCTGATTCATCAAATCCATGAAAATAGCAGGTACATTAGTAAGTCCGAAAGGCATAACTAGAAACTCATAGTGTCTATACCTTGTTCGAAAAATAGTCTTTGGCATATCAGAGTCTTTAACTCGCAACTGATAGTAGCCTGATCTCAAATCTATTTTCGAAAACACTGTAGCTCCTTTCAACTGATCAAACAGATCGTCAATTCGTGGCAATGGATACTTATTCTTTATAGTCACCTTATTGAGCTGTCTGTAGTCGATACACATTCTCATAGTTTCGTCTTTCTTTTTTACAAACAAAATTGGTGCGCCCCAGGGGGAAAAACTCAGTCACGCAAAACCTCTGTCTATCAACTCTTGCAACTGAGCTTTCAATTCACTTAATTCTGTACAGAGCTATCGATATTAGAGTCATCCCTGACACTAAATCAATACCAAATTCAACTTCTCGAATAGGTGGCAAACCCAGTAATTCTTCAGGAAACACATCTGGATACTCACACACAATAGGTACTGATTCAATCTTTCTTACAGTTACTTTAGAGTTAAGCACATAAGTAAGGTAAGCTTCGCAACCTTTTCTTAAGTATTTCTGAGCTAAGATCGAAGATATCACTACCGAAAAACCATTCAGATCATTAGATTCAATCCAAATAATCTCATCATTCTGACATCATAAATCAATAGTCTTCCGTTTGCAGTTCACAATAGCATCATGCAGACTTAACCAATCCATACGCAGACTTAACCAATCCATACCCAGAATTATATCAAACTCATCGAATGGTAACAACATCAAATCAATCGAAAAACATGAATCTCAAACCATCAACAGACAATTCTTACACACTTTATCAACCAAAACACACCGGCCTAAAGGGTTCGATACTTTAATCACAAACTCAGTAGACTCTCCAGGCAAAGTCTTACTAGATACTAAAGTTTCACATACATAAGAATGAGTCGAACTAGGATCAATCAATGCAATAACACTAGTATCATATAGAGTGAAAATACAAGTAATAGCATCCGAGGATGAGGCCTCCTCACGTGCGCAAATAGCATAGGCTCTGGAAGGTGCACGAGCCTCAGATCTAACAGCTGTTCTTTGGTACCTCTCTGACTGCCACTCATATTACTCGTGTTTCTGGGTGGTCTACCTCTAGCTATAATGCTACCCATCTCGTATTCTATACCAGATTTTGATCCGCTAACTCTGGGCACTCACGAAAGAAATGATCCCTCGATCCACATTTAAAACAAACCCAATCATGCAATCTGCAATTGTCGGGATGTCGTTTACCACAATGTTCACACTCAGGTTGATTTGATCTGACATTACCCACACTAGCTACTGAAGTAGCTCTCGAGCTCACAGGTGGTCTATCCCAATCTCGTCTAGAATAACCCGTAGTAGTCTTTGAATGGTTGGCATCATCTCGGAACTTCTTCGATGTCGACATGACTTACTGAATGGTCTCTTACGTGAATCTCTAGCTTCAGAGTTAGCTTTCCTTTTCTCTTTCCCGACCTCTTCAGCTTTGCAAGCTCGCTCAACAAGTACCACGAACTCTTTTATCTCAAGTATGCCAACTAACAGTTTAATGTCTTCGTTCAGCCCATCTTCGAATCTTTTACACATAATAGCCTTGGTAAAAACACACTCTCGAGCATACTGATTGAGTCTCACAAATTCCCGCTCATACTCTGTCACTATCATCCGACCCTGTTTCAATTCAAGAAATTCTTTGCGTTTCTGGTCGATAAATCTCTGACTGACGTATTTCTTACGGAACTCAGTCTGGAAGAATTCCCAGGTTACTCTTTCTCTCGGAACCACCGATACTAGTGTATTCCACCAGTGCTATGCGGTGTCTCGTAGCAAAGATATGGCACATTTTAAGCACTCATCAGGGGTGCAAGATAACTCATCGAACACTCGAATAGTATTATCGAGACAGAATTCAGCTCGCTCAGCATCATCATCATTAGTAGCTCTAAACTCTACGGCTCCATGTTTTCTGATTTTATCAACATGAGGCTTAGGAAATCTTAACGGATCACTCACTTGAGGCATAACGGGTATCGAAGATGGATTAGTCAGGGTTGAAGGTTGTTGTGCAGCCAAATTAGTCCGGATATATTGAGTAAACCAGTCATTCATCATTTGGAAAAAGGCTTGTCTAGCCTCTCCCTCCTGGTTACTCGAAGTCGGTCGTGATTCAACCGAGACGTTGTCCCTTGCACGGGAGCAGGCACTATACTCTCGACATCATTAGCTACGGCTCGATCGGGATCCATTACTATACAAAAACACATTTTTAGATGTCAGAAGTCATCACACTATCGTAGTATCTAATATGGCATGTATAGCTAGACTCACACGCGCTACATTAGTCCTAGAATCGACTAAATCGTAGTTGTAATACCAATCAAATGTAACACCCCTAACCCGTAACCATCGCCAGAATAGGGTTAAGAGGTATTACCAAACAAACGGAAAACATTCACAGATATTTCATAACATAATTTGACAAATGACATCAATGTGTCCCTTCAATAGATCTACAAGACCTTAATCTTGTTTTAGAAATGAGCCGAGACTAATCCGAACACATAAGAAAATTATCAAAAATTCAAAAAAATTTCTCAGTTACAGAGGTCACACACACGTGTAGGCAGGCCCTGTGCCTTCCACGGCTTCAGACACGCCCATGTGTCTAAGCCGTATCAAAACAGGGCATACATACTGACTTGTCCACACGGCCTAAGACACGCCCATGTGCCTCACCCGTGGTCGTCACTGACTTGTACCACACGGCCAGTCACACGCTCGTGTGTCTTGCCTGTGGTCGAGTCTGACTTGTTTTTAAATGCAACCACGAAGGACACGGTCGAGACACACGTCTGTGTGCTCAACCGTGTGGGCAAATATAGGCCATTTTCAAGGCCAAAATGCTTCTCACACTTTAGGCTATCCCTACAAGCACATTCCAACATCATTCCAACTCAATTCATACCAATTGTAAGACACTTATCACAATTCATCAAGCACTCTTCATTTACCTAAATACCAAATCACATGACTAAATTCATCTATCATTAAAAAAACATTTTAGACAAGTTACACATAAACTTACCTTAACCAAAATCATACACACACAAACATAAACATAGTAACCATGTTTTGCATATATTAAGCCAAGACCAAATTGCTCAAACCAAACATACCAAGCACATAACTAAGTTCACATGAACCAAATTTAAACATATTGATCAAGCAATTTTCGTATGGCTATATAAATATATACATGTCCCAAAAATCAAACATTGTATTTATGCTATACATGCCATACACTCAAATTCAACTTAATTAAAATACCGAAAGAAACAGTCGATAGTGTGATAGGCTTTGCTGACGATCCCCGAGCTCGTAACGTAGCTCCAAAATCTATAAAACAGAGGCAAACAAGAACACACACAATAAGTTACTTGAGCTTAGTAAGTCATAAGCAAAAACACATATATATAATAACAATTACATATTAACAATTCGTAAACAGTGCCAAGTTTGCATAATATTGAATACAAATTATCATACACTACTATTTCACATTTAATCTTCACATACATATATATATCAGATGGCCAAATCACTTATATATTCAAATATGTTGACACATATATCATATTCACATACACAATATCAATTCAAATAACCAACTTACCTCATTTTCATATAATTCAAATAACCAATTTACCTCGTTTTCATATCTTGGTATAGTACATACCTGAGCCTTTTAATTCAATTTCACATTCAGTCTTAACTTCACATTGCCCGTTGAACTGTTCGGAATTAAAAAGGATACGCAGATGGTCGGAAACTCGTACAATGCCAACGTCCCAGACGTGGTCTTACATGTAATCACATATCGATGCCACTGTCCCAGACAGGGTTTTACATGAATCAAATACGATGCCAATGTCCCAGACATGGTCTTATACGTAAACACAAGTCGATGCCAACGTCCCAGACGTGGTCTTACACGATAACACATATCGGAAATCCTATGTCATGACATATGTATCTTATCTATTCCTAGGGTTCGTACGGGACTTTCGGACAATGTATCTCGATCAAATCGAACTCGTAACTTATCTTCCAAGCTTAGTCACAATCGGCCAATGCACATATATATTCTTAAAATTCAATTCAACACATAACAAATGTATATTTTCTGTTTAACAACATTTATATGCTTATAGACTTACCTCGGATATTGTCGAACGATTTAATCGGCTATTCGTCTACTTTCGATTTTCCCCGATCTAATTCCTTTTGTTCTTGATCTAAATAAATTCTAATTTAACTAATTTAACCACATATTCATTCAATTTAATCCAAAAAATTGCATAAATGGCTAAATTACCATTTTGCCCCTAACATTTTACACTTTTTGTGATTTAGTCCTTATTGCATAAAACACAAAATATACAAAATTTGCATGTACCATGCTAGGGCTGAATATTTATAAGCTTCATAATAGTCCATATATTTCATTTATTTCACATTTTAGTCCCTCAAAATATTATTTTCACAATTTTGTCCAAATTACTCAATTTCATAAAAAATTCAAAGACAAAATATATTAATCTAACACATATATTTCATAATTCATCATCAAACATCATGAAAATCATAAACTCATCAATGGGAGAACTCAAAATCATCATCAATTTCAAAAATTAAAGCATGGGTCTTGAAGATAACTTAGAAACGATCTCAAAAACGTAAAAATTATCAAAAACCGAAACAAAAACTAACCTCAATGAAAACCTCCAATGGCCGAATATTTGAAGCTTTCAAATCTAATTTTTCTCTTCTAGTTTCGGTGGTGAAAGATGAGAACATGGCTTATTATTTTTTTTTTATGTTTTATGTTAAATTAACTTAATATACATATTACATATTTAACCTTTATTATTATAAAACATATATATATTAAGGTCATTCTTGACCATTGCCGTCCACTATCATTAATAGTGGCTAATTTCCTTTTAAGGGCTTTGCATTCTAAAGACATTATCAAATAAGCACTTACACATTAACCATCCAATTTCACATTTACGCGATTAAGTCATTTTTCTTAATCAGACACTCAAACGACGAAATTAAAACATGAAAATTTCACATAAGAAAATTCACACATAATAAACACAGAATATAATTTTAAAATGTTTTTCAGACTCGGATTTGTGCTCCCAAAACCACTGTTCTGAATAGGGTTAAAATCGGGCTGTTACATGCCACACACCCGTGTGCTAGGCTGTGTGGTTAATTAATTCAATTTGAATTAGGTGCAGGTTTCACACGGCCAAGACACACGACCGTGTTCAAGGCCGTGTCTCCCACACGGATGAGACACACGCCCGTGTCTCTGCCCGTGTGCTCAATTCTGAGCATTCTATTTTTTTGAATTTAAGGTGCAGAGGACACATGGCCTGGCTACACGCCCATGGGGTAGGTCATGCGTCACACACGGTCTATACACACACCCGTGTGGACAAAATAAAGCCATTTCTAGCTTTATTTCTCACCCAAAATTTCACCAAGTTCTTGCACCAATTTTTACATTCAAATACCAACCAATTGAAGCATTAAATTCAAGCAATTTATAACGTCTAACATGGCATATTGATACATGAATTCATGCTCTTAATCGTACCTTTCTTAATGAATCAATAAATAACACTTATGTCATCCATGGAATAATCTTAAATACATATAAAAATATACCAAAATATAATCATCTCTAGCCATTCCAATGGCTAGATTACAATAACCATTTACATTTATATGCCAAAATGGCCAATATAACCTATACATGCCATTACATCCATAATTGATTTACCATATTGTACCGACATGGGCTGATGGATAGTGTGAGTGATCTCCGCCGAGCTTCCAATCCAACGAGCTTTCAATCAATTTTGCCTCAACCCCTACACATATCCTCATTGCCCTTGTTAGTCATGTATTCCATAATAACATCAAAACATATATGGGCTCACAACAATCAAGTTTCCATGCACAAATGCTTTCTACCACATATATTCATCAAACATGTATAATTCATCTCATTATTACAAGTATAATTTCATAATAGTTCACTTCGAGTTCAGATCATCTCACATCAGAACTTTACTCATTTCACTCGGAATATCAAGGTCACAATTAGTACACTTAAGGTGTACAAGTCTATAATTAAGAATGCACATATATTCATCAAATAAAGTCCATGTACAAATAACATCATCTTATGTTTTCATATATCATTTTTCATGTAACATCATTTTCTTGTATTTCAAACGGATATGTATAATAACTCATTTCTTATACATATCCTCTCATATCAAGATTTCTACCCGTTGAATTTATCTGAAATATCGATGGTTACTCATGTAGTACACTCAAGGTGTACAAATCAGGATCCGTCAATTCAAATTCAATGGTACCCATAAGTAACTATCTCATAAAGTGCACTCTCTAGCCACACATGTATACAACAGGATTACCAGTCCAGGCTAAATCCTTTTTATGACATATGCTCTAAGGAGCTTGATCTGGATTACCTGTCTGGGCTAAATCCAATCCATAACATATGCTCGAGAGGACTTATATCAGGATTACCCATCCGGGCTAAATCCTTTCATAAATAAGGTCAATAGGATTACTCGTCTAAGCTAAATCCTTTCAACAACAAATGCATCCACAACATTCATATAATTAAAATATACACATTCCACATCCATTTCAAGCATATAAGTAACATTTTCATCGTTTGACCTTCATCATCTATCGGGCATTATCATTTAAATTAGACATTTTTAGTTATTGGGCTTGATCGGATATGTAATCATTTCACATTTTTATGACGTTTTTACAATTCACATGAACACAATCAATGCAAGCATGTAAATAAACACAATTTAGTTACACGAACTTACCTCGACAATGTTCGTGTACGTAAAATCTACAAATCCAACATTTTCTTCTTTCCTTGTTCTAGCTCTGAATTTGGTCTATCTGGATCTATACGAGTAAATTTAACATTAATTTACCATATTTCACATTCAAGTGGACTCAATTTTCATCCTAGGTAGAATTACCATTTTACCCCTAACTTTTCCATAAATTCCATTTTCGTCCCTAGGCTCGGAAAATGAAACTTGTGCAAATTACTCCTTATTCCAAGCCTAACCAGAGCCCCATTACAAAATTTACAGCACATGTATTAATAAAATTTCATAATTTTTCCTTCAATTTCACAAGTTTACATTCTAGTCCCTAAATCATTTTTCATCAAAAATCACTTTGTAAAAGTTGTTTATCTATCAATAATCTTTCATTTTCTACCATAAATTTCTAATTTCCAGCATATACATCCATGACCTATTTTTCATACCTTGATAACTTTTCAAATTAATCCCCCAAATAGATAGATTAGACTATCTTGATTCCAAAAATATAAAAATCATTACAAACGGGACAAGGAAACTTACCCCTTGAAAGTTTCTTTTCTCTCACCTTGGGTTTCCATGTGCTTTTAGGTTGAAGATGACATAAAATAAGATGATATTTTTTTTATCATCTTTTTAATTAATAAGTATTTTGCTGTTTCCAATTTAGTCCTTCCCCTTTTTCTATATTTCTATGGATGAGTCAGCAAGAAAAATCTACATACTTTCCTTAATGGTCTAATTACCATATAAAGACCTCTAGTCTTGAATTCCATAGCTATTCAATCCTTACAACTACTAGAATTCAACTTTCGCATTTTATGCGATTTAGTCCTTCTAATAATTAAGCATTAAATCGATAAAATTTTCGTACCAAAATTTTCACATGTCACGTCTATCATATTACAAACCACATAATAAAATAAAAATAAATTTTATTTTTGGCTCGAATTTGTGGTCCAGAAACCACTATTCCGATTTCACCGAAATTGGGTTGTTACAACTCTTCTGTCGAGGATATCAGAACAGTGATAGAATTTTTGAATGTATTACTTGATGGGCTACCGAGTTTACCTCTGAATCTAGAAGTTGAGTTTGGCATTGATCTTTTACCAAGTACATCCCTGGTGTCCATCGCTCTTTATCGTATGGCACCAAAGGAGCCTACAGAGCTTAAGGCTTAACTTCAAGAGCTTCTGGACCGTGGTTTCATCCGTCCTAGTGTGTCTCCGTAGGGGGCACCTGTTTTGTTCGTGAAGAAAAAAGAAGATACCATAAGGGTGTGCATTGATTACCGATAGTTGAATAAGTTGACTATAAATAATAAGTACCCACTTCCGAGGACCGACAATCTATTTGATCAGTTTCGTAGGGCTGCGGTATTCTCGAAAATAGATCTCCGTTTAGGGTATCATCAGCTTAGCGTTAAGGAAGCTGATATTCATACGATGGTTTTTAGGACTCGTTATTGGCACTACAAGTTCCTAGTTATGCCCTTTGGTTTGACGAATGCTCCGGATGTATTCATGGATCTAATGAACCGAGTTTTTTAGCCATATTTGGATCAGTTCGTCGTGGTCTTTGTAATGTCCCAAAACTTGGCCTAGAAGTTTAGACTGAATCTCGGAGGTTACATTGATCACGAAAGTGATCGTAGGTAAAATTTTAGCTTAACCATCTAGAAAGAAAAGGGTATTTAAGTTACGTAAAACTCTCTGTTATAAAATCCTGATATTACAAAAATTTCAGTCCAAAAGACGTTTACGTGCGTAAAAACCCAATATTTATACCACAATATTCAAAATAATACAATTCAAACCATTTATTTATAAATGCGAAATTTATGAGAATATTTTTAAAGTTGATTCTAAAATGTGGTTGTCCGAGACCTCCAACATGCTAAGTCTAGCTACAAAAAACGAAAGTACCTACAAAGGAATAAACTGAGAGGGGGTGAGCTACACAAGCTCAGTGTGAGTTTGAAATGACAGAAAAATGAAAATTAAGTACCATAATAAAAGAAAAATTACGATGGCAATTCGATATCCAAATAATCATCACAACCAAAACAGACACATCAGTACTAAATACATCGATCTATATACCTTTAATCTCTCAATTAGACAGAGAGACAGACAAAATACAGAACAAATGCATCAACATGAAACCAACCCATCCAACCAAACACCTCTTCATCCCCCATTCACACCACAAATGAGCTATAAGAAGCTCAACCAACCCTGCACACCACATAGGACCTCGAAAAGCCCATCCAACCCTACACACCACGCATGTGGAACAAAGCCATGTAAATAGCAGTGTGCAGCTGAACTGCCAGAAGTATCGTACTGTGTGGTAAACCAACTATTGCAGTTGAAACTACCAAATCAGATTAGACTTCCTTCTCTTCATATCCCAAATTTATAATCATAATGCAAATGCAAAAGTGCACACAAAACATTGTCAATCATATAGACACAGAAGCTCATAATCAGTCAATCAATTACAGACACAGTTTCCAAACAGTCACACACCAGTTAAATAGAATCAAAAGTACCATGTTCAATCGACCAAATCCAGGATCATACATCACATTAACGAGTCACTTAGCTAATACAACGATTGTATATAAGAGATATGTTCGAGACAAATTAGAGTCCCAACTACCCTTACTAAAACTTAGCCAGGGGTCGAAACACACAGAACCACAAACTGGTCATAAATCAACACAGTACAAAATTTGGTGAGATAAGGCCACACGACCGTGTGCCTCGGCCGTGTGGAAGTGCCTAGGCCGTGTGAGGGTCTACAAGCCCATGTGGAGGGGACACACGCCCGTGTAAGTCGCCCGTGTAACTCATTGTCCAAAAGTGCTAAAAATAAAGAGTAGAGGAGACACGGCCGTGTGGAGAGCTCACACACTCGTGTGGGGTCACATGCATGTATGGCCAGGCCGTGTGGCACCAAAATTCACCCAAAAACCCTAATTCCTAATTTCACACGGCCGTGTGTGTAACACGCCTAACCCGCATCCATCGCCAGATTAGGGTTAAAGGCGTTACCAGATAGATTGGAAACTTTTACAGACATTACACAATCATATATCAATCGTAGTCAAAGTGTCCCTTAAATAAGTCAAGGAGACCTTAATCATACTTTAGAGTAGGGCCGGGACTAGGCTGAACACTTACAAAAATTCTCAGAAATTTAAAACTTTTCTAAGTTATGCAGGACACACACCCGTGTGGGCAGGCTGTGTGTCTTCCACAGGCACTAGACACGACCGTGTCTTGGTCGTGCCAAAACATAGCATGCATACTGACTTTTCCACGCGGCCACTAGGCACGCCCGTGTACCATGGCCGTGTGCTATTAGGCCATATACTGACTTAATCCCACGGCTACCAGGCACGTCCGTGTGCCAAGTTCGTGCACACTTAGCTAGATCCTGTCTTAATCCCACGGTCACTAGGCACGCCCGTGTGCCACGACCGTGTAGGCAAAACAAACTACTTGTAAAGCCAAATTGCCACCCACAGTAGGGTCATACCTACAAGCACAAGCAATCTTATTTCCACAATCAAATGAAAACGAAAAACATACCAAATGGTCATCATATTATTCCATTCAACCTCATTTCTAACTATGCTAATTTGTTCAATCAATTTCCATGTAAATCCAGGTATAATTCAATCATAACCTCATTAAATTACTAAGGCATCAATTCATCCATAAGCTTACCATTCATAAGGCTATTTCATTGCCATCAAGACATGCCAAATCATGCATCATATATCATATTCACAAATGCATCTTACCAACACTTAACAAGCCACATCTCATGGCTACTTTATACACATTTCAAAGATATCCAAGGTGGCTAGCCTATACATGCCATATCTAACTATATACATTTCCAAAAGATACCAAAATGAGCTTAGGTAGTGTAAGGACGATCCTTGACGGTCCCGAGCCTTCAGTAGCTTTGACGATCTATAAAACAGAAACAAGCACACACACAGAGAGTAAGCTTTTGAAAGCTTAATAAGCCAAATACAAATAAACTTAACATAAAATGCACATAGCCATATTGATATAATGACCATAATGGTTCTCATAACAAATTCATCTCATTCTTTCTTTGGCTCATTTGCTTAGCCATAACTTATCACATTCTCAACTTAAATACCTTATATGCACATAGCTCATTTAAGCATAATTTCACATATCATCTCATCACTTCATTGCACATATCCATTTTATTAAGTTCACATAGATACTTACCTTTCATACACTCCTTGTGTATTTATCAAACATACCTGAAACGGATAAACATTCACGTAATCGTTCATAGCTCAGAATTGCCCGTTGAACCATTCGAAATCTAATAGGTTATACAAAACACTTAGAATAGTCGTACAATGCCAACGTCCCAGACATGGTCTTACATGTAATTAGATGTCGATGCCACTGTCCCAGACAGGGTCTTACACAAATTAATACGATGCCAATGTCCCAGACATGGTTTTATACGTAAGTCTCATATCAATGCCAACGTCCCAGACGTGGTCTTATATGAAATCTCGAATCAATGCCAACGTCCCAGATGTGGTCTTACATGATAAACAGAATAGACACCTATGTCATGACATAGTTAATCCTATCTATTCCTAGGTTCATATGGGACTTCACGGACATTGTCACTAAGTTGATCTTATCTCGGAATTCATGTCTACAACATCTCATAAGCATTCATCATTTTCAATAGTCACATGAACATACATAGTTCAATACAAATACGTTCATTTGTATATTGACTTACCTCGGATCCAGATATTCGATCGGACTCGATTATTTGACTACTTTCGCTTTCTCGCGATCTAAGTCCGTTTTCTTCGGTTCTTGATCTTGAATCAAAGACTTTAATAGCCAAAACCTAGCTTAAATATTTTCTTTCTTTTTCTTCAAACTTTCGGCACCCCAAAGATGAAACATTTATCTTTTCATTAGTTTATTTTATTATAAACATATTATTATACAATTTACCAATTTATCCATTCATTAAACATATAAGATAGATAACAATAGGGTTATTTTGTCATTTACTCACCCACTAACATAAAAAATGGCTTAATTGCCTCTCAAGGCCTCCTCATAAAAAGAACACCTCAAATAGGTGCTTTAGCATATAGCATGCAACTTTCACATTTAATACAATTCAATCCTTTTATCAAATTAAGCACACAGACGGACAAATTAACTTACGAAAATTTAGCACATTCTTAATCATATACCAAAGACACAGAAAATAATATTAAAATATTATTCAGGCTCAAATTCGTGGTCCCGAAACTACTGTTCCGACTAGGGTCTAAACCGGACTGTTAGAATTCTCCCCCTTAGGGATTTTCGTCCCCAAAAATCTTACCATTAAACAAGTTCGGATATTGCTGTTTCATTGAATCTTCGGGCTCCCACGTAGCCTCTTCTATTTTCTGTCGATGCCATAAAACTTTTACTAATGGAATTTTCTTATTTCTCAACTCTTTCACTTCACGAGCTAAGATACAGATCGGTTTCTCTTCATAAGTCATGTTAAATCAGATTTCAAACTCAGACGGAGTTATCACATGTGACAGATCAGAACGATATCTACGGAGCATCAAGACATGAAATACATTATGTATCTTTTCTAATTCGGAGGGCAACAACAATCTGTATGCAATAGGTCCAACTCGCTCAATGATCTAATACGGTCCGATAAATCTCGGATATAATTTACCTTTACGCCCGAATCAGAGTACTTTTTTCCACGGAGACACTTTCAGAAATACTTTGTCACTGATCTCATACTCAATATCTTTTCTTTTTAAGTCTGCATAAGACTTCTGACGATCAGATGCTACTTTCAAACTTTCTCGGATTACTTTCACTTTTTGTTTAGTGTCTTTTATTAAATCGACCCTGTGTATCATGTGTTCACTGAGCTCAGTCCAATACAGAGGTGTTCTACATTTATGTCCGTACAAAGCTTCATAAGGTACCATCTTGATGCTTGACTGAAAACTATTGTTATATGCAAATTCAATCAAAGGTAAGTACTGTTCCCACGTACCGTTAAACTCAAGAATACAACGTCTTAACATGTCTTCGAGAATCTGAATAATTCATTCGGACTGACCATCCGCTTGCGGATGAAAAGCTGTACTGAAATGCAATTTCGTGCCTAAGGCTTCTTGCAATTTCTTCCAGAACCTTGATGTAAACCTCAGATCTCTATCTAACACAATAGATAGTGGCACCCCATGCAATCTCACAATCTCAGAAATGTAAAGCTCGGCTAGTTGATCAAGCTAATAGTCAGATCTTATTGGAATAAAATGGGCGGATTTCGTCAATCTATCAACTACAACCCAAATCATATCTTTCTTTTTTGGAGTCAGAGGTAATCCCAAAACAAAATCCATTGCTATTATATACCATTTCCACTCAAGAATCAAAATTAGCTGTAGCAATCCAGACGGAACCTGATGTTTAGCTTTAACTTGCTGACAGACTAAACACTTTGAAACAAAATCAGAGATGTCTCGTTTCATTCCAGACCACCAATAATGTTGCTTCAAATCATGATACATTTTAGTGCTTCCCAGATAAACAGTTAGTCGACTATTATGGGATTCACTCAAAATCAACTAAATCAACTCTGAGTTTCTCAGAACACAAACTCGATCTCGGAATCTCAGACAATCATTAGTATCCACTCAGAATTCAAAATCAGAATTTGGATCACACTGAGCTCGTTTCACTAACAACTCATTATCCACTTTTTGAGCATCACATATCTGTTGTAAAAACAACGGTTTTGCTTTCAATTCAGCTACCACTGCACTATCATCAAACAAATCTAATTGAGTATTCATAGCCCGTAAAGCAGACAATGATTTCTGGCCCAAAGCATCAGCTACAACATTTGCTTTACCCGGATGGTAATCTATCATAAGCTCATAATCTTTCAACAACTCTAACCATCTTCTCTGACGCAGATTCAAGTTTTTCTGGGTCATCAAGTATTTCAGACTTTTATGATCAGAAAATACGTGACATTTCTCACTGAACAGATAATGTCACCAAATCTTTAATGCTAAAACAATCGCAGCTAACTCGAGATCATGAGTCGGATAATTCTTTTCATGAGGCTTCAATTGTCTCGAGGCGTAAGCTATTACTTTACCTTCTTGCATCAGAACACATCCCAGACCATTTAACGAAGCGTCACTGAATATTACGAATTCTTTACCAAATTCTGGCTGTACTAAAATTGGAGCTTCTGTCAAAAAGGCTTTCAATTGATCAAAGCTTTTCTGACACTTATCAGACCATTCAAATCTAACATCCTTCTGAAGCAATTTACTCAGTGGAATAGCTATCATAGAAAATCCTTTTACAAACTGGCGATAATAACCAGCTAGTTTGAGGAAACTACGGACTTTAGATACATTTTTCGGATGCTTCCAATCTAAGATAGCAGAAATCTTGTTTGGATCAACTCGTACACCAGAGGCCGATACAATATGTCCCAGAAAACTAACTTCACGTAACCAGAATTCACATTTATTGAATTTCGCATACAATTACTTTTCTCGTAGAGTTTGCAATACAATTCTTAAATGCTCACCATGTTCAGTTTCATCTCGTGAATAAATCAAAATATCGTCAATGAATACAATAACAAATCGATCTAGGTACGGTCTAAATATTCTATTCATCAGATCCATAAAAATAGCAGGAGCATTCGTTAATCCAAAAGGCATCACTAAGAATTCATAATGTCTGTACCTTGTTCTGAAAGTAGTCTTCAGAATGTCTAAATCTTTCACTCTCAATTGATAGTATCCCAATCTCATATCAATCTTTGAAAACACCGTGGCTCCTTTGAGCTGATCAAACAAATCATTAATCCTGGGCAACAGATATTTATTCTTTATTTTCACCTTGTTCAACTAACGATAGTCAATGCACATTCTCATCGTGCCATCCTTCTTTTTCACAAACAGAACGGGAGCACCCCAAGGTGAGAAACTCAGTCTAGCGAACCCTTTATCAGTCAACTCTTACAACTGTGACTTTAACTCTTTCAATTCTGTTGGTGCCATTCTATACGGAGCTATCGAAATAGGTGTTGTACCGAGCAATAAATCAATACCAAATTCAACTTCACGTATCAGAGGCAATCCCAGTAGTTCTTCAGGGAATATATCAGAAAACTCACAAGAGTGGCACTGATTCAACTTTCCTTTCAGACACTTTCGAATCAATCACATAAGTAAAATATGCCTCATATCTCTTTTTCACATAACTTTGAGCTCTTAATATATATATCACAGCAGGCACTCCATTCAAATCATTAGACTCAACCCTAACTATTTCATCATTCAAACATCTCAAATCAATAGTCTTCCTTTTACAGTTCACAATAGCTTCATGTAATGACAACCAGTCCATTCCCAAAATAATATCAAACTCATCAAATGGTAATAACATCAAATCAGCAGGAAAATAGATATTTCGAAACATCAACGGACAGTTCTTGCATACTTTGTCAACCAGAACACTTTTACCTAAGGGGTTCGACACTTTTATAACAAACTCAGTAGACCCTACAGGCAAAGTCTTACTGGATACTAAGTTCATACACATATATGAATGAGTAGAACCAGGATCTGTAAATGCAATCACAGAAGTACCATAAAGTGTAAATGTACCGTTATAACATCTGGAGATGAAGCTTTTTCTCGAGCTCTGATAGCATACGCACTGGCTGGGGCTCTAACTTCGGATCTCGCAACAGTATCTCTCGTAGTCCTTTTACTACCACTGACATTTCTTGCATTCCAGGGAGGTCTACCTCTCACTGGGATGTTATCGGATCTCGAATTTTGAGCAATTTCTTGCTCAACAGACTCTGGGCCATCACAGATGAAATGATCTAACGACCCACATCTGAAACAAGCTTTATCATTCAATCTACAACTACCCGAATGTCTTTTACCATAATGTTTACACTCGGGTCGCTCGGATCTAACATTTCCAAAACTTGCTATTGAAGTTGCCGAAGCTTTAGAACTCAATTGTGATCTAGTTCGATCTCTACTCGAATATCCCACATTCAACTTTGAACGGCTATGCTCATCTCGGAATTTCTTCGAAATAGACTGAAATGATCTACTCTGAAATCTCTTTCTTACATCTCTAGCTTCAGACTCAGCTTTCATTTTATCTTTCCCAAGTGCTTCAGCTTTGCACGCTCAATCAACAAGCACAACAAACTCTTTTATCTCGAGAATCTCGACTAGTAAACGAATATCTTCATTAAGGCCGTCTTCAAATCTTTTACACATTATTGCTTCAGTCGATACATATTTGCGAGCATAGTGACTCAGTCTCACGAACTCTCGCTCACATTTAGTGATAGACAAACGACCCTGTTTCAATTCTAAAAATTCTTTCCGTTTCCGATCGATGAATCTTTCACTGATATATTTCTTCCAGAACTCAATCTGAAAGAAGTCCCACGTGACTCGCTCTTTCGGAATAATAGAAATTAGAGTTTTCCACCACTGATAGGCCGCATCTCAAAGTAGTGATACAACACATTTAATATTTTCTTCCAGAGTCAAAGACATTTCATTGAATACCCGAATTTTATTTTTCTAACCAAAACTTGGCCTTTTCGGTATCATCATCACTAATGGCCCTGAACTCTTCAGGCCCATACTTACTGATTTTGTCTACCGGAGGCTTATTCAACAGATTCAGATTCAAAATCGAAGGTATAACAGATGTCTGAGGTAGATTAACTGGGGACAGAGGATGTGAAACAACCGGATTATTTCTAACAAATTGAGTGAACCATTCACTCATCATCTGGAAGAAAGCTTGTTTAGCTTCTCCCTCTTGACCACTCGTAGCTGGTCTCGAATCAGATGGCACGTCCCTTGCGTGAGAGCAGGCATTACTTTTTACATCGTCAGCTACGGCTCTTTCGAGATCCATTGCTATACGAAAATCACATTTTACACGTCAGGATTCATCATACTATCACAGTTCAGATATATGGCATGTATAGCTAGACTCGACACGCTACGTTAGTTTGAGAATTGACTAAACCATAGCTCTGATAACAATCAAATGTAACACCCCTAACCCGCATCCATCACCAGATTAGGGTTAAAGGCATTACCGGACAGATTAGAAACTTTTACAGACATTACACACAATCATATATCAATCGTAGTCAAAGTGTCCCTTAAATAGGTCAACGAGACCTTAATCATGCTTTAGAGTTGGGCCGGGACTAGGCCGAAAACTTACGAAAATTCTCGAAATTTTAAAACTTTTCTAAGTTATGCAAGACACACGCCCATGTGGGCAGGCCGTGCGTCTTCCACGGGCACCAGACACGACCGTGTACCATGGTCGTGTGCTCTTAGGCCATGTACTGACTTAATCGCACGGCTACCAGGCACGTCTATGTGCCAAGTGTGTGCACACTTAGCTAGATCTTGTCTTAATCCCATGGTCACTAGGCACGCCCATGTGCCACGACCATGTAGGCAAAACAGGCTACTTGTAAAGCCAAATTGTCACCCACAATAGGGTCATACCTACAAGCGACAATGATCGTGTCTATCGAGTCTTAAAATTTATAAAAAGAATGATCGAACCTGGAAACTAACTCTGACAACGATTTGAGGCAAGAGCACCTATCGAACAGTAGTATAGTTAAGGCAAGACCGGAATGTCGAATCCCAAAGGAACCAAAAGTACTAATACTAACTCTCTTTTTATTATTTAGCCTAAGAATTAAAGTGATCTTTATCTAATCTAAAATTAACTAACAAATAAACTAAAGACTCTAAGACAAAGAAGAATGAATTTGGGAAAATAATTGGAAGAAAAACCAATTGATTAAGACGAAACCCAAGGAAGAATCCACCTAGACTTCACTTGTTATCTAACTCTGAACCAGACGATTTATTCATTTGACTTGATCCGTAAGATTCCCTAAGTTATATTAATCCCTTTCTTGAGGCGACTAACGTCTAACCCTAGGTTGATTAATTGAAATCTCTTTCTAATTAAAACCCCTAGAATCGCATTAACTCGATCTATGAACTCCCATATTAGGTTTCACCCTAATTCGACAAAATCTCGTCACCCTATCTCTAGGTGCGCGATCAACTCCGCTTAATTATGCTAGATCTACTCTTAGGCAGGGACTTTTGCTCCTCCACCTAAGCACATCATACTTGAATTAATATCCTAGAAATATCCACACAAGAATTAAGAACACATAATTAAGAACAAGTCAAATATTTATCATATAGTTCAGCAAACAATAACAAGATTCATCTTAGGTTTCATCCCCCTCAGGTATCTGAGGGTTTAGTTCATAACAATAAAAGAAAACATCTCAAAAGTAAAGATAAAACAAAACATAAGAAATCCCTAAAACCCCCTGATGGAATTGAAGGAGAGATCCTCCGTCTTGAGTATAACTCCGGCTTCTTGAGATGGATCAACTGGCTATCTTCGAGTAAATCTCCACAAATCTGCCTCCTTTGGCCTAGTCGGATAGCCCCTGACCAAAGCCTTGGGTTCCCCCTTTTTTCGTCATTGGGTGCTCTCTTGAGTATAAAACATAAAAAGAAAGGATTAAGAGCACCTTTTTACATAATTCAAGGCTTAAATCATCCAAAAGCATGCTAAATGTGGGCTTAAAATATGTTACGTTTACGGTTTATCAAATACCCCCACACTTAAGCTTTTGCTTGTCCTCAAGCAGAATTCTCAACTTACAATTAAAACGAACTACCTTGATTCATAATATTCATCAATAATGTTTCATCATAATTCATTAATAATTCATACATGGATAACTCAACTCAAAGAGTCCTAAAGATTCAAACAATCAAAGTCATAGTTTTTATAGTATGAAAACATAGGTGTTTCCCTTTACCTAAATTATTATCTCTGATTCAAAATCGACAAGAGTTGAAATCCTCACTAAATATTCACTCAAACCACTCGAAGTGTTTAAGGTTCAAAATTAAGCACTCAGAAGTCGAACATGAAGAGTTAATCCCATAGGCTTGCATGAAAATCAAATCTCCACCACTATAATATGAGATGATACACAAATCAAAAGGTCTTTAATAGGGTTGTAATGGGGCTTGGGTTAAAGGTGTGAATAAAGGCTGAATTAGAATGTTAGAATCAAGATTGACTTGACAAATTACCTAACTAGAAACAACAAACTGAATATAAGTAATTATATCAATTGGAAACTAATAATACTAGTATTGATAATACTTTAATACGAGCTTTTTCAATAATTGGAATTTAATGTATAAGCTCACCTAATCACAAAACTAATAATGAATACACTTCGTTTTCATTTTTTTAAGAATAAGTCAAATATATAATAAAGGATAAATTCAACTACTTGAAATAAAGATCATAGTCAGGCAACTGATCAAATCAAATCTCGACATAAGGGTAGTCAAAAGGAATGGTGATAACAAATACAAAGGGTTTTAGGTTAATATTAGTGGGTGAGTCAATAAAAAGTGTTGTTAGGATTAAATGGGATTCACTAGGGGTTAATTATGAAGGTAGGCTTTTAGTGGAGTGAGTTGGTTAAAACCTAGGTGCCTTTATCATCTCTGTATATCAAATCAAAGGTGTGGTCTCGACAAGTATAATCGATGCAGGTTCTAGAATAACCAGTCAATGTTGACACACTCATAATAAATAAAGTGAGCACGAAAAAGAATATATGCTCGTATAAGGTTCAAAGGCTCACAAAAATTATGGGTATTTGATATCAACCTCGTAAATTTCAAACTTAAAGGTAATAATTAAATTCAGGTCAACAACCTAAAAATTTTAAATTTGAAAAAAAAAATAGTCTTATCATGCTTGATTCTCTAGTATCCTTCAAATTTAATAATCAATGCACAATTATCCATGACTTAATCCAAAACATATCAATAAAAATCATAAATCAAAGGAATTTTCATTCTAATCATAATATGAGAAACTTACTTCAAGACAAGATATCATTCAGGGATTTGAGAATAACGAAGAAAGTTAGGCACTTTCTTGAAATAACTATTCACCCCCACACTTAAGATGTACATTATCCTCAATGTACAAAGATATATGCATTTTAAGAGAGAGAGGGAGGTGAGACTTCCTGAATTTGGATGGTTTCCTGGAGTTGGAAGTCGATAGGGGTGGTGGCTGCTACCGAGCTCTGCGCTAGATGAAGAAATTAGGGAGCTTGTAGAGAATTAGCCAGGAATTATTAAAACACATTTAAAACACACTAAATATATAATTGCTTGGGGATATGGTATACGAGGTTTGTACTCTTTGATTATTGGTTTTGGCTTGTTATTAACCTCAACCATAGTTTTTTTCTACCGCATTCTTTTGCTTTGAATTAGGTTCGTCTAACCCTTCACTATCTTGAGCTGTTATGGCTTGAACTTGCTCCCTTGGGTTAGTCTCGGTGTTGCTCGGTAGTCTTCCCTGTGGTCTCTTAGAAATCTGCTTAGCAAGTTGCCTGAATTGATCCATGAACTCCTATGACAATGCCTCAAGTTTTGTTTCCACCTTCTGGAAACGTGTTTCTGAGGCTGCTATGAAGTTTGTTAGCACTTCTTCAAGGTTCAGCTTCTTTTCCTGTGGGTAGGGCTGTTGTTGGAAGTTTTGGGATGATTGTTGCCTTTGATTTCTTTGACCTCCCCATGAGAAATTGGGGTGGTTTGTCCAACCTGGATTATAAGTATTACTAAAAGGGTTATTGTTAGATCAGAAATTGTTACCCATATAGTTCATTTGTTCGCTCTCAATGCCCTGTCCGTAGGGTAGGTACTCAGGATTCACCACTTCTTCACTTGCGTCGCACTGTATAACTGGATGTGCCTGCGAAGAACCATAGAAACTATCAAATTTTTTATGTAGCGATTCTACCTGATTTGATAGCGCAGTCACTGCATCAATGTTGAAAACTCCAGCTGCTTTGGATGGCCTTGTCCTTGTAACTTGCCACTGATAGTTATTCAGTGACATCTCTTCTATAAACTCGTAGGCTACTTCAGGAGTTTTGTTGTTCAGGGTTCCGCCGGCAGTTGAATCGATTAATTGTCATGTTGAAGGGTTCACACCATTGTAAAAAGTTTGGACCTATGGCTATAATGGTAATCCATGGTGTGGACACCTTCTCAACAAATCCTTGTATCTCTCCCATGCATCGTAAAGTGTCTCTGAATCTATCTGCACAAAAGAAGAGATATCATTCCTTAATTTGGCCGTTTTGGCCGGTGGAAAATATTTTAATAAAAATTTTTCGATCATTTGATCCCATGTAGTGATTGATCTTCGTGGAAAAGAATGTAACCACTGTTTGGCTTTATTTCTTAAAGAAAAGGGAAATAACTGAAGACGGATGGCATTATCAGAAACGCCATTTACCTTGAAGGTATCGCAGAATTCTAGAAAACTTGCTAAGTGTGTGTTAGGATCTTCATCCTGCAAACCATCAAACTGAACAAACTGTTGTATCATCTGTATAGTGTTAGGTTTCAGTTCAAAATTATTTGCAGCAATAGTAGGCCTAACAATACTAGACTCAGTTCCTATTAAACTAGGTTTAGCATAATCATACATAGTACGTGGAGTATGATGTTCAGCCATCTCTAGAGGTGGCAGATTATTCTCAGTCATCTCTTCTGTGGTATTTATTTCGGCTTCTTTCTCTTTGTCTATGTAGTTTAGGCTTCGCCTTATTTCTCTGTGATTTCTACAAATGGTACCTTCAATATCACTATCGTAAAGCAGGGGTCCTGTCGGGTTCCTTCTAGTCATAAACTAGAGGTACCTGAAAGGAACAAAAAGAAAGAAAGAAAATTTTAGAAAACTAAAATTTAATTGCAAAAATAAAAATAAATAATAAATATGGCTAAAGTAATAAAAATTAAGCGTTCTTAATATTTCAGTTCCCCGGCAATGGCACCAAAAACTTGATCGTGTCTGTCGAGTCTTAAAATTTATAAAAAGAATGATCGAACCTGGAAACTAACTCTGACAACGATTTGAGGCAAGCGCACCTATCGAACAGTAGTATAGTTAAGGCAAGACCGGAATGTCGAATCCCAAAGGAACCAAAAGTACTAATACTAACTCTCTTTTTATTATTTAGCCTAAGAATTAAAGTGATCTTTATCTAATCTAAAATTAACTAACAAATAAACTAAAGACTCTAAGACAAAGAAGAATGAATTTGGGAAAATAATTGGAAGAAAAACCAATTGATTAAGACGAAACCCAAGGAAGAATCCACCTAGACTTCACTTGTTATCTAACTCTGAACCAGACGATTTATTCATTTGACTTGATCCGTAAGATTCCCTAAGTTATATTAATCCCTTTCTTGAGGCGACTAACGTCTAACCCTAGGTTGATTAATTGAAATCTCTTTCTAATTAAAACCCCTAGAATTAGGTTTCACCCTAATTCGACAAAATCTCGTCACCCTATCTCTAGGTGCGCGATCAACTCCGCTTAATTATGCTAGATCTACTCTTAGGCAGGGACTTTTGCTCCTCCACCTAAGCACATCATACTTGAATTAATATCCTAGAAATATCCACACAAGAATTAAGAACACATAATTAAGAACAAGTTAAATATTTATCATATAGTTCAGCAAACAATAACAAGATTCATCTTAGGTTTCATCCCCCTCAGGTATCTGAGGGTTTAGTTCATAACAATAAAAGAAAACATCTCAAAAGTAAAGATAAAACAAAACATAAGAAATCCCTAAAACTCCCTGAAGGAATTGAATGAGAGATCCTCCGTCTTGAGTATAACTCCGGCTTCTTAAGATGGATCAACTGGCTATCTTCGAGTAAATCTCCACAAATCTGCCTCCTTTGACCTAGTCGGACAGCCTCTGATTAAAGCCTTGGGTTCCCCCTTTTCTCGTCATACTTAGGGTGTTTATATAGGCTTTTGAATATGTTACTTTGCCCCTAAGTATCCAAATCCGAATGAAACTCTTCTTTCCTACGACAGGGACACGTCCATGGCACACGCCCGTGTAAGTCGTGGTCAGGCCGTGTTCGATCCTATTGAATTGGGCACGACTGTGTAGATTGGGCCAGGCCGTGTCGATTTCGTGATATGGCCCATTTACTCCGGTTTGGGCCTTTTTTCCGTTCTTTTCGTCATTGGGTGCTCTCCTGAGTATAAAACATGAAAAGAAAGGATTAAGAGCACCTTTTTACATAATTCAAGGCTTAAATCATCCAAAAGCATGCTAAATGTGGGCCTAAAATATGTTACTTTTACGGTTTATCACACAAGCAATCCTATTTCCACAATCAAATGGCAACCAAAAACATACCAAATAGTCATCATATTATTCCATTCAACCTCATTTCTAACTATGCTAATTTGTTCAATCAATTTCCATATAAATCCAAGTATAATTCAATCATAACCTAATTAAATTACTAAGGCATCAATTAATCCATAAGCTTACCATTCATAAGGCTATTTCTTTGCCATCAAGACATGCCAAATCATGCATCATATATCATATTCACAAATGCATATTACCAGCACTTAACAAGCCACATCTCATGGCTACTTTATACACATTTCAAAGATATCCAAGGTGACTAGCCTATACATGCCATATCTAACTATATACATTTCCAAAAGATACCAAAATGAGCTTAGGTAGTGTGATGACGATCCTTGACGATCCCGAGCCTTCAGTAGCTTTGACGATCTATAAAACAGAACAAGCACACACACACAGAGTAAGCTTTTGAAAGCTTAGTAAGCCAAATACAAATAAACTTAACATAAAATGCACGTAGCCATATTGATATAATGACCATAATGGTTCTCATAACAAATTCATCTCATTCTTTCTTTGGCTCATTTGCTTAGCCATAACTTATCACATTCTCAACTTAAATACCTTATATGCACATAGCTCATTTAAGCATAATTTCACATATCAGCTCATCACTTCATTGCACATATCCATTTTAGTAAGTTCACATAGATACTTACCTTTCATACACTCTTTGTGTATTTATTAAACATACCTGAGACGGATAAACATTCACGTACTCATTCATATCTCGGAATTGCCCGTTGAACCGTTCGAAATCTAATAGGATATATAGAATATTCAGAACAGTCGTACAATGCCAACGTCCCAAACATGGTCTTACATGTAATTAGATGTCGATGCCACTGTCCCAGACAGGGTCTTACACGAATTAATACGATGCCAATGTCCCAGACATGGTCTTATACATAAGTCTCATATCGACGCCAACGTCCCAGATGTGGTCTTACACGAAATATCGAATCAATGCCAACGTCCTAGACATGGTCTTACATGATAAACAGAACAGACACCTATGTCATGACATAGTTAATCCTATCTATTCCTAGGTTCATACGGGACTTCACAGACATTGTCACTAAGTCGATCATATCTCGGAATTCATGTATACAATATCTCATAAGCATTCATCATTTTCAATAGTCATATGAACATACATAGTTCAATACAAATACGTTCATTTGTATATTGACTTACCTCAGATCTAGATATTCGTTCGGACTTGATTATTTGACTACTTTCGCTTTCCTACGATCTAAGTCCATTTTCTTCAGTTCTTGATCTTGAATCAAAGACTTTAATAGTCGAAGCCTAGCTTAAATATTTTCTTTCTTTTTCTTCAAACTTTCGGCACCCCAAAGATGATAACATTCATCTTTTCATTAGTTTATTTTATTATAAACATATTATTATACAATTTACCAATTTTCTATTCATTAAACATATAAGAAAAATAACAATAAGGTTATTTTGTCATTTACTCACCCATTAACATAAAAATGGCTTAATTTCCTCTCAAGGCCTCCTCATAAAAAGAACATCTCAAATAGGTGCTTTAGCATATAGCATGCAACTTTCACATTTAATACAATTCAATCCTTTTATCAAATTAAGCACACAGACGGACAAATTAACTTACGGAAATTTAGCACATTCTTAATCACATACCAAAGACACAGAAAATAAAATTAAAAAGTTATTTAGGCTCAGATTCGTGGTCCCGAAACCACTGTTCCGACTAGGGTCTAAACTGGACAGTTATAGTATGAGCCACCCATGTGGGGTACACGCCCGTGTAGCCACCTGTGTGGTCACAAAACCACCCGAAACAGTCTGCAAAATGTTCCTTTGATGTCAAAATGTTCCCCAACCCTCTTTAACTCAAGAATAAGTCAAAAACACATAGAATTCCAAACGATTCCACAAAAATGAAACTTCAATTGATAAATTTCAGAAACCCACAAACCATGCCAAAATTCACAGGACCAAATCAGAATTTCAGAAAAAAAGGAAAAATTTTCGAACCCACACATGAATTCGCGATTCCAAACACCAAAGAAGATCGGAACGCCTCCTCAACACAATTCTGAAATCTCAATTACACAAAAAAAAAACCAATATCATCACCATACCAATCTAACACTTATGAATAACCTAAAATTGCTCTACCAGAAACCAAGAACACCACTTACCTCTACTCGAAACCTTGAACTACCCAAAAACCATCAACAAAAATTAAATAGGAGAACTTAATGGCAGAGAAATGTATAATTTTTAAATCCCAAAGAAAAAAAAGATGAGAAGAAAAGTAAAAACTGACAAGAGAGAGTGGGGAGAGAAACAAGAGAACGTGAAAGTGATTTTGGGAAGTTTTATCCAAAAAAAATAATTAAAATTAAAAGTAAAATAGGTATTTTGGACTTTAAAATAAAACTAAATAAAAATTATTTCCTCAAACCACACACATGAGGGCTCGAACTCAGAACCCAGTGGTACACTAACACACAACAAACCACCAGATCAGTAGGCCCATTTTGTCACCTAAGCACGCAACTAAACACAATAGCACAACCTACTCACTGACCCTAACCCCAAAGCTCAACACTTCTAACCCCAAAATATAGGGTATTATAGTCTTCATCGACGATATTCTGGTGTACTCTAAGACTGAGGATGAGCATGATAAGCATCTTAGAGTAGTGCTTCAAATACTTAAAGAGAAACAGCTTTACGCTAAGTTGAGCAAGTGTGAATTCTGGTTGGGAGAGGTAACATTTCTAAGGCACGTGGTTTTTGCTGAAGGGATCCGAGTTGATCTTGGAAAGATTGAGGTTGTGCTTGATTGGAAACAGCCTAAAAATGTCTCTGAGATTCATAGCTTTCTGAGTCTTGCTGGATATTATCAGCGGTTTGATAAGGGGTTCTCACTGATTACAGCTTTTCTAACTAAGCTTTTATGCAAGAAAGACCAAAGCTCAAGTCTATTTTGACTCAAGCTCCTGTTCTGGTAAAGAGTTTGTGCTTTACAATGATGCATCGCACGTTTGTTTGGGATGTGTACTGATGCAAGATGGTAAGGTTATGGCTTATGCATCCCGTCAGCTTAAGTCATACGAGGGGAATTATTCGGCACACGATCTTGAGTTAGCTATCATGGTGTTTGCTTTAAAGATCTAGAGGCACTATCTGTATGGTGAGAGGTGTATCATCTACATCGATCACAAGAGCCTCAAGTACCTCCTTACACAGAAGGAGTTGAATCTTAGGCAATGTAGATGGATTGAGCTGCTTAAGGATTATGATTGTACGTTAAAGTATCATTTCGATAAGGATAATATGGTGGCTGATGCTTTCAGTCGTAGAGCAATGTCTGATTTGAGGGCAATGTTCATTCATCTTAGTTTGTTTGATAATGGAGGTCTTTTAGTCGAGTTGCAAGTTAAGCCAGCTTGGATTGATCAGATTAGGGATAAGTAGTTGGGGGATGATTCTCGGGTTTTGCGTTTTTGTCAGGTTGAGAGCGGCAGTTCATCTAATTTTGGGTTGAATAAGGATGAAGTTCTGTGTTTCCAAGGACGGGTTTGTGTACTGAATGATTCTGATCTGAGACGGTCAATCCTGAGGGAAGCGCATAATAGCCTTTATGCTATGCATCCCGGTGGTAATAAGATGTATCGGGATCTCTGTGAACTATATTGGTGGTCGGGCTTAAAACGAAAGGTAACGAATTTTGCTGCTCGTTGTCTGATGTGCAATCAAGTTAAGGTTGAGCACCAGTTGCCTTCTGGTTTGCTCCAACTCATTAAGATTCCGTTATGGAAGTGGGAACGTGTGACGATGGACTTCGTTAGTAGGTTGCCTTTAACACCAACTAAGAAGGATTCTGTTTGGGTCTTCGTGTATTGATTGACCATGTCCGCCCATTTTATTCCTATTCGAATTGACTATTCTCTGAAAAGTTAGTAAAGCTCTACATTTCTGATATTGTGTAACACCCCAAACCCGGCCTAGACGTTACGACTAGATCTGACGTGTCACATCGGAGTGCTGATTTGAAAATTGGTCTTGTCGATGCAAATTCGTGACTAAAGTTTTAAATCTCTTTTTGAAAACGTTGGGGTTCTAAAATCAAAACTTGTTATTCCCTTATTGGTTATATCATTTATTACAAGTTTATTAATCAGGATTAAATATCGCGGAAGCTTTTCCAAATGTAAACTTTAAAATTTGAAAATGCGTGATTTTCTTTGGAAATAGCTATTATTTTGAAAACCCGTATTTTCTAATCTAACAGGTTAAGTAAAAAGTTAAACCAAATAAAAGTTAAAAACCTCAAATGTCCTTATTACAAAAATATCTCCCCCAAAATAAATAACTTAAAGAAAACTAGGTTTAAATCAAAACACTTGCGAACGTGTGGCCACCTCCGAGTCCCTCGCAGCTCCAAATCCTCTATGGCTGTGGATTACCTGTACGGTTAAAAGAAAATGGTGAGTTACGAGAACTCAGTGTGTAATCCCCTATCATGCAGTAATAGTATGGGCCCAAGCCCTGTTCAGTAAGATATCAGTCTGGGCTTTAGCCCTATACAGTAATAGAGTGGGTCTAAGCCCAAAATTCTAACAGTGCAGAACAGAGATGCAACCCAACCCAACCCAATCCAGCCAACACACCACCCGTACCAACCAACACACCATGTGGGGATTAAGTCGACCCACCCAGCCAGCACACCAATATCGCAGCATAGGTGCTAAAAAGTAACGCAGCAAAGCTGCTAATAACTGTAAACATGGCCAAGCCACTAGAATCAGAATACGTGGCGAAGCCACTAAAACAGTAAAAACGTGGCAGAGCCACTAGTACAGTACTTCCTCCAAATTAGAAACCCAACCCCAATGCAGTATATCGTGTCATAAATAGTACATGTATGCAGTATGTCATATCGAAACTAGTCATATAAGTATCATACACACATCACTTAACCTACCACTAGGGGTATAATGGTCGTTTCATCGGTTAGGGGTAAAACGGTAATTTTACCCCTCAGGGGTATTTCGATAATTTTACCCTTTGAGGGTATTTCAATAATTTTATCCTTCAAGGGTATTTCGATAATTTCACCCATCAAGGGTATTTCGGTAATTTTACCCTTCAAGGGTTTTTCGATAATTTTATGAGGGTATTTCAATAATTTTAGTCCTATAACGACTTTTCAAAGGCTTATAGTCACCTCGAGCGACACAGATACCCTTTTTGGTCGAAACAGTGTAATTGGGCCCAAAGCCTAATTTTCGGCCCAAGTAGGCCCACACGCTCGTGTGGCTCATTCAGCCCAATTTCAGTCACAGCTATGCAAACTTCGTAGCCCAATCCATTATCTGTCACTATCATGAATTTTACCCATGTGGGGCCCATGGGCCCAATAGGCCTACATGGCCAATCTTGGCCCAACGAGGCCCATTACGACCTAAGCCCATGAGAATGTTCGTGGCAGCCTCAATAGTCTATCACCAATGATTGTGGCTCGGTTTACCCCTACGAGCATTCGCATGGTCGAGAGCCCTCAGATACCGAAGTTTCGGCTTTTCGACTTTTACCGATTCACAATTAATCAGGGGTGTGAATACACACCTTTATTCATCTCTTTTACAGAAACAACATTGGTGTACGATTACACACCTGTTACGAGTTGTAGTTTGAAGCGTTTCCAAGACACTTATGATAACAACCGCCCCATTAATTAGTCACAAACCCTTGTTAATCCATAATATTGAAACGCTTTAATCTATCTAACGTTACTTACCACGAAAAAAAAAGATCTCTTGCAGTGGAAAAGTAATCGGCCTACCCCTTAGTTAAGGAAAACGAGTCCCTAGTAACATTCGACGAAAAAGAAAGTATTAGCAATACATATCTCCATGGCAACTAGGGGAAAAGCCTTTCGGCCCAAGAGAAACAAAATAGAGTAAGGAGAAGGAAGCCAACCAAGATTCGGCTAAAGTCACCACTTACCTATCAATCGAAGAGATTCAGAAACGGTTAGGAATGAAGAGAAGAAGGTGCTTAGGCCTTAATAAATTCAGTCAACACAAGAAGAACAAAGAGAAAAGAAATGGATTCAGTAAAGAAGGAATTACGGGAAGAAGAAAAGAGGAATGCCGAGTAGATAAATGGATGAAGAAAGAGAAGAACTTCGAGGGAGAACTCAGCACCTGGCGTTTAAGTTTCAACAAAGAATGGGCAGCAATTGCGAATAAAGATAGAAGGAAAAAAAATGACCCAAATGGTAAAAGGTTGCACGAGATGCCACAAAAGAACAAATCCTGAAATTTGCAAAGAGGTTTCCAGTTTTTCTCCTCACACAAAGCTACCAAAATGCTCAAATGACACCCCTCTAGCCGAAATTCCCCTTACTCTTCCTCTCCCAACCGGCCAAGATTCCCCTCAAATCCCAACTCCTTTAAACACTCCACCAATTCCTCCTTGAATTGCTCCCAGCCTCCCATTCGAAATTGTTGACGAAGTCTCCAACCTCTTCTGCAGAGTTTGATTCAAACTCTACCTCACACACCACCAAGTTATAAAATAAAAGCCTCCTATTTACATGTTATGGGATTCGAACCCCAATTCCCTTGCCACCCTAGTGACGCCACAGCCATCAAGCCACGAGCTCATTTGTGACATAGAAACACACATATTTAAACATAAGTCCTAACTGCTAGCACCTAGTTTCACTTAAGAGCAAAAATTAAAATTTTTCCAAGGCTCAGGCTTCCTAAGGACCCTCAAATACTTAGCCATTCAAGCACACATGGAATTTAAGCCAAAACAGCAAAATTACAAGCCCTACATTTTTGGGGCATTACATATTGCAAGACTTCACAGGGTTCCAGTTTTGATAATCTCTAATAGGGATCCTTGCTTCACTTCTCGGTTTTGGAAGAAACTCCATGAAGTTTTAGGTTCGAGATTGGACTTCAATACTACGTTCTATCCTCAGACTGATGGTCAATTTGAGAAGGTGATTCAAATACTAGAGGATATGCTTCGAAGCTATGTGATTGATTTTTAAGGTAGTTGGGAGGATTTTCTGCCATTAGCTGAGTTCGCCTACAATAATAATTTTTAGTCTAGCATCCAGATGGCGCCTTACGAGGCTTTGTATGGTCGTAAGTGTCATACTCCGCTATGTTGGACTGAGTTGGGTGAACGGCAGGTTTTGGGTCCTGAGTTGGTTTCCGAGACTGAAGTTAAGGTTAGACTGATTCGAGATTGTCTGAAGGCGATTTCTGATAGACAGAAGTCGTATGCGGATTTGAAAAAGAGGGATATCAAGTACTCTGTGGGTGATTTCGTATTCCTTAAGGTATCTCTCTGGAAGAAAGTTTTGCGGTTCGGTCGTAAGGGCAAGTTAAGCCCGAGGTTCATTGGGCCGTATCGAATTCTGAAGCTTGTGGGACCAATTGCTTATCAGTTAGAGCTACCTCAAGAGTTAGACCGTATCCATGATGTGTTTCACATAGGGGGTAGAGTTGTAACGCTCTGAATAATTAATATTGTTTTTGTGAATCTTGACATAAATGAGTATCTACTTTAGTGGTTAAGTGTTTTGGGTGTGTGTAAAGTCTTCAGTTCAAGTCCTACTCTCTGAAAAATTTTGTTATTTTTTATCTAAGCCTTATCCCTGTTGGGTGGGCTTATGTAATATTGTTTGTAAACTCATATCAAAATGAGCTTGCTGGTTCAAGTGGTAAGGAGTTAGCTTGCTGGAGGTCTGGGGTTTAAAACCCTACGCGAGCTTGACTGTTACTTTTTGTTCCGGTTGTCTGTTAGAGGTTTGGTGGAGTTAGGAGTCTGAAGTAGTTGGATGTGGTTAGTGGGGAGGATATTATGGGATGTGGTTGTTAGTGGGGAGCTGGGACACTTTTTTTAAAAAAAAAAAAAATTCTCTCGCTTCCCAAAAATTTGACATCTGTTTCTTCCTCTCCTTTATTTTTTCTGTCGTTTCTATCTTTTTGTCTCTCATCCACTTCTTTCTTCTCTCTTTCTTTCATTTTCCTTCAAGTCTGTTAACACTTCTTCTGTTCTTCATGTTGTGCTTTGGATTTTGGGGTTCTTCGTGCGATTTGGTTAAGAGTGGTTACTTTTGTCTTTAGGTAACGGTTTTGGTAAGCTATTTGGATTCACTTTCATTGTAATAGCATAATGGTTTTGTAGGGAATTTGATTCTCTATAAACGTATTATGTAGGAGAAGACGGTCAAACGGTGGTTTTTGCTCCAACAGTCTAATCTGCACGTGTGATCGGGTTTGATAACAGTAAGTGTGTATGTGTTGCTTGATTTAGTATTGTTGGATTTGTAATTTGTTTGCTAAAAAGGTGTTTGGTATTCTATTTTTAGGTTCTACTGGTCTTGAGAATGGTTTTGCATCAAAACCATACCAGGTGTGTACCTAAAACATGAGAAAACGAGGTTCGGCAAAAGCCAAAAAAGGGGACTGTCGATGCCACACGGGCACGGCTGGCCATGTGCGAGACACAACTGTGTGATGGCAAGAGTGTGGTCGTGTAGGCCACATGGGCTAGGCCGAATTGGGCATGCGGGCCATACGGGCGTGTGGATCTCGGGCTAGGCCTTGTGGGCCACACGAGCAAGGCCAAATTGGGCGTGTGGGCCCAAAATGCTAAAATTTTCCCTAATGTCGCATGAGCCATTTCAATTGATTGTAGGCCTTCCGTAGGGTCGGTAAGGGCAACCAAACCCTAAGGCCTGTGATCTGATAACCTGATATCCCGACTTGAGTTAGGTAATTTGATATGTATGTTTGATTGACTGGTAAAAGCATGTGTGAGTATCTGTATATGTATTTCTGTATCTGTATATCTGTATCTATATATCTATATATGTATTTTTTATTTGTATATGGGATGGGATCTGTTTATTGGAGGAAGTGTTCTGTGAGGCGACATTTTGCCCTTATTCTAGTAGCACAACTGCATACTATTCTGTTATGTGTCGTTCAGACACTATATGGTGTGTAGGGATGGGTGTAAACCCCACATGGTGTGATGGTATGGTCGGAGATGGTGTGTAAAGGATGGGGGTAGGATTCTGTATATTTAATCTGATTATCTGATTCTGGCATATGTTTCTGCTAAGGACTTAAGTCCATATCTGTATCTGTTCTGCATATGAGAATTCTATGTATATTTGCATGACTATCTTTGTTGGATTACACATTAAGTTTACAAAAACACACATCTGTTTGTTTGTTCTGTTTAGGTAATCCTCAGGCATAGGCAGGCCAGTGCGACGGAAGCTCAACGGTAACCACTCGTCAGAAAATTGTTTTTATTAGTAATAACAGTCTTATTTTAAATTCTAGATTTTCTTGAGAGTTTGTAATTTTTGGGACTCTCTCGACTGTATGGTTTTTAACTTTTGGATTTGTTTTGCTTTCTATCCTGCAACGTTTGTTTTATGCGAACAAATGGTTTTTGAAAACACGAGCTTGGTTTTTGAATAAAACAATTTTCAAACTTCCACTGCAAATTTTACAAATACTTTAAAGGATATCTTATAATTGTTTTCAATAAGTACATAAAAACAAGTTTTTTCTAGAAATGTGGACTCGTATTGGTAACAAATAATAAGAAATGATTTAGCATAAAAGACGTGTCATAAAACCTATCGTTGTAACTCTCCCGAATTCAACTATAACGTTTAGGCCAGGTTTGGGGTGTTACAATATACGTAAGAGTTTTATTGAGATTTATTTAGCTAGCCTATATATAGGCCTTTGCATTGTACACAGACAAGACAATTCATTATTATTAAACTTCTCTTTGAGTTAATAAATTCTCTTTTAGTTTTCTTTTCAAGAATTTCTCTTGAGTTTCTTTTAGAAGAGTTTAACAATCTTTTCAGATTGTGGGGTTCATCTTCAAACATTTTCTTCCCAAGTTTTCTATCTTGGAGGAGAAATTAGAGCCGCTTGAAGGGGGTTGTATATTCTTCGTGTTTCCAAGGCTTCTTAGGACTTCTATGTACCATGTTTTATCTTTCCATCTATCTTATTTATTTTCTTCCTTATTGTTCTAATCATAGATTTATTATCCTATATTAATTATCTTAGTTATTTATTTTAATTGTTTTATCTAGCTTGGATTTGATTGTGTTTCAGGTTGTGTCAAAAATTCAAGTTTCTTTCCAAACGTCTAGAGGCTTAAGTCAAATTCGCAACTTGAAAAAACTTTACGGTTTGTTTCCGCATTCATCCATCTCATTCTGTATCAAATTTTATTATCCCTGTCGATTTTGTTGTCCTTAACTTTGAAGAGGACCAAGACATTCCCATTTTATTAGGTAGGTTATTTTTTTGCCAGGTCTAGATCGAACATTGATCTCAAGAAAAATGAATTAATTATGCAAATCGATGGCGAGATAGAAGTGTTCAAATGTGGTCACGGTTCCTAAAATGAGGACTTATGAATAAATTAGGGGAGAATTGTTACACAATTTTTTGTATCAACCCTAATAACCTTGATCGGAGGTATGGTTATGGTTCAATGTGTGTAGGAATACATGGATCAAGGGAGAGCGAAAAATGGAAAGATCCCGGATAGAAGGGCATATGTTGGACAGATTGCGATGATTGACAACGGAACAAGAATTCAGTGAAGGGAATTCATGGGCTACCGGATGAGTCCGGTAGTCGCACCTAATTGAATCATTGAAATCTTTAACTCGTATTGTAAATTAGTGTAAATTAAATTTTCTTTTCATATTTTGAACTTTAATTAGGATTAGTAATTTTAATTAGGTTAGGATTACAGCCTTAGGAAGCCAAGTGGTGGCTACTTGAGACATATTTTAAAGTTAGGAGTAAACAGAAAAGACCGACAACCCCAAAATATGATGAATTGGGAAAATGAGGGTCGTGTCGCAACACTGAACCTCAGTGTTGCGACACAAAACTTCAAACACTCTAGTATTATCAAAACTAAGGTCGTGTCACAACACCACTTCTTAGTGTCGCGACACGATACTTAGAAGCTAAAAGTTTGAAAATTCCAAACCAGTGTTGTGACACTGAACAACATCGCATTTCAAACCAAAAATATTTTGAAAATATGGGTCAATGTCGCAGCATCGTATCTGTAACACCCCAAACTCGTATCCGTCACTGAAATAGGGTTACAAGGTGGAACGGTGGAAATGTGCAAGTGTACACAATCGTAACAAGTAATAAAGTGACAAGTAAATGTCGAGTTATCGTACCCACAGGGACTGTAAAAGAATTATTTATGAAAATGGTTCAAACACTTTGGTGATAGAAAAATATTTGATTTTGAGGAATATTTTAAAACTAAAAGAAAAACAAAGTAAAAATAAAACAAAGTTCTAGTGCACGATTTCAAAAACAATCTTTAATCAAGATGACATAATTGTGTTGGTTTAATCACATTTCTTACCTTAGAATTATTAAACTTGTGTTTATACTTGTTAAAACATGGCAACTTGGTAATTTGCTAACTTATGAACATATTTACAAATCAAAAATCCATTCATCTCTTGTACATATTTCTATGCCAATTCGACCGATTAAACAGACTTCTAAAAGTAAACATGTTATTGCACATACATATTAAATTAAACAATCTCTCGCATATTCCTATGTCAATGCAAACGATTAATTCAATCTAACAAGCATATAAAAGTTCATGTGAAGTAACAAAGTATTTTTACCTTGAAACAATTTAATCACAAAAAATCCTGCAAGTTATGCAAGGCATACATATCGTCAAATACAATGCTAATTTAATCTTCAGCTACCTTAGAAGAGTTAAACATGCACAAATTAAGTATTGTGTCCATTAATTACAATTTCAATGCGTTTGAATAATTAACTCATTAGCTATCTAAACAATTATAATGCCAGGTAACTTATACATAATTTTACTTCATCAAACATTTCACCGAGGCCTTTAACAGCATAAACACAATTTTAATAATCTAAGAGAGCGAAACGAAATCAAACCAACACGAATTAAATTCAAGCTAAATTGATTAAATTAAACATTTCAAAAGCATGAATATTTATAAGCATGTTTGTCAAAACAACAACAAAGAATTTAAAGAGATAGGGAACAAGAAACAAATCCGGTGGCTCTCCGTGGCTTGTCTGATTGATCCCTTCTTCGTTCTTCGTTGTCCTCGGCTATCAAGGGGGATTAGGAACACTTCAATTGCTACTTCGAATTGCTGGAAAGAACCTCTTTTCCAAGAGGGGAAATCGGCACAAGAACACCCAAAAAGGGAAAAAGGGAAAATGGGGAATTGAGAGAAAATGAGAGAGAAGAATATGAAGGCTTGAGGTGTGTTTTGAATGAGCAGCTAGGGGCTGTATTTATAGGTGTTAGGGGCTGCTAAAAATAGCAAAAATTAGCATCAAAGGAGTCCCACTTGGCCGGCCATCCCATGTGGCAAAGTTGATGGATTCAACTTTGCTAAAATTAGCATGGGCAAATCTTTAAAGCCATGAATTTTAGAGGGGTTTGAATGGGATTTTGAGAAGTCTTCAAGGGCTTCTTTGCAACTCAATTAATCAGCTAACAAGCTGATTTGGACCAGCCTACGGACGGTTTGGGCTACCCAACTCTTTGCTTGGTTCGATTCAACCGGTTTGGTTCAGCTGATGCGGTTCAACTGGGCCTTTTTCATAATTAATTAAGATTAATTTATTTAACCCAAATTAAATTGGGAATAAATTAAAATTAATTAAATTATGATTAAATATTCATAATTGGACCGTCTTGGGCTGGAAATAAAGTCTCCTTGAATCTTCAAATCGCTTCTCGATTTTATTCTTCGAACAGTGTCTGCCGGGCCGATTTTTGCCTTTTGTGTGAATCTGTCGAAAATAGTCAAAATTAAACAAAATTTACTATAAAATTAATTAAAATTTATCACATTCATATTTTTAGCACACTTTAATTATTTTATAATATTTAATTATTTTCTGACAAAAATTTTCTCGAAACCACATGAATTTGGGTCAAACAGGGCATGAAAAAGTATATAAATTTTTGTGTTTCCACACCCCCAAACTTAATTCATTGCTCGTCCCGAGTAATGCACAAATTTGAAAAGAATTTTCTCGGAAACACCTTTGAAAAACTTCCTTCAGAACAAATTTTTCTTCAAAATTATGATGTTGGCATACTTATGCTCAAGAACAAGAAATTTGATAGTTATGCTACTTAAGCATTCATATCATTCAAATTACTCCCAACAATTATTATACTAGCAAAATTAAACTAAATGTTTCTTAATAAAGACATGTTACTCACTACCAATTTGATTTTAATTCTTTATTCAAAAAGTAAACTGCAATCATTAAGCTTAACTAATGTCTTCATATGTTGAACAGAGCAATTTCTCTCCACTAATGTAGGTAACATTGGAATTTTGAATCAATAGGTCTTCAATAAGGTTGTAACGTGGCTGGGCTTAGGGGTAGGTATGAGATAGATAAATTTTTGGCTTAAAAACCCTAGACTCAGCTTATCTTCAAACCTTCGGAAATTTTACACTTGATACCCAACGATCACTCATTTTATTTTGAGTACATGTTTTTTTTTAAAACAAGCTCAAACTCGAGCACTTGCTTCATGTACTACAATTTTTCGAGCAATTGACACTTCTTTCCAACTCCCCCAAACTTATTTTCAAACGATCTTTTGAATAGTACTAAGTCTAGTGTTTGGGACAATTTTAGAAGTAATGAAGAGAAAATTGATGGCTAAATATCGCATAGGTCCAAATAAAATTAGGCCATATAGTCTCAAAATTGGGTTTCAAAGGATAATTTTATTAGGGTCGGCTTGAAAGGCTCAAACGGTCCAAACAATAGTTGCCTAAATCATTTTCAATATTCCATGTTTCCTAGGATTTTGCCTCAAGAAATTATTAAGTCAATTCTAAAGACTTAAGCTTTCATGCATGCCTAATTTTTCGTAGGGAACTAAAAATTTTATGGTACGAATTTACATGCTTTATTAAAAATACATTCATTTCATTATTAAGCTAACATAATAATTTATTGAAATAATAAAACTTTATTAATACTAAAGTTTTGCATACTTAACAAAATTTCAAATTTTTGAACAAAAATATATCCTAATCATAACTAAAAGACAATTTTATTCTGAATGGAATCAATTCAAATTTTCGGTTCCCCCTACTTAAAGTGAATAATGTCCTCATTGTTTAAAGTGAATAGATACTATACACCAGGTAGGATAATTAGAAAAGAGGAGGTGAGTCAAATTGACTGCTTAAGTACCAAGCTCTTTCTAAAATCCAATCCTAGACATGTATATATCTATTGCCACACTTTAGCCTTTGAGACTTGTTCATATTTTATTCATGCTTTCTATCTCTTATTTTATTGTGCAAAAATAGAAATTCCTAATTAACCTAATCCTAAAATACTTAAGAAAGAAATAAACGAAAGTTGAAGTCCTCCCCTTTTTTATTTGTTCGCCGATCCTTCCGAATTCGACTCATCTTTTGCTCCATTAGATTTGCCTCTGCACGAACTGCTTTGCTCCTTCTTTGATGATGAAACCCATGGCTCAAATATGAAATTTGGAAACTCAGGTACAAAAATAAATGGGTCATTATAAATTTTCTTAAGGGCACTCCTCATCGAGTCATTGTAACACCCCAAACCCGGCCCAAAACACCATGGCCGAATTCGGAATGTTACGGGAAAGATGTTTAAAAAAAGGGTTTGGTTTTGAAGATGAATATACATGTTAAATTTTAAAAACGAACATCCAGAATATAAGGGGTTTGTTGATTAGAAAATCTTAGTTTGCCGGGAAATAAAACTTACAGATTTAAGAAAAAGTTAAGTTGTTGTTTGAAATATTTTATGGAAAACGAGTTATCTATCATTAATCCAAATTTGAATACTTTAATTTGATTTCATTGGTTTCAAATCGCGAGTCGTTCTCAATTAATAATCCGTTATTAATTCCAACTCAACACCATAATAAAATTTCCTAAATATTTAGAGCGGCCTTATTACAATAAAAATAATCCCAAAAGTAATTGAAAATTTAAACCCTATAAGAATAAAACAACTTCTGCATGGCCGCCTCGAATCCACTCCAACCCGGTCCAAGAATCACGTATCACCTGCATTGTTTTTAGGAAAAATAGGGTGAGTCAAACCGACTCAATGTGCAATTAACCACATGTTTCCAAAAATGGGCTCGGCCCACAACCACACATATCCACATACCACACATGATGATGCAAAATGTTAACCCAATCCCAACCTAGTATCCAACCGCTACACACCCCCGTATCCTGCCACCATACACTAGGGGATTACTAAATCGACCCTCCATCCGCTACACACCTCTTTGGCAGTCATGCTGCTCAAAGTCCACCTAGTGGTCTAGCCACTGGTCCACATGATTAAATCACAATATCCACGATGTGACTCAAGGTCATCATCAATCCACGTACATAAATGTACAATGAGGCTCGAGGCCATCATTAATCCACGATGAGACTCAAGGTCATCATCAATCCACGATGAAACACATAGCCAACATCAATCCACGATGAGGCACATAGCCAACATCAATCCACGATGAGGCACATAGCCAACATCAATCCACGATGTAGCAGAAGGCTAACATCAATCCACGTACATAAATGTACACCCTGTCCTTCATCAAATATATCCCGATCCCCATGCACATACAATATATGATAGAATGACAATGTAATCATTTATACATACCAGATACGCATATTTCACAAGCTTACAAATAAAATCCACATATATCCATCCACGATTTTAATATAAGAAAGATACTAACCTGGTTACCAGATTACCCACTGTGGGTAGCCACGCCACCACAGCCATTATTTCGGCTACCACACATATCATATGCATTTAATTAATTTAACAGAGAAACAGTGTAATAACCACACACCTGATAACCCGTAACACCACACCCTCAATGTCAATACTGTCCCTAAACGAGACTACCGCTATCTGACTACGATCCTGTTCCGACGCTGGCCCACACCCCGGTGGCCAATCTCGCACCGCAGAAACCGAACGCTTCTTGAACTTAGGGGTAGGGACTACGTGTCCAACCCCTTTCCCTCGTTGACTGGTGTTCGCATCCATCAATAATATCTTAGTCAGAAAACCCCGTTAAGAAATCGAATCAGATCTATACAAAAACTAATAACATCTACATCGAATAATCTTACCAAAGTAGATCCAAAACCCGAAGGTTCTCACTTGATTCTGAAAGTTGTGAAATCCCTACATTAACCATGTTAGAATCGGCTCTAACATTAATGAACAAAAGTAATGGCCTTCAGCCAACCACTACAATCATCTTACCTCGATTGTTCAAATCCCGAAAGATCTCTACTGCCTCTAACGCTGGCTTCAACAAACGAGTCACGAATCTAAAGCCTTGCATAGATTCGGCCACACATATAAAGACATAGTTAAGCTTCTTGATTTCGGCAACCCAAAAGAGAAAGAAGAATGAAGAGTTTATAGAGAACCTTACCACTATTACCAACCCGATTGAAAGAAAAGAGATGAACGGCAGTCACCACTTCAAAAGATATTCGGCTCTTAACCAAAATGAAGGAGAGATGAGGCTTGAGGATTCGCAAGGTGGAAGAAGTAAAGAAATGCCCAAGAGGTTCGGCTAAGGTTCAAATGATTAGGAGGGTTACTCGGCTTTGATGATGGAACAGTTGGTGCAAGAAAAAGAATAGAATGTTTAAGGTTATGAGGTTTCGGCTATGATAGCAAAGGAAGGGAAAAATTCGGCTTTTGGAATGAAGGTTTTAAGGCTACCAAAATTTTAAAGAAAAAGAGGAAAAGTGAGAGAGATAAACTGGGCTTAGAGAAGAAGATAGAGGAGAAGAAAAAGATGGAAGAATGTGACCTTAATGGTCTTCCAAGTTTCGGCCTAAGGTCAAAGAGAAGAGAGAAAAAGTCTTGAGATGCTCAATGCTTTCGGCACAAGAGAAAAAATGAAAGAAAAACCAAAGCAACAGGTGAGGCACACACCAAATGCCGAAAATGCTTCCTAAGGCCAATCTAAATTTCGGTACACTCTCACTAGGCTCAAAACCGAACACTCCCTCACCCCTTAACCACTACAAAATTCGGCTATACACTCCTTAGCCAACACTCCCCACGAATCTCTCCTCAATTCCCTCTACACCACCCATTCAAAAGTGTTTGAATGCTTCAAACTTCATGCTTAGCTCTCCACCACACATTTGAAATGTTTGACCATTTCAAACCTCCTATCTTCAAGTGTCCATGTCGAATCCAACTCTCCCCTCCCCTTGACGCAAAAACAAAACCCAAAATGCTTTCCTTGTTGCTCGAACCTCCTCCCTCCTGGAACTCCTTTGCATTACCTTACCACTCCACCACTTCCTTTCTTGTGTCATAAACTCCACCCTTATTCCTTTAAGGCCTAGCTCCCCTAGCTCCCCCCTAACCAGGTTCAAACCAAAAATTACACTAAGGCTCCTACCTACTCCCAAGGTTTCTCGAAGCCCCCAAATACATGCAAACAGCACACAGAGCATACCAACACATAAATATGAACCAAAATGCAAGACCTCCAAATCTCGAGATATTACAGTTCTACCCCCTTAAAAATAATTTCGGCCTCGAAATTACCTGATCAAAGTAAGCGAGGGTATTACTGTCGCATAGCTTTCTCTGGCTCCCACGAAGCTTCTTCTGAACCATGGTTCTGCCATAACACCTTGACCAGAGGAACTGACTTCTTCCGAAGCACTTTCACATCTCGCTCCAGTATCTGAATTGGCTCCTCCTCATAGGACAAATCTGGCCTTAACTCAACCTCCTCAACTGGCACCACATGAGACGAATCCGATTTGTAACGACATAGCATCGAAACGTGAAACACATCATGCATCTGCTTCAATTTCGAAGGCAACTCTAACTAGTATGCCACTGGCCCAACCCGCTTCAAAACCCGATAGGGCCCTATAAATCTGGGACTCAGCTTACCCTTACGTCCAAATCTCATCACCTTCTTCCACGTTGAAACTTTCAGAAAAACCCGATCACCTACTGCAAATTCTATCTCTTTCCGCTTAAGATCCGCATACGACTTCTGTCTATCAAATGCCTCCTTCAACCGAGCTCGAATTACCTTAACCTTTTCCTCTGACTCTGCCACTATCTCTAGACCCAAAACATGACGTTCACCCAGTTCTGTCCAACAAGTAGGAGTCCGACACTTCCGTCCATACAGTGCTTCATACGGCGCCATCAGGATACTAGCTTGATAACTGTTGTTGTATGCGAATTTTGCTAAAGGCAAGAATTCCTCCCTACTACCTCTGAAGTCGATAACACATCCCCTCAACATATCTTCCAATATCTGAATCACCCTTTCAGACTGGCCATCCGTCTACTGATGAAATGTCGTACTAAAGTCCAACCTGGTGCCCAATGCTTGATGCAACGCCCTCCAAAACCTCGACGTAACTCTAGGATCCCTATCTGATATAATCGACACCGGCACCCCGTGTAGCCTCACCATTTTTGCCACATACAACTTTGCTAACCTCTGCAGAGAGTAATCAACACGAACAGGTATGAAATGAGCGGACTTTGTCAATCAATCCACAATCACCCATACCGAGTCCTTCTTAGTAGGCGTAAGAGGAAGCCCACTAACGAAATCCATCGTGATTCTCTCCCACTTCCACTGCGGAATCTTTACTGGTTGCAGTAACCCCGATGGTACCTGATGTTCAGCCTTGACCTGCTGACACGTCAAGCACCTCCCCACAAATTCAGTAACTTTCCGCTTGAATCCAGGCCACCAAAACTGATCCCGTAGATCCCTATACAACTTACTCCCTCCAGGATGCATAGCGTAAGGGGTACTATGCAATTCCCGAAGAATCCTCTACCTCAGCTCCACATCTTTTGGCATACAGAACCTACCACGAAAACATAAAACCCTATCACTATTCACACTGTAGTCCTCTAATCCCCCATTCTGAACTTGTGTAAGCTTAGCACTCAGGACATCATCCACCACCAACTACTTCTCTTTTACCTGACTTAACCATGTCGGCTTTACCTGCAGCTCCGCCAAAAAACTCCCATCATCATAAAGACTAAGATGAGTGAACATTGCCCTCAGATCCGATACTACTTTCTGGCTTAGCGCATCCGCCACTACATTCGCTTTACCCGGGTGGTACTCAATCGAATAGTCATAATCCTTTAACAATTCCATTCCACCCACCTTCGCTGTCTCAAGTTCAGCTCCTTTTGAGTCAGCAGATACTTTAAACTCTTGTGGTCCGCGTAGATCACCGACTTCTCTCCATACAAATAATGCCTCCACACCTTCAAAGTGAAGACCACTGCAGCCCACTCCAGATCATGCGTCGGATAATTGACTTCATGCGGTCTCAACTGCCGAGACGCATAAGTAACAACTTTCCCTTCCTGCATCAGCACACAACCTAACCCAGTATGAGAAGCATCACAATACACCACAAAGTCTTTCCCTACTTCAGGCTGAATTAAAACCGGAGCCTCAGTCAAAACCCTCTTAAGCTTCTCGAAACTCTCCTGCTGCCTATCCGTCCACACAAAAGGTACCTCCTTTCTCAACAACTTAGTCAAAGGTGCTGTTATCGAAGAAAACCCTTCAACAAATCTTCTATAGAAGCCTGCTAACCTCAAGAAACTATGAATCTCCGCCACTGACTTAGGTGGTTTCCAGTCCAATACTGCCTCAATCTTCCTAGGATCCACTCTTATCCCTTCTGCAGATACCACATGACCCAGAAAAGCAACTTCTCTTATCCAAAATTTGCACTTGCTAAACTTGGCATACAACCTCTTTTCCCTTAAAATCTGCAGCACCACTCGAAGATACGCATCATGTTCCTCCTCCGACTTGGAATATACTAGGATGTCGTCTATAAACACCACGACGAATTGATCCAAATAGGGTTGGAAAACCCGATTCATCATATCCATGAACGCAGCTGGGGCGTTCGTCAACCCGAACAGCATTAACAAGAATTTATAGTGCCCGTATCGAGTCCGGAAAGCCGTCTTATGGATATCTGCTTCCTTCACTTTCAACTGGTGATACCCCGACCTCAAATCTATCTTCGAAAACACCGCAGCCCCTTTAAGCTGATCAAATAAGTCGTCTATCCTCGGCAGCGGGTACTTGTTCTTGATCGTCAGCTTATTCAACTGGCGGTAGTCTACGCACATACGCATAGACCCGTCCTTCTTCTTCACAAACAACACCGGTGCTCCCCATGGAGACACACTGGGTCGAATGAAGCCGCGATCTAGCAACTCTTAGATTTGGGCCTTGAGCTCAACCAATTCCTTTGGTGCCATCCTGTACGGAGCGATAGACACTGGCGCTGTACCTGGCAACAGGTCGATTCCAAATTCCACCTCACGATCCGGAGGCAACCCTGGAAGTTCTTCCTGAAAAACATCCACAAACTCCTTCACTGTCCTGACCTCCCCCACAGCTGCTTCCTTAACATCCAAAGCACTAACATCCACTAAGAAAGCCAAGTACCCCTTCTTCACCATCTTCTCCACCTTAAGAGCAGACACTACATTAGACAGGTAGTCTCTCCTCTCACCTATCACTACAACCTCACTGTCCTCGGAAGTTCTCAACGACATGCACTTGACAGCACAGTCCAACTTCGCACGATATCTCACTAACCAATCCATCCCTAGGATCAGGTCAAATTCTCCAAACGGCAACTCCATTAAGTCAGCTGGGAACACTACCCCTTGAACTTCTAAAGGCACGTCTCTAAAGAGTTTGTCTACCACTACTGATTGCCCTAAAGGACTAAGTACAGTCATCTTCGTAGAGACAGTCTCAGAGTTCACATTCAAGGTTCCAGACACCATACTAGCAATGTAAGAGTGCGTTGACCCAACATCGATTAAAGCAGTAAAGGGTAACCCAAAAATAAGGAACGTACCCGTGATAACATCTGGTGCCTCCCCCTCCTCACGACGTCTGGCTGCGTAAACCAACCCAGGCTGTCTTGCATCTAAGCTCCCAGCACCTCTGCCTAGTGCTCCATGACCTCTGCCAAAATCATTTCCTCCACGATTCGGACCACGACCCCTCGGCATCTATTGACCACCTCTTCCTGGCTGCACATACCCCTGACCTACTGTCCGAACCCTGCTCAGATCCTGAGGACAATCCGTAACCAAATGAGCCATGGACCCACACCTGAAGCACTCTTTGCGCCTTCCCCAGCACTCACCTACATGAGTCCTCCCGCACTGAGCACACGGACGAACCTGATTCCCAGCAGCTGGCATAGAAATGCGAGCAGAACTCTCAACCCTAGGCTTTTTCTAAAAACCCCCCGAAGATCCTGATGGTCCAAAACCCCTCTTATTCCTTCCTCTGTCCTTATCTCTGTTCTGTCTCTCAGTTCGCTTAACCTCCTCTGCTATCCGAGCTTTCTCTACCAAAGTAGCAAAGTCCCTCTCCTGCTGAGGAGCTATCAATACCCGCAGTTCATCTCGCAGCCCATCTTCAAATCTCACACAGCGCTCGTAATCAGTAGCAACAATCCCTCTGGCATACCGACTTAACCGCAAAAATTCCGCTTCATACTCTGCTACTGATTTACCCCCTTGTACTAGGTTCAGGAACGCTTTCCTCTGCGCGTCCACGCAACTAGCCCCAACGTATTTCCCTTCAAACTTAACCTTAAAGAACCTCCAATCCACTCGATCCGCCGGAGTACCCTCTCTGACAGAGAGCCACCACTAGTAGGCCTCATACCGCAGTAAAGAAACAGCGCCCTTCAACTTCTCCTCGGCAGTGCAGTCCAAATCGTCCATGATCCTCTCGACTGCCTCCAACCAATACTCCGCCACATTCGGAGCTACCCCCGAGACACCCCTAAATATCTCGGCTCCATTCGCTCGGAGTCGCTCAGACACTGACTTCCGGACCCCAGTACCCCTATTTGCTCCCGCGACTCTCTCTAAAACCCGCAGCATAGCCTGCGACACAGCGTCATCTCCACCCGTCTGATCTTGAAATTCAGCCTCCGTAGCTGGCGGCGGCGGCTCATTCCCTGATCCATGACCGGATCCAACTAATTCCGATACGGCCATTCTGCCTCTACCACGCCCGCGCGCATTACGACCACGTCCCCTAGAACTCATCTCTACGTTCGCGTTTTAATCTGTTTTAAAAAGTTTTATGCATTGGCTACTTTCCACTGTTTGATTAAAGAAAAAGTTTTATGCCATAGAGTTTCAAGTTATTCTTTTGTAAAGAGCACACATCCTAGAAGTTCCAGTCTCTAGAGAGAATACCCTAAATTCTAATATCCACAACAATATCCACGACAATGTATTATATATCAATTCTCATTTCAATTCATTCAACAAGTTAGAAGACTTACCTGGCAGACCTGGGCCGGAGAATTCGAGTGCCATGCCTTCAAGTTCATTCCCTGAAAAATTTCTTTTACTGTCTTTTAAAAAAACCCATTTTGAAAACGTTATAGACTTCAAAACCCAAAGGTCGAGTTTAAAATCTGGGCTCTGATACCAAAATTGTAACACCCCAAACCCAGCCCAAAACACCATGGCCGAATTCTGAATGTTACAGGAATGATGTTTAAAAAAAGGGTTTGGTTTTGAAGATGAATATACATGTTAAATTTTAAAAACGAACATCCAGAATATAAGGGGTTTGTTGATTAGAAAATCGTAGTTTACCGAGAAATAAAACTTACAGATTTAAGAAAAAGTTAAGTTGTTGTTTGAACGATTTTATGGAAAACGAGTTATCTATCATTAATCCGAATTTGAATACTTTAATTTGATTTCAATGGTTTCAAATCGCGAGTCGTTCTCAATTAATAATCCGTTATTAATTCCAACTCAACACCATAATAAAATTTCCGAAACATTTAGAGCGGCCTTATTACAATAAAAATAATCCCAAAAGTAATTGAAAATTTAAACCCTATAAGAGTAAAACAACTTCTGCATGGCCGCCTCGAATCCACTCCAGCCCGGTCCAAGAATCAAGTATCACCTGTATGGTTTTTAGGAAAAATAGGGTGAGTCAAACCGACTCAGTGTGCAATTAACCACATGTTTCCACAAATGGGCTAGGCCCACAACCACACATATCCACATACCACACATGATGATGCAAAATGTTAACCCAATCCCAACCTAGTATCCAACCGCTACACACCCCCGTATCCTGCCACCACACACCAGGGGATTACTAAATCGACCCTCCATCCGCTACAAACCTCTTTGGCAGTCATGCTGTTCAAAGTCCACCTAATGGTCTAGCCACTGGTCCACGTGATTAAATCACAATATGCACGATGTGACTCAAGGTCATCATCAATCCACGTACATAAATGTACAATGAGGCTCGAGGCCATCATTAATACACGATGAGACTCAAGGTCATCATCAATCCACGATGAGACTCAAGGTCATCATCAATCCACGATGAGGCACATAGCCAACATCAATCCACGATGAGGCACATAGCCAACATCAATCCACGATGTAGCTCAAGGCTAACATCAATCCACGTGCATAAATGTACACCCTGTCCTTCATCAAATATATCTCGATCCCCATGCACATACAATATATGATAGAATGACAATGTAGTCATTTATACATACTAGATACGCATATTTCACAGGCTTACAAATAAAATCCACATATATCCATCCACGATTTTAATATAAGAAAGATACTAACCTGGTTACCAGATTACCCACTATGGGTAGCCACACCACCACAGCCATTATTTTGGCTACCACACATATCATACGCATTTAATTAATTTAACAGAGAAACAGTGTAATAACCACACACCTGATAACCCGTAACACCACGCCCTCTATGTCAATACTGTCCCTAAACGAGACTACCGCTATCTGCCTACGATCCTGTTCCGACGCTGGCCCACACCCCGGTGGCCAGTCTCGCACCACAGAAACCGAACGCTTCTTGAACTTAGGGGTAGGGACTACGTGTCCAACCCCTTTCCCTCGTTGACTGGTGTTCGCATCCATCAATAATATCTTAGTCAGAAAACCCCGTTAAGAAATCATATCAGATCCATACGAAAACTAATAACATCTACATTGAATAATCTTACCAAAGTAGATCCAAAACCCGAAGGTTCTCACTTGATTCTGAAAGTTGTCGAAATCCCTACATTAACCATGTTAGAATCGGCTCTAACATTAATGAACAAAAGTAATGGCCTTCGGCCAACCACTACAATCATCTCTACTGCCTCTAACGCTGGCTTCAACAAACAAGTCACGAATCTAAAGCCTTGCATAGATTCGGCCACACATATAAAGACATAGTTAAGCTTCTTGATTTCGCCAACCCAAAAGAGAAAGAAGAATGAAGAGTTTATAGAGAACCTTACCACTATTACCAACCCGATTGAAAGAAAAGAGATGAACGGTAGTCACCACTTCAAAAGATATTCGGCTCTTAACCAAAACGAATGAGAGATGAGGCTTGAGGAATCGCAAGGTGGAAGAAGTAAAGAAATGCCCAAAAGGTTCGGCTAAGGTTCAAATGACTAGGAGGGTTACTCGGCTTTGATGATGGAACAGTTGGTGCAAGAAAAAGAAGAGAATGTTTAAGGTTATGAGGTTTCAGCTATGATAGCAAAGGAAGGGAAAAATTTGGCTTTTGGAATGAAGGTTTTAAGGCTACCAAAATTTTAAAGAAAAAGAGGAAAAGGGAGAGAGATAAACTCGGCTTAGAGAAGAAGATAGGGAGAAGAAAAAGATGGAAGAATGTGACCTTAATGGTCTTCCAAGTTTCGGCCTAAGGTCAAAGAGAAATGCTCAATGCTTTCGGCACAAGAGAAAAAATGAAAGAAAAACCAAAGCAACAGGTGAAGCACACATTTCCTAAGGCCAAATCTAAATTCGTACACTCTCACTAGGCTCAAAACCGAATACTTCCTCACCCCTTAGCCACTACACAATTCGGCTATACACTCCTTAGCCAACACTCCCCACGAATCTCTCCTCAATTCCCTCTACACCACCCATTCAAAAGTGTTTGAATGCTTCAAACTTCATGCTTAGCTCTCCACCACACATTTGAAATGTTTGACCATTTCAAACCTCCTATCTTCAAGTGTCCATGCCGAATCCAACTCTCCCCTCCCCTTGACGCAAAAACAAAACCCAAAATGCTTCCCTTGTTTCTCGAACCTCCTCTCTCCTGGAACTCCTTTGACGCAAACTCTCCCCCTTGCTCCCTTGCGTTACCTTGCCACTCCACCACTTCCTTTCTTGTGTCATAAACTCCACCCTTATTCCTTTAAGGCCTAGCTCCCCTTGCTCTCCCCTAACCAGGTTCAAACCAAAAATTACACTAAGGCTCCTACCTACTCCCAAGGTTTCCCGAAGCCTCCAAATACATGAAAATATGAACTAAAATGTAAGACCCCCAAATCCTGGGATATTACAACCATCCCCTATTTTTGCATATCTCCTGTAAGCTTGTTGCTACCATTGCATGTGTTGCATTAAATCCATCAGCTTCAACAGCTCATCACGACTATCTAGGCTAGGCGGTGGAGTTCTAAACATTAAGGGTTCGATATCAGGCTCAGCTTCTGGTTCCATTGATTCTGCCTCATGAGGGACTTCAGTTGATTGCTCTGGCGGGATTTTTGTGGGTTCATCTTCTGCTTCTTCGGGATCCTTGCTTTCTTCAATTCTTTGCTGAAGAACAGAATCTCCGGCCACTCGATAAAGATCCCAATCGGTGATTGTTCCTTGACTATACTCTGTCTTCTTTACGTCCGAAAGGAGTTTTACTTTTAAGCACAGAATTGTGATCGTAAAGGGGAAATAGGCAAGGCCAGAACGTCTAACGGCACAATTTTGCATATCTCTCAGAATAATTTTGCCCACATCAATGGTCTTTCCAGTTAAAATCGAGTATAATAGGACCATTCGCTCTAATGAAATTGTAGTCCCATGCGAACTAGGCATAAGGCTGAACCGAATGAAATAAAACCATACCTTCGCAAGTGGTGTCAAATACTCTCTTCGACACGTGTGGATTCCTTGCTTTGACACAGTCCACTTAGAACCTGGCACTGTGAGTTCCTTGAGGATTTCTTGTAGATTTTTAGGCTTAATATTGCTCAACATAGAGAAATATTCATCATTGTCGAAATCAGGTAATTCAAAGAACTCATTAATAGCATTAGAGTTTATGGGTACCTTAATTCTGCAGACTGGAACTTCGGTCAATTCGCTTGAAGTTAAGTTCGCGTAGAATTCACGAACTAGTTCTTCATCCACACTTGGTCTCTTTTCACAAAACAATTCCCAATTGAGTGCTTCAGCAACTTGACGAATACGTGCCATAAAGTCAGAGTTTATGGGTACCTTAATTCTGCAGACTGGAACTTCGGTCAATTCGCTTGAAGTTAAGTTCGCGTAGAATTCACGAACTAGTTCTTCATCCACACTGGTCTCTTTTCACAAAACAATTCCCAATTGAGTGCTTCAGCAACTTGACGAATACGTGCCATAAAGTCTCTGTAGTTGCTTTCCTTCAATGTGAAGCCTTTCTCTGGATGCATCTGTTGATTTTTGAAGATATTTGCGTATCTTACTTTGGCTTCTTCACAGTGAAATTTGTTTTGTGTTTTGTCGATTTGAGCGGAGGCACGAGTTCTCTTGCGAGTCATAATTAATCTGAACATAAGATGGAAAGAATAAAAATTAGCTTCTTAAAAATTTAATAACAATTACTAAAATTTCAATAAATTGAAAAATTTAGTAATTGAATAAAAATTGAATTTAAGAAAGAAAATTATTCTTACCACCTTCATTGTAGAATTTAAAAACTCCTAAAGTAAATCTATACTAATGAATTAAAAGGGAGAATTTAAAGGAGGGTTGGCTTAAGTTGGGGGAAGGGAGATGTGCGCATAGGCACACAAGGCAGCTAGCTGGTGGCGTGCAAGGGGGCTGCAGCAGGTGGCGCGCGAGCAGGTGGTGCACAAGGCAGGCCACGGTAATGGTGCGCACGAGTGGGCAGCTGGAGAAGCAGTAGGCGTGCGGGCCTTGGACTGGGCAGGAGCTGGCGTTGGCGTGTGCTGGAGCTGGAGCTGTTGCTGCTGGCCGAATGGAGGCTTAGGGACTAGGGGCTTGCGGTATTTGGTGTTTTGGTGGATGGGAAGTTGAGTGATGAGTGAATGGGGTGCATCAATGGTGCAATTTATAGATGGAGGAGTATAAATTGGAATAGAACTCTTAGAATAATTAAAGCATTAAAATAAGAGTCCCCTTCTAATTTTACTCATGATAAACAACAATTATAATTAAATAAACACATATAAATTATCAATTGTTATTTAATTATTAAGATAAATATGAAAAAATTAAATCTAATCCTAGGCTAAGTTGATAAAATTAATATAAATTATAATAAATATAATTATCTATTAAAGTTTATCAATAATTTATAAGTATGAAAATAAAAATATTTATTTTAGATGCCCTTTAAAAATATTTACAAAAGGAGGCACCTAGTTTTTATTATTTACGAAAATAGCAACCAACTTTTGAAAATAACTCAATTAAGTCCTTAGACTTAATGAAAATTTGAAATTGAGTTGCAATTTAAGACTTGGGTCAAAATTGACCTTTTTATTTGAAAAACTAAAAATTTATTTTGTCATTTAGGGACTAATTCCTTGGAAAAATATGCAAAAATCAATTCCCAGGAAAGATTGGAGGGGTCACAAGCGGTCCCGCTTAAGTTCCAATCTCCTAGACAGAATTTATTTGAGCATAATAAACCCGGAAATATCCCCTAAATAATTTATTGAAAGCAATAAAAACTAAGGTTAGATAAACTGAACGAGATTTTATCCCGCTCAGGGGTTCCTCCGTAATAATGTTTCAAACGCTGAGCATTAACTTGAAAATTACCTCTCTTACCTTGGAGTTCAATAACTCCGTATGGATAGACGCGATGAATTGTAAATGGACCCGACCAATGTGACTTCAACTTACCAGGAAAGAACTTTAATCTGGAATTAAATAACAAGACTTGCTGACCTGCTTCAAATTCTCGAACTCGTATATGCTTGTCATGCCATTTCTTGAGTCTCTCTTTGAGTAATTTGGCATTTTCATATGAGAACATTCGAAATTCCTCTAGCTCGTTGAGTTGGAGCATTTGTTTCTCTTTAGCAAGCTTGAGATCCAAATTGAGTTGTCGAAGAGCCCAGTAAGCTCTATGCTCTAACTCCAGAGGTAGATGACATGCTTTCCCAAAGACCAACCTGTAGGGTGACATTCCTAAGGGTGTCTTGTATGCTGTTCTGTAAGCCCATAAAGCATCATCTAGTCTCTTGGACCAATCTCATCGATTCGAGCAAACTACCTTCTCAAGTATGCCTTTGATCTCCTTATTTGCTAGCTCAACTTGTCCATTTGTCTACGGATGGTAAGCTGTAGCAACCTTGTGTTTCACTCCATGTTTATCTAGCAACCATTTTAACCACTTGTTCACAAAGTAGGTCCCTTCATTGCTGATAATGGCTCTTGGGGTTCCAAACCTTGTGAATATGTGTTTCTGCAAGAACTTCATCACAACCTTGGCATCATTCGTCAGATAAGCTTCAACCTCGACCCATTTGGACATATAGTCTACTGCTACCAATATGTATTTGAGACCAAAAGACGGAGGAAAGGGACCAAGAAAGTCAATACCCCAAACATCGAACAATTCTACCTCAATGATATTTGTTCGAGGCATCTCATTTCTGTTGGTTACATTTCCAACCCTCTGACATCGATCACAGCTCTTCACATAGGAGTATGCATCCTTGAATAGTGTTGGCCAAAAGAATCCGGCTTGCAATACTTTGGCAGCTGTACGAGTACCTCCAAAGTGTCCCCCACTCGGAGCTGAATGACAGTGGTGTAAAATCTTCGGTATTTCATCTTCTGCCACACATCTCGTAATCATCTGATCTGCACACTTTTTAAACGGATATGGCTCTTCCCAGAAATAGTACTTCACATCGTGAAGAAACTTTTTCCTTTGCTGATAAGTTTTATCAATCAGCATCAAACCACAAGCTAAATAGTTAGCAAAATCAGCAAACCATCGAATATTATGGACATGATTTACCTTCAGTATATGTTCATCTGGAAACGTCTCTTGGATCGGTAAAAGTGGAGAATTTCCCTCTTGCGGCTCCAATCTGGATAAGTGATCTGCTACTTGGTTTTCTACTCCTCTTCGATCTTGAATTTCTAGATCGAATTCTTGAAGTAAAAGCACCCACCGAATCAATCTAGGCTTGGCATCTTTCTTGGCTAATAAGTACTTAATTATGGAGTGGTCCGTGTAGACAATCACTTTGGTACCTACAAGATAAGATCGAAACTTGTCGAAAGCAAACACAATAGCAAGTAACTCTTTTTCTGTTACCGTATAGTTCAGTTGAGCTCTAGTTAGAGTTCTACTTGTGTAGTAGATGGGATGAAAAACTTTGTTCCTTCGCTGGCCCATGACAGCTCCAATGGCGAAGTCACTTGCGTCACACATCAATATGAATGGCGAATTCCAGTCTGGTGTGACGATTATGGGTGCCGTGACTAATCGACTCTTCAGATCATCGAAGGCTTTTAAGCATTCCTCATCAAACTTGAATATCGAGTCTTTCTCCAATAACTTGCATAAGGGTTTAGCCACTTTGGAGAAGTCCTTGATGAATCTTCGATAGAAACCGGCATGGCCCAAAAAGCTCCTAACACCTTTTACAGATGTTGGAGGTGGGAGTTTCTTGATAACATCAACTTTTGCTTTGTCCACCTCGATCCCATGTCTCCTTATCCGATGACCTAGAACAGTTCCTTCTCGTACCATAAAATGGCATTTTTCCCAGTTGAGTACGAGATGTGTTTCTTCGCATCGCCTCAGTACCTTAGCTAGATTGGCTAAGCAATCATCGTAAGTATCTCCAAATACTGAGAAATCGTCCATGAAAACTTCCAAGTACTTCTCAACCATGTCAGTAAAAATAGACATCATACATCTTTGAAATGTAGCTGGTGCATTTGCATAAACCAAATGGCATGCGTCTAAATGCGAATGTACCATACGGGCAGGTGAATGTTGTTTTGTGTTGATCTTTCGGTGCTACTATAATCTGATTATACCCTGAGTATCCATCGAGAAAACAGTAGTAGTCTCGTCCTGAAAGTCTATCTAGCATCTGGTCCAAAAACGGTAGGGGAAAGTGATCTTTCCTAGTTGCCTTGTTCAGCTTCCGATAATCGATGCAGATTCTCCATCCTGTAACTGTTCTCGTTGGTATCAACTCGTTGTTCTCGTTCTCCACGACCGTGATACCTCCTTTCTTCGGCACGCGCTGGACTGGACTCACCCATGAACTGTCTGAGATGGGGTAAATTATACCCGCATCCAACCACTTGATAATTTCCTTTTTCACTACATCTTTCATGATGGGGTTCAGTCTCCGTTGTCTATCAATCCTTCCTCTCTCGCCATCTTCTAATATGATCTTGTGCATGCATACGGATGGGCTAATATCGTGAATATCGACTATGGTCCATCCGATAGCCTTCTTGAACTTTAGTTCTAACTTAGGTGGCTCCCCGTTTGATGCTTTTGGCTACATGTAATCTTTTTTCTCTAATTCCAAAGATTCAAAATGGGATTGCGGATTAAATCCCTTTTGATTAGCTTCTAGCAAAGCTAAGTATTTGTCCTCCTCTTCCTCATTTGGGGGATCCGATGTCAAAATTATTTCCAATGGGTCATCAACACCGTTAAGTTCCTTCTCTACTATTAATTCCTCTAAATCGGCTACTGCAGAACAATCATCCATAGTGTCAGGAAATCGCATTGACTTAAAAACATTAAATGTTACCTGATCATCCTAAACACTCATAGTCAGCTCGCCCTTTTGCATATCAATAAGGGTCCTTCCAGTTGCTAAGAATGGTCTTCCTAGGATGATTGGCACTTCTTTGTCTGCTTCAAAGTTTAGAATTACAAAGTCAGCAGGAAAGATAAACTTATCTACACGTACCAATACGTCCTCGATTTTTCCTTCTGGATGCGCTAAGGATCGATCTGCTAGTTGAAGTGTAACCGTAGTTGGTCTAACTTCTTCTATCCCCAACTCCCTAAATATTGACATAGGCATCAAGTTGATATTTGCACCTAAGTCATATAACGCTTTACCACAATATGTTGATCCAATGTTGCATGGTATGGTGAAACATCCAAGATCCTTCAATTTTGGTGGTAGTTTGCCCTGAAGTTATGCACTGCATTCCTTCGTCAGAGCTACCATTTCAAATTCTCCAAGGCTTCGTTTCTTTGACAAGATATCCTTCATGAACTTGACGTAGTTTGGCATTTGCTCAAGTGCTTCGACCAACGGGATGTTGATGTGAAGTTGCTTGAGTATGTCAAGGAACTTCTTGAATTGAATCTCCTGCTTCGGCTTCTGAAGTCTTTGAGGGTAAGGTGGTGGCAGTTTCATTACTGGAACTGGTTCTGGTTGATTCGCCTTTGGTGGTAATTCTGAATCTAATGATGTTGTTGGTTGATCAGAATTAACTGGTCCTGAGGTTACTTCGCATGGTTTTGCAGATATCGGTTCTGGTGAAACTGGGGTTTCAACACTTGGTTGAACTTCTGAGTCTTGAAAATCAGCTTGTTCCTTTTCAACTTCGATAGTGTTTGGTTCGACTATCTTTCCGCTCCTCAACTGCAACGCTTTGCAATGTTCCTTCCCCGGATTTCTCAAATTTTCCGTGTCACTAGGTAAAGCACCTTGTGGTCGGTTCCTGAGTTCAGTTGCAAGCTGGCCCACTTGATTTTCCAAATTCTTCAATGTAGCTGCTTGGCTCTGGATTAAAGCATCATTCTTTGCTAGATATGTCTTTAGCAAACTTTCTAGGCTATTGGATGCTTCAGCTTGAACTGGTTTCTGAACTTGTTGTGGAAAATTAGGCGGCTGGATCGGTCTGGGTTGGGTGTAAGTGGTACTGGTTCCAGCCCCTTGGTTACTCCAGGAAAAATTCGGGTGGTTCCTCCATGATGGGTTATAAAAGTTGGATTGCAGCCCTTGCCTTCCTCTGTTTTGGTTCTGATGGCCCATGTAGTACATAGATTCTGGGTTCGATGGACATTCTTCAAACAAATGTCCCTATCCACAATAGACACAGGCTATATTCTCAAATTGATTAGGCGGTTGTGCTACAAAACTATTAGACCCATTAGTAGTAAGGTTTTTAAGCATTGAGGATATCGATGATACTTGCGATGCGAGTGAAGTAAGAGCATCTACTTCATGAATTCCAGTGACTCGTCTTCCTGACGCTGCTCGGTTGGTTGGCCACTGATAGTTGTTGCTAGCAATCCTCTCGATAATTTCATAAGCCTCGTTATAAGACTTAGAAAGGAGAGCACCATTAGCAAAGGCGTCATCTACCATCCTTGTGTGAGCATTGAGACCATTATAGAATGTCTCAAGTTGAATACAATGAGGAATTCCATGATGAGGGCATTTTCGTAATAACTCTTTAAATCTTTCCCATGCCTCATACAAGGACTCGTCATCCATTTGGTAGAAAGAATGATCTCGTTCCTCAGCTTAGCATTCTTGCTAGGCAAAAAATACTTCATGAGGAATCTCTCGGCTAACTCTTGCCATGTAGAAATGGAGTTCAGTGGCAATGAATTCAACCAGGCATGAGCTCTGTCCCTTAACGAATATGGGAACAACTTCAATCGTAAGGCATCTTCGGAAACTCCGGCTAACTTGAAAGAATCACTCACTTCCATAAATAGTCTTAAGTGAAGATGAGGATCTTCAGTAGGCATTCCATTGAATTGGCCCACTGTCTGAAGCATCTGGAACATGACTGGCTTCAGCTCAAATTGTTGTGCCTCGATTTCGGGTCTCCTAATACCCGGATTAAGATCGTTAAACACTGCCACGGCATATTGTCTTAAGGCTCTATTCCTATCATCAGCAATAAGGATAGGATTCTAAGTAGGGTTTGCTCCGTTTCCTTGGTTCATATTCTCGAAATTCATTCCTTCGGTCCTTCTCTGGTTCACTTGTCTTCTTCGTTGACGAAAGGTTCGTTCTATTTCAGGGTCCACAGGGAGTAAATCAATAATCTGGTCAATACTCATAAACACTTGAAATATTCATAGAAAAATTGAGTAAGTTAAAAAAATACGTAAAATAAATAAACCAAAATGCAAAACAGATTCACAAATAATGACTTTGAAAACAGTCCCCGACAATAGCACCAAAAACTTGGAACGGTGGAAATGTGCAAGTGTACACAATCATAACAAGTAATGAAGTGACAAGTAAATGTCGAGTTATCGTACCCACAGGGACTGTAAAAGAATTATTTATGAAATTGGTTCAAACACTTTAGTGATAGAAAAATATTTGATTTTGAGGAATATTTTAAAACTAAAAGAAAAACATAGTAAAAATAAAACAAAGTTCTAGTGCACGATTTCAAAAACAAAGTTTAATCAAGATGACATAATTGTGTTGGTTTAATCACATTTCTTACCTTAGAATTATTAAACTTGTGTTTATACTTGTTAAAACATGGAAACTCGATCATTTGCTAACTTATGAACATATTTACAAATAAAAAATCCATTCATCTCTTGTACATATTTCTATGCCAATTCGACCGATTAAATTGACTTCTAAAAGTAAACATGTTATTGCACATACATAGTTATTAAATTAATCAATCTCTCACATATTCCTATGTCGATGCAAACGATTAATTCAACCTAACAAGCATATAAAAGATCATGTAAAGTAACAAAGTATTTTTACCTTGAAACAATTTAATCACAAAAAATCCTGCAAGTTATGCAAGGCATACATATCGTCAAATACAATGTTGATTTAATCTTTAGCTACCTTAGAAGAGTTAAACATGCACAGATTAAGTATTGTGTCCATTAATTACAATTTCAATGCGTTTAAATAATTAACTCATTAGCTATCTAAACAATTATAATGCCAGATAACTTAAACATAATTTTACTTAATCAAACATTTCACCGAGGCCTTTAACAGCATAAACACAATTTTAATAATCTAAGAGGGCGAAATGAAATCAAACCAACATGAATTAAATTCAAGCTAAATTGATTAAATTAAACATTTCAAAAGCATGAATATTCATAAGCATGTTTGTCAAAACAACAACAAATAATTTAAAGAGATAGGGAACAAGAAACAAATCCGGTGGCTCTCCGTGGCTTGTCTGATTGATCCCTTCTTCGTTCTTCGTTGTCTTCGACTATCAAGGGGGCTTAGTAAAACTTAAATTGCTACTTCAAATGGCTGGAAAACACCTCTTTTCCAAGAGGGGAAATCGGCACAAGAACACCCAAAAAGGGAAAATGGGAAAATGGGGAATTGAGAGAAAATGAGAGATAAGAATATGAAGGCTTGAGGTGTGTTTTGAATGAGCAGCTAGGGGCTGTATTTATAGGTGTTAGGGGCTGCTAAAAATAGCAAAAATCATCAGCAAATGAGTCCCACTTGGCCAGCCATCCCATGTGGCAAAGTTGATGGATTCAACATTGCTAAAATTAGCATGGGCAAATCTTTAAAGCCATGAATTTTGGAGGGGTTTGAATGGGATTTTGAGAAGTCTTCAAGGGGTTCTTTGCAACTCAATTAATCAGCTAACAAGCTGATTTGGACCAGCCTATGGACGGTTTGGGCTACCCAACTCTTTGCTTGGTTCGGTTCAACCGGTTTGGTTCAGCTGATGCGATTCAACTGGGCCTTTTTCATAATTAATTAAGATTAATTTATTTAACCCAAATTAAATTGGGAATAAATTAAAATTAATTAAATTATGATTAAATATTCATAATTGGACCATCTTGGGCTGGAAATAAAGTCGCCTTGAATCTTCAAATCGCTTCTCGGTTTTATTCTTCAGGCAGTGTCTGCCGGGCCGATTTTTGCCTTTTGTGCGAATCTGTCGAAAATAGTCAAAATTAAACAAAATTTACTATAAAATTAATTAAAATTTATCACATTCATAGTTTTAGCACACTTTAATTATTTTATAATATTTAATTATTTTCCGACAATAATTTACTCGAAACCACATGAATTTGGGTCAAACAGGGCATGAAAAAGTATATAAATTTTTGTGTTTCCATAAGGCATTACCTATCAAATCACAACAGACAACATACATTTATGCATCCTTTCTCAAACACCATTCAATCATACACACATTGTCCCTTATAAGAACCTACGAGGCCTTAAACATACTTTAGAAATGGTTCGGGACTAATCCGATAACATACGAAAATTATCAAAAACTTAAATTTATCAAACATAAAAGCACATGCTCGTGTGAATAGGTCGTGTGCCTCACACGGTCCCAGACACGCCCGTGTCCCTGGCCTTCTGAAAACAGGACATACATACTGTCTTGGGTCACACGGCTGACCACACGCCCGTGTGTCTAACCCCGTGTGCCCTTCGAAATGGCCACACACGTCTGTATGCCATGCCATGTGCTAGGCCGTGCCAATCCTGTAGGGTATACTGACTTATGCAACATGGCCAAGTCACACGCCCGTGTGCTAGGCCATGTGCCATTTAGGGGGTATACTAGCTTGTCCCACACGACTGGTCACATGCTCGTGTGTGAGGCTATATAGAGCATACTGACTTCAATTCAATACCAACACCAGCGGACACACAGTTGTGTATCGTGACCATGTGCCACATACGACTGAGACACACGTCCGTGTCTCTACCCGTGGCGACAAGAATAGGCCGTTTGCAAGGCCAATTTGCCACCCTTTTTTGTAACAACCCGATTTTGGGGCTAGTCAGAACAGTGGTCTTAGGACCACTAATCCGAGGTTGAGGAAAATTATTTTAGTGTTATTTTATGTGTTATGGCATTAATATATGGCTATATGAAAATTTTGGTGCTTTAATTTTAGCGATTGTATGTTTAATTGTGAAAAAGGACTAAATCGCATAAAGTGCAAAAGTTTCAAATTTCAAGATAGAGGTGTCTAATAGTTAAAGGATATCAAAATGGAGGTCTTTAAAGTGAAATTAGGCCAATATATGAGGGTTGGCCGGCCATATAGCTTAGGGAGACAAGAGCATTTAATTTTTGGTCAAAATTGGGTGAAATTAGGTGACAAAATATGAATAAAATAAGGTAAAAAGAAAAGTTATCATCTTTCACTATTCACTCTTCTTCTTCCACCGAAACTTGAAGAGAAAATAGAGGTTTTTGGGGTTCAAACTTTCAGCTAAGCTATCTTCTTGCAAGTAAGTCATTTTGATGATTATTTTTGATGATTTTTGTACTTTTGGAGTCCCCAAAGCTTAAGCTAGCTAATAGGGGGCTAATTTGTTAAATGGTTGAAAGTTTAGGGACTTGACATGGGAGAGTTTATGTTGTTAGCTGAGTTTTTACGAAAGAAATGAATGTTAGTGAGATGAGGAACAACTTTTGTGAAGGGTGTTAGCATGAAAACACTTAAATGGGACTTGAATGCAAAGGTTGAAAATGTGTAATAAATGCATGAAACAATTAGAATTATGAGTATTTGTAAGTGTAATAAATGTTCAGATAGGCTTGGTTAATGAGAAAATGTGATGAAAATGATTTACGAGCCTAGGGGTAAAATTGTAATTTTGCCATAGTACAAGGGCAAAATGGTCATTTTTGCCTAAGTAGAGATTGTGACGTATTATGATCATAAAATGATTAAATGAATAAATTTTTGTTGTTATAGATCAAGAAGAGAGCGAAATTAACCTTGATTGTGGAAAGGGCAAGGTTATGGATTAAACCGCAAATCGACGCATTTTGCTCCGAGTTAAGTTTATGTGTAAATGATGCATCTAAATTTACACATGTTACTTATTGGTGTGTTGTATGATTGAGAAAATGTATGATTCAAGTGGATTGAATTTGGTAGATAATGAATAAATTTCATATTAATGACGAAATAGATGTGTGAATGCGAAATAACATCCGTAGTAATAATTGGTGGGCTGTGTGCGATACCACCTTAATAATTCTTGTTGGTGGGCTAAGTGCGATGCCACCTTATTACTTATTCACTATGTGTTGTGTGCGATACCATCTTTAGTTTTATTTGGTGGGCTAAGTGTGATACCACCGTAAATATTCTTGTGGGTGGGCTATGTGCGATACCACCCTGTTAACAATAACTGGTGGGCTAAGTGCGATACCACCGAGTGTTTGATATTACTAAGAATGATTTATCGTGTAACTGTGATATGTTGTTTCATACGATCACTGTAACACCCCAAACCTGGCCCAAACGTCACGACCAGATCTGGTATGCTACGGATTAATAGTTGAAAACTTCTCATTGAAGGGATTGAAAATCTCGGTTTGTTTAAGTAGGTATTCGTTAAATAAGTGTTATTTGTAGAAAACCTCTGAAGTTTGTTTTTACAACGACTTGTTTGAAAATTCCATCTTTATTTCTTCTTATGAATAAGTCTTAGAACATAAGTTTATAAAGAATGAGGACATTAACAAATATAAATTGATAACCTATGCTATGGGCCTTATTACATAAACATTCCCAAAATTTAAAACTTAAAGAAAAATCGAAAAATGATTAATGGAAATAAAACTTGATGGCCCTTCGAGTCTGCCTCGGCTCCCATGCCACGATCTCCTGCTCATCTAAAAAGTCAGGAAAATATAAGGGTGAGTCACCAAGACTCAGTGTGCAAATCCTGAAAACACATAATTGGCTTGAGGCCCACAAACACATTATGGCCTTAGCCCATACACAATGGCAACAAAATATTTACATGCAACATGGCCCAACCCAACCTAAAAATCCATCCTTTACACACCAGCCCATACCAGCCAACACACCTCGGGGATTTCTACAATCAACCCACCAACTGCTACACACCATATCGACAATCATGCTGCCTATTCCTATCAATTCGGAATAAATTTAACGTGGCTTAGCCACCGATCACTTTTGTGACCTAATTTTATAAATCATGGTTTAACCACCGATCACCAAGTGACCTATTAACATGCTTTTCCCCTTCATCATATTAACCCCATCCCATACATACATTCATGCAGAAACAGACAATGTACTGGCTAAAAGATCACAGACTATCACGTACATCGATTCACATAGAGAAGGTTCTATGATTACGTACCTAGCATCCCTTGCCTACCCTTTTCGGGTAATACGATTGTCCATATAGCCTTTTTCTGGCTTTTAGCCCATAACATACATAATACAGTTTAATTAGTGTGATAGAGATCTACACACCTGATTACCGACAAGACGAGACCTTCTATGTCGACACTATCAGAAGCCGATACGACTGCTAACTGCCTAAGATTTTGTTCTGAAGCCGGTCCACAACCCGGTGGCCAATCCCGTATTGCTGACACCGCTCGTTTCTTAAACTTAGGGATTGGTTTTACAGATCCAATCCCCTCCTTCGCCTGATTATTTGATCCCATTAAAAGACCTTATCATAACATATGGTTAAGATCACAATTACGATAGCGAATCTAAAGAGAATCCAAGAGAACCCCTTACCTTGAAATCCCGAAAAGAGAGATATGAGGTTCAGAGACTAACGGTTTCGGCTTTTAAATCTAAGCGATCTACTTCAATCCCCGAATGTCACCCAACACGTAAACACAAAAAACCAACAATCTATTAGCCTTTCGACTTTGTCTTCTAAAAATCGAAAGAGAAAAAGAATAGAACAGAAGAAATCGGCACCTACCTTTACATAGAATTCGGCGACTCCTAGAAGATTTTAGCTTTTGAGAAGATCAAAAAGAGAATATGATAGGAAGAAATATATGTAGATTCGGCTTTTCGTGAAGGGATCGGCAAAAGAGAAGAAGCAAAGAACAATGAATATTTGGCTTGTAGAAAAAGAATGAAGAAGAGAATTAAGTTCAAGAGTTTCGGCTTTTGCATAAAAGTGAAGATGAGAGAATGGGATTTAGGGATTTCGGCTTTGGCAAAGAATGAGAGAAAAGAATGAGAGGAAAAACCCAAATGCAGAAATTGAAGAAGAGAATGGAAGAATAAAACCCTAAATGCCAAAAATAAAAGATATCACCCTTACTTAACCTAAATTTCGGCACCTACTCCCTAAAAACCGAAAATGCCCCTTTTTAAAACTAAAACTAGGCTACTTGTCAAGGGAAATTTTGGCACCCTTGAACTTACCAAAACCGATTCCTCCTCCCCCTCAGTGTTGGAATTTTGGCCACCAGTGTGACCAGCAGATAAATCCTAGATTTTCTCCTTTATCATTACCTGATCTCTTATCCACAAGTGGCCCAGATAACACCACCTCTTCTTCCTTTTATCTGCCACATTATCAGCCATATTATATACATTATCCAAACATATATATTCCCCCTATTTCCAAGGCCCATTGCCGTCCCACTCTACTCACTTAAAAGCCAAAAATTAACTAAATTTTAATTAAAATAACTGAGCTTCATGCGACTCGAACTTGAGCCTCCTCAGTTGACGCCACCTCCCTGCTCTCTAAGTGGCGCCACTTTGCCACTGGGCCACAAGCCCATTTGTGTCTTAAAACACAGATAACATCTCTTAAGCCCTATCCTAACAGGCTTTCCATTAGAGTGTCCAAATAGAAAATTTGATTAAGGCCTCGGCTCAATCCTGAGCCCAATCTGAACCCCTTAAATACTTTAATTAACACATTAAACGTATCATCCATCAAAATGCAAAGGCCCATTAATTCAGGATGTTACAGTTCTACCCCCTTAAAGAAATTTCATCCTTGAAATTACCTGGTCAGAACAGATGCGGGTACTGCTGCCTCATTGCCTCCCTCGAGGGTTTTTTTTTTTAACACCATACTTTTGGCTGCACAATCTACTTTAGCTTGATACTTCCCCAGCCAATCCATGTCTAAAATTAAATCAAATTCCCTGAACGGTAATTCCATTAGATCCGTCCGGAAAACTATCCCCTGAACTTCTAAAGGTACTTCTCGGTATAGCCTGTTTACCACCACAGAGTGTCCTAATGGACTAACTACAGTCATCTCCCTAGAGGAAATCTCAGAATCTACGCTTAAAGTTTTAGACACCCTACTAGCAACATATGAATGCGTCAACCCAATGTCAATCAATACAGTGTAAGGCAAGCCAAAAATTAAAAACGTACCGGTTATGACATCCGGTGAGTCAACCTCCTCCCGATGTCTGACAGCATAGTCTAACCCTGGCTGTCTTGCCTCAGTGTTTCCTGCCCCTTGGCCTGGTGCTCCACGGCCCCGACCGGAACCGTTACCACCTCTGGCTGGACCACGACCTCTTTATGGCTGCTGACCTCCTCTTCCCGGCTGTGCATTCCCTTGGCCCGTAGGCCCTTCAATGCCCCGTTGCTACGGACAGTTTCTAACTTGGTGGTCCGTAGATCCACACCTGAAGCACTTCCCACTGCCCACCCAACACTCACCTTCATGGAATTTACCACATCGAGCACACTTCTGTGTCTGACTGGCAGCAGGTCTCTCATCCCGTTTCGGCCCGTCTGACCTAGGTCTTTTCTGAGTTTGCCCAGCTGCCCCTGATGATTCAAAATTCCTCGTACTTCCACCCCTATCTCTATCCCGATTCAGTTTCTCCATCCGCTTTACCTCCTTAGCTATCTTAGCTTTTTCCACAAGCACAGCAAATTCCCTCTCCCGTTGTGGTGCTATCAATACACGCAGTTCGCCCTTAGACCATCCTCAAATCGAACACAATGTTCATGGTCTGTGGCCACCATCCCTCGGGCAACAGCTAAGACGTAAGAATTCCGCTTCATACGCAGCCACCGACCTACTTCCCTGAACTAGGTTCAGAAACGCTTTACGCTGCGCATCCACATAACTAGTCCCAAAGCATTTACTCTGGAATGCCGTTTTGAAGAAATCCCAGGTGATACGGTCAACCACCGTACCATCCTTAACCGTAAGCCACCATTGGTAAGCCTCGTCCCGCAGGAGTGATACAACCCCTTTCAGTTTTTCCTCCTCCGTGAAATCCAGATCGTCCATTATACGCTCAACCGCCTCCAACCAGTACTCAGCTGTACTCGGGGCTATACCAGAAATTCCTCTAAACACTTCTGCCCCATTAGCTCTAAGTCGCTCCGACACAGATTTCCAGGCTCCTATGCCCACGCCTGCCTCAGTAACCCTCTCTAAAACCCTTAACATCACCTGAGATATCGCATCATCTCCGGCTGTTTGATCCTGAAATTCGACCTCCGCAGTTGGCATCTCGTTTCCTGACCCGTGGCCAGATCCTACTGGTTCCGGCACAGCCATCCTACCCCTACCGTGGCCACGCGACGGACGTCCACGACCCATTGTACTCATTCTACCGATTCGCGTTTATCTGATTAGAAATTTTATGAATTATTCATTTCTTTCACTGATTAACCACGAACAATCTTATGAACAGTAGTGTAAGAGTAGTTCTTTCGAATTCTAAATTATATCTACGAGTTTCAGTCTCCAGTTTGTATCTTCTATTTCTAGGAACCACATACATCAACCATCATACATCAATATACAAGTAGCATCCATGCACTCACATTCATCTGATAAGGGTTTTTTCATCATTTCTCTACCCAGGGGTATTTCCGTAGTTTTGTCCTATAGGGTATTTTCGTAATTTCCCAAGATAGGGTATCTTGGTGTTTTTTTTAAAATAGAGGTATTTTTAAAACAGGGGAATTTTGGAAGATTTAATTTTGCAAACCGGGTACTTTTGTAAATCTAGGGATTTTCGGTAAATTTGCAAAACATAGGTATTTTGGTAATTTTGCCAACCGGGGGTGTTTCAATAATTTCACAAATTTTGGTAATTTTACAAATCCAGGGTATTCTGGGAAATTTTCACAAATCAAGGGTATTTTAGAAATTTTACAAAACTTGGGGGTATTTTGGTAATTCTGCGAAATAGGGTGGCTGGTCCATTTCAGGTTTTAATTATAGATTTTGGCCCGTCAACAAATCCTCGTGGCTAAGGTGAACAGTCACTACGCACCAGGTAGGATTCCAGCGAAGAGGAGGTGAGTCACTAGGACTGCTTAAGTACCAAGCTCTCCCTGAATCCAATCCTAGACATGCGTATGCCTATTGCCACACCCTAACCTAGCGATTTGTTCACGGGTTTGTTTGGATAGATTAAGTCTTATGAATTTAAAGAGTTGGTTAAACTAAGCCTAAAGTCCACCAATGCCTAACATACTAGTCTACGTCCATCAAGCCCAATCATGCATATCATATCAAAAGTTAGAATACTTACCTGCGTGGATCGGGTGCCGGTAGACTTGAAGGCCATATCTTCATCCAAGACATTTTCCTCAAATTCACATCAAATTTTCAAAACACTACTAGACCCATTTCACAGCCCGAGTTTTGAATCGGGCTCTGATACCAAAAATGTAACACCCCAAACTCGGCCCAAACATCACGACCAGATCTGGTATGCTACGGATTAATAGTTGAAAACTTCTCATTGAAGGGATTTGAAATCTCGGTTTGTTAAGTAGGTATTCGTTAAATAAGTGTTATTTGTAGAAAACCTCTAAAGTTTTTTTTAAAATGACTTGTTTGAAAATTCCATCTTTATTTCTTCTTATGAATAAGTCTTAGAACATAATTTTATAAATAATAAGGACATTAACAAATATAAATTGATAACCTATGCTATGGGCCTTATTACATACACATTCCCAAAATTTAAAACTTAAAGAAAAACTGAAAAATGATTTATGGAAATAAAACTTGATGGCCCCTCGAGTCCGCCTCGGCTCCCATGCCACGACCTACTGCTCATCTGAAAAGTCAGGAAAATATAAGGGTGAGTCACCAAGACTCAGTGTGCAAATCCCGAAAACACATAATTGGCTTCAGGCCCACAAACACATTATGGCCTTAGCCCATACACAATAGCAACAAAATATTTACATGCAACATGGCCCAACCCAACCTAAAATCCTCTACACACCAGCCCGTACCAGCCAACACACCTCGGGGATTTCTACAATCAACCCACCAACCGCTACACACCATATCAACAGTCATGCTGCTTATTCCTATCAACTCGGAATAAATTTAACGTGGCTTAGCCACCTATCACTTTTGTGACCTAATTTTATAAATCGTGGTTTAACCACCGATCACCAAGTGACCTATTAACATGCTCTTCCCCTTCATCATATTAACCCCATCCCATACATACATTCATGCAGAAACAGACAATGTACTGCCTAAAAGATCACAGACTATCACGTACATCGATACACATAGAGAAGTTTCTATGATTACGTACCTGGCATCCCTTGCCTACCCTTTTTGGGTAATACGACTGTCCATATAGCCTTTTTCTGGCTTTTAGCCCATAACATACATAATACAGTTTAATTAGTGTGATAGAGATCTACACACCTGATTACCGACAAGACGAGACCTTCTATGTTGACACTATCAGAAGCCGATACGACTGCTAACTGCCTAAGATTTTGTTCTGAAGCCGGTCCACAACCCGGTGGCCAATCCCGTACTGCTGACACTGCTCGTTTCTTAAACTTAGGGATTGGTTTTACAGATCCAATCCCCTCTTTCGCCTGATTATTTGATTCCATTAAAAGACCTTATCATAACATATGGTTAAGATCACAATTACGATAGCGAATCTAAAGAGAATCTAAAGAGAACCCCTTACCTTGGAATCCCGAAAAGAGAGATATGAGGTTCAGAGACTAACGGTTTCGGCTTTTAGATCTAAGCGATCTATTTCAATTCCCGAATGTCGCCCAACACGTAAACATAAAAAACCAACAATCCATTAGCCTTTCGGCTTTGTCTTCTAAAAACCAAAAGAGAAAAAGAATAGAACAGAAGAAATTGGCACCTACCTTTACATAGAATTCGGCGACTCCTAGAAGATTTTAGCTTTTGAGAAGATCAAAAAGAGAATATGATAGGAAGAAATATATGTAGATTCAGCTTTTTGTGAAGAGATCGGTAAAAGAGAAGAAGCAAAGAACAATGAATATTTGGCTTGTAGAAAAAGAATGAAGAAGAGAATTAAGTTCAAGAGTTTCGGCTTTTGCATAAAAGTGAAGATGAGAGAATAGATTTAGGGATTTCGGCTTTGGCAAAGAATAAGAGAAAAGAATGAGAGGAAAAACCCAAATGCAGGAATTGAAGAAGAGAATGGAAGAATAAAACCCTAAATGCCAAAAATAAAAGATATCACCCTTACTTAACCTAAATTTCGGCACCTACTCCCTAAAAACCGAAAATGCCCCTTTTTAAAACTAAAACTAGGCTACTTGTCAAGGTAAATTTTGGCACCCTTGAACTTACCAAAACCGATTCTTCCTCCCCCTCAGTGTTGGAATTTCTGCCACCACTGTGACCAGCAGATAAATCCTAGATTTTCTCCTTTATCATTACCTGATCTCTTATCCACAAGTGGCCCAGATAACACCACCTCTTCTTCCTTTTATCTGCCACTTATCAGCCATATTATTTACATTATCCAAACATATATATTCCCCCTATTTCCAAGGCCCATTGCCGTCCCACTCTACTCACTTAAAAGCCAAAAATTAGCTAAATTTTAATTAAAATAACTGAGCTTCATGCGACTCGAACTTGAGCCTCCTCAGTTGACGCCACCTCCCTGCTCTCTAAGTGGCGCCACTTTGCCACTGGGCCACAAGCCCATTTGTGTCTTAAAACACAGATAACATCTCTTAAGCCCTATCCTAACAGGCTTTCCACTAGAGTGTCTGAACAGAAAATTTGATTAAGGCCTCGACCCAATCCTGAGCCCAATCTGAACCCCTTAAATACTCTAATTAACACATTAAACGTATCACCCATCAAAATGCAAAGGCCCATTAATTCAGAATGTTACAATCACGTGGTGATCAAGTGTAGGGATGTATGTTAAAGAATAAGAGCATTTGGTTGTCATATGGTTGGATTGTGGTAAGATATGAATGAGTAAGCATGATCTTGGAGTGTGAAATACTATTTATGGTTTATCACATGTTATGATGTTATTGTTTACATGTAAACTTAATAAGCTTACAACTTACTCCCCTTTTCTTTTCCCTTATTTTATAGAGTCAAAGAGACGAGTCGGGTTACGAAGATAATTGGAAGATCACCCACACTATCAGCTCCTCTCGATACATCTAGACTTAGTGTTTTGAGTATGGCATGTATAGGGGCTAGACTACAACTAGGTAATTTGTTTTGTTATTTTGGCCAAGAGTGTGTTGGCCTATTTAAAGGTGAATTCTTTTGTATATAGCCATAGTTGATGGCTCATTATTATATATGAAAAGGTGAAGTTATTCATGGAAGAGTATATTGCAAATTTGAGTTGTTTAGTGAATTGATGGATGGATTTATGCTGTGTGAGTTAGGGTGGTGAAAAGAGCTTGGAAAATGGCCCTGTTCTTGTCCACACGGGTAGGCACAGGGGCGTGTGTCTAGGCCGTGTGTGACACACAGTTAGTCCCATGGGTGTTGACCAGGCCGTGTGTCCCCTGCATGTTAATTTTACAAGTCAGTAAGCTTTGTAGTAAACACACGGGCAAAGACACGACCGTGTGTCTCAGCCGTGTGGGAGGCACAACCTTGGACATGTTCTTGTGCCCGGGCTGTGTGAAGTCTGCACCTGAATTTAAGAATTTAATTCGACACATGTTCTAAAGACTCGGGCGTGTGCCTTGGTCGTGTGACCTTAGTGAGATGATGATGTCATAAACAGAATGCCAAGGTTTTGGCACACGGGCTAAGACACGGGCGTGTCGAAGCCGCGTGAGGGACACGGGCCAAGAACACGGGCGTGTGTCCGGCCGTGTGAAATAAGTCAGTGTCGATCACGGGAGAGGGACATGGGCATGTGTGACGACACGGCCTGCCCACACGGGCGTGTCCCATTTCACACGGGCGTGTGGCCCCTATTTAGGCAAAATTTTTCTAAGTGCGTGAAAGTTTCTTATTAATTCCCGAAACATTCCGAGAGCATGTTTGAGGCCTCGTAGGCCCATTATAAGAGTGTTAGACTTCTAAACGGAAGAGTTTTAAATTGGAATAAGTATTGATAGCTCGAAGTTATGTGACCATGTGAGTTATGTACGGTAGCGCCTCATACCCGGTTTCGACGTAGAATACGGGTAAGGAGTATTACATTTAGTGGTATTAGAGCTATGGTTTAGTCAGTTCTCAGACTACCGTAGCGTGTGTATGAGTCTAGCTATACATGCCATAAGCGTATATTGATAGTTTGGTGGCTTCTGACAATTCTAAACTTTATTTTTATATAGTAAATGGATCCCGATCGAGTGGCTGCTGATGACGCAGCTAGTAATGCGCCGACTCTCGCACAAGGGACCGCTCCGGTAGAGAGTGGACTCGAGGTTAGGGGTCAAGGAGAAGAGGCCCAGGAAACCTTTTTCCAAATGATGAGTAATTGCTAGACGGAGTATGTACGAGCAAACCCTAATTCTCAACCTCCTCCACCCCTCCTATACCTCAGCCAGTTCCTGTAGCTCCTCAAGGTGTAGATGTAATGAAAATAACCAAGCTCCCGTTAGACAAGATTCGGAAACAATGGGCTAAGGAGTTTAGAGCTAATATAGACGATGACCCTGAGAGGGCGGAGTTCTGGCTTGAAAACTCGATGAGAGTGTTTGATGAACTCTCCTGCACACTTGAGGAGACCTTCAAATGCGTCGAGTCTTTGCTGAGAGACACGGCCTATTATTGGTGGTTCCAAAGAAGAGAGTGACGTGGGACTTCTTTTTGGAAGAGTTCCGAAAGAATTATATAAGTCAGCGATTTGTTGATTAGAAACAGAAGGAATTCCTTGAGTTAAAGCAAGGAAAAATGACTGTGGCAGAATATGAGTGCGAGTTTATTAGGCTCAGCAAATATGCACAATAGTGCGTGTCTACAGAAACTATCTTGTGCAAGAGGTTTGAAGATAGGCTGAATGAGGATATCCGACTTCTAGTTGGGATCTTGGAGTTAAAAGAGTTTGTAGTGTTTGTTGATAAGGCATGTAAGGCTGAAGAACTGAATAAGGAAAAGAGGAAGGCTGTGAGTGAGGCCCGAGATGTGAGAAAAAGGCCAATGAGTAAATAATACCAAGCTCAATCGAAGAAGTCCAAGGAAATGAACCCCCAGACGACAATGCCAGTTGGATGTTCACATAGAGATCGAGGTAATACAGACTCGGGCTCAAGAGTTCAAGCCACTTCTATGGCAAGTATGGGCAATCTGAAGTCCAAACCGGAGTTCCAAATTGTGGTAGACAGCACGTAGGGGAGTGTTGGGGAAACAACCAGAATTGTTACAACTGCAGTTCACCCGACCATTTTATCCGAAATTGTCTACAGAGGGAGGAGAAGGAAAGAAAACAAGAAGTGAGGTCAAGTAATGTATCTTCGAGGGGTAGATCGGAAAAGAACCCAGGAGGTGGAACTAGTAGTAGAGGTGCGCCTCAAGATTCTGCTGTGAGACCGAAGGGTTGAGCACCTGCAAGGACTTATGTTATTCGTGCTCGCGAAGAGGCATCATCTCCAGATGTGATAACAGGTACTTTTTCTCTCCATGACACTTCTGTTATTGCTTTGATTGATCCGGGGTCTACCCATTCATACATTTTCATGAAATTGGCATCTGGTATGAGCATGATGATTGAGTCTACGAAATTTGTAGTAAAAGTATCAAACCTGTTAGGCAAACATGTGCTAGTTGACAAGGTGTGTAGGAATTGTCCTTTGACAGCTAGAGGTTATTGTTTCCCGACAAACCTTATGTTGTTTCCATTTGATGAATTTGATTTGATTCTTGGCATGGATTGGCTGACTGCCCATAATGTTTTAGTGAACTGCGGTAGCAAATTTATTGAAGTGAAATGTGAAAATGGGGGTATCATTCGAGTTGAATCAGGTAGATAGATAATCTGCCAGTGATAATTTCAACTATAGTAGCCGGGAAATATTTGAGGAAAGGATACGAGTCTTATCTCGCTTTTTTACTGAATACTCAAGAGTCAGAGGTAAAGATTGAGTCAGTGCCGGTGGTATGCGAATATCCAGAAGTGTTTCCGGAGGAGTTACTTGGATTACCTCCAATTAGAGAGGTCAAGTTTGGGATTGAGTTATAGGAACAGCACCTATCTCGGTTGCTCTGTATAGGATGGCACCATTAGAGTTGAAAGAACTAAAGGTTCAGTTACAAGAGTTAACGGTTAAGGGTTTTGCAAGGCCGAGCTATTCACCGTGGGTTGCTCTGGTGCATTTTGTGAAGAAGAAAGATAGGTCGATGAGATTGTGCGTAGACTACAGACAGCTCAACAAAGTGACTGTGAAAAATATGTATCCTTTGCCAAGGATAGATGATTTATTTGACCAACTGAAGGGAGCTACGGTGTTCTCTAAGATAGACCTGAGGTCTGGTTATTACCAATTAAGGGTTAAGAAGCGAGATGTACTAAAAACTTCATTTCGGACAAGGTATGGCCATTATGAGTTTCTTGTCAAGCCGTTCGGTCTAATGAATGCTCCTGCGATTTTTATAGACCTAATGAATCGTGTCTTTCGACCGCATTTGGACAAGTTTGTAGTTGTCTTCATCGATGATATATTGATTTATTCTCGGGACGAGAGTGATCATGTAGAGCACCTGAGACTTGTTTTGTAAACTTTAAGGGACAAGCAGTTATATACTGAATTTAGCAAGAGTGAGTTTTGGCTCTGAGAAGTCAGATTCCTAGGACATATTGTGTCAGGTGATGGTATTAGAGTTGATCCAAGTACGATCTTGGCTATTGTGGAGTGGAAACTGCCAAGAAATGTGTCAGAAGTCAGAAGCTTTTTGGGTTAAGCGGGGTACTATAGACGATTCGTGAAAGGATTCTCCATGATTGCTACCCCGGTGATGAAACTATTGCATAAAGATGTTAAGTTTGAATGGACTGAGAAATGTCAATAGAGTTTTGAGAGATTGAAAACATTGTTGACTGAGGCGTCGGTTTTAGTACAACCTGAGTTGGGAAAAGAGTTTGTGGTCTACAGTGATGCGTCATTGAATGGTCTCGGTTGTGTGTTGATGCAAGAGGGTAAGGTAGTCGCTTACGCCTCGAGATAGCTAAAACTACATGAGAAGAATTATCCAAATCATGATTTGGAGTTGGTTGCAATTATTTTTGCATAAAGATCTGGCGTCATTATTTATATGGTGAGAAGTGTCGAATCTTCACCGATCATAAGAGCTTGAAGTACTTAATAGACCAAAAGGATTTGAATTTGCAACAACGGTGGTGGCTCAAATTATTGAAAGGCTATGAGCTAGTACTTAATTATCATTTGGGGAAAGTGAATGTAGTTGCGGATGCCTTGAGCAGGAAATCTTTGTATTCTTTGAGAGCTATGAGCACGAGCTTAGCTTTGTTTGACAATGGTGCTATATTGGTCGAGTTAAGGGCTAGACCGCTATTTATTCAACATATATATGAGGCTCAAAAGAATGATAATGAGATGCAAGCTAAGAGAGCTAAGTGTGAATCGAGTAATGATTCTGATTTTCGGGTGAGTTCGGATGGTTGTTTAATGTTTCACGACAAAATTTGTGTACCAAAAGATGATAAGTTGATCCGGAAAATTTTACATGAAGCACACAGAGGTCATTTGTCAGTACATCCCGGTAGCACGAAATTGTACAATGATTTGAAGAGATTTTATTGGTTGCCGGGTATGAAAAGAGACATCTCTGAGTTTGTGACAAGATGTTTGATCTGTCAACAAGTGAAAGCCGAACACCAAGTGCCTTCGGGATTGCTTCAGCCAGTGATGGTTCCCAAGTGGAAGTGGGATCGTATTACCATGGATTTTGTGACGGGTTGCCTATGACTCCGAAAAAGAAAGACGTCGTATGGGTTATTGTGTATAGACTAACGAAGTCAGCTCACTTTATACCATTACTAGTAGATTATTCGCTTGATAAGCTAGCTGAGTTGTATATAGCTGAGGTAGTGAGACTCCATAGAGTGCCTATAACTATTATCTCGGATAGGGAGCCGAGATTTACTTCGAGGTTTTGGAAGATGTTGCAAGAAGCCTTAGGTACAAGGTTGAATTTTAGTACCGTATTCCATCCTCAAACCGACGGCCAATCTGAAAGAATGATTCAAGTCCTTGACGATATGCTCCGATGCTGTGTGCTAGAGTTTAGAGGTAGTTGGGAAAGATATCTACCTTTGGTTGAGTTTGCTTACAACAACAGTTATCAGTCGAGTATACGGATGGCACCGTATGAGGCTTTATATGGTTGTAAGTGTCAGACTCCTTTGTATTGGATCGAGCTTAGTGAGAAGCAAATTCATGGGGTCGACCTAGTTAAAGAGACCGAGGAGAAAATGAAAGTGATCCGTGACAGTCTGTAAGCTGCTTCAGGCTGGCAAAAGTCGTACGCGGATTTAAAAAGGAAAGAAATTGAGTTTCAAGTGGGCGACAAAGTATTTTTTAAAGTATCCTCGTATAAGGTTACCGAAAGGATTGGGCCAGTGGCATTTCGGTTGGTTTTGCCGGTAGAGTTAGAGAAAATACACAACGTGTTTCATGTATCGCTGTTGCGACGATATCGTTCCGATCTTTCGCATGTGATCCCTCCAACGGAAGTTGAGATACGATCGGACAAGACATATGAAGAGGAGTCGATTAAGATATTGGCTCGGGAGGATAAACAGTTGAGGAATAAGAGCATAGCTCTAGTAAAAGTGTTATGGCAGAAACACGGTGTGGAAGAAGCTACGTGGGAACCGGAAGAAGCTATGAGAGAACAATATCCAAACTTTTTTACCGGTAAGATTTTCGGGAACGAAAATCTCTAAATGAGGGGAGAGTTGTAACAGCCCAATTTTGGGGCTAGTCGAAACAGTGGTCATGGGATCACTAATCCAAGGTTGAGGAAAATTATTTTAGTGTTATTTTATGTGTTATGGCATTAATATATGGCTATATGAAAATTTTGGTGCTTTAATTTTAGCGATTGTATGTTTAATTGTGAAAAAGGACTAAATTGGATAAAGTGCAAAAGTTTCAAATTTCAAGCTAGAGGTGTCTAATAGTTAAAGGATGTCAAAATGGAGGTCTTTAAAGTGAAATTAGGCCAATAGGTGAGGGTTGGCCGGCCATATATCTTAGGGAGATAAGAGCATTTAATTTTTGGTCAAAATTGGGTGAAATTAGGTGACAAAAGATGAATAAAGTAAGGTAAAAAGAAAAGCTATCATCTTTCACTATTCACTATTTTTCTTCCACCTAAAATTGAAGAGAAAATAGAGGTTTTTGGGGTTCAAACTTTCAGCTAAGCTATATCATTGCAAGTAAGTCATTTTGATGATTATTTTTGATGATTTTTGTACTTTTGGAGTCCCCAAAGCTTAAGCTAGCTAATGGGGGGCTAATTTGTTAAATGCTTGAAAGTTTAGGGACTTGCCATGGGAGAATTTATGTTGTTAACTGAGTTTTTATGGAAGAAAATGAATGTTAGTGAGATGAGGAACAACTTTTGTGAAGGGTGTTAGCATGAAAACACCTAAATGGGACTTGAATGCAAAGGTTGAAAATGTGTAATAAATGCATGAAACAGTTGGAATTATGAGTAATTGTAAGTGTAATAAATGTTCAGCTAGGCTTGGTTAATGAGAAAATGTGATGAAAAATGATTTACAAGCATAGGAGAAAAATCGTAATTTTGCCATAGTACAAGGGCAAAATGGTTATTTTTGCCTAAGTAGAGATTATGACGTATTATGATCATAAAATGATTGAACGACTAAAATTTTTTTGTTATAGATCAAGAAGAGCATGGAATTAACCTTGACCGTGGAAAGGGTAAGGTTACGGATTAAATCGCAAATCGATGCATTTCGTACCGAGGTAAGTTTATGTGTAAACGATGCATCTAAATTCACACATGTTGTTACTTATTGGTGTGATGTATGATTGAGAAAATGTATGATTCAAGTGGATTGAATTTGGTAGATAATGAATAAATGTCGTATGAATGACGAAATAGAGGTGTGAATGCGAAATAACACTCGTAGTAATAATTGGTGGGCTGTGTGCGATACCACCTTAATAATTCTTGTTGGTGGGCTAAGTGCGATACCACCTTATTACTTATTCACGATGGGTTGTGTGCGATACCATCGTTAGTTTTATTTGGTGGGCTAAGTGCGATACCACCGAGTGTTTGATATTACTAAGAATGATTTATCGTGTAATTGTTATTTGTTGTTTCATGCGATCACGTGGTGATCAAGGGCAGGGATGTATGTTAAATAATAAGAGCATTTGGTTGTGATATGGTTGGATTGTGGTAAGAGATGAATGAGTAAGCATGATCTTGGAGTGTGAAATACTATTTATGGTTTAGCACATGTTATGATGTTTATTGTTTACATATAAACTTACTAAGCTTAAAGCTTACTCCCCTTTTCTTTTCCCTTGTTTTATAGAGTCAAAGAGTCGGGTCGGGTTACGAATATAATTGGAAGATCACCCACACTATCAGCTCCTCTTGGTACATCTAGACTTAATGTTTTGAGTATGGCATGTATAGGGGCTAGACTACGACTAGGTAATTTGTTTTGTTATTTTGGCCAAGAGTGTGTTGGCCCCTTTAAAGGTGAATTCTTTTGTATATAGCCATAGTTGATGGCTCATTATTATATATGAAAAGATGAAGTTATTCATGGAAGAGTATATTGCAAATTTGAGTTGTTTAGTGAATTGTTGGATGGATTTATGCTGTGTGAGTTAGGGTGGTGAAAAGAGCTTGGCAACTAGCCTTGTTCTTGTCCACAGGGGTAGGCACACGAACGTGTGTCTAGGCCGTGTGTGACACATGGTCAATCCCATGGGTGTGTGACCAGGCCGTGTGTCCCCTGCATGTTAATTTTACAAGTCAGTAAGCTTTGTAGTAAACACACAGGCAGAGACACGGCCGTGTGTCTCAGCTGTGTGGGAGGCACAACCTTGGACATGTGCGTGTACCCAGGCCGTGTGAAGTTTGTACCTGAATTTAAGAATTTAATTCGACACATGGTCTAAAGACACGAGCATGTGCCTTGGCTGTGTGACCTTAGTGAGATGATGACGTCATTAACATAATGCCAAGGTTTTGGCACACGGGCTAAGACACGAGCGTGTCGACGCCGTGTGGGTGACACGGGCCAAGGACACGCGCGTGTGTTTAACCGTGTGAAATAAGTCAGGGTCGACCACGGGTGAGGGACAGTGTATGATGACACGGCCTACCCACATGGGCGTGTCCCATTTCGCACGGGCGTGTGGCCTCTATTTAGGCAAAATTTTTCTAAGCGCGTGAAAGTTTCCGATTAATTTTCGAAACCTTCTAGGAGCATGTTTGGGGCCTCATAAGCCTATTATAATAGTGTTAGACTTGTAAATTGGAAAGTTTTAAATTAGATTAAGCATTGATAGCTCAAAGTTATGTGACCATGTGAGTTATGTACTGTAGCGCCTCGTACCCGGTTCCGGCGTTGAATACGGGTAAGGGGTGTTACATTTCTCATGCTCACCTAAACAACCAAAATAATACCATTTCAACACATTTATAGGCACCAAAACATGTTATTTCATATACAAACCATTCCATTTAAAATCCATCCATTTCACTACTCAAATCATAATCCAAAACATACTTAAACAATATGCCACTACCAACAATTTCACCTATCTTCTCTATGCATCTTTCTCATAATCTTATCATCTAATTCATATCATAAAATACACCAAATCATCATCTTAAAATCAAGCCACAACATGCCATTTTTCAAGAAATAATACACCAATTGACAACTAGCTAATTGAGCAACCATATAACCATCACAACAACCATCCCAAACATGCCAAAACGCAAGACAATATATACATCATACATCACTTATCAAACTTATAATTTAAGCCAACTTAAATGGCCAAATACACATCAACATTTACATCATTCATGAGCCAAATCTCATGTCTAATATCATATCTCAAAACACATCATCATATCACTAGCCTATACATGCCATATACCATATTTACAAAACATCAAAAGTACCAACAAGTTGATTGATAGTGTGACGATATTCCTGATGATCCCCGAATTAGAGCTAGCTTCGATTATCTATAAAACAGGGGAAGAACACACAAAGTAAGCTTTAAAAGCTTAGTAAGCCAAATACAAATAAAATTACCACATGAATCAACATTATTTCCATCAGTAGGTAAACTATGAGTAAACACATATAAGCTCACAAACCTTTCCTAATGTATACATATTCAATATCACAAGTGAATTCATCAAATACTTCCCTTTTCAATACTTATATGAATCTCGTACGTACCTGAGACACTTAACTCATTCACACACACTTTCTTGACTTGACTTTGCCTGTTGAACCTCTTGGATTCGTTAAGAATATTCAGAAATTACATATAGCCCGTACAATGCCATATCCCAAATATGGTCTTACATGTTATTACATATCGATGCCAATAGCCAGGCTATAGTCTTACACGAAATCAAATAATTATGCCAATGTCCCAGACATGGTCTTACACGTAATCACATATGATGCCAATGTCCCAAACATGGTCTTACATAATCACATCTCATTAATCCTAATGTCATGACATTCGTATCCTATACTATTCTTAAGGTTCGTACGAGACTTTTGAATATTGTAAGCATGTCGATTCTTGCTCATATTTAATCATTCGACATTCATAGCAGTTCAATGACAATTAAACATATATAATTCAATTTAATGACATTTATTTGCATATGAACTTACCTCGTATTAGGGATACACGGACTGGATCGACTATTCGATAACCTTTGATTTTCCCCAATCTAAATCTAACTTCTTTTGTTCTTGATCTATATACATTCAAAATTAACTCACTTATTCATCAAATCATTCAATTCAGTCCACACACATAAATTTGGGCATTTTACACTTTAGCCCATAAAGTTCCACATATTTATAATTTAGTCCCTAACTCACAAATACACAGAATTCATGAAATTTCATTAAACCCAAGCCTAGCTGAATTTCATATAGGTCCCTAGAAGCCCAAAATTTTCATTTATTTGACATTTAAGCCCCTCAATTTACACTTTTCACAATTAAACTCCTTTTTGACATTTTTGTCAAAAATCACTTAACAAAACTTGTCCAACTATTAACAAATATTTGTTTTCCATCATAAAATATTCAAAAGCTCAAGCATTCATCAATGGCACATCACAAAATCATTAACAAATGTCAAAATTAAGGCATGGGCTAGCTAAAATACAAAGCAACGATATCAAAAACGTAAAAATCATCAAAATCAAGCTAAAATCGTACCTTAATCAAGCTACGCAAGTGTCGAACCCTAAATGAGCAACAATGGTTCTTTTTCTTCTTCAATATTTGGCTAGGTGATAAAATTTGAAAGAAAAACTGCTTTTGTTTTATTTAATTAAACTTAATTTAAAATTTTACTATTATAACTTTAATGAAACCATTATAAAATCACATAATATATGCCCATTTATGTCCATTCCCATTCATAAGGACCTTTCATATAATAAATCATAGTAATTAAACACCTTTAAAAATTAGAATGCAACTTTTGCATTTTACGCGATTAAGTCCTTTTGTCAAATTAATCATCCAATCGATAAAATTAAAACACGAAACTTTCACACATATCTAAACACATGCTGTAGACACTAAAAATAATATTAAAATAATTTTCTAACCTCAGATTTGTGGTTCCGAAACCACTGTTCTGAGTTAGCTAAAATTGGGCTGTTACAGTATCCCCGTGTCATGGCACGAAATGATGAACCAAAAACATAGAGTCGACTCTTTTCTGCACAACCATACCCCTTGTCATGACACCAACGTCAAGTCTGCACTTTTCCGGCCCATTTTTTGCGCAACCCAGTTGGCCTTATTGTTATTTTAACCCATTTCAAACACTAATTTCCCCACTAATCTTACTCTAATCAGCCTCTCTCACCTTCTAATCAGTACTCGACCCTTCTCTTTCCCTCTCTACTTCAGATATCCTATTTTGAAACTTTCTCTTCACCCATCACCACCATTGCTGCATATTGTATTTCTCTTCTCTATTTGTAGCCATTCCATTGCGTGGCAACGCGAACAATCAAGGTGAATCGTTCTTAAACTCTTACTCTTTTATTTCATTGCGTTAGTCAATTTTAGATTTTATTTTATATACATTGTGTTAGAATGGCCCCTAGGAAAGTTTGTCGCACCACACAATCGAAAGAACCTGAGGATTTTAATTTCACCCAATTTCGAATATAAAAAGTTAAAAAATACTTCTCGGAGCTTTAAGGGAAAACATTTATTCAAGAACGAGGGTTCGACCCGTCATTCAATTTGTGCAACGATATTTGGGACTTATTTTGTGCTAACCATTGGACTATTTTTTTCTTGACATCGAAAGAGTCAACGGTCGACTTGATGGTGTGTAACGCCCCAAAATTTCTATCTTATTTCTGTGAAATCTTGACACAACTATGTATCTACTTCAGTGGTTAAGTCTTCTGGGTGTGTGTGTGAGGTCCCAAGTTCAAGCCCTACCTTTGGCAAATTTTAATATTTTTCTAATCTAAACCTTGTGTTTGGGGAGTAGGCTTGTATTTTATTATTTTTAGTATCATATCAGAATGAGCCTACTGGTTCGAGTGGTAAGGGAGTCTGTGTGTTGTGTGGAGGTCCTGTATTCGAAACCCTGCGCAAGTGTGGGTATTTGTTTTTGACCGGTTATGGGACAGAGTTTTGGTGAAGTTAAAATTATGATAGTGGGTGGTTATGATAGTGTAGGTAATGGGATTTGGGTAAAAATCTGTTTTCCCAAAAAAATCTCTCTACTTGGAAAACTGATGTTTCTTTCTTCTCCCTCTACTATTTTTTTCTCTTATCCTTTCTCTCATTTTATTTCTTTCTTTTCAATCGGCAATATCTTTTTTGTTTTCGAATTTCTACTTCTCTATTTACGGTATTCGTATGTATTGGTAAGTGGTGATGGTATCTCTGCGTGTGAAGGAAGTTTTCTTCGAATCGTTAGGTCGGTTTTTTTTTTTTTTTTGCATTCTAAAAATGAAATTTGTAATTTGACAGCAGCAAATCAATAAGGTCGTGATTTTACTCTTGCGAAATCGTAGTCAACCGTTCGGAGCGTTGGGGTAAGTGCAGGACACTCGAATTGAATTTGTTGCCGATTTTGTAATTTTGAATTATAGTGTTGTAAGACTGAGTTGGGACTTTGAAAATGTCAGTTATAGGTTCTGGAAGGCTCAGGTGTATTTCCGCATCAAACGATACCAGGTGTGTACCCAAATCGCAAAAAAATGAGGTTCGGTAAAAGTTGATAAATAAATCTGTCAACGCTATACGGGTGTGTGGTCACCCGTGTGGTAGGTCGTGTGCAACAACACGTTCGTGTGATCGACGAAGGCCAGGTCGTGCACAAGACACGGCCGTATGAGGGTTAAAGTGTAATATCCTAAATTAGGAGTTGTGCATTGGAGCAAAAATTCACGAGTCGATAGGCCTTAAGATTTGTTTTGATGAGTTTTAGGGGTTATTAAAGCTCGGGGATAAAAGGGGAGTGTTTTGTAAAATTTTGAAATTTTGGGTCAAAAGTGAAAATTTGGTTAATGGAGGCCTTAAGAATAAATTTTGGTAAGCTATGGCATATAAAATGCCCTGGTAAAGTGGCTTGGGGCGCTGCTTTAAGGGTCCGGGAAGCCTGTGCAAGAAGGGAGGAGGTTCGAGTTGCAAGGGAAGCAAAGGGAGAAATCATGTTTTTGCATTATGAGGCGCGGCTAAGGAGGCTTTAAAACAAAAATCGAGGTGTTTCATGTCACAAAACGGCGCCTGGGCGAGTTGGCGAGGACGCTAGCAGCAGAAGGGCTCTCGGGGTCGGGGGTTCGAGTCCTAGTGGAGGCGCGCTGGTAATTTTTATTTTGGCTTTGGCAATTCAGGCAAAGGGGGCCAAGGGAAGAAGGGTTAAAAGGAAATTTTGAGGCGTTTATGACGTGAAAGTCAGGGTGGCCGAGTGGCTGAGGCGTTGGGGATTCTTTCCAGGTCTCGGGTTCGAGACCTGGGTGCTGCAGTTGGGACTTCTTTTTTTTCGGCATGGGAAGGAGGCCTGCATGGCCCATGCAGGCGTGCAGCATAGAGTTGCTGCTTGTTTGTTTTATTTTTATTTTTAGTTGGGGTATGGGGTACTATTGTTTTATTATTTCTATTATTTATTATTTTACTTGTCTTCAAAGCTGCAGAGTATGGATATTATTTTAGCTTTAGTTTTATTGTTTTAATGGTGATGGTATTTTTATTTTATTAGTTTTATTATTATTATTATTATTTTTTAAAGGAAGCATGGGAATGTATTGGGATGGTTATTTTTTTATTTTATTTGTTATGGCAGATTTTAATTATTTTATTATTATTATATTATTATTATTTTATGTAGGAAGTATGGGTTTATTTTATTATTAGAAGTATGGGATTTTTTGTTGTATTATTATTATTTGTGTTATTATTTTAATAGTTATATTATTATTATTATTATTATTATTACTATTATTTTAAGTTTTATTATTGTTATATGCGTGAGGCATGGGAGTTTTATTATTATTATTTTAGTATGGATTACATTTGTTTGTTTGCTTATTATATTATTGTGGAAAAAGGATTTGAATATTCGGTAATGGGCTATAACCTTTTATTGTTTTATTATTTTAGCAAAGGAATGCTAAGCTGATGAGTTTTTATTAGTTATATTATTATTATTTTTGAATATAGGAAAGGTGATAGAATAATTTATAAACAATATTGAACTTAGTAAAAAGAGGCATGTGCGGCATGGGTTGGTTCTTTCATTGTGTTCTAATAATTTTTTTTTATGTATGGAAAAAAAATGGAAGGGAGAGCATGACCGTGGGACGCATGCTTAGAGTTTTAGTTGGCCTTGAGCTTAGGAAAAGTATGGTCAAATGCATAGCCTTGTTTGCTTGTGTATTATTATTTTTATTATTATTTTTATTAGTTTGAGCAAGCATGAGTCTTGGCTTTGGAGAAAAGAAGCATGTGGCCGGCCTTGGTGTTGGGAGCATGAGAATTTAACATTTTTTTTTTCTTTCTTATTATTTCTATTAAAGGATGGCTAAGGTAATGGGTTTTATTTTACTATTATATTATGGGTGTAGTATGAGTAAGGTGATGGGATGAGGATTAAACAATGTTATTGGAATTTGGATGTGGGAAATTTCAATTAGATATGGGATAGAAGGTGAAGCTTGGCCGGCTATTTTGGTTAACAAAGCATGGCCGAATGCTTGGTTTGTTTTAGCTTGTCATTTCCAAATTGTTTTTACCGAAAATAGAAGATGAGAAGGAGCATGGCTAAATTGCATGCTTGGAAATTCCTTGTTAGTCGGCCGTGTGTGTAGCATAGAAAACTTGGCCAAGATTCTTGTTTGCTTTTGATTTTCCTTCCAAATTCTTCATGGCCGAATCTCTTAGATTGTTTTTGGTTCCTTTCCATGTGTGCATGGCCGATTGTGGAGCTCCTCAGTGACCATTATACTCGGTTGTGAGCTTAGCAAGGATGGCCGAATGCTTCTCTATGTCTTCCCTTTTCCCCATTTTGTGCATGGCTGAAGTAGAGACTTAGGGGAGTTAAGTTTTGATTTTGAGGAGCTAGAGAGCTTTTTTTGGCTAACAAATATTGCTTGCGTGGCCGATTCTCCTGATTTCCTTTTTGGTGTATATCCCGTTTAGAGTAGAACAAAAAGGAGCAAAATTCATCTCTTCTCCTTTGTCCTTTCCAAACTTTTCATAACCGAATCATTAAAGGTGAGTAAATGTAAATTCGGCCAAGGGCCACTTTATCTAGATATTTGATTAAACTGTTTTTAACATATGTTATATGTGGGATCTTCGACTACTCAAAGGTCAAGTTTTAGTTCTCGGGCTTTAGTGAGGGGCAAAATCGTCGAGTATTAGAGGAGAAGCTTTTGGGCGTTGTGGAGTTCAAGTGATCTCAACAACCCATAATTCAAGAGGTGGTTCCCAGGATTTAGTTAACAAGGTAAGGAAGGGTAACATTCGGCCTTAGGCCTTTTATTTTGTGTTTTAAAGGAGTTAATTGATTCTGTTCACGTTGGAGTAGGGGTTAATCAAAAGAAGCATATAGTAGCCTCCGGGATTCAAGGCTGTTTTGTGTTGATGGAGGCAAATACCAGTCAAGGAGTTCAAGGGGTAGCCCCTATCCCCAGGTTTAAAAAGAGAGCTATCTCAGCGGTTCGGGATTGGCCACCGGGGTGTGGGCCAGCGTCCGAACAACAACGTAGGCAAATAGCCGTAGTATCGCTTAAAGATAGCTTCGGGATTGAGGGCATAACGTTGCTAGTGATCAGGTGCGTAGTTATCGCACTGTTCTCTTGCTGGTTTATGTATGTTATTGTAAATGTACATGTTGTGCATGTTAGCCGAAATAAGGGCTAAGATGTTGGGTACCCAAGGTGGGTGATCGTTTAATCAGGCGTGTAAGCTCTTACACACTTTATTAGTATAAATTGTTATTATAATGATATTTTATCACCTATCATGTAGTATCTTTGCCTTGTGGGCATAAGCTTGGTTTTCGGGTAAGTCCCCTAATACTCGATCTATGATATATGTTGTGTATGCCATCATATGCTGTTAAACGTTATGCTATATGCAAATACATGATATATGGGATCATGATACTTGTTATGTGAGCATGATGATGTGGGATAAATGAGTGGAGGGGGCAGTGATATTCGTGTCGACGGACACTAGTGTTTTGGTAACACATTGTGACTACGGTCACCAGAGGTTTGGTACCTCCAGAGGTTTGGCACCTCATAGCGTCTCGTCCCTGTGGCTTAGTACCACCGTGGGTTGGCCCCACATTTGAGATACGGGATCGACGCCAGTGATTTGGTATCACACGATGGGTTGGCCCCATCATTTGATTGTGACTTCGGGTCACCAGTGGTTTGGCACCACCAGTGGTTTGGTACCACACGGGGTAGAAAAAGGAGTATGGATGGCTAGGTTGGGCTTCATAATTGCATATTCATGTGTATGAACTGTGTGGATACAGGCCAAGCCCGTATGTGGGAACATGTGTATTAATTACGTACTGAGTCTTGGTGACTCACCCTTTTCCCTATCTTTTCAGGTGAGTCGATCGCGGAGACGGAGCCGGAGAGGACTCGAGGTGGCCATGCTTGTTCCTCGGTTTAGAAGTCTTATTTTGTACCATTAAAGTTTACTATTTGCTAAATTCGATTGGGTTGTAATATGGCCGCTTATTATTTTATTACTATTCGTATGATTAAGTAGTTTTTACCTTATTTTTAACGAACTTATGAACTGTTAAGCGAATCGGTAAAAGCAACGTTTTCAAAATTAATACTCGTACGAGTTTTCAAAGACGTTACCATCGGGTAGCAAAATTTTACCAAGTTATCAATAACCCCTATACTTCTAAAAATCTAAATGATCAAATGGTTTCAAAGGAAAAGAAAAAGTTTTCAACTCAATCATGTTTATCAAACCAACTTATCTTAGTTTTAGCAAACACCGTTTTACAAATTCAGCAAAAAATTTTTTTGATTTCCACTGAGAATCCGAATCTTTCAAAAATGTTTTTACTCCGTGACATACCAGATCCGGTCAAGGCTTGTGGGCCGGGTTTGGGGTGTTACAAGTTGGTATCAGAGCCCGGTTCAAAACTCGGCTGTGGGGGCCCGAGGCCCAAAAATGTTTTCCTGATAGGATTTTGTGGAATATTATGAAAATGGGTTGTTTTAAACAGCATGGCACCAAGTCTCCGGCACCGATCTGCTCGGGTAAGTACCTCTGACTGTTGAGGTGATATGAACATGTCTCTGTTTATGAGCATGAATGTGACTTTCTGTATTAGAATAAGGAACTTGAACTGAACCTTTGTGTGATCGAAAGAACCACTTCTAAATACTTTATTTCATAAAATTTGTTCGCGATTAATCAGTGGAACAAATTTTCTAATGCATAAAACTTTTAAGTCAGATTACGCGATAAGAGATGAGTTCTAGATGACGTGGTCGAGGCAAAATGGCCGTATCGGAACCCGTTAGATCGGGTCATGGGTCTGTTGATGAGGTACCACCTCCACCACCAGCCTTTGGAAATGAGCGGCAAGATCAGACGGGGGATGATGCTATATCTCAGGCGGTGCTGCGAGTTTTAGAGATGGTGGTTGGAGAGAGAGAAATATGGGAGCTCGAAAATCTGTTCCCGAGCAACTTCAAGCCAACGGAACGGAGGTGTTCCGTGGTGTATCCGGCATGGCACCCAGTACGGCTGAATATTGGTTGGAAGCAACCGAGCGAATTATGGATGAGCTCGATCTGAACCCTGAGGAAAAAGTGAAAGGAATGGTGGCGCTACTTCGCGACAAGGCGTATCAATGGTGGCTCACGGTTCGGGATAGTGTCACAGTTGAAGACCTCACTTGGGAGTATGTCAAGACGGCATACCAGAAGAAGTATGTCGGTACTCACTACATTGATGCTCAGAGGAAGGCGTTTTTGGGGCTGGTTCAAGGGAACAAGTCCGTGGCGGAATACGAAGCGGAATTCCTAAGGTTAAGCCGATATGCTCGAGGGGTAGTTGCTTCGGAGCATGAACGATGTGTCCGATTCGAGGATGGATTAAGGGACGACCTAAGATCATTGATATCTCCTCGTCAGGAATGGGAGTTCGCGGTGTTAGTCGAAAAAAGCTAAGGTAACTGAAGGGATTAAGGACTCAATGAGACAAAACAGAGATAAGGATAGGAACCGGGATAGGAGGAATTTTGGACCGTCTGAATCATCTGAGGGTCTTCGGAAAAGATCAAGGATTGAAAATTTTGCTCGTGTGACTAAGCCAGCTGTGGGAAATCGGAGCTGTCCGTGTGCTCAGTGTGGAAGGTATCATGACGGCGAGTGTTGGAACCGGAATCGAAGATGTTTTAGGTGAAAATCTAAGTCTCACTTGATTAAAGACTGTCCTCAAGTGATGGATAGGGCGCGAAGTCAAGGACGTGGAACCTCAAGCTAAGATGCTAATGGTTTGGATGCGAGGCAACCGAGGATGTGATAGTAGGTGAGTTTCTTGTTATGGAATATCTTTTATTATTTGAGTTTTATAAGATCGGGTCATACTTGTACTATTGGTGAAGTGCTTAAACATTGGATGTGAACTTAGGAACTATGCTTAGAAGGTAAGTGGAGTATGGAACCTTGAATACGAATCTCGAGATAGTATTTAAGGAACGTGTTAGTTTTGTAGAATCAGAGTGCGCAGCATAAGCGTAGTGCGGTGAATTGAAATGTACGGATGTTCGTTTGTGAGCAATTTCGAGGACGAAATTGTTTTAAGGGGGTAGATTTGTAATATCCTAAATTAGGAGCTGTGCGTTGGAGCAAAAATTCACGAGTCGATAGGCCTTAAGATTTGTTTTGATGAGTTTTAGGGGTTATTAAAGCTCGGGGATAAAAGGGGAGTGTTTTGTAAAATTTTGAAATTTTGGGTCAAAAGTGAAAATTTGGTTGATGGAGGCCTTAAGAATAAATTTTGGTAAGCTATGGCATATAAAATGCCCTGGTAAAGTGGCTTGGGGCGCTGCTTTAAGGGTCCGGGAAGCCTGTGCAAGAAGGGAGGAGGTCCGAGTTGCAAGGGAAGCAAAGGGAGAAATCATGTTTTTGCATTATGAGGCGCGGCTAAGGAGGCTTTAAAACAAAAATCGAGGTGTTTCATGTCACAAAACGGCGCCTGGACGAGTTGGCGAGGACGCTAGCAGCAGGAGGGCTCTCGGGGTCGGGGGTTCGAGTCCTAGTGGAGGCGCGCTGGTAATTTTTATTTTGGCTTTGGCAATTCAGGCAAACGGGGCCAAGGGAAGAAGGGTTAAAAGGAAATTTTGAGGCGTTTATGACATGAAAGTCAGGGTGGCCGAGTGGCTGAGGCGTTGGGGATTCTTTCCAGGTCTCGGGTTCGAGACCTGGGTGCTGCAGTTGGGACTTCTTTTTTTTTCGGCATGGGAAGGAGGCATGCATGGCCCATGCAGGCGTGCAGCATAGAGTTCCTGCTTGTTTGTTTTATTTTTATTTTTAGTTGGGTATGGGGTACTATTGTTTTATTATTTCTATTATTTATTATTTTACTTGTCTTCAAAGCTGCATTGTATGGATATTATTTTAGCTTTAGTTTTATTGTTTTAATGGTGATGGGATTTTTATTTTATTTTTTATTATTATTATTATTTTTTAAAGGAAGCATGGGAATGTATTGGGATGGTTTTTTTTTTTATTTTATTTGTTATGGCAGATTTTAATTATTTTATTATTATTATTATTATTATTTTATGTAGGAAGTATGGGTTTATTTTATTATTAGAAGTATGGGATTTTTTGTTGTATTATTATTATTTGTGTTATTATTTTAATAGTTATATTATTATTATTATTATTACTATTATTTTAAGTTTTATTATTGTTATATGCGTGAGGCATGGGAGTTTTATTATTATTATTTTAGCATGGATTACATTTGTTTGTTTGCTTATTATATTATTGTGGAAAAAGGATTTGAATATTCGGTAATGGGCTATAACCTTTTATTGTTTTATTATTTTAGCAAAGGAATGCTAAGCTGATGAGTTTTTATTAGTTATATTATTATTATTTTTGAATATAGGAAAGGTGATAGAATAATTTATAAACAATATTGAACTTAGTAAAAAGAGGCATGTGCGGCATGGGTTGGTTCTTTCATTGTGTTCTAATAATTTTTTTTTATGTATGGAAAAAAAATGGAAGGGAGAGCATGACCGTGGGACGCATGCTTAGAGTTTTAGTTGGCCTTGAGCTTAGGAAAAGTATGGTCAAATGCATAGCCTTGTTTGCTTGTGTATTATTATTTTTATTATTATTTTTATTAGTTTGAGCAAGCATGAGTCTTGGCTTTGGAGAAAAGAAGCATGTGGCCGGCCTTGGTGTTGGGAGCATGAGAATTTAACATTTTTTTTTTCTTTCTTTTTTATTATTTCTATTAAAGGATGGCTAAGGTAATGGGTTTTATTTTACTATTATATTATGGGTGTAGTATGGGTAAGGTGATGGGATGAGGATTAAACAATGTTATTGGTATTTGGATGTGGGAAATTTCAATTAGATATGGGATAGAAGGTGAAGCTTGGCCGGCTATTTTGGTTAACAAAGCATGGCCGAATGCTTGATTTGTTTTAGCTTGTCATTTCCAAATTGTTTTGACCGAAAATAGAAGATGAGAAGGAGCATGGCTAAATTGCATGCTTGGAAATTCCTTGTTAGTCGGCCGTGTGTGTAGCATAGAGAACTTGGCCAAGATTCTTGTTTGCTTTTGATTTTCCTTCCAAATTCTTCATGGCCGAATCTCTTAGATTGTTTTTGGTTCCTTTCCATGTGTGCATGGCCGATTGTGGAGCTCCTCAGTGACCATTATACTCGGTTGTGAGCTTAGCAAGGATGGCCGAATGCTTCTCTATGTCTTCCCTTTTCCCCATTTTGTGCATGGCTGAAGTAGAGACTTAGGGGAGTTAAGTTTTGATTTTGAGGAGCTAGAGAGCTTTTTTTGGCTAACAAATATTGCTTGCGTGGCCGATTCTCCTGATTTCCTTTTTGGTGTATATCCCGTTTGGAGTAGAACAAAAAGGAGCAAAATTCATCTCTTCTCCTTTGTCCTTTCCAAACTTTTCATAACCGAATCATTAAAGGTGAGTAAATGTAAATTCGGCCAAGGGCCACTTTATCTATATATTTGATTAAACTGTTTTTAACATATGTTATATGTGGGATCTTCGACTACTCAAAGGTCAAGTTTTAGTTCTCGGGCTTCAGTGAGGGGCAAAATCGTCGAGTATTAGAGGAGAAGCTTTTGGGCGTTATGGAGATCAAGTGATCTCAACAACCCATAATTCAAGAGGTGGTTCCCGGGATTTAGTTAACAAGGTAAGGAAGGGTAACATTCGGCCTTAGGCCTTTTATTTTTGTTTTTAAAGGAGCTAATCGATTCTGTTCACGTTGGAGTAGGGGTTAATCAAAAGAAACATATAGTAGCCTCCGGGATTCAAGGTTGTTTTGTGTTGATGGAGGCAAATACCAGTCAAGGAGTTCAAGGGGTAGCCCCTATCCCCAGGTTTAAAAAGAGAGCTATCTCAGCGGTTCGGGATTGGCCACCAGGGTGTGGGCCAGCGTCCGAACAACAACGTAGGCAAATAGCCGTAGTATCGCTTAAAGATAGCTTCGGGATTGAGGGCATAACGTTGCTAGTGATCAGGTGCGTAGTTATCGCACTGTTCTCTTGCTGGTTTATGTATGTTATTGTAAATGTACATGTTGTGCATGTTAGCCGAAATAAGGGCTAAGATGTTGGGTACCCAAGGTGGGTGATCGTTTAATCAGGCGTGTAAGCTCTTACACACTTTCTTAGTATAAATTGTTATTATAATGATATTTTATCACCTATCATGTAGTATCTTTGCCTTGTGGGCATAAGCTTGGTTTTCGGGTAAGTCCCCTAATACTCGATCTATGATATATGTTGTGTATGCCATCATATGCTGTTAAATGTTATGCTATATGCAAATACATGATATATGGGATCATGATACTTGTTATGTGAGCATGATGATGTGGGATAAATGAGTGGAGGGGGCAGTGATATTCGTGTCGACGGACACTAGTGTTTTGGTAACACATTGTGACTACGGTCACCAGAGGTTTGGTACCTCCAGAGGTTTGGCACCTCATAGCGTCTCGTCCCTGTGGCTTAGTACCACCGTGGGTTGGCCCCACATTTGAGATACGGGATCGACGCCAGTGATTTGGTATCACACGATGGGTTGGCCCCATCATTTGATTGTGACTTCGGGTCACCAGTGGTGTGGCACCACCAGTGGTTTGGCACCACACGTATTGGCGGATATCGTGACTTTAAGTCACCAGTGGTTTGGCACCACCAGTGGTTTGGTACCACACGGGGTAGAAAAAGGAGTATGGATGGCTAGGTTAGGCTTCATAATTGCATATTCATGTGTATGAACTGTGTGGATACGGGCCAAGCCCGTATGTGGGAACATGTGTATTAATTACGTACTGAGTCTTGGTGACTCACCCTTTTCCCTATCTTTTCAGGTGAGTCGATCGCGGAGACGGAGCCGGAGAGGACTCGAGGTGGCCATGCTTGTTCCTCGGTTTAGAAGTCTTATTTCGTACCATTAAAGTTTACTCTTTGCTAAATTCGATTGGGTTGTAATATGGCCGCTTATTATTTTATTACTATTCGTATGATTAAGTAGTTTTTACCTTATTTTTAACGAACTTATGAACTGTTAAGCGAATCGGTAAAAGCAACGTTTTCAAAATTAATACTCGTACGCGTTTTCAAAGACGTTACCATCGGGTAGCAAAATTTTACCAAGTTATCAATAACCCCGATACTTCTAAAAATCTAAATGATCAAATGGTTTCAAAGGAAAAGAAAAAGTTTTCAACTCAATCATGTTTATCAAACCAACTTATCTTAGTTTTAGCAAACACCGTTTTACAAATTCAGCAAAAAATTTTTTGATTTCCACTGAGAATCCGAATCTTTCAAAAATGTTTTTACTCCGTGACATACCAGATCCGGTCAAGGCTTGTGGGCCGGGTTTGGGGTGTTACATAAAGTGTAGCCGTGAGAGCCAGACGAGCTAGATCAAATTGGACGTGTGGGCCACACGGACATGTAAGCCTACACGAGCACGCCACACGAGTGTGTAATATCTGGGCCAGGCCGTGTGATCCACACGGGCAAGGCCAATCTAGGCGTGTAGGCCACACGGGCATGTGGGCCCATTATACTAAAATTTTTCATAGGGTCGCACGAGACGTCTTAATTGATTATGGACTTACCGTAGGGTCGGTAAAGGCTTACTGAACCCTAAATCTATGTGTTTAGTTAAACTGATGTATTGTTATGAGCATGCCTATATTTTTTTATCTGTTATCTGTTTATGAAAGCATGTTACACATGATTTCTTTGTTAATTCTGTATGCATGTTCTGAGGCTTTGATTGGGGTGGGATGATATATTGGAGGAAATGTTCTAGAAGGCAGATTATGCCTAATATCTGGTAGCACAGCTGAATTATATCTGATATGTGCTGATCGGTACGGCGTGGTGTGTAGGGTTGGGTGGGTGTTTTAAACCCCACATGGTGTGTAAGGATGGTTAGAGATGGTGTGTAGAAGATGGGGTAGGATTCTGTTATTTGATTTGCATATCTGTAACTGTATCTATATCTGAAATGGACTCAGACCCGAATCTGTAACTGTATCTGACATGGGCTCAGGCCCGATTGTGAATCTGTTTGATTTGTGATATTCTGTATGTATACATGCTTAACTCTGCTGGGTTACACACTGAGTTTACGTAAACTCACCCATTTTCTGTTTTCCTGTACAGGTAACCCACAGTCTTAGGCGGATTGGTGCAGCGGAGGACTCGATGGTGACTACTCGCAAAAACTATTTCATTAGTTTTAATTTTATTTTAGTTTGGCGTTAAGATTTGAGAGTTGTAATTTATGGGACTCTCTGGATTGTTTAAACTGTTTGGCTTTGGTTTTGGGGTTTTTGGGATTTAACTTACTTTTCACTATGACGATTTTTATCTAAAAAGATGTTTTCTAAAAAAAAATATCGAACAGTTTTTCCTAAACTTAAAGATTTTATAAGCTTCCGCTAAAAACACATTTTATCCTTAAGTGACCAAATGAAAGAGAGCTCTGAAATTAATAAAAGCGATAAAGGCTAAATGAACTAGAAAGATTTGAAACTTAACGACAACAGTTTTCCAACCCATTTCAAGTGACACATCCGGATTCGGCCATAATGTCTAGGCCAGGTCTATGGTGTTACATTTAGTGGTATCAGAGCCAGGTTACAAAACTCGGCTGTGAGTTTTAGGTTCCAAAAAAAATTGGTTTTCAGAATTGGTTTTCAAATGATTTGAAACATTCCGACTAAGTATGTGGCACACCGAGTCTCCGGCATCGATCCAGTAAGTATTTCTGATTTCTGATAGAAAATTCTAAAAACATGGTTGATAGTTTACTTGAAAATACTATAGTTAGTACACTCTAAAACTGTAGTGAAACTGATAGAGACTAAAACTTTAGAAAAACACTCTAAAATTCTAATACTTTATGCATAAAACATCTGTTAATAAATATCAAAACTGATGCATAAAATTTTTAATGTAGATAAAACTTCTAAGTCACAATGAGTGCACGAGGTATCCGTGGATGTGGTATTCGAGGCCGAGGTAGAGGTCGTAGGGGGGATCGAGTTGAGTCCTCATATCTGGGCAGCATACTGAATCTGGACACGAGGGAGACACTGTTTCACCTGCTACTGAGACGGGGTCTCAGAGTCGTTTTGCTGGGGACGGTGCATTGTCCCAATCCATGCTGAGGATATTGGAGAGGGTCGATGGGCCCAATTCTGGATCTGGAGGCCGAGGGTCAGTAGCTGAGCGACTCCGATCTAATGGAGTAGAGTTGTTTTGGGGTGTCACAGGAGTTGCCCCTAATGTGGCTGAGTACTGGTTGGAGGCCACTAAGAGAATCATGGATGATCTAGACTGTACCCCTAAGTAGAAATTGAAGGGTGCAGTCTCCTTGCTTCGGGATGAAGTATATCAATGGTGGTTAACAATTAAGCAGGGCACTCAGCCTGACCATCTGTCTTGGGAGTTCTTTAAGACTACGTTTCAGGGCAAATATCTGAGGCGTGAATTTCTGAACCTCACCCAAGGTGATCGATCTGTGGCCTAGTGTGAGGCCGAATTTCTGAAGTTGAGCCACTATGCTCTAGGCATGGTGGCATTCGAGTATGAGAGGTGTGCTCGATTTGAGGATGGGCTGAGAGATAATCTAAGGGTTTTGATTGCTCTGCAGAGGGAGCGTGTGTTTTTTGTTCTGGTAGAAAAGGCAAAGATTGCTGACGATGTTAAGTGCGCAGAGAACCAGAAAAAGGGACCGTGAAAGAGGTAAAAACAAGAGGGATTCAAAGCCCTCGAGTTTTGTGCAGAGGCTTAAGAAAAAGGCCAGATCTGATGGGCCAGTTAGAGTGGGGGCCCCTGTTGTTTCTGTTGTTCCAACTACGTTACAGCCATGCAGTGACTGTGGGAGACGCCATCCGAGCAAGTGCTGGAGGAGGATTGAGGCGTACAGATCAGATGCAAGCTCTAGTTCTGGGTACTGTATAGCTTCAAAGAGCAGCTCAACAGCCACTTAGGGGCCGTGGTCAAGCTAGGGGTGGTAATGGTTTGGGCCGAAGGCATAGAGCACCGGGCAGGGGTGGTAGTCAGACTGAGGCAAGACAGCCTACTCTAGTTTATACTGCACGTCATCCAGATGACAGAGATGCTCCTGACGTCATCACCGATACGTTTCTTATTTTTGATGTACCTTACTTTGCTCTAATAAACATAGGATCTACTCATTCCTATATAGTCTGTTCTGTTTCCGAAAATCTAGGGTTATCGGTAGAGAGTACTTCTAGTGAGGTTATTGTGTTAAGTCCGTTGGGGTAGTCTGTTCAAGTTAGTAAATTGTATAAGGATGTCCTATTAGAGGTGCAAGGGGAGATATTTCTGGCTAATTTGATGGAGCTTCCGTTTGTAGAGTTCGATCTTATTCTGGGTATGGACTGGTTGGTGGAACATCGAGCCAGTTTAGATTGCGCATCTAAGAGGGTTATTCTGAGGACCAATGATGATGTGGAGGTGGTTATGATTGGTGAGAGTTACGACTATCTATCGTATGTGATCTCCGCTCTAGTAGCTAAAAAACTGGTTCGAAAAAGATGTGAGGCGTACTTGGCCTATGTAAGTGTTCCGAATTCTGGGGACTCTTCTATTGGGAACATCAGAACAGTAAAGGACTATCCACACGTCTTTTTTGAGGAGTTATAGGGATTACCACCCAATTGGGAAGTGGAATTTAGGATTGAGCTTCTTCCTAGTACAGCTCCGGTGTCCATCGCTCCCTACCGTTTGGCATCGAAGGAGCTTACAGAGCTTAAGGCTCAATTGCATGAACTTTTGAACCGTGGTTTCATCTGTCCGAGTGTGTCTCCTTAGGGAGCACCAATTCTATTTATTAAGAAGAAGGATGGAACCATGAGAATGTGTATAGATTATCGGCAGTTGAACCAGCTGACCATTAAGAATAAGTATCCACTTCTAAGGATTGACGACTTATTTGATCAGTTCTGAGGGGCTTCTGTATTCTCTAAGATCGATCTCCATTGAAGGTATCATCAATTGACTGTTAAGGAGGTGGATGTGCATAAGACTACATTTAGGACTCGTTATGGACATTACGAGTTCCTAGTGATGCCTTTCGGGTTCACGAATGCACCAGCCGCATTTATGGATCTGACGAACCGAGTATTTCAGCCCTATTTAGATAAGTTCATCATGGTCTTCATCGACGAAATTCTAGTTTACTCTAAGACTGAAGATGAGCATGATGAGCATCATTGAGTAGTGCTTCAGATTCTGCATGAGAAGCAACTTTACGCTAAGCTAAGCAAGTCTGAGTTCTGGCTTCGTGAAGTAACTTTTCTGGGGCATGTGGTTTCTGCTGAGGGGATTCGTGTAGATCCAAAGGTCGAGGCTGTGCTGGATTGGAAACAACCTAAGAATGTATCTGAGATCCGTAGCTTCCTAGGTTTGGCGAGATATTATCATCATTTTGTCAAGGGTTTTTTTTATTACTGCACCATTAACTAAGCTTTTACGTAAGGGTGTACCATTTTTCTAGAATTACGCGCAGCGATCGAGCTTTGAGAAGCTCAAATCTGGTCTGACTCAGGCTCCTGTTCTGATACAGCCTGAATCTAGGAAGGCGTTTATGGTATACAGTGATGCGTCACATGTTGATTTGGGTTGTGTTCTGATGCAGGGTGGTAAGGTTGTGGCTTATGCGTCCCATTAGCTTAAAACACACGAGGGGAACTATCCAACGCATGATCTCGAGTTGGCTGTTGTGGTCTTTGCACTGAAAATTTGGAGGGACTATCTGTATGGTGAGAGGTGTATCATCTACGCTGATCACAAGAGCCTCAAGTATCTCCTCACTTAGAAGGAGTTGAACCTTAGGTAGCGTCGTTGGATTGAGCTACTAAAAAATTATAACTGTTCCATCGAGTATCATCTTGATAAGGACAATGTGGTTTCCTATGCTCTAAGCCGAAGAGCGATGTCTGATTTGAGGGTGATGTTTGCTCGCCTTAGTTTGTTTGATGATGGGAGTCTGTTAGTCGAGTTGTAGGCTAAGCCGACTTGGATTTAGCATATTCGAGATAAACAGTTAGTAGATGAGACTCTGGCTATACAGTTCCGTCAGGTGGAGTGGTACCACTTCCAATTTTGGGTTAAATGGTGATGGTGTGTTGTGTTTCCGAAGACAAATTTGTGTACCGAACAATGAGTATCTGAGGTGGTCGATTCTGGGGGAGGCGCATAGTAGCCCTTTTGCTATGCATCCCGGTGATAATAAGATGTATCGCGACCTTCGTGAGTTATACTAGTGGCCAGGTTTGAAACGTGAGGTTACTAACCTTGTGGCTCGATGTTTGACGTGCCAGCAAGTTAAGGCTGAGCACCAGTTTCCTTAGGGTTTATTGCAGCCGGTTAAGATTCCCCTTTGGAAGTGGGAATGTGTGACAATGGACTTCATTAGTGGGTTGCCCTTGACACCCATTAAGAAGGATTTTGTTTGGGTCATCGTGGATCGATTGACCAAGTCTGCTCACTTCATTCTGGTCCGAACTGATTATTCTCTGCAAAAGCTAGCGAAGTTGTATATTTCTGAGATAGTTAGACTGCATGGGGTTCCAGTGTCCATTATTTCTGATAGAGATCCTCGTTTTACTTCTTGGTTCTAGAAGAAATTACATGAAGCTCTAGGGTCGAGATTGGACTTCAGTACTGCGTTCCATCCTTAGACAGATGGTCAATATGAGAGGGTGATTTAGATTCTGGAAGATATGCTTCGGAGCTGTGTGATACATTTCCGAGGTAGTTGGGAGGACTATCTGCCGCTGGCTGAGTTCGCCTATAATAATAGTTTCCAATCAAGCATTCAGATGGCACCTTACGAGGCTCTATATGGTCGTAAGTAACGTACTTTTTTGTGTTGGACTGAGTTGGGAAAACGTCGAGTTTTGGGTCCTGAGTTGGTTTCTGAGACTGAGGATAAGGTTCGATTGATCCGGGATCGTCTGGAAGCGGCTTTTGATAGACAGAAATCGTATGCATATCTGAAGAGGCGTGAGATTGAGTATTCGATGGGGGACTTCGTGTTTCTTAAGGTGTCTCCGTGGAAGAAAGTTTTGAGGTTCGATTGGAGGGGCAAGCTGAGCCCTAAGATTATTGGACCGTACTGGATTCTAAAGCATGTGGGACCAGTTGCCTATCAGTTGGATTCATGATGTGTTTCACGTCTCTATATTGAGGCAGTACCGTTCTGATCCATCCCATGTTGTCTTGGTTGAGGAGATCGAGGTTAGGCCAGATTTGACCTTTGAGGAGGAATCGGTTCAAATTCTGGATCGCGATATTAAGGTTCTGAGGAGGAAGTCCATTCCATTGGCGAAGGTGCTGTGGCGGAATCATAGCACTGAGGAGGCCAAGTGGGAAACTGAGGACTCGATACGTTAGCAGTATCCTCATCTATTCTGATCAGGTAAATTTCGAGGTTGAAATTTCTTTTACGGGGTGGAGTTGTAACGCCCCTGTAACACCTCCTACCCGTATCCGTTGCCGGAATAAAGTACGAGGCATTATCGAGTAGTACGGAACACTTATAGACAATTTAAACCATTTATCACTCAAATAATGAAATTGATTATAAAAGTTTCTTTAACAGACCCTCGAGACTAAATCAGAATCGTATGAAAATTTTTTGCAAAATCCCTAAGTTTATCTCATTTACAAGGGTCCCACACCTGTGTTACTAGGCCGTGTGGTAAAGTTAATTTTCACAAATTAGGTTATTTTCCAAGCCATATTTCTTACTCATTTGATCCTTCTTCTTCACACACATTTAGTACATACAAAAACCAATTTAAGATATTCAACCGAGCCTTATACTTAATACCATTTGTTAGTCGTACACTTCATATAATTAACAAGAAACGTATATGGGCTCAATTCTCATTAAATTTCTCTTGTACTTATACTTTTTCACATTATATATTTGAAACACCCAATGCCCTGCCCATGAGCCTAGTCCGGATCTGGTATGTTCCTCAAGAAAAACCGGTTCAAATTCTTTTGCTTCTTAGGAAAAACTTGTGCGATTTTAAAAAAAAAAATATTGTTTTGGGTTGGGCTTGAGTTGAAAACGAATTCGACTTTATATTGAAAACCCTTTTTAATTTTAAGTGATAAAACATATAGAGTATATTCAAAAATTAAATTACTTAATCTTTAACTTAATAAAAATTTGTAAACATAATTAAACAATAAGACAGAAATAAAATCGTTCACTATGGCCTTATTACATAAAACAAAACCCAAAATAAAATTGTAGAGTACTTAAATAAAATAAAATGTCCAGATTAAATAATTTGCTTGCTGTACATGGACACCTTTGAGCTCCTGCCGACCCGGTCCATTACTGCTCATCACCTGAAAAATATTCCCCAATGAGGTGAGTCAAACAGACTCAATGTGTATCCAACACTAAAATTTAATAGATTTAGGCATACCATACATATCATGTTCACATAATAATTCAAGATAATGATGCAAACCAACTTGCTGACCTCGCGGCCCTTCTGAATCAACTTGCTGAGCTCGCGGCCCATCAACTCTAGGCCTCTTATGAACCTTTCCAGATGATCCAAAACCTTTTTTGGGCCTATTCCGGTCCATAGTCTGCTTTGTAGCATCCTTAATTCCCTCGGCTACCTTGGCATTTTCTACTAAAGCAGAAAACTCCCGCTCCTGATGCGGTGCTATCAACAATCTCAAATCATCCCTTAGTCCATCCTCAAAACGGACACAGCGTTCATGCTCAGTTGCCACTACTCCTCGAGCATATCGACTCAACCTCAGGAATTCAGCTTCATATTCTGCAACGGACTTGTTCCCTTGAACCAGCCCCAGAAAAGCCTTCCTTTGCTCATCAGTATACCTTGTGCCGACATATTTCTTCTGATATGCTTCCTTAACATAATCCCAGGTTAGTTCCTCAGCTGTAGCACCATCCCGAACAGTTAACCACCATTGTTACGCTTCATCGCGTAGCAGTGCCACCATTCCTTTTAACTTCTCCTCAGGGGTCAGATCGAGCTCATCCATAATTCGCTCGGTTGCCTCCAACCAGTACTCAGCTGTACTGGGTGCCACACCAGATACTCCTCTAAACATTTCAGCCCCATTGGCTCGGAGTCACTCGGGTACAGATTTCTTAGTTCCCTTATTTCCTCTAGCACCAGCCACCATTTCCAAAACTCGCAACACAGTCTGCGATACAACATCTTCCCCCGTCTGAGCTTGCTGCTCCACATTAACAGCTGGGGGTGGTGGTGGCGGTGGTACCTCATTATCAGACCCTTGACCCGATCTAACGGGTTCTGACCTAGTCATTCTTCCTCTACCATGTCCACGACGACCACGTCCTCTAGAGCTCATTTCTAACGTCGAGATCTGATTAAGAAGTTTTATGAATTAGTACTTTTATTTCACTTGATTACCCGCGAAGAAATTTTATGAAAAGAGTTTTAGGAGTGGTTCTTTCGTATTCATACATGCACACAGTCTTTCCATTCATTCATACATCCATCAAACAATTATGAACCTTCGTTCATTCAAAGAAACATTGTAGTTTTCCTTGTTATTATTTTTCCTCTACCCAGGGGTATTTTCGTAATTTGTCCTACAGGGGTATTTTCGTAATTTTCTTGAAAGAAAAGTTCCTTAGTGAATTTTTGTCAAAAAGTATTTTGGAATTTTTAAATTCCCGGGGTATTTTGGAAAATTTTGAAATCTGGGGGTATTTCGGTAATTTTGGACCTCGGGGGTATTTTGGTAATAAACTAAGGTAAATTTGTAAAGTTTAATATTTCTGGGGTATTTCCAAACTTTGCAAAACTTTGAGAGTTCTTTTTGAGACTTGTACTTTCCAAAACGGTGATGTTGCATAATTTTGGAAACCAGGGTCATTTTGGTAATTTTGTAAGTTAGGGACAATTTTGAAATTTTCCAAAAATCAAGGTATTTTGATATTTTGCAAGTTAGGGTTTTTGAACATTTATAAAATGATGAAATTTTGGCAAAACTGTTGGGTAGTTGGACATTTTATAAACTAAGGGCATTTTTGTAATTTTACCACTAGGGGTATTTTTGTAATTTCATAAATCAGAAATTTTTCGGATTTTTTTTTCCAAAACAATTTTGTCAGTTTAAAAGAGTGGTTTGTTGAATTTTTAAAACTAGGGTTTCCATAAAACACGGCTAGTTCCCTTTCGGGTTTTAGTTAGTGTGTTTAGCCTATGATCGAGTCCTCTTGGTCAGGGTGAACCAAAGCTACGCACCAGGTAGGATTCGAATGGAGAGGAGGTGAGTCACACGGATTGCTTAAGTACCAAGCTCCCACTGAAACCATTCCTAGACATGCGTACAGAGGTTACCACACCCACTAAGTCCTTTGGTTAGGGTGAACCAAAGCTACGCACCAGGTAGGATTCCAGCGAAGAGGAGGTGAGTCACTAGGACTGCTTAAATACCAAGCTCTTCCGGATCCAATCCTAGACATGCGCACAGAGGTTACCACACCCTAACTCAGTTGACTTAGCCATAGGTTTGTTTAGTTAGGCATTTAAGTCTTATGTAGTAGTTAGGGTAGACTAGTCCTAAGGTTCAAGTACCTATCATTCTATTCTACGTTCCATTCCTTTTCTACCCTTCTATAAATCACACAGATGGTTAGGGGTACTTACCTGGTGGACTTCGGGTCGGAGACTTAGGTGCCATGCTAGAAAAACCCTGCTTATCTTTAAAAACTCATTTGGGCTCGATTTGAAAACGTTTTGGGCCTTAAACCCCAGGCCGAGAGTTTAAAACCGGGCTCTGATACCAAATTGAAACACCCCATGCCCAGCCCACGAGCCTGGTCCGGATCTGGTATGTTCCTCAAGAAAAACCGGTTCAAATTCTTTTGCTTCTTAGGAAAAACTTGTGCGATTTTTAAAAAAAATATATTGTTTTGGGTTGGGCTTAAGTTGAAAACGAATTCGACTTTATATTGAAAACCCTTTTTAATTTTAAGTGATAAAACATATAGAGTATATTCAAAAATTAAATTACTTAATCTTTAACTTAATAAAAATTTGTAAACATAATTAAACAATAAGACAGAAATAAAATCGTTCACTATGGCCTTATTACATAAAACAAAACCCAAAATAAAATTGCAGAGTACTTAAATAAAATAAAATGTCCAGATTAAATAATTTGCTTGCTGTGCATGGCCACCTTTGAGCTCCTACCGACCCGGTCCATTATTGCTCATCACCTGAAAAATATTCCCCAACGGGGTGAGTCAAACAGGCTCAATGTGTAACCAACACTAAAATTTAATAGATTTAGGCATACCATACATATCATGTTCACATAATAATTCAAGATAATGATGCAAACCCGAACCCAAACCTAGATGCCATCCGCTACACCCCGTACCAACCTGCACACCGTGGGGACTACTAAGTCAACCCTCCTTCCGCTACACTCCATCGAAGGCAGTCGCTGTAGTCGACGTGCTCATCGCCCATATAAAATTCGTGGCATAGCCACCAGATTAAATAATTGTGTCATGAGACACCACGTTCAGATAATATAACCGAAGTTACCACATTCAGATAATGTGACCGAAGTCACCACATTCAGATAGTGAGATCGAAGTCACCACATTCACTTCCCCTTTCTCATATAACCCGAATGCCCCATATTATTCATATCATGCATATCATACTTAAATTCACATTCATGTCACTTTTCACATGTTAAAATATAACATATTTCGTAATCCTAGTAGGAGTAGGAAACGTACCTGAGTACTTTGTACCACATTAGGGTACCTTAGTCATATTCACATTCTTATACATACTTATATTAAATATTGCCATATAACGTATTAAAGATAGTGTGGGGTACACACCTGATTCGCTTAACAACTTCACTGAAATCCCGAAATCTGATCTACTGCCTTAGATCTCAAGTTCCTACATTTGATTAATCACTTACTATTTAGCATAAATCTTATTCGGCTATAATACCAAATCCTAGTAGAATTTGTATTCTTAAAACTTACCTTTGATGCCGATTTGATGATTATTCAAATCCCAAAATTGCTGCTATGCTTCTTCTTGTATTCGGCCAAGCCCTAAATCTCATCAGGGGTTAGTTCCGACTTTTTAAACAAATTAAAGAATAGATCTAAATACCAAATCAAGCCTTGGCCGAACATACCTATATGCTTACCTTCCAAATCTTAAATCCCGAAATAGATCCTTGCTTTCTTAGTGCTGTCAAAAATCCTATAAGCACATGCTAGATTGATTTCTAACACTTAATCATCATTAAATGGCCTATGGCCGAATATCAGATGTCTTACCTTGAAGCTTTAAATCCCGAAAATCCCTTCTCTTGAAGTCGATAACTATCAAAAATCCCGGAGTTCCTCCTTTAATATTCGGCCAAGAGACAATAAGGGGATCAGTTCCTAGATCTCGATAAAAAGAAACTGACCTTAATACCTCAGTCGACTGCACCCTTGCTTGGAGTCACAAAGATTCGGCTTTTTGAGGCTTAAAAGAAATCGATTTCACTAGAGATTATTGGTATATTCGGTTGGACAAAATAAAAGAGAAGAGAGGATTTTGCTAGGGAAAAATTCGGTAGAGAGAAGAGGAGGAAGAAAATTTGATGAGTAGCCCTATTCTCTTCCTTTTATAGCCGAAATTACTACTCAGAATCCCTTACTTGGCCACCACTCTTCTATTTGATAGCTTTATCCTTTTAATTATCACAAAATAAAAGAATTAATCCAACAATTATCTCTTAGAAATAATCCAAACAAAATCCTTTATTTATCCCCTAATTAGCCGAATTTAAAAGAGAATGAAACTCCTCTTTGGCAAGCCTTGTGTCGTCCACCTCTGTGCTTCTAGAAGCAAAAATAAAACTTCTTTTATTTGCTTCCCATGTGACTCGAACTCAGGCCCAACACCCTTGCATGTGGCACCATTTCCAGAGGCCCTAAGTGGCATCTTCAGGCCACTTTTCCAAGCCTGCTTGTGTGTCAAATTTCACATACTTTTTCTCTTAAGGCCACCTTGCCTCAGTTTTCTCTTTTAAACTTTAAAACTAGATATTTCTAAGTCATTTCTAAGTTTCCAAAAATTTTCGTTTGACTCTTTAAACTTGACATTTCCTTACATTTCCAAGTTTCCAGAAATGTTCACTTTCCTCTTTTGAATCATTTCCAAATCATTTCCTAGTTTCCAAAAATGTTCACTTTCCATTTTTGAACTTAACATTTCCATACATTTTCAGGTTTCCAAAATGTTCATTTCTAAATCTTTTCCATACATTTCCGGGTTTCCAAAAATATTCAAAATTTATTCATAATTCTTAAGACATGTCATTTCGTACAATTAAACCGAAAATGCATAGGCCCTTTTCAGGATGTTACAATATTCATATAACATATAACAATTATACCTATGTATTTCATGTACATTTTTATAACAATTTGTCTTGGTTTCAAACTACTTCATATTGGAGTTTTACTTATCAAATCATTTGAAACATCGTATTTACACATATAATGCACTTGAGGTGCACAATTCTATAATTATGAATGAACACATTTATCAACCAAGTTCTATGTTCATGTCTCATCAACTCGTATTTTCTTTTATCACATAATATATATACCATGATTGATGAGCTCATCAATTTCCATTCCCTTGTTATTTTTCCATATTTAACCCGTTGAATTTCTCGAAATTTCGATGGATTTTCAGGGGTACACTTTAGTGTACAAATCTGGGCCCGTCAATTCATACTCATGTGCGCACATTTCCATTTCAGAGAGCACACTCCCGTGAACCTCATCCTTACAGTGGGATTACCAGTCCAGGCTAAATCCCCTGTAAGAGAGCACACTCCCGCGAATCTCATTTCTTACAGTGGGATTACCAGTCCAGGTTAAATCCCCTGCAACGACAATTACTCTAATGAGCTTGGATCTGAATTACCAGTCCAGGATAAATTCAGACCCTAAATCGGATTACTCGTCTGGGCTAAATCCATTTTCCACATATTCTTCAGGAGGGCTATATCAGGATCACCCATCCGGGCTAGATTCTTTTCACACATATTCTTCGGGAGGGCTATATCAGGATAGGATCACCCGTCCGGGCTAGATCCTTTTTACCGTCAAATCCTTTTCAGAGATCCATCGAATTTTCCTTTCATTTATAGAATACTCCTTCATAGAAGTTCACTTTGTCGGGAAAGTCTCCTTCAATCTCCAGAGTCTGCAATCACAAATAAGATTTTTCCCATTTGTATTTAAAATTCCACATCAGATGAGCTATATTGGAGAAATCAGTGTAGCATATGTTGATCTATGATCTAAGAAGTACTTTTTATAATTATATTATCAAGTAAAGATAGAGATATGTACATTTTTAAAATTGCATTCCTCTATGTTATCCTCAGAGTATATTTGACAAATTCCAATAATACCAAACTAATAAGATAAAGCAAATAAAACTTTATTAACCTTCACAAGACCCAGTTTAGGCATCAATGTTCACACATGCAAAAGTTTATTAAATAGAACAGAGGATTTAAAGCAGAGAGATTCACTACCTTATCAAGAGAACACTCTTCTGTAGCCGTTTATCAACAAATAGAACCATTACGAAGAAAAGGAAAACCTAAACATAAAACATTTAAAATAAAGTAAGAGGCAACAATTAGGATGGCAGTGACACCACCCGACCAGAACCTGTGGTAACTGTTATTAACTCCGCTCATTGTGTTCTATTTATTTTAAAAAAAAGGTATATGTAGCATTATGAGATCAAAGGGCAACCGATGTTCCAAAGAAATTAAAGACTGAGAGGGTTGAAATGATGATGGCCAAGTGTTGCAGAATATATTATCACCAATCTCTGGGGAAATAAGTGTGAAAAACAAAAATGGCAGGCGGGGTGGGGCGGGGCCAATGTGAAAAGCGAAAGGAGAATCCCACCGCTGACTTCGGCATGCAATCGAGGCTTTCATATCTCCACTTTTATTTGTCATTTTTCATGTCACCCAATTACCCCTTTCTTTGTATTTGTAGTACTATATTTTTCTTTGGCTGCTTCTTCCATCAAACCTAAAAAAGGGTGTTTTCCTATCGCTAAAAATAATACACTATATCTATTTCCCACCATCAAGAATCGACAACCACTTTTGCAATTATTTCTTGAATTTCAAGTCACTGTGTATCCACACTCAATTTTGTCAAATAAAAGTGTTCCATGATTTTAACTTTCCTCCCTACTTTTATTTTCTTTTAAATACCTTCTTTCTATTACATGCAAAACTTTCTTATTCTCATTTCAACTATAAATATTAAGATTGCTGCTGGTAAATATTAAGCGTGGGGAACTTGGTTAAGCAAGTTAGTATTGATTACCATCCCCTATTTTATGTCTGACAAAATGGAGATAATTAAAGAAAGTTCATATAATACCTGAATGCCATAGAGGCTGCATTTCTCAAATTTTAAGGTTCTTCACATCATTCTATCTCACAGAAAACAAAATTGGGAAACAAGCTATCTAAATTATGGAATATAGATTGCCCCGTGTATGTATATCCCAACTGTCTCACCCCTAATTTTATTTAGGTTAAAATAGCCCTAAGTCTATACTTTTTCAAAAAATTTGGATTTAATCCACGTACTTTTCAAATTTCAAAATTTAGATTTAATTATTAATACTGTTATTTTTTTTGTTAAATTTATTTATGTGACATTTTGAAATAAAAAAAAATACTCAGTGGTCATGTGACTAAAAAAATACTGTTGTAATAAATCTAAAATTAATAAAACAATGTTAATAGTTGGACCTCAATTTTAAAATCTAAAAAAATAAAGAGATTAAATTCTTAGAAATAAAAGTATAAGAACTAAATTTCTAATTTACGAAGAGTACAAACCTTTTATTTAGAACTGTAAAAGGAAAATGGGATGGGTTCCAAGATTTTCTTTTTCCTATCACTAAATATAGGTGTGTTGGATTACATACCTTCACCTTCCAAGATAATGAAGCCAATCAACATCAATACAGGATGGATCTGCACAAAGGTTAAATAGTTAGCGAATTTAACCACATAACATAGGACTTGACTTAATTTAATTTGGTCATAAAAAATCAATAACTCGAACTCTATCAATATTCATAAAAAAAACAAAGATTAAATTTAACCACAAAGATTAAATTTATAAAGTTATGTACTATCCAATCTCATTTAATCCATTTTTTAAATTCTCTTCCCATCGCCTGCAAAACAGGGGGAAATAAATAAACATAAAAATATAGAATACAAATTAGATCTATCTTTATATATATGAGAAAAACTTATTTTCAATAGTATCACTCATAAAAGCATTCCTTTCTTTGATTGAGGCTGATATAGATTTACTTATGATAACATAATGCTACAGGATAAGTTTAAAAGCATATATTATGAATACATCACAATCTCGTTGAGCAAGCTTGAAAATATGCAATATTAATGTTATTGTTCACTATACATTACATCCATTTCCAAATTTCATGACATTCATAATACAAGATAACTAAAAATTATTGTAAATGAAATGATTAAAAGAATCCAGAATTTCGAAACAATCTTTAAGTCGGTCAAAGTTTTAGATACAATTTGTGAAAACTTACAGAGAGAGTTGGAACAGCTGCAATGACCATACTTGTAAACGCCACAGATGTCTGCATGTATACATTTCATTGCAATTAATCAATCAGAAAATATAAAACCTAAATATCAAACATATTTGTTTGTACCGAAGCTTGAAGACACAAAGTGAAAATTTTCAGCACCAAACACTTAAAATTTTCCTAATATGCATCAAAAGAATCTATTTAAATTTTCAACCATTAGCAATAGGAAAATGCACCTAATGACAAGTACCTAACAACTACAGAAACCCACCAAAACTACACTAAGCAAGTTATAAACACCACTGTAAAGAAGATGCAATCATTTCAAACTTAAGGAAATATAAGATGATATTTCTTCAAATTCAACTTCTAACTAACTCATACTAAACCCATGGCCATAATCAATAGAAAATCCATACAGAAAACTACACTAACATATAGAGCAGAAAATCCATTCAATAAAAAGCACTAAAAAGAACTATCCAAAGCACCCAATAAGCTCAACAACGTTAAAAACCATACCGTGAAAGCAATAAAGGCCATCAGATAGAAGGCCTGATCACTCAAGCTCATCTTTTGAGTTGAAATGAAAGTTGGGAGAACTGGGTTCCCAACTCCCACGTTGTAATTTTGATTAGATTCTTCTCCAAAGGCTGAACTTTGAAGTTTGAAGTTTGGGGCAATCCATTGGCCTCCAAACTTGATATTTTTAAATTCGAAATGGTAAACGATTGGAAGAGCAGAATGGGATGAAAGAAGGAGAGGGTTTTGTAGAGAAGGAAACAGAAGTGGCCGATTTTAACAAGAAAAATTGGATTTTAAACTTTGAAGGGAAAGACAGAAATGGGGTTGAAGTATTTGCTGTGGGGTTTGCGTTTAAAGAGAGATTGAGTTTCATTTGAGGGAAATCTGGGAGAAGAGAAATGAAAGAGAGTGAAAGGTTTCAAAGTGAAAAAGTCGAGTTTAATAATGGTGTCTCTGTATCTCTGCACCAACGGTCTATACTGTGGTCGTTGCAGTTGCTGTTTGGGGAAAATACAGTTCCAAAATCGCAGACGAAGAAAATCACAACCTTCCTTGATGCTTTCCTCTTTCCTTTCGCATTTGGGGAAAAATTTAGGAATTGGGGGGAAATTTTAGGGGGAAAAAATTAAGTGTAACATCCTGAATTAATGGGCCTTTGCATTTGATGTGTGTGCTACGTTTAATATGTCAATTAGAATGTGTAAGGGGTTCAGAATGGGCTCAGGTTTGGGCCGAGGCTGTAGTTAAAATTCTTGTTTGAACACTTTAGTGGAAAGCTTGTTAAGTTAGGGCATAACAGATATTAGCTGTGTTTTAAAACACAAATGGGCTTGTGGCCCAGTGGCAAAATGGCGCCATTAAGAGGGAAGGGAGTTGGCGTCAATTAAAGGTCCAAGGTTCGAGTCGCCTGGTACCTTTTATTTTAAATATTTTCGGCATTTATAAGAGCAGTAGTGGAGTTCGGCAATGATGCTTAAATTTAGGAATTTATTTAATGTGATAATAAGGTGGATAATGTGCTGATAAAGGAAGGAAGAGGTAGAGTTATCCATAACACTGTGGATGAGTAGTTAGATGAGGATAAGGAAAGAATCAAGGAGTTATCTGCAAGGCTAGGTGTTGGCCGAAATTCCATCACCTAGAGGAGGGAAGAAATCGGTTTCTTCATGGAAAAGGGGTGTCGAAATTTCCCCTACTATTTGCTTAATTGTTAGTTATCAGGAAGGGCACTTTCGGGTTTTGATAGGTAAGTGCCTAAAGTCTCTATAAATAGGGGTGGTATCTCTTCAATTCCTGCATTTGAACCCCATTCTTTTCTTCATTCTCTGTGCCGAAATTCTCAGTCTTCCTTTGCAATTTCTGTTAGTTTCTTCTAAAAGCCGAAAACGCCTAAGCCTCTTTTTGTCCATCTCTTTTCCGGACCTTCCTTAAAAGCCGAAACCTTCACTTCACTTTCTGTTCCCATTCTTTTCCTCTTGTGCCGATTTCTCCATAAATCAGGATCTTCTTGGAGTTGCCGATTTCCCTGTGAAGGTAAGAACTGATTTCCTCAGATCCATTCCTTTCTCTTTCAGTTTTTGAGAATCAAGGCCAGGTGGCTATTAAGGTTCGGTCTAATGCTTCCACTCTTTTCATGTTCTTATTTTGAGCGACGGCGGGAATTGAAGTAGATCTCTTAGATCTAAAAGCCGGAACACAAGCCCCTGAATCTTATATCACTTTTCGGGATTTCAAGGTAAGGATTTCAATTCTTCTTAAGATGATCAACCATTTTCTTTTCATTAGTCGTGCCTTAACCTAATGTTTCGTTACCAGCCTCTGAACAACACCTTAGGCAGATAGCAGCTGTGTTGACTATGGATAGCATCGACGTAGAAAGTTTTGTTCCAACGATAATCAGGTGTGTAGATCTCTAACACATTTTTTAACTGTAATTTATATGTTATGGGCTAAAAGCCGAAAAGAGGCTGTGTAGACAGTTGAATAAAACCTGAAAAAGGGTTTTGCAAAGGATGCCAGGTACGTAATCATAGAAACCTCTCTATGAGTATCGATTTATGTGAAAGCCTGTTTCCTTGTTTTTCAAGTATGTATGCATGGGGCAGGACTATGATAATGAAGGGGAAGTGCATGATAGGTCACTTGGTGATCGGTGGTTAAACCACAAATTCAAATGTTAGGTCACATAGTGGTCGGTGGCTATGCCACGTTTAATGATTCCTGATTAATAGGAATAGGCAGTATGGCTGTCGTTATGGTGTGTAGCAGAAGGAGGGTTGATTGTAGAAATCCCCGAGGTGTGATGGTTGGTACGGGTTGGTGTGTAGAGGATGGAATTCTAGGATGGGTTGGGCTATTCATCATTTATTATTTATCATGTAATTGTGATTGTTGCCTTCATGTATGGGCCAGGGCTCATAATGTGTTTGTGGGCCTCAGGTCGTTGTGTGTTTCGGGATTTATACACTGAGTCTTGGTGACTCACCCTTTCATTTTTCCTCTACTCTTTCAGATGAGCAGTAGATCGTGGACATGGAAGCCGAGACGGACTCGAGGGGCCATCAAGTTATTTGTTTTTACATTATCCGTTTTATTTTAAGTTTTAAGTTTGGAATTATTTGATGTAATAAGGCCACCATAGCTTAGGTTATAAATTGATATTTGTTGCTGTTTATATTTTTTTAAAAATTTATGATCAAAGACTTATGCTTAAAGAAATCAAAATGGGATTTTCAAACATAATTTAAATAACACCTATTTTGGAAAAATAAATTACGAAGATTTTCTACAAGTGCCACCTATTTAATGAATAACTACAAAAACGACTAAGATTTTTTTCAAAACCATTCCAAGTAAAGCTTTTAACATTAAACCCGTAGCATACCAGATCTGGTCATGATGTATGGGCCGGGTTTGGGGTGTTACATTAAGGCTTTTGGGGTATGTAGGATGGGAAAAAGTTGAGGAGAGCAAAACGATGTAGTTTTGTCTAAAATAAAGTATCCTTTTGCGGCGTTTTTAACCTAGTGCCGCTAAAGCCCGACTTATTGTGGCATTTTGTGAAAAACGCCACTAAAAAAGCTAACAATACGGCACCATTTTAATTAAAATAAAATGCTTTTTTGCGGCGTTTTTTCTCTATTGCTTACCTTTTGCGGCGTTTATCATAAAAACGCTGCTATTTCTGTAATATCCCGGGTTAGGGGCTATTTTGTTGTTGCATGTTATTGCATGTGTTTAGTGTGCTGTGTTGCTATTTCGGTATTTTAGGGGCTTAGTTGTAGGCTAGGAGTATGTCTGAGTGAATGGGAAAATTTTGGTTTTTGGGTGTTAAGTGAAGGGAGCTGAGGAAGCTGGGGTTTAAGAATTTTATTTGTTGTTTTGTTGCACAAATAAGGAGCTAGCTTAGTGGCAAAGCATGCGCTACATGGGGAAGCTTGGTGTGGCGTCATCTACTTGTGGTGGAGGTCCAGTGTTCGAGCTGCAGAGTCCCCATTTTGGCTTCTTTTTGGGACGGCATGAGGAGAGGTAGAAGGCTAGTGAAATTCTACTTGGACTTGGTCTTCACTTTCAAATGTAAGGTGGAGAGCAAAATGTGGAGGAGGACTTGGTCCACTCATTTGAAATGAGTGGTGGTGAGTGTGTTTGGGGATTATGGCCGAATTTGTGGGGTGTTGGAGTGGGGGAAGTGGACGGCTTGGGTTGGTAGTGTGGCATTGGGGTTGTGCCGAACTCTTTTGGGAGTTTTGGGTGCACAATCGGTCTTAGGAGGTAGCAAAAAGGCAAACCGAAATTGCTAGTGAGTTCTCCCTTCTTTCTTTTGCAAACCGTAAGTCCAAAGGCATACTTGCCGAATTTTTGCTTTTGTTTTCTACACTTTGTGTTGTTGGCCAAATGCTTTTCTCCCTATTTTCTTCTCTCTTCATTTTGTATAAGCTGAAACCTATATCACTTTTTCTCACACATTCTTCTTCTTCTTCTTTAATTGTGCAAGCCGAAACTCTCTTCTCAACATTCTTTTTCCTCTTCTTGAAACAGTGGTAGCCGAATCTTACCCTCCCAAAACACTTTCTCCATTCCTTCCTTCTTAAATCGAAAGCATCTACCCTTGTGCATTTTTCCTTTCCTCTCTGAACCTTGGCCGTTTCTCTTCTTCTTGAACATATCTTTTTCTTTGCTTCATTTTAATAGTTTAGCCGAACCCTCCCTTGGTGATTGCCGAAATTTCCTTCTATCATTTGTTGCATTTTGGCCGAATATCAATCCCTCACCTAAGAGTTTGCCTTGGCCGAATATTGGAGTGGGGTGGACCTCTCTTGTGGTGTTCAATCGGGTTTGGAATAAGGTGAGTGCTAGCCGAATGTTCTTTTCCTTTTCTCTCTTGTGCTCTATCGATTTTGGTAAGGCTAAGGATGACTTTGGTCAATTGTTGATCGAAGGTAATCGACTTTGTTGTAGGACATACGGCTTGTCGAGGGAGTTAAGTGAAGCCTCCTTCTTTCGATTAGCTGATTGGTAAGTAAGGGTAAGTGGTTGATATATTATTATTAGTCCAATTCTTTGGTTTCGATTAAGGCAAGGGTGACTAAGGATTAACTATGTTCTTGATAGGTGTTGGCCGATTATCAGAAGAACCACTGTTGGGTTCGGGATTTGGTAGGAAACCAAATCAAGAGTAAAGGTAAGGGGTTCGATATTAAACCCTTTGGTTAATTGATGATGGCCGAATGTTATAGATGCCTAACCCCTATGTGTTGGCCGAGTGTAGGAGGACTTAGATAGTTTTGTTGGGATTCTAGACTCGTATTTACCAGGTGTGTAAACTAACACACTTCTGTTTAGTAATATGATTGATAACCTGTGTGATAATTAATGAAGCAGTAATGATTGATATGATACCCCAAGGGTATGACTTTGGACTCGGGTAAGTCAGTATTATTATTGTTATGAGTTTACTGACTTAGATAGTTTTTGTTGGGATTCTAGACTCGTATTTACCAGGTGTGTAAACTAACACACTTCTGTTTAGTAATATGATTGATAACCTGTGTGATAATTAATGAGCAGTAATGATTGATATGATACCCCAAGGGTATGACTTTGGACTCGGTAAGTCAGTATTATTATTGTTATGAGTTTACTGATGACCTATATGATACCATGGCTATGGATATATGTGACATGGGATATGAGGTTAGACATATTAGCATGATATGCATGACTTGTATGATATGCATGATTACATATGGGTATGTTGATGGGTGATATGAGTGGAGGGAGCAGTGATATTTTGTGTTGACGAGCACCATTGTTTTGGTAACACACTTTGTGACTTTGGGTCACCAGAGGTTTGGCACCTCCAGAGGTTTGGCACCTCATTGCGACTCGTCCCTGTGGTTTGACACCCGTGGGTTGGCCCCACTTGAGATATGGGATCGTCTGCTAGTGATTGGGTATCACACGATGGGTTGGCCCCATCACTCGATTATTGTGACTACGGTCACCAGTGGTTTGGTACCACATTTGTGTCTTTGGGACACCAGAGGTTGGGCACCTCATTGCGACTCGTCCCTGTGGTTAACACCACCGTGGGTTGGCCCCACATGAGACATGGGATCGTCTGCTAGTGATTGGGTATCACACGATGGGTTGGCCCCATCATTGTATTTGTGACTTCGGTCACCAGTGCTTTGGTAGCACAAACGTGTCTTTGGGACACCAGTGGTTTGGCACCACATTGACGGATATTGTGTCTTTGGGACACCAGTGTTTTGGTAACACATTGTGACTATATGTCACCAGTGGTTTGGCACCACCAGTGGTTTGGTACCACACGGGGTAGAAAAGGAGATACGGATGGTTAGGATCGGGTTGCATTAATTATGTTGCTATGTATGATGTGTGTTAGCATGTTGTTTCATCAGGAGCGGGATTTATGCACTGAGTCATTCGACTCACCCTCTCCTTTGACATTTCAGGTGACTCGTAGACGCGGACATGGAGCCGGAATGGACTCGGGGTGCTCATGCCATGCTAAATAAAGTTTTGCTCAGACTATCCAATTTGGGTACTTTAGCTTATTTATTTTTAATTGGGTTTTAATTTGGATTTGTAAAAGGCCTTTAAATTATGTTTATGATGTTTATGTTTTAAATAGATTTCATATGCTTTAACAAAATAATTGGGTATAAATTTTACTAAAATTTGGAAAGGTAATGTTTTCAAAACTATAACGCAATGTGTTTTAAATAATACCATCGGGTATCTCACCATGTTCTGATATAGAGTAAACTCAATGATTTTCAAATCAAACTCGAACTTCTATTAAGTTCAAAAATGTTTTAAGTGACACTAAGAAGCTAATGAAGTTTTAAATGGTATAAACTCGTTTTAACTACACATTCTGGATAAGTTTTCAAAATTTCCGGGTTTCAAACACATCCTCCGATTTCAAACAAATCTACTCAACTTTTCTTCAAATGCATTATGTTGTCACCCAGCTTTTAGACGAAAAATCTAACCTCTCAAAAACGTTTTCCCTGTAACATATCAGCCAGTTCGCCCAGGTAAGTACCCCGAACTATTGCTTGTGATTTGTTTGGATATGATATGATCTGCTGAATAGCAATAGTATGCTACTTTAGAGATTGAAATTGATAGGATTCTGTGAACTCGCGAGAACAAATCCTCTTTAAATATTCTAAGACTTGCTTTAAAACAGTGGAATAAGTACTAATGCATAAATTCTTAAATCAGATACGTAGAAAGATTAGTCATGAGCACTCGAGGCGGACGTGGTCGTAATACTCGTGGTAGAGGTAGGGGTAGAATGACAGTTTCTGAGCCCGTAGGATCTGGTCAGGGTTCAGAAAATGAGATACCGGTTCCGCCACCAGCTGGAGGTGGTGAGTTCCAAGATCAGACCGGGGATGACGCAGTGTCACAGGCGATGCTGCGAGTGTTGGAAAGGGTAGCTGGTGTAGGTGGTGGTGCAGGAGTTAGAAAATCTGTTCCTGAGCGAATTCGGGCAAATGGGGCCGACTTCTTCCGAGGAGTGTCTGGTGTTGCTCCCAGCACTGCTGAATATTGGCTGGAGGCAACTGAGCGGATCATGGATGATCTGGATTTAACGGCTGAAGAGAAGCTGAAGGGAATCGTATCGCTTCTCCGGGATGAGTCATACCAATGGTGGCTCACGGTTCGGGACAGTGTGGCAGCAGAGGATTTAACATGGGATTATTACAGGGCTGCATATCAAAAGAAATACATCGGAGCTAGTTATATTGACTCCCAGAGAAAGGCATTTCTGAGGCTTGTTCAGGAGAGTAAATCTGTTTCTGAGTACGAGGCTGAGTTCCTGAAACTGAGCAGGTATGCCAGGGGCATTGTGGCCACTGAGCATGAGAGGTGTGTCCGTTTCGAGGATGGTCTGCGAGACGAGTTGAGACTGCTGATTGCTCCGCAGCAGGAGCGTGAGTTTGCTGTCTTAGTTGAGAAGGCTAAGGTAGCCGAGGGTATTAAAGAGTCAGTGAGGCAGGGCATGGACAGAAATAGGCATAAGAGGAGCTTCGGATCTTCTGGGTCGTCTGGTAATCCGCAGAAGAGGGCTAGACCGAGTGGGCCGAATCAGCCTGCTAGGTTTGTTGCTGCTAGGCAGGGACCGCCGCAGTGCAACCAGTGTGGGAAGTCTCATTGGGGTGGCTGCTGGACTGGAGGAAAAGGTTGCTTCGAGTGTGGTTCTCTGGAGCACCGTGTGAGGGACTGTCCGCGTAGGTTGGCCAGGATTCAATCTGAGAGTCAGGGCCGTAATCAGTTCAGAGGTAATGGACCGCCACCGCAGAGGGGCCGTGGTAATGGCAGAAATGGTAATGGTTCTGGTCGGGGCCGTGGAGCACCGGGCAAAGGTGCGGGTAGTTCTGATGCCAGACAGCCTGGCTTGGTGTATGCTGCGAGGCGCCGAGAGGAGGGCGACGCACCGGACATCATAACCGGTACGTTTTTGATCTTTGGTTCTCCTTATACTGCTTTGATTGATGTGGGTTCAACGCACTCTTATGTTGCCAGTAGTATAGTAGAGACCATGAATTTAGACTCTGAGATATCTTCTAGGCAGATGACTGTGATTAGCCCTCTAGGCCACTCTGTAGTAGTAGATAAACTGTTTAGAGAGGTACCCCTAGAACTCCAAGGGGTAGTGTTTGCTGCTGATCTGATGGAACTGCCGTTTGGGGAGTTCAATCTAATTCTTGGGATGGATTGGTTGGTCAAGTACCAGGCGAGGTTGGATTGCGCGGCTAAGCGCATGGTTCTTAAGACGGTTGAGGGTGATGAGGTGGCTATGATAGGTAATAGGAGAGATTACCTGTCTAATGTGGTATCTGCTTTGAAAGCGGAGAAGATGGTCAGGAAGGGCTGTGAAGCGTATGTAGTTCATGTGTATGCCTTGGAGGCTAAAGAGTCTGCTGTAGAGAAGGTTCGTACTGTTAAGGAATTTGCTGATGTGTTTCCTGAGGAGCTTCCGGGTTTGCCGCCAGATCGAGAGGTAGAGTTTGGGATAGATCTGTTACCCGGGACTGCGCCAGTGTCTATTGCTCCGTATAGGATGGCACCAAAGGAATTGGTGGAGCTTAAGGCTCAGATCCAGGAGTTATTGGATCGAGGTTTTATCAAGCCGAGTGTTTCGCCGTGGGGTGCGCCGGTACTCTTTGTTAAGAAGAAAGATGGTACAATGCGGATGTGTATAGATTACCGCCAGTTGAATAAGCTAACGATTAAAAACAAGTATCCGTTGCCACGGATAGATGACTTGTTTGATCAGCTGAAGGGGGCTGCGGTATTCTCGAAGATCGACTTGAGGTCTGGGTATCACCAGTTAAAGGTTAAGGAAGCTGATATCCATAAAACAGCGTTTCGGACTCGGTATAGGCACTACGAATTTCTGGTAATACCATTCGGGTTGACTAACGCACCGGCAGCGTTTATGGATATGATGAATAGGGTGTTTCAGCAGTATCTGGATCAATTCATTGTGGTTTTCATAGACGACATCTTAGTGTACTCAAGGACAGAAGAAGAGCATGATGCGCATTTAAGAGTTGTGCTGCAGATTTTGAGGGAAAAGCAACTCTATGCTAAGTTCAGTAAGTGCGAGTTCTGGCTTAGAGAAGTGACTTTCTTGGGTCATGTAGTGTCGGCGGAGGGGATTCGAGTAGATCCTCATAAGATTGAGGCAGTTTTGGACTGGAAGCCCCTAGGTCAGTGGCTGAGATTCGGAGTTTTCTGGGTTTGGCCGGATACTACCGAAGGTTTGTTGAGGGTTTCTCGTTGATAGCAGCGCCGATGACCAAGTTGCTGAGGAAAGAAGTTCCGTTTGTATGGACTGAGAAACAGCAGGAAAGCTTCGATAAGTTAAAGAAGATTTTGACTGAGGCTCCGGTTTTAATCCAACCTGAGGCTGGTAAGGAATTCACAGTCTATTGCGATGCATCACATACGGGCTTGGGTTGTGTGCTGATGCAAGAAGGTAAGGTTGTGGCTTACGCTTCTCGGCAGCTGAGGCCACATGAGGTCAACTATCCGACGCACGATTTGGAGCTAGCGGCTGTAGTCTTCGCCTTAAAGATTTGGAGGCACTACCTGTACGGAGAGAGATCGATAGTCTACACCGATCATAAAAGTCTGAAGTATCTACTGACTCAAAAGGATTTGAATTTGAGGCAGCGTAGATGGGTCGAGTTGTTGAAAGATTACGACTGTTCGATTGAGTATCATCCGGGCAAGGCTAATGTGGTGGCAGACGCGTTGAGCCGTAAGGTTGTTTCGGACTTAAGAGCTTTGTTTGCCCATTTGAGTTTGTATGACGACGGGAGTATTCTGGCAGAACTGCAGGTTAAGCCTACTTGGGTTGAGCAGATCAGAGAGAAACAGTTAGTGGATGAGGTTCTGAGTGCGCGAAGGTCACAAGTGAAGAATGGTGGTTTGGAGGGTTACAGCTTGTCTAGTGATGAGGTGTTGTGTTTTCAAGGTAAAGCTTGTATGCCTAAAGATGTTGAGCTAAGGCAAAAGATTCTTCAGGACGCACATAGCAGTCCTTATGCTATGCATCCTGGAGGTAGCAAGATGTATAGGGATCTTAGAGAGCAGTTTTGGTGGCCTGGCTTGAAGAAAGAGGTGACAGAGTTTGTTGGGAAGTGTCTGACTTGTCAGCAGGTCAAGGCTGAGCATCAGTTGCCGTCGGGTTTGCTTCAGCCTGTGAAGATTCCTCAGTGGAAGTGGGAAAGGATAACCATGGATTTCGTCAGTGGGTTACCGCTTACGCCAAGCAAAAAGGATTCAGTTTGGGTAGTGGTGGATCGCCTGACTAAATCGGCTCACTTTATTCCGGTGAGGGTTGACTACTCACTTCAGAAGCTAGCGAAGCTGTATGTGTCAGAGATAGTGAGGTTGCACGGTGTGCCAGTCTCGATAATCTCGGATAGGGATCCCAGGTTTACGTCAAGGTTCTGGAAAGCGTTGCATCAAGCTCTGGGTACTCGTTTGGATTTCAGCACAGCTTTTCACCCGCAGTCTGACGGTCAATCAGAAAGGGTCATTCAGATCTTGGAAGATATGCTGAGAGGTTGTGTCCTGGATTTCAGGGGTAGTTGGGAGGAGTTTCTACCATTAGCTGAGTTTGCCTACAACAACAGTTACCAAGCGAGCATCAAGATGGCATCGTATGAGGCGTTGTATGGTAGGAAGTGTCGCTCACCTACGTGTTGGACGGAGTTAGGTGAACGTCATTTGTTGGGACCCGAGTTAGTTGCTGAGACAGAAGACAAGGTTAAGTTGATTCAGGCTCGATTGAAGGAAGCTTCAGACCGGCAGAAGTCTTATGCCGATCTTAAGCGAAGAGATATAGAGTTTGCTGTGGGGGATCGAGTGTTTCTGAAGGTCTCACCTTGGAAGAAGGTGTTGAGGTTCGGGAAGAAAGGCAAGCTAAGTCCGAGGTTTATTGGGCCATATAAGGTACTGAGACGAGTGGGATCAGTAGCGTATCAGCTTGAGTTGCCAGCAGAGCTTAGTCAGATTCATGACGTCTTTCACGTTTCGATGCTTCGGAGGTATCGTTCAGATCCGTCACATGTGGTAGCAGTGGAAGAGATCGAGGTAAATCCAGACTTGACCATGGAAGAAGAACCTGTGCAGATTCTTGATCGGGATGTGAAGGTTCTGCGTAGAAAGACTGTGCCTTTGGTTAAGGTTCTTTGGCGGAATCATGGCGTAGAAGAAGCTACGTGGGAACCCGAGGATATGATGAGACAGCAATACCCGCAACTCTTCTGACCAGGTAATTTCGAGGCCGAAATTATTTTTAAGGGGGGTAGAACTGTAATATCCCGGGTTAGGGGCTATTTTGTTGTTGCATGTTATTGCATGTGTTTAGTGTGCTGTGTTGCTATTTCGGTATTTTAGGGGCTTAGTTGTAGGCTAGGAGTATGTCTGAGTGAATGGGAAAATTTTGGTTTTTGGGTGTTAAGTGAAGGGAGCTGAGGAAGCTGGGGTTTAAGAATTTTATTTGTTGTTTTGTTGCACAAATAAGGAGCTAGCTTAGTGGCAAAGCATGCGCTACATGGGGAAGCTTGGTGTGGCGTCATCTACTTGTGGTGGAGGTCCAGTGTTCGAGCTGCAGAGTCCCCATTTTGGCTTCTTTTTGGGACGGCATGGAGGAGAGGTAGAAGGCTAGTGAAATTCTACTTGGACTTGGTCTTCACTTTCAAATGTAAGGTGGAGAGCAAAATGTGGAGGAGGACTTGGTCCACTCATTTGAAATGAGTGGTGGTGAGTGTGTTTGGGGATTATGGCCGAATTTGTGGGGTGTTGGAGTGGGGGAAGTGGACGGCTTGGGTTGGTAGTGTGGCATTGGGGTTGTGCCGAAACTCTTTTGGGAGTTTTGGGTGCACAATCAGTCTTAGGAGGTAGCAAAAAGGCAAACCGAAATTGCTAGTGAGTTCTCCCTTCTTTCTTTTGCAAACCGTAAGTCCAAAGGCATACTTGCCGAATTTTTGCTTTTGTTTTCTACACTTTGTGTTGTTGGCCGAATGCTTTTCTCCCTATTTTCTTCTTCTCTTCATTTTGTATAAGCTGAAACCTATATCACTTTTTCTCACACATTCTTCTTCTTTCTTTAATTGTGCAAGCCGAAACTCTCTCTTCTCTAACATTCTTTTTCCTCTTCTTGAAACAGTGGTTGCCGAATCTTACCCTCTCAAAACACTTTCTCCATTCCTTCCTTCTTAAACCGAAAGCATCTACCCTTGTGCATTTTTCTTTTCCTCTCTGAACCTTGGCCGTTTCTCTTCTTCTTGAACATATCTTTTTCTTTGCTTCATTTTAAGAGTTTAGCCGAACCCTCCCTTGGTGATTGCCGAAATTTCCTTCTATCATTTGTTGCATTTTGGCCGAATATCAATCCCTCACCTAAGAGTTTGCCTTGGCCGAATATTGGAGTGGGGTGGACCTCTCTTGTGTGGTGTTCAATCGGGTTTGGAATAAGGTGAGTGCTAGCCGAATGTTCTTTTCCTTTTCTCTCTTGTGCTCTATCGATTTTGGTAAGGCTAAGGATGACTTTGGTCAATTGTTGATCGAAGGCTAATCTCTGGGTAATCGACTTTGTTGTAGGACATACGGTTTGTCGAGGGAGTTAAGTGAAGCCTCCTTCTTTCGATTAGCTGATTGGTAAGTAAGGGTAAGTGGTTGATATATTATTATTAGTCCAATTCTTTGGTTTCGATTAAGGCAAGGGTGACTAAGGATTAACTATGTTCTTGATAGGTGTTGGCCGATTATCAGAAGAACCACTGTTGGGTTCGGGATTTGGTAGGAAACCAAATCAAGAGTAAAGGTAAGGGTTCGATATTAAACCCTTTGGTTAATTGATGATGGCCGAATGTTATAGATGCCTAACCCCTATGTGTTGGCCGAGTGTAGGAGCTAGTAATCGAGGGACTTAGATCGTTTTTGTTGGGATTCTAGACTCGTATTTACCAGGTGTGTAAACTAACACACTTCTGTTTAGTAATATGATTGATAACCTGTGTGATAATTAATGAAGCAGTAATGATTGATATGAAACCCCAAGGGGTATGACTTTGGACTCGGGTAAGTCAGTATTATTATTGTTATGAGTTTACTGATGACCTATATGATACCATGGCTATGGATATATGTAACATGGGATATGAGGTTAGACATATTAGCATGATATGCATGACTTGTATGATATGCATGATTACATGAGTATGGTATGTTGATGGGTGATATGAGTGGAGGGAGCAGTGATATTTTGTGCTGACGAGCACCAGTGTTTTGGTAACACACTTTGTGACTTTGGGTCACCAGAGGTTTGGCACCTCCAGAGGTTTGGCACCTCATTGCGACTCGTCCCTGTGGTTTGACACCACCGTGGGTTGGCCCCACTTGAGATATGGGATCGTCTGCTAGTGATTGGGTATCACACGATGGGTTGGCCCCATCATTGTATTTGTGACTTCGGTCACCAGTGCTTTGGTAGCACAAACGTGTCTTTGGGACACCAGTGGTTTGGCACCACATTGACGGATATTGTGTCTTTGGGACACCAGTGTTTTGGTAACACATTGTGACTATATGTCACCAGTGGTTTGGCACCACCAGTGGTTTGGTACCACACGGGGTAGAAAAGGAGATACGGATGGTTAGGATCGGGTTGCATTAATTATGTTGCTATGTATGATGTGTGTTAGCATGTTGTTTCATCGGGAGCGGGATTTATGCACTGAGTCATTCGACTCACCCTCTCCTTTGACATTTCAGGTGACTCGTAGACGCGGACATGGAGCCGGAATGGACTCGGGGTGCTCATGCCATGCTAAATAAAGTTTTGCTCAGACTATCCAATTTGGGTACTTTAGCTTATTTATTTTTAATTGGGTTTTAATTTGGATTTGTAAAAGGCCTTTAAATTATGTTTATGATGTTTATGTTTTAAATAGATTTCAATATGCTTTAACAAAATAATTGGGTATAAATTTTACTAAAATTTGGAAAGGTAATGTTTTCAAAACTATAACGCAATGTGTTTTAAATAATACCATCGGGTATCTCACCATGTTCTGATATAGAGTAAACTCAAATGATTTTCAAATCAAACTCGAACTTCTATTAAGTTCAAAAATGTTTTAAGTGACACTAAGAAGCTAATGAAGTTTTAAATGGTATAAACTCGTTTTAACTACACATTCTGGATAAGTTTTCAAAATTTCCGGGTTTCAAACACATCCTCCGATTTCAAACAAATCTACTCAACTTTTCTTCAAATGCATTATGTTGTCACCCAGCTTTTAGACGAAAAATCTAACCTCTCAAAAACGTTTTTCCCTGTAACATATCAGATTCGGACGTGGTGTCTTGTCCGGGATTGGGGTGTTACAATTGTGGTATCAGAGCCAAGTTCAAAGGCTCGGCTGTGGGCCTGAGGCCCAAAATGTTTTTCAAAAGTCTGTTTAAGTGTTTGTTTTGAAAGTATGGTTTGAAAGGCATGGCACCGAGTCTCCGGCACCAGTTCGCCCAGGTAAGTACCCCGAACTATTGCTTGTGATTTGTTTGGATATGATATGATCTGATGAATAGCAATAGTATGCTACTTTAGAGATTGAAATTGATAGGATTCTGTGAACTCGCGAGAACAAATCCTCTTTAAATATTCATAAGACTTGCTTTAAAACAGTGGAATAAGTACTAATGCATAAAATTCTTAAATCAGATACGTAGAAAGATTAGTCATGAGCACTCGAGGCGGACGTGGTCGTAATACTCGTGGTAGAGGTAGGGGTAGGATGACAGTTTCTGAGCCCGTAGGATCTGGTCAGGGTTCAGAAAATGAGATACCGGTTCCGCCACCAGCTGGAGGTGGTGAGTTCCAAGATCAGACCGGGGATGACGCAGTGTCACAGGCGATGCTGCGAGTGTTGGAAAGGGTAGCTGGTGTAGGTGGTGGTGCAGGAGTTAGAAAATCTGTTCCTGAGCGAATTCGGGCAAATGGGGCCGACTTCTTCCGAGGAGTGTCTGGTGTTGCTCCCAGCACTGCTGAATATTGGCTGGAGGCAACTGAGCGGATCATGGATGATCTGGATTTAACGGCTGAAGAGAAGCTGAAGGGAATCGTATCGCTTCTCCGGGATGAGTCATACCAATGGTGGCTCACGGTTCGAGACAGTGTGGCAGCAGAGGATTTAACATGGGATTATTACAAGGCTGCATATCAAAAGAAATACATCGGAGCTAGTTATATTGACTCCCATAGAAAGGCATTTCTGAGGCTTGTTCAGGGGAGTAAATCTGTTTCTGAGTACGAGGCTGAGTTCCTGAAACTGAGCAGGTATGCCAGGGGCATTGTGGCCACTGAGCATGAGAGGTGTGTCTGTTTCGAGGATGGTCTGCGAGACGAGTTGAGACTGCTGATTGCTCTGTAGCAGGAGCGTGAGTTTGCTGTCTTAGTTGAGAAGGCTAAGGTAGCCGAGGGTATTAAAGAGTCAGTGAGGCAGGGCTTGGACAGAAATAGGCATAAGAGGAGCTTCGGATCTTCTGGGTCGTCTGGTAATCCGCAGAAGAGGGCTAGACCGAGTGGGCCGAATCAGCCTGCTAGGTTTGTTGCTGCTAGGCAGGGACCGCCGCAGTGCAACCAGTGTGGGAAGTCTCATTGGGGTGGCTGCTGGACTGGAGGAAAAGGTTGCTTCGAGTGTGGTTCTCTGGAGCACCGTGTGAGGGACTGTCCGCGTAGGTTGGCCAGGATTCAATCTGAGAGTCAGGGCCGTAATCAGTTCAGAGGTAATGGACCGCCACCGCAGAGGGGCCGTGGTAATGGCAGAAATGGTAATGGTTCTGGTCGGGGCCGTGGAGCACCGGGCAGAGGTGCGGGTAGTTCTGATGCCAGACAGCCTGGCTTGGTTAGGATACGGGGTAGAAAAGGAGATACGGATGGTTAGGATCGGGTTGCATTAATTATGTTGCTATGTATGATGTGTGTTAGCATGTTGTTTCATCGGGAGCGGGATTTATGCACTGAGTCATTCGACTCACCCTCTCCTTTGACATTTCAGGTGACTCGTAGACGCGGACATGGAGCCGGAATGGACTCGGGGTGCTCATGCCATGCTAAATAAAGTTTTGCTCAGACTATCCAATTTGGGTACTTTAGCTTATTTATTTTTAATTGGGTTTTAATTTGGATTTGTAAAAGGCCTTTAAATTATGTTTATGATGTTTATGTTTTAAATAGATTTCAATATGCTTTAACAAATAATTGGGTATAAATTTTACTAAAATTTGGAAAGATAATGTTTTCAAAACTATAACGCAATGTGTTTTAAATAATACCATCGGGTATCTCACCATGTTCTGATATAGAGTAAACTCAAATGATTTTCAAATCAAACTCGAACTTCTTTTAAGTTCAAAAATGTTTTAAGTGACACTAAGAAGCTAATGAAGTTTTAAATGGTATAAACTCGTTTTAACTACACATTCTGGATAAGTTTTCAAAATTTCCGGGTTTCAAACACATCCTCCGATTTCAAACAAATCTACTCAACTTTTCTTCAAATGCATTATGTTGTCACCCAGCTTTTAGACGAAAAATCTAACCTCTCAAAAACGTTTTTCCCCGTAACATATCAGATTCGGACGTGGTGTCTTGTCCGGGTTTGGGTGTTACAATTTCTTACCTTTTGAGGCGTTTATCAAAAAAACGCCGCTAATGTTTTTGATACTAATATATATTTAAAGATTCAATCCAATTTTCTTCTTTATTTTAAAGTTTAAGTAATATTTAAAAGAATTAGATAAAATTTGAAATCTTTAAAATTTAAAATTATTTAATATATAAATTAAAAAAAATCACTCATATACCCAAAAAAATTTTAAATTATTTTAAATAATAGTATTTTAATTTTTTTCATTTAAATAAATATTTTTTAAAAAAATTTAAGTAATATTTAAAATAATTAGATAAATTTTGAAACCTTTAAAATTATTTAAAATTTGAAATCTTTAAAATTTAAAATTATTTAATATATAAATGAAAAAAAAAATCAGTCATATACCCAAAGAAAATTAAAATTATTTTATATAATAGTATTTTAATATTTTCATTTAAATAAATAATTTTTAAAATTTTAAGTAATATTTAAAAGAATTAGATAAAGTTTGAAATCTTTAAAATTATTTAAAATTTGAAATCTTTAAAATTTGAAATTATTTAATATATAAATTAAAAAACAATCAGTCATATACCCAAAAAAACTTTAAAATAAAATGATATAATATTATTTTAATTTTTATCATTTTTAACATATATTTTTCTATGTTTTTACTTTCAAATTTTTTCTACGTGTCAAAAAGAATACATGATGGGCACTTGGATGATGGGTGAGAATATAGAGAGCAAAATGGCGTTGTTTAGTTAAAAGTAAAATGATTTTCTACGACGTTTTTATCAAAGCCCTAAACCCCGAAACCCTAAGTCTTAAACCCAAACCCTAAACCTCAAAACCATAAACCCTAAAACCATAGACCTTAAACCTTAAATTATTAAACCCTAAAACCCTAAACGCTTGTCATAACTATAGAATCTAACACTGAAACCTTAAAGTTAAACTTACATCGCATTTTAACCTTAAAGTTAAATTTATTTTAAATACTAGTTTTTTAATTTTTTTAAATTTTTAACATATATTTTTCTATGTTTTTACTTTCAATTTTTTTTGCTACGTGAAACACCCCACACCCGGCCCACGAGCCTGGACCGGATCTGGTATGTTCCTCAAGTAAACCGGTTCAAAGTTCTTTTGTTTCTTAGGAAAAACTTGTGTGTTTTGAAAGAAAGTTTGTTTTGGGTTGGGCTTGAGTTGAAAACGAGTTTATTTATATTGAAAACCCATTTATTTCAAGTGACAAAATAATTAGAGTTTATTTTAAAATAAATTTACTTAATCTTATAACCATGAAAAATTCGCAACATAATAATTAAAAGAAAAATAAAGTAGTTCACTGCGGCCTTATTACATCAAATATTCCCAAAACCAAAATTTAAAATACTTAAAATAAAATAAAAGTCCAAATTATAAAAATTTCCTTGCTGTGCATGGCCACCCCTAAGCTTCTGCCGAGCCCGGTCCATTACTGTTCGTCACCTGAAAATAGTCCCACAACGGGGTGAGTCAAACAGACTCAATGTGTAACCAACACTAAAATTTAATAGATTTAGGCATACCATACAAATCATGTTCACATAATATTTCAAGATAATGATGCAATCCCGAACCCAAACCTAGATACCATCCGCTACACATCCCCGTACCAACCTGCACACCGTGGGGACTACTAAGTCAACCCTCCATCCGCTACACTCCATCGAAGGCAGTCGCTGCAGTCGACGTGCTCATCGCCCATATATAATTTGTGGCATAGCCACCAGATAATTGTGTCATGAGACACCACATTCAGATAATGTAACCGAAGTTACCACATTCAGATAATGTAACCGAAGTTACCACATTCAGATAATGTAACCGAAGTTACCACATTTAGATAGTGAGACCGAAGTCGTCACATTCACTTCCCCTTTCTTATATAACCCGAATGCCCCATATTATTCATATCATGCATATCATACTTAATTTCACATCCATGTCACTTTTCACATGTTAAATATAAATATTTCGTAATCCTAGTAGGAGTAGGAAACGTACCTGAGTACTTTGTACCACATTAGGGTACCTTAGCCATATTCACATTCTTATACATACTTATATTAATTATTGCCATAAAATGTATTAAAAGATAGTGGGGATTACACACCTGATTCGCTTAGGGTTTCCAATCCAAATCCCGAAAAGCTTGATCTAATGCCTTAGATCTTAGATCTCTACATTTAATCAATTATTCAATACTTAGTAAAGAGCCATTCGGCCATAAATCCAAATCCTAGTAGGATTAGTACACTAAAACTTACCTTGCAATTTCCAAATCCCGAAACTCACCGAATAACTAGGGAACACGCGGCCTATGGTGTACCTTCGGGAAAAGAAATACTCCTTCCTTGTAGTCGACACTTAGTAAATCCCGAAAGATCTCTTCAAGGTTTCGGCAACAAGATATTAATGGGGTTAGCCCTAGATTTCGGTAAATCTTAAAAAAGAAACTGAATGAGATCTTACCCTTACTTTAGAGATCGGCAATCCTTGCTTGACCTTTAGCAATATTCAGCTATGTAGGCTAGAAGGATCTTGTTTTTGGCTTTCTTGAGTAATCGGCTATGGTCTCAAGAGGCTTACTTTCTTTCGGCTTTTAAGAGGTATCGAAGAAGAAAAGAAAAGAGAAAAAGAGAATAATGGCAGAGGGAATTCGGCAGAGAGAAGAGGAGAAACTTTAGAGAATTTCTGCAGAGGTTTTCTTGAAGAGAAAAGAATGAATGAAGAATAGCCTTACTCTTCCTTTTATAGCCAAAATTACTAGGCTAGAGTCCCTTACTTGGCCACCACTCTTCTATTTTGATAACTTTATCCCTTGATTTATCACCTTAATTATCAACAAAACTTAATCCAATATTTATCTCTTATCTCCTAATAAAAATAATACTAATAAAAATCCTCTTTTATCTCTTCCTTATCTATCAAAATAAAAGAAATAATATCCACATTTATCACCCCTTTTAGCCGAATTTTAATAAGAATAAAACCTCATCTTAAACTCCTCCCAAAGACTCCCCAAGCCGTCCATCTCTTCCTCTTGTTGCCGCAAAAATAAAAGCTTTCTTCTGCTTCCTAAGTGATTCGAACCCTGGCCTAATTGCACATGTAGGTGGCGTCACATGCTAAGCCTTTAAGTGGCATTTCCAGGCCACTTTTACAAGCCCAATTTCATGTCATATTTCCTCCATAAATTTTCTTAAGGCCACCTTGCCTTAATTTCCTCTTTTTAAACTTTAAAACTTATCATTTCCTTACATTTCCAAGTTTCCAAAAATTTTCGTTTGCCTCCTTTAAACTTAACATTTCCTTACATTTCCAAGTTTCCCGAAATGTTTACTTTCCTCTTTTGAATCATTTCTAGATCATTTCCTTACATTTCCAGGACATTTCCCTACATTTCCAAGACAAGACATTTCCTTACATTTCCAGGACATTTCCTCACATTTCCTCACATTTCCTTACATTTCCTTACATTTCCATACATTTCCATACATTTCCTTACATTTCCTCATATCTTAGGGTTCCTAAAACTCCTCAGAACACATCCAACACACCCACTGAGCCCACTATCTCATAACTTACGCACGAACGCATAACCCCTAATCTAGGATGTTACACTACGTGTCATTATTTTTTTAAAGAATTTAAATATTCAATTAAAAATAAATTGTATTTTAATTAATATAAATAGTTAGGGTTTAGGGGTTTCGATAAAGCAAAACTTCTAAATAGTTTAGTTATCAATTTGTAACTTTTCATAATCAAGTCAGTTTCAAATAGAAAAATTTTAAATTCAAAACAAAAATAAGAAAAAATAGAAATTAAATCGAATCAAATCGAAACGAGTATCGGTTACCCTAGATGAAAATGCCGCTGTTTTTTAGCAGCGTTTTCACCAAAGCGCCGCTATTACACTATTTTTAGCGGCGTTTTGACGAAAGCGCCACTATTGCATTGTTTTTTAGCGGCGTTTTTGGTACAAACGCCCTATTGATCTATTTTTAGCGGCGTTTTCATGAAAGCGCCACTATTGCACTGTTTTTAGCGGCATTTTAGCCAAAAATGTCGTTGTTTCCCTATTTTTAGCGGCGTTTGTGCCAAAAACGCCGCTATTGCTCAACTTTTTGTGGCGTTTTCTTGCAAACGCCGCTAATGTTTAATATTTGTGGCGTTTTTTGTCCAAACGCCACTAAAAACGCCGCTAAAGCCCTATTTTCCTGTAGTGAAATCTTTTAGAAAAAACAATTTGAAAAAAGAAAATCAAAGGTTGATGGCTAGTAAAGATCAAAAATACAATTAGAGTCATTTTGACAAAACATGTAAACATTAGTGGCCAAATTTGTCATTAAGCCTTTTTATTTTTATGTAATATTTTTGTTTAAAGTTTTTAACTTTGATCATATAAAAAAAATCTGAAGTAAACAAGTGAACAAATAAAACCAATTAATGAAAAAGAATGAGAGAATTTTTATTTTGGGGTAAAAGGGAGAAATAAAAAATTTTGGGGGATTTTGATTTTTGGGAGTAAAATGAGGAGGAAAAGTAAAGATTTTTGGGGGTAAGGGGGAATAAAATATTTTTGGGGGTTAGGGGGAATAAAATATTTACGGGGGATTTTAATTTTGGGGGGTAAAAATGGAGAGGGAAAGTAAAAGACTTTAAAGATATGGGGTGGTAGGGTAGACCGGGGGGAATTGGAGGAATGGATAGTTTGATATTCGGTTTATTCGAACTTGAAAACTTAACTCGATTTGAATTTGAAATTCGAAAAAAAAATTGAGTTGACTCGATTAACTCAGTTAACTCGATTCAAATAATTCAAATTTCTAATTTTATTTTTATTTTTTTGAGTTGAATCAAATTTTGCTCACCCCTATTTCTGTGTAGAAACCCCATAAATTATGTGGCACTACAAATTGAAGCTAAATCGGCACAAGGAGGACAAGCCAACTACATTTGAGGAGTTTCGGCGCTTAAACCAGGTAGTCTCTTGTCTCATCTTTTGGATGTACATTAGGAATAATGTGCCAAATAAAGTGTGGGGATAACATTGAATTTTTCAAAAAAATCAAAATTTTTAATTTTTTATTACTTGATTTTAATTGTTTTCATAGTTTAATTTTAATTTGGTGTGATTGTTTGTGCATGAGCTTGTAAAAATAAAAGTGATTGGTTAGGAGTATGTAAATAGGACTTTGTATTTATACTGTAAATTTAGTTTGATAGTAATTGATTTTACGCTGTTTAGTATTAAAATATTCAGTTCACTTTATTACATTGTAAATAGGTGAAAGTGTGTCAAGTATACCAAATAACAAATAAGTATATAAAAAACATATATGTTTGTTTGATTTTTAAGGTGTTAGAATGTTAAAATTTAGCTAATTGATTCCATGATTTGAGACATTTAAGGATGACCTAAGGTATTGTTTGGTCACCACTAGAGCCGAAAAACCAGTCCTATATGTAAATTCCCTAGTACCTAATTTTTTAGCCTAATTTCATTTTCTTGATGAACCTCAAATGAAACCAAGAGCCTAATGCATAATTTCTTGATCCTTTTTCTTTTTGGTCCCAACACGAATTTAGACGTTTGGCCATTAATATTGAGGGTTAGGTAGATACATCACGGAAGGATATGATAGTATAGTTAGTATAATATTCTTGCAAAGTTGTGCATGAATGAAGAAAATTCAAGTTTAGAAAAACTTTGTAAACGCCAAAGCCATGCGAGAAAATCTCAAGTGAACAAATGCAAAGTGAGTACAAAAGGAAAAGAAAAAAATAAAAACAAAAGAAAATACTTAGTTTGGCACAAAAGACTCGTTAAGATGATTGTACTCATGAATACTATATTTTACCTTTGGAAATGAAAAGAAAAGGAAGGCAAGAGAAGTGGAGTTAAGGTGGTAAGCTACGGTATATATTTGGGTAGTATTGGGGTCAATATAATGTGTCAAACTATTTTTGTTGTAACACCCCAAACCCGGCCCAAACACCACGACCGGATCTGGTATGTCACTAAGAAAATTTTGGAAAACATGTCGTGTTTTCAGAAAATATTTTTCTAAAGTTTATCATTTTATTCGAAAAAATAAATAGTTGATAGTTTAAATAAAATATGCCTTTATGAATTAAAAACCCAAATTTAAATACATGCATTAGTTCAATAAGAATTTAAATAACTAAAAGTAATTAAAGCCCAAAATAAAACAAAATATAAACTAGTGGCCCATGGCCTTATTACAACGAGATTTAAAATCCATTAATTAAAAATATAAAATAATAACTTGAGTCTTTTTGTTGGATCCAGGTGTTCTTTTGCATGGCCACCTTGCGCTCCTCTCCAACCCGGTCCAATGCACTAAGTGCTACTTGAAATATTAATTAATTGGTTGAGTCGCGAGACTCAGTGTGCAACCCTCATGCACCATTAGATGTGGGCCTTAGCCCCATAAAACAAAATAAACAGTTTAATATACATAATAAAAATTAGTATGCAAGCCCAACCCAAATCCTAGGTTTCCATCCGCTACACGCCCCCGTACCAGCCATTCACACCATTGGGGATTTCTACAATCAACCCACACCGCTACATGCCTTGATGGCAGTCTTGCTGCTCATCATCAGATCATGGCCGTAGCCACTACAACAGATCACAGCAAAAGCCGCTACAACAGATCACGGTAAAAACCGCTACAACAGATCACGGTAAAAACTGCTACAACGTATAACTTCCTCCTTTCATCAACCCAACCCATGCAATCACAAAAAATCAATATACTTATATCATTTAATCAGAACATTCACTAACCTGGTGATTTGCTTTTACCCTCTTTGGGTTTCCATCATTAAGCCGGAATTTCGGCATTTATCAAGACATATAAAACTTATAATCATATATTTATCAAACAGATCTAGATGGTGTGGAGAATTACACACCTGATTAATGTAGATACCCTTGCTAAACCGATCTACGCTTTGCTTCAAAAAGCCGGAAAGATGTGAAAATAGGCCTCTCCTATATTCGGCCATAGTTAGTATTCTACCCGATTTATATATATGAATAAACAAATCCTCTTACCTTGAAATCCTGAATGTAACACGATTCTATAACTTAGAGATCAATGAGTTTCGCCTTCTAGGAAAAATCCCGAAAAGATGATCTATCGCGCTTTCGGCTTTTGAAAGAACTAAAAATTGAAAAGATGGCTAAGGGAGATTCGGCCAATGAATATTAAGGAGAAGAATAGGTGTAGTTTTGGCTTTTGAATCAAAGTGAAGATGAGGGAATAGGCTTAGAGATTTCGGCTTTTGCAGAGAATGAAGAAGAAGATGGAACTTTAGGAGTTTTCGGCTTTTACTCATAGAAGAAGAGAAAAGAATGAGAGAAAAACCCAAATACCGAAATTGAAGAGATATTCCCCCTATTTATAGAAATTTCGGCACTTATCTAACCTTGCAGATAAATCCTATCTTTTCTCCTTTATCTTAATCTACCAGCTCATCTAAAAGAGACTTAATTATCTCTAACTCCTCCCTCCTTTATCAGCATATTATCCACATATTTTAAACATTAAAATCCCTAAATTTTAGCCTTTATCTGCTTATTATCCTCATAAAATAAATTCCTAAATAATAGCCTTTATCTGCTTATTATCCACATATTTTAAACATTAAAACCCCTAAATTTTAGCCTTGTTTCCATCCACTCCACCTAATCCTAATGCCCAAAATTTAGCTAACTTAAATTAAAAGAATTGGGCTCCATGAAACTTAAATTTGGGCCCCTTACTCCCTTGTGTAGCGCCACCTCCTAAGATTGGGCCACAAGCCCACTTTGGTATTTTAAACGTAGATACTACCTTTTAAACCCCTATAATGCCCAAACAGAAAATTTTAATCAAGGCCTCTACCTAAGCCTGAGCCCAATTTGGACCCCTAACACTTAAATTAACACATTAAACATATCCTACCTATTAAACGCATAGGCCCAAAAATTTAGGATGTTACATTTGTGCTTAAACTGTTTTGTAAAGTCAATTTTTCAAGTCTGAACCAACCTAAGCCGCAGAACATTACAAGTTGAAAAGTTCTATGTGACCTAAGTGATACAACTCATGGATGAAAATTAAACTAAATATTGACATTTTTGGCCACTTGTATTATTCAAACATAAATGTAAATTTTGAGTACATGTTTCAATGGAATACTATGCTTAACATTCTTGAATTTGTTTACCTTGTAACCTAGTGAACTAACATGTTTGATATTGAAAATTGAAAGTCAATTATATATTGTGCTAGAATTATGTGTGTAACTGGAAACACAAAAATTTATATACTTTTTCATGCCCTTTTAGACCCAAATTCATGTGGTTTCGAGTAAATTCTTGTCAGAAAATAATTAAATATTATAAAATAATTAAACTGTGCTAAAAATATGAACATGATGAATTTTAATTAATTTTATAGTTAATTTTGTTTAATTTGGACTATTTTCGACATATTCGCACAAAGGGCGAAAATCGACTCGGCAGACACTGCTCGAAGAATAAACCCGAGAAGCAATTTGAAGTATCAAGGCAAATTTATTTCCGGCCCAAGACGGTCTAATTATGAAGATTTAATCATAATATAATTATTTTTAATTTATTCCCAATTTAATTTGGGCTAAATAAATTATTATTAATTAATTATGGAAGAAGGGTCCAGTCAAACCGCACTGGTTGAACCGAACCGATTGAACCGAACCAGCCACCAATTGGGTAGCCCAAACCGTCCACAATGATGGCCCAAATCAGCTTATTAGCTGATTAATTAAGCTTGCAAAAAAGCCCTTGAAGACCTTTCAAAATTGCATTCAAACCCCTCCAAATATTATGGCTTTGTAGATTTGCCCCATATTATATTTAGCAAAGTTGAATTCTTCAACTTTGCCACATGGGATGGCCGGCCAAGGGAGGCCTCTTTTGCTGCTGCTATTTGCTATTTTTAGTAGCCTTGATCAGCTATAAATACACCCCTTTGCTTCTCATTCAAAACACACCTCAAGCATCCAACATTCTCCTCTCTCATTTTCTCTCAATTCCCATTTTTCACATTTCCCTTTGTGTGTTTTTCTGCCGATTTCCCCTCTTGGAAAAGAAGTGTTTTCCCAGCCATTCGGAGCATCAATTGGAGTGTTCATAAGTCACCTTGATAGCCGAGGGCAACTGTAACACCCCCAAACCCGGCCCATGCGTTTCGACCAGATCTGGTATGCTACGAGTTGTACATTAAAAACTTTTGCTTTGTTGGTTTTGGAAGTCGTAAGTTATTTAGACATAATTTGACTAAATAAATGACATTTTAAAAAATAAACTCCTTTGTAATATTATTAAGTAGTATAAATAAACCTTGTCATAAATTCATAATTTCAGAACATTGAAATCTACTTAGTTGAATAAAAAAAAAACTAGGGCCTTATTACATAAATAATCCCAAAATGAAATAAAATAAACATAAAGAAATCCCAAATTAACTTGTAGAAATAAACTTGAAGGCCCCTCGAGTCCGTCTCGGCTCCCATGACCATGATCTACTGTTCATCTGGAAGAGTAGAGAAAAAGGAAAGCGTGAGTCACCAAGACTCAGTGTATAAATCTCAAAGCACACAACGACCTGAGCCCACAAACACATTATGGGCCCTGGCCCATACATAAAGGTATCAATCATAATCACATGATAAACAATAAATAATGAATAATAACCCAACCCATCCTAGGTTTCCATCCTCTACACACCAACCCGTACCAACCATCACACCTTGGGGATTTCTACAATCAACCCTCCATCCGCTACATACCATAACGACAGCCGTACTGCCTATTCCTGTTATTCAGGAATCATTAAACGTGGCATAGCCACCGATCACTATGTGACCTATCATTTATATTTGTAGGTTTTCTACCACCGATCACCAAGTGACCTATCATGCACTTCCCTTTCAATATTATAATTTCCCCCCATGCATACACACATAAAGAAAACATCATGCAGACTTACATATATTTCGATACACATAGAGAGTTCTATGTTTACGTACCTGGCATCCTTGCCTAACCCATTTAGGGTTCCATTCGACTGTCTATACAGCCTCTTTCCGGCTTTTTAGCCCATAACATATATATATAGACATACATATAGGATTAATAGTGTGTTAAAGATCTACACACCTGATTACCGATAAAATGATGCTTTCTATGTCGACGCTATCCTTAGTCGACACAACTACTATCTGCCTAAGGTGTTGTTCAGAAGCCAGTCCACAACCAAGTGGCCAATCTCGAACGGTAGATACCGCTTGTTTCTTAAACTTAGGGATTCTCTCCTTTGCCTCATCCATATTTAATTCCATCACAAGTCCTTATTAGAACTACTATCACAAAATTTAATCGTTAATCCTCATCATAAGGTTAAGATATTGTATACAATGAACGAATCTAGTAAAAATCTAGGGAAAATCTTCTTACCTTAAAATCCCGAAATTGAAGACTAGCGATTTTCAGCTTTTAGATCTAGACAACCAAGTTTCCTTCAAATCCCGAAATGCCGCCCAACATAGAACCATTAAACTATTAGCTTTTCGGCTTTTGCCTTTCAAGAACCGAAATAGAACATGAGATCTAGCAGGAGTCGACACTTACCTTAGCACAGGGAATTCGGCTAGCACTTGGAGAGAAGATTCGGCAATGTCAAAGAAAAGATTTAAATGCCGGAAGATTATAACTAATTCTCAAATAGGATGAATAAAGAAAAACTATGGAGATTTTGGCTTTTTAGAGAAATCGGCTCAAGGGGAAAAAATGGAGAAGAGGTTTCGTCTTTTGAAGAAATTGAAGAAAGAAATTGTAGAGGAAGAGGCTAGGGATTTTCGGCACAAGGAATAAAGAGAGAGTTAGGGTTTTAAATGCCAGAATCAAGGAGCTATCCCCCCCTATTTATAGAAATTTCGGCACCTACTGCTAAAAACCGAAAATGCCCTTTCTGATAATTAAAAGGCAAGCTAATAAAAGGGAAAATTCGGCACCCCTTTGCCATGCAGTAGCCGATTTCTTTACTCCTCTAAGTGGTGGATTTTCGGCCATCACCTTCCTTGTAGATAGGCTCCTATATTTTCTCCTTTTTATCTTCTAAATTACCAATTATAAAATCCATATAAATCCTCCTATTTTTGAGCCTTGTAGCCGTCCACCTCACCTAACCCTAATGCCGAATTTAGCTAACTTAAATTAAAAGATTTGAGCTCCATAAAACTTAAATTTTGGGCCCCTAAATCCTTGTGTGTGGCGTCACACCTTGCTCCATTTTAAGTGCCAAAAATGGCCCAAAAACATGGGCTCCTTGTGGCCAAAACTTGGGCCCCTTTAATTGTTAATGACGCCACCTTCTAATTCCCTTGCAGTGCCACCTTTTGTTGGGCCACAAGCCCACGCTGGTATTTTAAACACAATTACCACCTTTTAACTTTATAATGCCCAATCAGATAATTTAACCAAGGCCTTTGCCTAGTTCCGAGCCTAATTTGGACACCTATCACTTAAATTAACATATTAAACATATCCTTACACTAAATGCATAGGCCCATAAATTTAGGATGTTACAGTTCTACCCCCTTAAAGAAATTTCGTCCTCGAAATTTCCAACTAACTATTAATCGTACTACCCGAGTCTCACCATTATGCTTTCGCTACGCACTCTAATTCTAAAGCTAAAAGAAACACTTAGTATACTATGGTAGAGTACGCACTGGTATTCGCATTTAGAGCGTCCTCGTCCCCTTGGCGACATGCTGCATAGACCAAAGCTGGCTGCCTCGCCTCAGCATAACCTGCACCTCTGCGACCATGTCTTGTGCCATTGCCACCATTGACTTGACCACGGCTCCTTGGTGGTTGTTGACCTCCTCTTCCCAACGGTGCATTCTCTTGACCTGTGGGCCCTTCACTGCCCCATTGCTGCGGACAGTTTCTAACTTGGTGGTCCGTAGATCCACACCTAAAGCACTTCCCACTGCCCGCCAAACACTCACCTTCATGGAATTTACCACATCGAGCACACTTCTGTGCCTGACTAGCAGCAGCAGGTCTCTCATCCCGTCTCGGCCCGTCTGACCTAGATCTTTTCTGAGTTTGCCCAGCTGCCTCTAGCAATCCAAAATTCCTCTTACTTCCACCTCTATCTCTATCCCGATTTAGTTTCTCAGTCTGCTTCACCTCCTCGGCTATCTTAGCCTTTTCCACCAACACAACAAATTCCCTCTCCCGTTGTGGTGCTATCAATACTCGTAGTTCATCCCTTAGACCATCTTCAAATCGGACAAAGTGTTCATGGTCCGTGGCCACCATCCCTCGAGCATAACGGCTAAGGCGTAAGAATTCAGCTTCATACGCAGCCACTGACCTACTTCCTTGCACCAAATTCAGAAATGCTCTGCGCTGCGCATCCACATAACTCGATCCAATGTACTTATTCTGAAATGCCGTTTTAAAGAGATCCCAGGTGATATGGTCAACCACCGTACCATCCTTAACCGTAAGCCACCATTGATATGCTTTATCCCGTAGGAGGGATACAAATCCTTTCAACTTCTCCTCCTCCGTGAAATCCAAATCATCTATTATGCGTTCTACTGCTTCCAACCAATACTCAGCTGAACTGGGGGCTACACCAGAAATTCCTCTAAACACTTCTGCCCCATTGGCCCTAAGCCGCTCCGGCACAGATTTCTGGGCTCCTGTGCCCATGCCTGCCCCAGCAACCTTCTCTAAAACCCTTAACATTACATGAGATATCGCGTCATCTCCGGCAGTCTGATCCTGAAATTCCTCCTCCGCAGCTGGCATCTCGTTTCCAGATCCATGACCAGACCCTACTAGTTCCGACACCGTCATCCTACCCCTACCACGACCACGTGGCGAACGTCCTCTACCCCTTGTACTCATTCTACCTCTTCGCGTTTATCTGATTAGAAATTTTATGAATTATTAGTTTTCTTCCACTACTTAACCACGAACAGTCTTATGAATAGTAGTTTTAAGAGTAGTTCTTTCGAATTTGCAATTACATTCACAATTCAGTCTCAAGTTTGTATCCTCTAATTCTAGGAAGCACATACATTCAATCATCAACATAAATAACATCCATGAACTTACATTCATCACGTAAGGGTCTTTTTGTTGTATCTCTACCCAGGGGTATTTTTGTAATTTATCCTACAAGGGTATTTTTGTAATTTTCCAAAATTAGGTTCCTTGGTGATTTTTTGAAATAAGGGTATTTTGGTAATTTTGCAATCAGGGGGTATTTCAGTAATTTGGCAATCCAGGGGTATTTCGGTAATTTGGCAAATCAAGGGTAATTTGGTAATTTTACAAACCAGGGATATTTTGGTCATTTTGCAAAACAAGGGTAATTTGGTGATTTTACAAACCAGGGATATTTTGTTGTTGTTGCTGCTGACGTTTTTTTTTTTACACAGGGGTACGTTGAAAATCTCGTTTCATAAATCGGGTTACTCTTGTAAACATGAGGTTTTCGGATAAATTTTCAGAACATAGGTATTTTATAGATTCATGGTTGGAAATTTTCACAAATTAAGTGTATTTTGAAAGTTTTACAAAACTTGGGTTTTTTTTCAAATAGGGTGGCTGGTCCCTTTCGGGTTTTAATTATAAGGTTTAGCCCATCAACAAGTCCTCGTAGCTAGGGTGAACAGTCACTACGCACCAGGTAGGATTCTAGCGAAGAGGAGGTGAGTCACTAGAACTGCTTAAGTACCAAGCTCTTCCTGAATCTAATCCTAGACATGTGCATGCTTGTTGCTACACCCTAACCTATCGACTTGTTCACGGGTTTTGTTTAGTTGGATTAAATCTTATGGAATTTAAGAGTTGTTCATCTAAGCCTATGGTCCATTAATTCTATCATACTAATCTACGTCCCTTACAGCCCATCAAACCCATATATATAACACAGCAAGAGTTTAGAATACTTACCTGCGTGGATCGGGTGCTGGTAGACTCGAAGGCCATGACATTTTTCTCAAATTCACATCACTTTACAAAACATTACTAGACCCATTTCACATCCCGAGTTTTGAACTGGGCTCTGATACCAAAATGTAACACCCCCAAACCCGGCCCATGCGTTTCGATCAGATCTGGTATGCTACGAGTTGTACATTAAAAACTTTTGCTTTGTTGGTTTTGGAAGTCGTAAGTTATTTAGACATAATTTGACTAAATAAATGACATTTTAAAAATAAACTCCTTTGTATTATTATTATTAAGTATAAATAAACCTTGTCATAAATTCATAATTTCAGAACATTGAAATCTACTTAGTTGAATAAAAAAAACTAGGGGCCTTATTACATAAATAATCCCAAAATTAAATAAAATAAACTTAAAGAAATCACAAATTAACTTGTAGAAATAAAAACTTGATGGCCCCTCGAGTCCGTCTCGGCTCCCATGACCACGATCTACTGTTCATCTGGAAGAGTAGAGAAAAAGGAAAGCGTGAGTCACCAAGACTCAGTGTATAAATCTCAAAGCACACAACGACCTGAGCCCACAAACACATTATGGGCCCTGGCCCATACATAAAGGTATCAATCATAATCACATGATAAACAATAAATAATGAATAATTACTCAACCCATCCTAGGTTTCCATCCTCTACACACCAATCCGTACCAACCATCACACATTGGGGATTTCTACAATCAACCCTTCATCCGCTACATACCATAACGACAGTCGTACTGCCTATTCCTGTTATTCAGGAATCATTAAACGTGGCATAGCCACCGATCACTATGTGACCTATCATTTATATTTGTGGGTTTTCTACCACCGATCACCAAGTGACCTATCATGCACTTCCCCTTCAATATCATAATTTCCTCCCCATGCATACACACATAAAGAAAACATCATGCAGACTTACATATATTTCGATACACATAGAGAGTTCTATGTTTACGTACCTGGCATCCTTGCCTAACCCATTTAGGGTTCCATTCGACTGTCTATGCAGCCTCTTTCCGGCTTTTTAGCCCATAACATATATATATATATATAGACATACATACAGGATTAATAGTGTGTTAGAGATCTACACACCTGATTACCGATAAAACGATGCTTTCTATGTCGACACTATCCTTAGTTGACACAACTGCTATCTGCCTAAGGTGTTGTTCAGAAGCTGGTCCACAACCAAGTGGCCAATCTCGAACGACAGATACCGCTCGTTTCTTAAACTTAGGGATTCTCTCCTTTGCCTGATCCATATTTAATTCCATCACAAGTCCTTATCAGAACTACTATCACAATATTTAATTGTTAATCCTCATCATAAGGTTAAGATCTTGTATACAATGAACGAATCTAGTAAAAATCTAGGGAAAATCTTCTTACCTTAAAATCCCGAAATTGGAGACTAGCGATTTTCAGCTTTTAGATCTAGACAACCAAGTTTCCTTCAAATCTCGGAATGCCGCCCAACATAGAACCACTAAACTATTAGCTTTTCGTCTTTTGCCTTTCAAGAACCGAAATAGAACATGAGATCTAGCAGGAGTCGACACTTACCTTAGCACAGGGAATTCGGCTAGCACTTGGAGAGAAGATTCGGCAATGTCAAAGAAAAGATTTAAATGTCGGAAGATTAGAACTAATTCTCAAATAGGATGAATAAAGAAAAACTATGGAGATTTCGGCTTTTTAGAGAAATCGGCTCAAGGGGACAAAAAATGGAGAAGAGGTTTCGGCTTTTGAAGAAATTGAATAAAGAAATTGTAGAGGAAGAGGCTAGGGATTTTCAGCACAAGAAATAAAGAGAGAGTTAGGGTTTTAAATGCCAGAGTCAAGGAGCTATCCTCCCTATTTATAGAAATTTCGACACCTACTGCTAAAAACCGAAAACGCCCTTTCTGATAATTAAAAGGCAAGCTAATAAAAGGGAAAATTCGGCACCCCTTTGCCATGCAGTAGCCGATTTCTTTACTCCTCTAAGTGGTGGATTTTCAGCCATCACCTTCCTTGTAGATAGGCTCCAAATCCTCCTATTTTTGAGCCTTGTAGCTGTCCACCTCACCTAACCCTAATGCCGAATTTAGCTAACTTAAATTAAAAGATTTGGCTCCATAAAATTTAAATTTGGGCTCCTAACTCCTTGTGTGTGGCGTCAACCCTTGCTCCATTTTAAGTGCCGAAAATAGCCCAAAAACATGGGCTCCTTGCGGCCAAAACTTGGGCCCGTTTAATTGTTAATGACGCCACCTTCTAATTCCCTTGCAGTGCCACCTTTTGTTGGGCCACAAGCCCACGCTGGTATTTTAAACACAATTACCACCTTTTAACTTTATAATGCCCAATCAGATAATTTAACTAAGGGCTTTGCCAAGTTCTGAGCCTAATTTGGACACCTATCACTTAAATTAACATATTAAACATATCCTTACACTAAATGCATAGGCCCATAAATTTGGGATGTTACACCAACGAAGAACGAAGAACGGAGCAATCAGACAAGCCATGGAGAAACACCGGATTTGCTTCTTGTTCCTTATCTCTTTAAATTTCGTTGTTGTTTTGACGAACATGTTTATGAATATTTATGCTGTTGGAATGATTAATTTAATCAATTTAGCTTGAATTTAATTCATGTTGGGTTGATTGCATTTCGATTTCTTAAATTGTTAAAATTGTGTTTATGCTATTAAAGGCCTCAGTAAAATGTTTGGTTAAGTAAAATCATGTTAAGTTATCTGGCATTATAATTGCTTAGATAGCTAATGAATTAATTATTTAAACGCATTGAAATTATAATTAATGGACACAATACTTAATATGTGCATGTTTAATTCTTCTAAGGTAGCTGAAGATTAAATTAGCATTGTATTTGACGATACGTATGCCTTACATAACTTGCACGATTTTTGTGATTAAATTGTTTCAAGGTAAAAATACTTTGTTACTTCACATGATCTTTTATATGCTTATTAGGTTGAATTGATCGTTTGAATTGACATAGGAATATGCGAGAGATTGTTTATCTTAGTAAGTATGTATGTGCAATAACATGTTTACTTTTATAAATCTGTTTTATCGGTCGAATTGATATAGGAATATGTACAAGAGATGAATGGATTTTTAATTGTAAGCATGTTCATAAGTTAGCAAATTACCGAATTGCCATGATTTAATAAGTATAAACACGAGCTTAATAATTCTAAGGTAAGAAATGTGATTAATCCAACACAATTATGTCATCTTGATTAAAATCAGTTTTTGAAATAGTGTATTAGAACTTTGTTTTATTTTGTTTTTCTTTGTTTTTCTTTTAGTTTCTAAATATCTCTCAAATCCAAATATTTTTCCGTCACCAAAGTGTTTGAAATCATTTTCATAAATAATTCTTTTACAGTCCCTGTGGGTACGATAACTCGACATTTACTTGTCACTTTATTACTTGTTACAATTGTTTACACTTGCACATTTACTTGTCACTTTATTACTTTTACAGTCCCCGGGGATTGTTTTCAAAGCCATTATTTGTGAATCTGTTTTGCATTTTGGTTTATTTATTTTACGTTTTTTTTACTTACTCAGTTTTTCTGTGATTATTTCAGGTGTTTATGAGTATTGACCAGATTATTGATTTACTCCCTGTGTTACCTGAAATAGAACGAACCTTTCGACAACGAAGAAGACAAGCAAATCAGAGAAGGACCGAAGGAATAAATTTCGAGAATATGAACCAAGGAAACGGAGCAAACCCTGCCCAGACTCCTATCCTTATTGCTGATGATAGGGATAGAGCCTTAAGACAATATGCCGTGCCAGTATTTAATGATCTTAATCCGGGTATTAGGAGACCCGAAATCGAGGCACAACAATTCGAGCTGAAGCCAGTCATGTTCCAGATGCTTCAGACAGTGGGCCAATTCAGTGGAATACCTACTGAAGATCCTCATCTTCACTTAAGACTATTTATGGAAGTGAGCGATTCTTTCAAGTTAGCCGGAGTACCCGAAGATGCCTTACGATTGAAGTTGTTCCCATATTCATTAATGGACAAAGCTCGTGCCTGGTTGAATTCATTGCCACTGAACTCAATTTCTACATGGCAAGAGTTAGCCGAGAGATTCCTCATGAAGTATTTTCCACCAAGCAAGAATGCTAAGCTGAGGAACGAGATCACTGCTTTCCACCAAATGGATGACGAGTCCTTGTATGAGGCATGGGAAAGATTTAAAGAGTTATTACGAAAGTGCCCTCATCATGGAATTCCTCATTGCATTCAACTTGAGACATTCTATAATGGTCTCAACGCTCACACGAGGATGGTAGTGGACGCCTCTGCTAATGGTGCTCTCCTTCTAAGTCTTATAATGAGGCTTATGAAGTTATCGAGAGGATTGCCAGCAACAACTATCAATGGCCAACCAGTCAAGCAGCGTCAGGAAGACGAGTTGTTGGAATTCATGAAGTGGACGCTCTTACTTCACTCGCATCTCAGGTATCATCGATATCCTCAATGCTTAAAAATCTTACTACTAATGGATCTAATAGTTTTGCAGCGCAGCTGCCTAATCAGTTTGAGAATATAGCCTGTGTCTATTGTGGGGAGGGACATTTGTTTGAAGAATGCCCGTCGAACCCAGAATCTGTGTACTACATGGGCAGTCAGAACCAAAACCAAGGAAGGCAAGGGCTGTAATCCAACTTTTACAACCCATCATGGAGAAACCACCCGAATTTTTCGTAAATTAACTAAGGGGCTGGAACCAGTACCACTTACACCCAACCCAGACCAACCTAGCCGCCTAATTTTCCGCAACAAGTTCAGAAACCAGTTCAAGCTGAAGCATCCAATAGCCTGGAGAGTTTCCTAAAAACATACCTAGCAAAGAATGATGCTTTAATCCAGAGCCAAACAGCTACATTGAAGAATTTGGAAAATCAAGTGGGCCAGCTTGCAACTGAACTCAGGAATTGACAACAAGGTGCTCTACCTAGTGACACGAAAAATTCAAGAAATCGGAAAGGAGCATTACAAAGCGTTGCAATTGAGGAGCAGAAAGATCGTAGAGCCCAACACTGTCGAAGTTGAAAAGGAGTAAGCTGATGCTCAAGACTCAGAAGAAGTTCAACCAAGTGTTGAAACCCCAGTTTCACTAGAACCGAAATCTGCAAAACCATGCAAAGAAACCTCAGGACCAGCTAATTTTGATCAACCAACAACTCCGTTAGAAGTAGAATTACCGCCAAAGGTGAATCAACCAGAATCAGTTCCAGTAATGAAACCACCACCACCCTACCCTCAAAGACTTCAGAAGCCGAAGCAGGAGATTCAATTCAAGAAGTTCTTTGACATACTCAAGCAACTTTACATCAACATCCCGTTGGTCGAAGCACTTGAGCAAATGCCGAACTACGTCAAGTTCATGAAGGATATCTTGTCAAACAAATGAAGACTTGGATAATTTGAGATGGTAGCTCTGACGAAGGAATGCAGTGCATATTTTCTGAACAAACTACCCCCAAAATTGAAGGATCCTGGATGTTTCACCATACCATGCAATATTGGATCAACATATTGTGGTAAAGCATTATGTGACTTAGGTGCAAGTATCAACTTGATGCCTATGACAATATTTAGGAAGTTGGGGATAGGAGAAGTTAGACCAACTACGGTTACACTTCAACTAGCAGATCGATCCTTAGCGCATCCAAAAGGAAAAATCAAGGACGTATTGGTACGTGTAGATAAGTTTATCTTTCCTGCTGACTTTGTAATTCTAGACTTTGAAGCAGACAAAGAAGTGCCAATTATCCTAGGAAGGCCATTCTAAGCAACTGGAAGGACTCTTATTGATGTGCAAAAGGGCGAGCTGACTATGCATGTTCAGGATGATCAAGTAACATTTAATATTTTTAAGTCAATGCGATTTCCTGACACAATGGATGATTGTTCTGCAGTATCTAGTTTAGAGGAATTAATAATAGAGAAGGAATTTAACTGTGTTGATGACCCATTGGAAAGAATTTTGACATGGGATCCCCCAAATGATGAAGAGGAGGAAAAATACTTAGCTTTGCTAGAAGCTAATCAAAAGGGATTTAATCCGCAATCCCATTTTGAATCTTTGGAATTAGAGAAAAAAGATTACATGCAGCTAAAAGCATCAATCGAGGAGCCACCTAAATTAGAACTCAAGGTATTACCTTCACACTTGAAATATGTTTATTTAGGTAACACCTCTACTCTACTTTTGATTGTTTCAGCTGAATTAACTACTGAACAAGAAGAGAAACTTATCATAGTGTTGAAATAATTCAAGAAGGCTATCGGATGGACCATAGTCAATATTCGCGGTATTAGCCCATCCGTATGCATACACAAGATCATATTAGAAGATGGCGAGAGAGGAACGATTGACGGACAACGGAGACTGAACCCCATCATGAAAGATGTAGTGAAGAAGGAAATTATCAAGTGCTTGGATGCGGGTATAATTTACCCCATCTCAGATAGTTCATGGGTGAGTCCAGTCCAGTGCGTGCTGAAGAAAGGAGGTATCACGGTTGTGGAGAATGAGAACAACGAGTTGATACCAACTAGGACAGTTACGGGATGGAGAATCTGCATCGATTACCGGAAGCTGAACAAGGTGACTAGGAAAGATCACTTTCCTCTACCGTTTTTGGACCAGATGCTGGATAGACTTGCAGGACGAGATTATTACTGTTTTCTCGATGGATACTCAGGGTATAATCAGATTACAGTGGCATCAGAAGATCAACACAAAATGACATTCACCTGCCCGTAAGGTACATTCACATTTAGACTCATGCCATTTGGTTTATGTAATGCACCTGCTACATTTCAAAGATGTATGATGTCTATTTTTACTGACATGGTTGAGAAGTATTTGGAAGTTTTCATGGACGATTTCTTAGTATTCAGAGATACTTACGATGATTGCTTGGCCAATCTAGCTAAGGTACTAAGGCGATGCGCAGAAACAAATCTCATACTCAACTGGGAAAAATGTCATTTTATGGTAAGAGAATGAATTGTTCTAGGTCATCGGATAATGAGACATGGGATCAAAGTGGACAAAGAAAAAGTAGACGTTATTGAGAAACTCCCACCTCCAACATCTGTAAAAGGTGTAAGGAGCTTTTTGGGCCACGCCGGTTTCTATCGAAGATTTATCAAGGACTTCTCCAAAGTGGCTAAACCCTTATGCAAGCTATTGGAGAAAGACTCAATATTCAAGTTTGATGAGGAATGCTTAAAGGCATTCAACGATCTGAAGAGTCGATTAGTCACGGCACCCATAATTGTCACACCGAACTGGGATTTGCCATTCATATTGATGTGTGACGCAAGTGACTTCGCCATTGGAGCTGTCATGGGCCAGCGAAGGAACAAAGTTTTTTTCATCCCATCTACTACGCAAGTTTCGATCTTATCTTGTAGGTACCAAAGTGATTGTCTATACAGACCACTCCGCGATTAAGTACTTACTAGCCAAGAAAGATGCTAAGCCGAGATTGATCCGGTGGGTGCTTCTACTTCAAGAGTTCGATATAGAAATTCAAGATCGAAGGGGAGTAGAAAACTAAGTAGCAGATCACTTATCCAGATTGGAGCAGCAAGAGGAAAATTCTCCACTTGTACCGATCCAGGAGACATTTCCAGATGAACATATACTGAAGGTAAATCATGTCCATAATGTTCCTTGGTTTGCTGATTTTGCTAACTATTTAGCTTGTGGTTTGATGCTGATTGATAAAACTTATCAACAAAGGAAAAAGTTTCTTCACGATGTGAAGTACTATTTTTTGGAATAGCCATATTTGTTTAAAAAGTGTGCAGATCAGATGATTAGGAGATGTGTGACAGAAGATGAAGTACCGAAGATTTTATACCACTGTCATTCAGCTCCGAGTGGAGGACACTTTGGAGGTACTCGTACAGCAGCCAAAGTATTACAAGCCGGATTCTTTTGGCCAACACTATTCAAGGATGCATACGCTTATGTGAAGAGTTGTGATCGATGTCAGAGGGTTGGAAATGTCACCAATAGAAATGAGATGCCTCGAACAAATATTATTGAGGTAGAGTTGTTCGATGTTTGGGGTATTAACTTTCTTGGTCCTTTCCCTCTGTCTTTTGGTCACAAATACATATTGGTAGCAGTAGACTATGTGTCCAAATGGGTAGAAGCTGAAGCTTATCCGACGAACGATGCCAAGGTTGTGATGAAATTCTTGCAGAAACATGTGTTCACAAGATTCGGAACCCCAAGAGCTATTATCAGCGATGAAGGGACCCACTTTGTGAACAAGTGGTTAAAATGGTTGCTAGATAAACATGGAGTGAAACACAAGGTTGCTTCAGCTTACCATCCGCAGACAAATGGACAAGATGATGCTTTATGGGCTTACAGAACAGCATACAAGACACCCTTAGGAATGTCACCCTACAGGTTGGTCTTTGGGAAAGCATGTCATCTACCTCTGGAGTTAGAGCACAGAGCTTACTGGGTGCTTCGACAACTCAATTTGGATCTCAAGCTTGCTAAAGAGAAATGAAAATGCCAAATTACTCAAAGAACGACTCAAGAAATGGCATGACAAGCATATTCGATTTCGAGAGTTTGAAGCAAGTCAGCAAGCCTTGTTATTTAATTCCAGATTGAAGTTCTTTCCAGGTAAGTTAAAGTCATGTTGGTCCGGTCCATTTACAATTCATCCCGTTTATCCATACGGAGTTGTTGAACTCCAAGGTAAGAAAGGTAATTTTCAAGTCAATGCTCAGCGTTTGAAACACTATTACAAAGCAAAACCTGAACGAGATCAAATCTTGTTCAGTTTATCAGATTTTTAAATATTCTTTTTTTCAATAAATTATTTAGGGTATATTTTCGGGTTTATTATGTTTAAATAAATTCTGTCTAGGAGATTGGAACTTAAGCGGGACCGCTTATGACCCCTCCAATCTTTCCTGGGAATTGAATTTTACATAGTTTTCCAAGAAATTAGCCCCTAAATAGCAAAATAAAGTTTTGGTTTTTCAAATAAAAAGGTCAATTTTGACCCATGTCTTAAATTGCAACTCAATTTCAAATTTTCATCAAGTCTAAGGACTTAATTGAATTATTTCCAAAGTTTGGTTGCTATTTTCGTAAATAATAAAAACTAGGTGCCTCTTCTTGTAAATACTTTTAAAAGGCATCTAAAATAAATTTTGTATTGATAAACTTTAATATATAATTATATTCTTTATAATTTATATATTAACTTTTATCAACTTAGCTTAGGATTAGAATTAATTTTATTTTATATTTGTCTTGGCAATTAAATAGAAATTGATAATTTTATATGTGTTTATTTAATTATTAATTGTTGTTTATCATGAGTAAAATTAGAATGGGACCCTTATTTTTAATTCTTTAATTATTCTAAGAGTTCTACTCTAATTCATATTACTCCCTCTATATATTGCACCATTGACGCACCACATTCACTCATCACTCAAACTCCCATCCACCAAAACACCACACGCCGCACAAGCAGTCCGCTCCAGCACACCCGCCCGCCAGCACCAGCTCCTGCCCAGGCTGGGGCCTCACGCCTGCTGCCTCTGCCCCGTGCGCTTGCTGCACGCCAATGCCCCACGCCGACCAGCCCGTAGCCTGCCTTGCGCTGCACCTTGCGCGCCACCTGCTCAGCCCCATCGCACCTTGCTGCTTTGTGCGCCTAGGCGTACCCTCCTCCTTCACCCAACCTAAGCCAAAAGCCTTCTTTAATTTTCCATCTTTTGTTCATTAGTTATTTTATTTTAAGAGTTCTTAATTTTTACGAGGAAGGTGGTAAGAAAATTTTTCTCCTTAAAATTTAATTTTTACTCAATTACTTAATTTTTCAATTTATTGAAATTTTAGTAATTGTTATTAAATTTTTAAGAAGCTAATTTTTTTTTATTTTTTCTTTCCATCTTATGTTTAGGTTAATCATGACTCACAAAAGAACTCGTGCCTCCGCCCGAATCGACAAAACACAAAGCAAATTTTACTATGAAGAAGCCAAAGTAAGATACGAAAGTATCTTCAAGAATCAACAGATGCATCCAGAGAAAGGCTTCACATTGAAGGAGAGCAACTACAAAGACTTTGGCGCGTATTCGTCAAGTTGCTGAAGCCCTCAATTGCGAATTGTTTTGTGAAAAGAGACCAAGTGTGGATGAGGAATTAGTTCGTGAATTCTATGCGAACTTAACCTCAAGCGAATTGACTAAAGTTCCAGTCCGCGGAATCAAGGTACCAATAAATTCTAATGCTATTAATGAGTTCTTTGAATTACCTAATTTCGACAACGATGAATATTCCTCTCTATTGAGCAGTATTAAGCCTAAAAATCTACAAGAAATCCTCGAGGAACTCACCGTTCTAGGTTCTAAGTGGAATGTGTCAAAGCAAGGAATCCACACATGTCGAAGAGAGTATTTGACACCACTTGTGAAGGTATGGTTCTATTTCATTCGTTTCAGCCTTATGCCTAGTTCGCATGGGACTACAATCTCATTAGAGCGAATGGTCCTATTATACTCGATTCTAACTGGAAAGACCATTGATGTGGGCAAAATCATTCTGAAAGAACTGCGAAATTGTGCCATTAGACGGTCTGGCCCTGCCTATTTCCCCTTTACGATCACAATTCTGTGCTTAAAAGCAAAACTCCTTGCGGATGTAAAGAAGATAGAGTGTAGTCAAGGCACAATCACTGATTGGGATCTTTACCGAGTGGCCGGAGATTCTGTTCTTCAGCAATGAAATGAAGAAAGCGAAGAACCCGAAGAGACAGTAGATGAACCCACAGAAATCCCGCCAGAGCAATCAACTGAAGTCCCTAATGAGGCAGAATCAATGGAACCAGAAGCTGAACCTGATATCGAACCCTGAATGTTTAGAGGTCCACCGCCTAGCCCAGATCATCGTGATGAGCTATTGAAGCTGATGGACTTAATGCAACACATGCAATGGCAGCAACAAGCCTACTGGCAATACTCAAAAATAAGAGATGACTCGATGAGAAGTGCCCTCAAGAAAATTTATAATGACCCATTTATTTTTGTGCCTGAGTTTCCAGATTTCATATTTGAACCATGGGTGTCATCATCGAAGAGGGAGCAAGGCGATTCATGCAAAGATAATACTAATGGAGCAAAAGATGAGTCAAATTCGGAAGGATCGACAAATAAATAAAAAAGGGGAGGACTTCAACTTTCATTTATTTCTTTCTTAAGTATTCTAGGATTAGGTCAATTAGGAATTTTTATTTTTGCACAATTAAAAATCTGAACAAGTCTCAAAGGGTAAAGTGTGGCAATAGGTATATACATGTCTAGGATTGGATTTTAGAAAGAGCCTAGTATTAAGCAGTCAATTTGACTCACCTCCTCTTTTCTAATTATCCTACCTGGTGTATAGTATTTATTCACTTTAAACAATGAGGACATTGTTCACTTTAAGTAGGGGGACCGAAAATTTGAATTGATTACACTCAGAATAAAATTTTCTTTTAGTTATGATTAGGATATATTTTTGTTTAATAATTTGAAATTTTGTTAATTATGCTAAACTTCAGTATTAATAAAGTTCTATTATTTCAATAAGTTATTATGTTAGCTTAATAATGATATAAATGTATTTTTAATAAAGCATGCAAGTTCGTACCATAAATGTTTTAGTTCCCTACGAAAAAATTAGGCATGCATGAAAGCTTAAGTCTTTAGAATTGACTTAGTAATTTCTTGAGGTGAAATCCTAGGAAACATGGAATATTGAAAATGATTTAGGCAACTATTGTTTGGATCGTTTGTGTAACATCCCGAAATTGAGCCTAGTAGGATTGGGCCCATTGAGCCTTGGGCGTAGGAGTGTTTAAAAATTTGAGAACAAGAGAATGACATTAATTCAAGTTGGACTTATTAAGAAGGTGATTTTAGAAAAATTACGGGGTTCTATGAAGTTTCGGGTTCAAGTTGGGTCTTAGTGAAATTTTGTGTTTAAGCCTATTAAGGAGAGATAGTAAGATGCATCAAAGCTTATGGAAATAAGTGAGTAAATTGCTAACATAAATGAGCAATTGGCAAGGAGGTTATGGCATCAAGTGGAGAGCATGGAGGGAAGAGGTTCAAATCCCATTGTGTGCAAATTTTGACTATTATTTTTGCATTCTTTCCCGAAGTGTCGGCCAAGCATGTAAATAAGGCAAGGTGGACTTTTTAATTTTGGCAAGGTGGCTAAGGGAATAAGGAAATGATGAGGATAGGGAAAGAAATCAAAAGAAAAAGGCAAGTTGAGGGAGCATGTTGGCATTTTTCGTGGGGGATGTTTTGGAAAGGTTTTATTTGGTCTATGTTCATCTTTTGGTAAAGATGATAATGGTTTGGAAAGGGAGAGGATAGCCGAATTTTCTATAGGCAATTGGCAAATTTTTGGTGCTTGAGAGGTTGTTTTCTCCTTAGCATTTTGGTGTCTTTTGCTTTCTCCAATTTCTTCTCCTATTGCCAAAACTCTAAAGCCATTAGTGAGTACTTTTCTTTCTTTGTTTTGTTGAAACCACCTAGCCTAATTGATCATCTTCTCCATCTTCCAAGTTGGACTTTTCTTTCTTGATTAAACCTGGTAAGTGTTTTATTCAAATCTTTTCATTTTTTTCTGTTTAGCCGAATGAGAGTCCCTCATTATTTGGTTGTTTCATCTTGATTCTAAAACCGAAATGTTGTTCTCCCTTACTCCCTCACATCTTGATAATCTTTTATTTGTAGTATTCTAGTGGATTGGCCGAATACCACATCATTGCCTAATCATCTCAAGTCATAAGCCAATTGGTGGGAATTGGGATTATCATCGATTAAGGTAAGGAGTCTTTTCATAGTCCATTTGATATCACTACTTGGTTATTGTGTTAATCGGATCGAAGTTTTGACTAATCGATTATATTTTAGGGACGAAATCACTCAATGTATTCTACCTTTGGACATAGTGGTAAGTGATTCAAGTGTAAGTGATATGAAATCTTTTGGAAATCCGAGGCTAACTTTTGGTTGGTATTGTTGGTTCTTTAAGAAATCAAAATCAAGTGTGTAATCCCGTACCTTCCGTATACATATCTAAAATGGTGTGTAATTCCACACTTCTCTGAAAGTTTGTATGAAATATTCTGTGAAAGGGTCGAAATAATGAAGAAAACCAAAAACTGGCATCCGTGATCACTCGGACGTGAGCATGATCGTAGTGATAATCGTATTTTGTAATAAAAGAGTTTTGGTTAGAAGTAGTGACGTGTTTTTGAAAACTCACGAAAAATAGGAGAAAAGGAATTAGAAAGTGAATAAGATATCAAATTAAAGCTTGCTATGTCTATTTTAATATGGAAGAAACGGAGAAGGAAAAAAAGTTTTATATTCTGAGATATCATAATTTTAGTGAGACTGGTTCTGATTAACTTCGTGGTTCCCTGATCTATCATGGAAAAATCGTATAAAATGGTACAAAGTGAATTATGGGTTATAATTTATATGTATGGATTCCTTAGTGAACCTATTTTCATTAGAAATAAGTGGGAGCAATATATGAAAACCGTACAGTGAGATATTTGAAATTGAGTTAAGAGAGGTCAGAATCGTTGGACAGTGAAATAAGGGAATCTTTAAGAAATAAACTATACTAAATGGTTACGCCAAAAATTCTGGAAAAATGATAGTAAGAAGATATATGAGTCTAGTTTCAAGGAAAATTTACGGATTTAAATTTCAAGATTCCTAACTCAAGTTATAGTCAATTTAGTCAGTACGATGCAGTGGATAGTTTAAATTTTTATGCCCAAATTAGTACTTAAGTCTGGATTGCGAAATTACCGAATTACCCTTAGTGGGTAAATTACCGAATTACGAAAATGCCCTTACGGGACGAATTATGGAAATTCCCCTAATGGGCCGATTTGCAAAAGTGTATATGGGCCGATCTGATATTTTGATATATGGGTCGATTTGATATTTTGTTATATGGGCCAATCTGATATTTTGCTATATGGGCCAATCTGATAATTTGCTATATGGGCCATAATTGTAACATCTTGAATTTTTGGGCCTATGCGTTTAATAGGTGAACATGTGTAATGAGTTAATTTAAGTGTTAGGGGTCCAAATTGGGCTCAGGCTTAGGCAGAGGCCTTGGTTAAAATTATCTGTTAGGCATTATAGGGTTTAAAAGGTGGTATCTGTGTTTAAAATATCAAAATGGGCTTGTGGCCCAGTGGTCAGTGGCGCCACTTAGGGAGCAAGGAGGTGACGCCAAACAAGGGAGTAAGGGGCCCAAATTTAAGTTTCATGGAGCCCAATTCTTTTAATTTAAGTTAGCTAATTTTTGGGCATTAGGGTTAGGTGGAGTGGACGGCAACAAGGCTCAAAAATAGGAAGATTTATGTGAATGGGTTAATGTAGATATTATAGTTGATAATATGGAAGATAAAGAAGAAAAGATAGGAATTATCTGCAAGGCTAAGTGGTGGCCGAATTTCAAACTCTGAGGGGGAGGAGAAATCGGTTTCTGATATGGCTAAGGAGTGCCGAAACTTTAAATAGTCAGGTGAGGGTTCTCTTCTTTATTTTTCGGCATTTAGGGTTTCCATCTTTTCTTTCCCTTCTTCTCTGAGTAAAAGCCAAAATTCCTAACCCTATTCCCTCATCTTCACTTTGATTCAAAAGCCGAAACTCCATTGTCCTTTTCTCTTCTTTCTTCTAAAAGTCGAAACCTCATAATCCTTTTTTTCTACATTCTTTTCTTTTGATCTTTGCTAAAGCCGAACCTACCTCTGGTCTGCCGAAATTCTCTTTTCTTCTTCCTGCAATTTCTTCATTAAAAGCCGAATCTACATAGACTCATTCCTATCATCTTCTGATCTTCTCAAAAAGCCAGAATCTCAAAGGGGTAGTCGAATTCTTTGTGTTAAGGTGAGTGCCGATTTTCCTATCTCTTCACTTTCTCTTTCGATTTTTGGAAGACAAAGTCGAAACGCTAATGGTTTAATGGTTCTATGTATTCTCTTGTTGGGCGACATTCGGGAATTGAAGTAGATCTCTTAGATCTAAAAGCCAGAAACACTAGTCCCTGAATCTCATATCACTTTTCGGGATTTCAAGGTAAGGATTCCAATTCTTCTTAAGATGATCAACCGTTTTCTTTTTGTTAGTTGTGCCTTAACCTAATGTTTCGTTACCGGTTCTGAACAACACCTTAGGCAGATGGCGGTGGTGTTGGCTATGGATAGAGTCGACTTATAGGGTCTTGTTCTAACGGTAATCAGGTGTGTAGATCTCTAACACACTAATTAAACTGTATTATGTATGTTATGGGCTAAAAGCTGGAAAAAGGCTGAATAGTAATCTGAACTAAATATATGTTATGGGCTAAAAGCCGGAAAAAGGTTGTATAGTAATTTGTACTAAATATATGTTATGGGCTAAAAGCCGGAAAAAGGCTGTATAGACAGTCGTATTACCCAGAAAGGGTAGGCAAATGATGTCAGGTACGTAATCATAGAAATCTCTCTATGTATATCGATGTATGCAATAAACTAAAATATCTTAGATAATACATTGTTTGATTCTGCATGTATGTATGCATGTGGGATTGATATGATGAAGGGGAAGAAGGTCGCATAGCGATCGGTGTCTTTGCCACATAGGTTACTTAGTGATCGGTCTTTATGACAGGTAGCTCAACTGTCGAAATGCTACGATGTATTATTAAGGTCACATGGTGATCAGTGGCTTTGCCACATAGGTCACACAGTGATCGGTCTTTAAGACAAGCAGCACAGCTGTCGATATGGTGTGTAGCGGTTGGCGGGTTGATTGTAGAAATCCCCAAGGTATGATGGTCGGTACGTGTTGGTGTGTAGAGGATGGAATTCTAGGATGGGCTGGGCCATTCATCATTTATTATTTATCATGTAATTCTGATTGTTGCCTTTATGTTTGGGCCAGGGCTCATAATGTGTTTGTGAGCCCAAGCCTTTTATGTGTTTTCAGGATTTGCACACTGAGTCTTGGTGACTCATCCTTTATTTTCCATAACCCTTTCAGATAAGCAGTAGATTGTGGACATGGGAGCCGAGACGGACTCGAGGGGCCATCAAGTTTTTATTTTTATAGATTATTTCGGCTTTTCTTTAAGTTTTAATTTTTGGAATATTTTTGTAGTAAGGCCACATAGTTTATATTTCACTGATTCATTTTTAATATTTGCAACTAATGAAATTTTGTCAAAAGGTTTAATTATTCAAAATAATAATAATACAAGTTTTTTTTTCAAAAGGTCACCTATTTATTCAAATATTGTCTAATTAACTTACGATTTCCGAAACCAACGAAGCAAAAGTTTTCAATGTACAACCTGTAGCATACTAGATCCGGTCGAAACTTATCTGCCGGGTTTGGGGTGTTACATTTTGGTATCAGAGCCTGGTTCAAAACTCAGGCTGTGAAATGGGTCTAGTGGTGTTTTGTAAAGTTGATGTGAATTTAGGAAAAATGTTTTGGGTTGAGATATGGCCTTCGAGTCTACCGGCACCCGATCTACGCAGGTAAGTATTCTTGTAACACCCCAAACCCGGTTAAAACGCTACAATCGAATCTGGCGTGCCACGGGAAGAAAAACGTTTGAAAACTGTTTTGTTGACTTGTTTTAAAAGAAAGTCGTTGTATTTTGTAATGTGTAATACATGTCAAAACTTGGTTTGAAAACTTAGTGGTCATACTGTTACTCCGTATTAATTACTTAGTCATTGTATGAAAAAAAACAAGTATTTATTTTAGCTTTTGAAAACATCCAAATCATAGTTTATTCACCATATTCAAACAATAACTATAAAAAAACGACTAAACAAAAGAACCCCAAAATAAAACTTAGGCGGCCTTATTACAGAACTGAAAACCAAAATGTAATAAAAAAACTAAGTCTGAATGGAAAACTTTGTAATAAACCAAATGATGTGCATGGCCACCTTGAGTCCACTCCGGCTCCATATCCACGATCTAAGTCTGATCTGCAAAATGTAAAGGAAGGGATGAGTCACCGAGACTCAGTGTATAAATCCCCATCCCAAAAGAAATTATGCTCTTACACAAATTCATACCATAATATGCAAGTCATGCAACCCATCCAACCTAAGTATCCATCCATGTCTCACAAATCTACCCCTTGTGGTACCAAACCACTGGTGGTGCCAAACCACTGGTAACCGAAGTTACAATAATAACATATGTGGTACCAAACCACCGGTGGTGCCAAACCACTGAGACTTAGTCACAATTTTATAATATGTGGGGCCAACCCACTGTGTGATACCAAATCACTGGTGACAGTCTGATAGATCATACTTCCCCCTCCTCTCATCACCCATAACACATACTTATGGTAACGGCATCAGTATGATCATGCTTAACATACCAAATTTTGTATATATAACAACATGCTTTCATAGATCACATTTATCGCAAGTAATAATAATAACTTACCCGGCATCCACACTTTTACCCACAAAGGTATTTTAGTAACCATTGCCGTCATTCTGGCTTTTTAACAACACACAACATTAGCATATTAAGTAGGAAAGTGTGTAAGAGTTACACACCTGGTTTTTGTACTAACGCTTTTACTGCTTCTACGCTATTGTCACTCGAGACTACCCCTATCGGCCTACGATCTACTTCCGATGTCGGCCCACACCCCAATGGCCAATCTCGCACTCTCGATATTGATCGTTTCTTGTACTTTGGCGTTGGATTTACAGATCCAACCTCTCCTATTGCTTGGCTGTCGTTCGAGTCCATAGTAATCCCTTAATCACTAAACCATTTAAACGATGAGATCTAGTTAATAATACTAGCGTTAAAAAGGAACCCTTACCTAACTATCAAATCCCGAAAGTCTTTGCGAACACATCACCCTCCAACCTACATTCGGCCAACATCCATTTATTAAATTAATCCCTTAGACGTAATCAGATGAGTACCTAACACATTCAGCCAACCACAAATAAACAAGAAAGGCCATTCGGCCAAACCTACTATCAACCTACCTTCGGCTTTTCCACCAAATCGGCACTTCTGACTATAGCAGGACAGGATTCGGCTTCTAGGGACAGAGAGGGGAAATCGACAAGCATTAGAACAAATGATCCGAGTTAGATCTTTATGAAAAGAAAGGGAGAAATCGTATAGAAGCAAAATCCCGAAACTCACCAGATTATTGAGGAGTATGCAGCTTATGGTGCACCTTCGGGAAAACAGAGATCTCACCTGATGGTTCGGCTATGGAGGAAGAAGATGTGCACAAGGAGTATTACGTTTTCAAAGGGTTTTCGAGGAGAGGAGAAACACTAGGGAGTTTCGGCTAGAAGAGAAAAATTAAGGCAAGTGGGTGAGAAGAGTTTCGGCTAGAGAGGAAAAAGAGAAAAGAGGAGAAAAGCTTAGGTGATTTTCGGCAAAGAGAGATTGAGAGAATAACAAAGTTTCAAGAAGTAGCAACCTACCCAAAATGCCGAAAATCCTATCACTTTAGCACTAAATTTCGGCACACACACAACCACACACAGAGTTGGAATTTCGGCCAACTCTCTCCCTCCTGATAACTTTATCCATCAATTATCACATTCCTCATCCATTTAATCCTTATCTTTCCTTCCTTGTTATCAACCTTTATCACTAAAAATAAAAGAATTAAAGCTCCTAAATTCTAGCACAAGTGCCGTCCACCCCTTCCCCCCTTGAAGTACCGAATTTTGCCCCAACACTTGGGCCTCAAGCGGCCACACATGGCCCAAACTCCTCCCCCTTTGATGCCACCTTCATCCATACTTACAGCACCTCTTAATTTTGGGCCCCAAGCCCAACCTACTACAAATCATAATAATTTAAATTAAATTACTACTAGCACTATTTATAAGCAATTTAACCCAAGTTTAAGCCCAAACTTGAGCCCACTCCACACCTTAAAGCCTTAGCCTACTAACTTAGCCATGCAACAACCCAAATGCATAGACCCACAAAATTAGGATATTACAGTTCTACCCCCTTCAAATAAATTTCGACCTCAAAATTTACCTGGTCAGAAAAGTTGAGGGTATTGCTGCCACATAATATCCTCCGGCTCCCATGTCGCTTCCTCCGATCCATGGTTCCGCCATAACACCTTTACCAAAGGAACAGATTTCCTACGCAAAATCTTAACATCCCGATCTAGGATCTGCACTGGTTCTTCCTGAAAAGATAAGTCTGGATTCACCTCTATCTCCTCCACTGGCACAACATGTGATGGATCCGAGCGATAGCGTCTAAGCATGGAAACATGAAACACATCGTGGATTTGACTCAACTCTGGTGGCAACTCAAGCTGGTACGCCACCGGTCCTACTCACTTCAACACCCGATAGGGCCCAATAAATCTAGGGCTCAACTTGCCTTTCCTACCAAACCTCAGAACCTTTTTCCACGGTGACACCTTCAAGAAAACCTTGTCACCTTCAGCAAACTCTATATCCTTCTGTTTAAGATTGGCATAAGACTTTTGTCTATTCGAGGCTTCTTTCAAACGAGCTCAAATCACCTTCACCTTATCTTCTGTCTCAGTTACCAGCTTCGGACCCAATAACTGCCGCTCTCCCAACTCCGTCCAACATGTAGGGGTACGACACTTCCGAACATATAAAGCTTCATATGGAGCCATCTTAATACTCGCCTGATAACTATTGTTGTACGCGAACTCCGCCAACGGTAAGAATTCTTCCCAACTGCCCTTGAAATCTAAGACACATCCTCTTAGCATGTCCTCCAGAACTTGAATCACCCTCTCCGACCGTCCATCTTACTGGGGATGGAATGCTGTACTAAAATCCAACCTTGTACCCAATGCTTGATGGAAAGCCTTCCAGAACCTTGACGTAAATCTAGGGTCTCTGTCCGAAATAATCGACACTGGCACCCCATGCAACCTCACAATCTCCGCTATGTATAGTCTTGCTAACTTTTGAAGAGAATAATCCATACATACTGGCATGAAATGAGCAGACTTTGTTAAACAATCCACAACCACCCAAACTGAATCCTTTTTAGTGGGTGTAAGGGGTAGCCCACTCACAAAATCCATTATAATCCTTTCCCACTTCCATTGTGGAATCTTAATCGGTTGCAACAATCCCGAGGGTAACTGATGTTTAGCCTTGACTTGCTGACATGTCAGACACTTTCCCACAAATTCCGTTACCTCACGCTTAAGACCCGGCCACCAAAACTGCTCCCGCAAATCCCGATACATCTTACTACCTCCCGGATGCATAGTATAGGAACTGCTATGTGCCTCCTGCAAAATTCTCTACCTTAACTCCACATCCTTAGGCATACACACCTTCCCTTGAAAACACAACACTCCATTGCTGCTCAAGCTATACCCCTCCAATCCACCATTCTGTACTTGCAAACATCGAGCACTTAAAACTTCATCTACCAGCTGGTTTTCCTTAACCTCGTCAATCCATGTTGGCTTCACTTGCAATTCCACTAACAGGCTCCCGTCTTCATACAGACTAAGGTGGACAAACATGGCTCTTAAATCTGCCACCACCTTACGACTCAAGGCATCTGCTACCACATTAGCCTTTCCCGGGTGGTACTCAATCGAGCAGTCGTAATCCTTTAACAGCTCAATCCACCTTCTCTGCCTCAAATTCAACTCCTTCTACGTGAGAAGGTACTTCAGACTCTTGTGATCCGTATATACTACAGACTTCTCTCCATATAAATAATGCCTCCAAAATTTTAGGGCAAAAACTACTGCCGCCAACTCCAGATCATGTGTCGGGTAGTTCACTTCGTGAGGTCTTAACTGTCGGGAAGCATATGCTACTACCTTCCCTTCCTGCATTAACACACATCCCAATCCTATATGGGACGCATCACAATAAACAGTAAATTCTTTCCCGGCTTCCGGTTGAATCAACACCGGAGCTTCCGTCAAAATCCTCTTTAGCTTCTCAAAACTTTCCTGTTGCTTGTTTGACCATACAAACGGAACCCCTTTTCTTAGCAACTTTGTTAACGGTGCTGCAATCAGAGAAAATCCTTCCACAAACCTCCGGTAATACCCTACTAACCCTAGAAAACTTCGAATCTCTGCCGCAAACTTCGGTGGCTTCCAATCCAAAACAGCTTCAATCTTCCGAGGGTCCACTCTAATCCCCTCAGCTGACACCACATGCCCCAAGAAAGTAACCTCCTTCAGCCAGAACTCACACTTACTAAACTTGGCGTATAAACGCTTTTCCCTAAGAATCTGCAACACCACTCGCAAATGTACGTCATGCTCCTCCTCCGATTTCGAGTACACCAGAATATCGTCGATAAATACTACGACGAATCGATCCAAGTACGGCTGAAACACCCAGTTCATCATATCCATAAACGCTACCGGTACGTTTGTCAACCCGAACGGCATAACCAAGAATTCATAGCGCCCGTATCGAGTACGAAATGCCGTCTTATGGATATCTCCCTTCTTTACCTTAAGTTGGTGATACCCCGACCTCAAATCTATCTTGGAAAAGACCGATGCTCCCTTAAGCTGGTCGAACAGGTCATCTATCCTAGGCAATGGATACTTGTTCTTAATTGTCAATTTATTCAACTGACGGTAGTCTATGCACATTCGCATCGACCCGTCCTTTTTCTTAACAAAGAGCACAGGCGCTCCCCAAGGTGATACACTTGGCCGAATGAAAGCCCGATCCAATAACTCCTGAATCTGCACTTTCAACTCCGCCAATTCCTTTGGCGCCATCCTATATGGAGCAATAGACACTGGTCCTGTTCCCGGTAAAAGATCTATATCGAACTCTACTTCGCGATCCGGGGGCAAACTCGGAAGCTCTTCTGGAAAGACATCGACAAAGTCTTTCACCGTTCGAACATCCCCCATTCCTGATTCCTTAAGTTCCAAGGCACAAACGTAGACCACGGATGCCTCACATCATTTCTTTACCATCTTCTCCGCCTTTAGTGCGGACACCACATTAGATAGGTAATTCCTTCTCTCTCCTATCATCACCACCTCTTCACCCTCAACCGATTTTAGCACCATGTGCTTAGCTGCACAGTCCAGTTATGCTTGGTACTTTACCAACCAATCCATTCCTAGGATTAAATCGAACTCCCCGAAGGGTAGTTCCACCAAATCCGCTTGAAACACGACCTGTAACATCCCCAAACCCGGCCCATTCATTACGACCGAATCTGGTTATGTCACTGCGGAAAAGACGGTGGAAAAATTCTTTTTAGACTTAAAATAAAACAGTAAATTTATTAACCTTTGAAAATCCATGTTGATTTGATATTGCATGAAAAACTTTGATATTGTACAAAAAAAAAATGTCCATATTAAAAACACTTTATTAACTTATGAATACTTTGAATAAGTAGATTAGAATAAAGTCATTTTAAAAGCTAGTAATTTAATCTTACCAAGTTATAATTAAATTAAAAATAAAATAGTACCAAAAATACTAATAAAATAATTCTAAGGCCCAAATTAAATAAAAATCACAATGCCCTTATTACATCAATATTTAAACCCAAATACTTAATATAAATAAGCTTAAAAATATTTAAACTCTTCTTTCTGCATGGGCCACCATGTGTCTTCTCCGATCCCGGTCCAATCTACGCATCACCTGAAATGGTTAATGAAAAGAGTGAGTCCACTGACTCAGTGCATAATCACAACACATATTTCCATCCGTATGGGCTTGGCCCCATACCATACTAATCTCATAGCAAGTCATGCAAATATGCATATCAGGCCAACCTACAATCCAACCGTAACACCAACCTTAGCAGACTCCCCCTGCCTAAGGCCGTGGCTAATCCACCACTGATCACAACGTGATCCATGAACCTTACCTTGGCAAGCTCGCTGCTCAAGGCCATGGCTGAGCCACCGATCAACCAAAGTGATCCTCAACAACATGCTCCGTCTACGGTGATGCACATAGCCATCAACCGCCGAGATGGGCACCGAGCCACACCTCCCTTGAGGTAGCACACAGCTAACCGTCAAGCGCTAATGTAGCCTGAGCTAACATTAGACCACGTACATCATGTGTACACCCTTCCTTCCTTCATCAATCAAATCCACCTCCCATGTATGTATGCGTAAGTATAACATGTCAGTTTATAACAAAAGAGTAAGCATCACATGTTGATTATCATATTATGTATATATCATAAATAACTCACCATTCAAGCCTTTATAATTGGCCATCACACATCACGCATATGTAAACATGTTCGCAAACCAAAGACCGAAGAAATAGTGCGATGATTACGCACCTAATTGATACCAATGACTCAAACCCGAAACGCTACTCTATGCCTCTGTAACCGCTGACTATACCACCTCCCGAAAGATCTCCTGTGCTAGGCTCTTCTCCCCCTACAATCGGCCTTAGCATCATATACTTAACTACCTTTAGATTAATCAAAATACCACATACATAGCTTACCAAAAAGCCTTACCACCACTTACCAAGCCGACTGCTAATCTACTGAGACTAGACTGAAAGCCTTAAAATCCTAGAATACCTTCAACAATGATTGTAACGAAACCCGAAGAGGTCTAAGCTAAAATTCGGCCAAGGTGCTCCCAAAATAAGGGAAAAAGGAGCATGACACAGAGATGGGATGTAGGTTCGGCTAACAATTAAAGACAATCAAAGGAAAGGGAGTAGGGGTTTCGGCCAAAGGTTTGAGAAGAGGGAAAGAAAAGTGTGGGGGTGTGTTTTCGGTTTAGCACAAAATGAGAGAAAGAAGAGATGAAAGAGTGGGTGGTTCGGCTAAGGGTTTAAAAGAGAAGGAAAAAGGGAAGCTAGCAATGGAGGTTTCGACAACCAAAGGAAATGGGTGAACAAAAAATTCGGCAAGGGGCATCAATGGTGAAAAAAATAAAAAGGGTGAGCACCCCCCATTTATAACATTCGGCCAAGCTCCCTCCTAAAGAAAACAAAATTCGGCCACTACTCAACCTCCCCACAAAATCCCTCAAATCTCTCCTAAATCACCTCCCTAACATCCATTCAAAAAGATTTGAATAAGTCCACCTAACTTCCCCCCTTTCCTAGCCGAATTCAAAAAGAGAAGACCAAGTCTTCATCCATCTTTAAGCCTTCAAAAACCGTCCATCACCTTACCAAAATGACGCAAAAACAAGGGCCCTCCTGCTGCCCTTGCGAATCGAACCTGAGACCCCCCTCCAGCTACCTGAGGCGTCACTTCTCCATGCCATATGTGGCGCCTCCCTGCCACTCTGCCACACCAATCTTAGTGCCAAAACTTCACCAAAATTTCTCTTAAGGCCCCCTCTATCCAAGCTCCCCTTTTAACCCCTAAAACTAAAAATTTTCCAAATCATTCCACCACTACCTAGGGTTCTCCGGACCCCAAAAACTAACCCAACCACACACTAAAGTGTGCCTACACCTAAGCTAAGCACCAAAAGCCTAACCCCTAAAACCAGGGTGTTACAATTCTACCCTCCTCAAAATAATTTCTTCCTTGAAATTACTTGTCTAGACTAACAGTCCAATTCCTCCCACTATGCTATGGCTGCGCACTCTGATCCTAAAAAGCTAACATACTTCTAGGCACGGATTCTAAGTTCATTCTCAAAGTTCTAGATACTCTACGAGCAACAAAACAACCAGTCACCACAAAGATCAAAACAACAGAGAATATTCCAAACATAAGATACTTACCAGCTGACACATCAGGCACATCATTATCCTCCCTCCGACGGACTGCATAAACCAAACCTGGCTGTCTTGCCTCAGTGCCACCATTACCGCGGTCTACTGCTCCACGACCTCGGCCGGAACCATTCCCTCCATGGTTCAGACCACGACTTCTTGTCGCTTGCTGACTACCTCTGCCTGGTTGCACATAACCCTGGCCTTCCGCTCGAGTCCCATTCGGATTCTGGGAACAATCCTTAACCAGATGAGTCTTGGACTTGCACCTAAAGCATTCTCGAACCCAATTCCAGCACTCGCCAACATGATACCTTCCACACTGAGCACACGGACGATCCGGATTTTCGGCGGCTGGCTTAGCAATACGAACAGGAGTCTCGACTCTCGGTCTTTTCTGAACCCTCTCAAACACTTCTGGCGATCCAACACTTCTCTTATCACGGTTCCTTTCTCTGTCCCTATTCTGTCTCTCAGCCTTCTTGACCTCCTCAGCTATCCGAGCTTTCTCCACTAATACAGCGAAGTCTCTTTCCCGTTGTGGAGCAATCAAAACACGTAGCTCATCCCGTAGCCCATCTTCAAATCTGACGCATCTCTCATAATCTGTTGCCACGATGCCCCGAGCATACCGGCTCAAACGTAAAAACTCAGCTTCGTACTCCGCTATTGACTTGCTACCTTGCACCAGATTGAGGAACGCCTTCCTCTGAGCATCCACATAGCTCGCTCCGACATACTTCCCTTCGAACTTGATCTTAAAGTAGCCCCAGTCCACTCGATCAGCAGGGGTACTTTCCTTAACCGTGAGCCACCACTGGTAAGCCTCATCCCGCAGCAACGAAACAACACCCTTAAGCTTCTCCTCTGCAGTTAAGTCTAAGTCGTCCATAATCCTTTCCACTGCCTCAAGCCAATACTCTGCCACGTTCGGAGCTACTCCAGACACTCCTCTGAAAACCTCAGCTCCATTCGCCCTAAGCCTTTCGAGCACTGACTTCCAAGTCCTGCTGCCCCCATTAGCTCCTGTCACTCGCTCAAGTACTCGTAGCATAGCCTGCGATACTGCTTCATCTCCTCCAGTCTGATCCTGCTGCTCAACCTCTTCAGCTGGTGGCGGCACATCACTCTCAGACCCATGGCGAGACCCAACCGGTTCCGATACTGACATCCTGCCTCTACCACGTCCACGAGTATTGCGACCACGCCCCCTAGAACTCATATCTAGCGCTTTGATTTAGTCTATTTAAAAAGTTTTATGCATTAGAAATTCTTGTTTCACTATTTTATCCACGAGCAATTTTATGCAATGAAGTTTCCGAGAGTAGTTCTTTCGAGCAATCAAGTTTCATTTTCTACCCAGAGGTAATTCCGTCATTTTTCCTAAAGGGGTATTTCTATAATAACTCAGGGTCAATTTTAAAAATAGGTTTCCCAACTTAAAGATATTTCAAAATTTACAAATTCACAGGGGTCATCTTGAAAATTTTGTTTTTCAAACCAAATGTGTTGCAAAAATTTCAGAAATTGGAGTTATCTCAGTAATTTTGGAAATCATGGGCATTTTCGTAAATTCTCCAAATCGGAATATCACCATATCACACAAAATAAGATTTTCTGATATTTGGTAAAATAGGAATATTTCAGTAAAAGTCGAGAGAAATCTGAAAATTTAGAAACCAAGGGCGTTTTGGTAATTTTATCAACCAGGGGTATTTCCGTAAATTTTCACAAACCAAGGTATCTTAATATTTTGAAAACTCGAGATTTTGGTATTTCGTAAAGTTAAGAGCATTTTATCAAAAGTTGAGGGTGATACGGTAATTTTACAATACAGGGGCATTTTTGTAATTTTGCCACTAGGGCATTTTGGGAAATTTTGTAAATCGACAAGTGTCTTTCAAAATCAGATTTAGGGCTTCACAAATCAAAGGGGTAAGTTTGAAAAATTTTAAAACAGAAGGTTTAAAAAAATAGCAAGGCTAATTCCCTTTCGGGTTTTAATAACCGGTTTAGCCTATGAACAAGTCCTCTTGGTTAAGGTGAACCATAGCTACGCACCAGGTAGGATTCGAGTAAAGAGGAGGTGAGTCGCTAGGACTGCTTAAATACCAAGCTCTTACTGAATGCCACTCCTAGACATGCGTACAGTGGTTACCACACCTTAACTCGGCGACTTACTTCACAGGTTTGTTTAATAACCTTAAGTTTTATGCATATGTTTGAGTAGACTAATCCTAGGGTCCAATAGCCTGAATATTCTAATCTACGAGCCCAACCTAAGCCCATAATAAATCACACAAACAAAACACTTCAAGAGCGAGAAGTACTTACATGGTGGACTTCGGGCCGGAGGTACAGGTGCCATGCCAGAGTAACCTGAAAACTTTTATAAAAGCCCATTTTTCAAAAACCCATTTTTGAAAACTGTTTCGGGCCCAAAAACCCTCAAAGCCGAGTTTTGAACCGGGCTCTGATACCAATTTGTAACATCCCCAAACCCGGCCCATTCATTACGACCGAATCTGGTTATGTCACTGCGGAAAAGACGGTGGAAAAATTCTTTTTAGACTTAAAATAAAACAGTAAATTTATTAACCTTTGAAAATCCATGTTGATTTGATATTGCATGAAAAACTTTGATATTGTACAAAAAAAAAATGTCCATATTAAAAACACTTTATTAACTTATGAATACTTTGAATAAGTAGATTAGAATAAAGTCATTTTAAAAGCTAGTAATTTAATCTTACCAAGTTATAATTAAATTAAAAATAAAATAGTACCAAAAATACTAATAAAATAATTCTAAGGCCCAAATTAAATAAAAATCACAATGCCCTTATTACATCAATATTTAAACCCAAATACTTAATATAAATAAGCTTAAAAATATTTAAACTCTTCTTTCTGCATGGGCCACCATGTGTCTTCTCCGATCCCAGTCCAATCTACGCATCACCTGAAATGGTTAATGAAAAGAGTGAGTCCACTGACTCAGTGCATAATCACAACACATATTTCCATCCGTATGGGCTTGGCCCCATACCATACTAATCTCATAGCAAGTCATGCAAATATGCATATCAGGCCAACCTACAATCCAACCGTAACACCAACCTTAGCAGACTCCCCCTGCCTAAGGCCGTGGCTAATCCACCACTGATCACAACGTGATCCATGAACCTTACCTTGGCAAGCTCGCTGCTCAAGGCCGTGGCTGAGCCACCGATCAACCAAAGTGATTCTTAACAACATGCTCCGTCTACGGTGATGCACATAGCCATCAACCGCCGAGATGGGCACTGAGCCACACCTCCCTTGAGGTAGCACACAGCTAACCGTCAAGCGCTAATGTAGCCTGAGCTAACATTAGACCACGTACATCATGTGTACACCCTTCCTTCCTTCATCGATCAAATCCACCTCCCATGTATGTATGCGTAAGTATAACATGTCAGTTTATAACAAAAGAGTAAGCATCACATGTTGATTATCATATTATGTATATATCATAAATAACTCACCATTCAAGCCTTTATAATCGGCCATCACACATCACGCATATATAAACATGTTCGCAAACCAAAAACCGAAGAAATAGTGCGATGATTACGCACCTAATTGATACCAATGACTCAAACCCGAAACGCTACTCTATGCCTCTGCAACCCCTGACTATACCACCTCCCGAAAGATCTCCTGCGCTAGGCTCTTCTCCCCCTACAATCGACCTTAGCATCATATACTTAACAACCTTTAGATTAATCAAAATACCACATACATAGCTTACCAAAAAGCCTTACCACCACTTACCAAGCCGACTGCTAATTTACTGAGACTAGACTGAAAGCCTTAAAATCCCAGAATACCTTCAACAACGATTGCAACGAAACCCGAAGAGGTCTAAGCTAAAATTCGGCCAAGGTGCTCCCAAAATAAGGGAAAATGAGCACGGCACAGAGATGGGATGTAGGTTTGGCTAACAATTAAAGACAATCAAAGGAAAGGGAGTAGGGGTTTCGGCCAAAGGTTTGAGAAGAGGGAAAGAAAATTGTGGGGGTGTGTTTTCGGTTTAGCACAAAATGAGAGAAAGAAGAGATGAAAGAGTGGGTGGTTCGGCTAAGGGTTTAAAAGAGAAGGAAAAAGGGAAGCTAGCAATGGAGGTTTCGGCAACCAAAGGAAATGGGGGAACAAAAAATTCGGCAAGGGGCATCAATGGTGAAAAAAATAAAAAGGGTGAGCACCCCCCTATTTATAACATTCGGCCAAGCTCCCTCCTAAAGAAAACAAAATTCGGCCACTACTCAACCTCCCCATAAAATCCCTCAAATCTCTCCTAAATCACCTCCCTAACATCCATTCAAAAAGATTTGAATAAGTCCACCTAACTTCCCCCCTTTCCTAGCCGAATTCAAAAAGAGAAGACCAAGTCTTCATCCATCTTTAAGCCTTCAAAAACCGTCCATCACCTTACCAAAATGACGCAAAAACAAGGGCCCTCCTGCTGCCCTTGCGAATCGAACCTGAGACCCCCCTCCAGCTACCTGAGGCGTCACTTCTCCATGCCATATGTGGCGCCTCCCTGCCACTCTGCCACACCAATCTTAGTGCCAAAACTCCACCAAAATTTCTCTTAAGGCCCCCTCTATCCAAGCTCCCCTTTTAACCCCTAAAACTAAAAATTTTCCAAATCATTCCACCACTACCTAGGGTTCTCCGGACCCCAAAAACTAACCCAACCACACACTAAAGTGTGCCTACACCTGAGCTAAGCACCAAAAGCCTAACCCCTAAAACCAAGGTGTTACACGACCCCTTGAAGTTCTAGGGGTACCTCCCTATATAGTTTGTCTACCTCCACAGAGTGTCCTAGAGGGCTAACTACCGTCATCTTCCTAGCAACAGTCTCACTAACTAAGTTCAAAGTTTCTGCTATACTACTAGCAACATATGAGTGTGTCGAACCAACATCAATCAAAGCAGTATAAGATAACCCAGAAATTATAAACGTACCAGTTATAACGTCCAGTGCGTCGCCCTCCTCTCGACGTTCAGCTGGATAGACCAACCCAGGCTGCCTAGCATCAGCACCACCAGCACCTCGGCCAGGTGCTCCACGGCCTCGGCCGTTACCATTACCACCCCTAGCTACACCTCGACCCCTCTGTGGTTGCTGACCTTCCCTCCTGAATTGACCACGTCCTTGACCCTCAGCTTGAGTTCTAGCTAACTTCCGCGGACAGTCCCTTACTCAGTGCTCCAATGACCCACACTCAAAGCACCCTCTATTACCAGCCCAACACTCTCCGGAATGAGACTTCCCACATCGAGCACACTGGGGTGGCCACTGAGCAGCAGCAGGCTTTGTGGCTCTTTCCGTTCCACCAAATCTAGCCCTCTTCTGTGAACTTCCAGTAGACCCAGATGGCTTAAAACTCCTTTTATCCTTACTTCTGTCCTGGTTCCGCCTCTCGGTTCGCTTTACCTCCTCAGCTATTTTGGCCTTTTCCACGAGAACGGCAAATTCCCTTTCACACTGAGGTGCAATCAACACCCGCAGCTCATCTCTTAGCCTGTCCTCGAACCTAACACAGCGCTCATGTTCCGTGGCCACCATACCCCGAGCATACCTACTTAACCTCAAAAATTTAGCCTCGTACTAGGGTACCGACTTATTCCCTTGCACCAAATTCAAGAACGCCCTACGTTGCCCATCAGTATAACCAGCCCCCACATACTTTCTCTGATAGGCTGCCCTAATATAATCCCAGGTGATATCACCCTAATATAATCCCAGGTGATATCACCGGTCGCTGCACCATCTCGGACCGTGAGCCACCACTGGTACGACTCATCCCGGAGAAGAGACACTACCCCCTTCAACTTCTCCTCAGCCGAGAAGTCTAAATCATCTATTATCCGTTCTGTTGCCTCTAACCAGTACTCAGCCGAGTTGGGAGCCATTCCAGAAGCTCCCCTAAACACTTCTGCCCTGTTAGCCCGGAGTCGCTCAGCCACGGATTTCCTAGCTCCTGCACCGGCGCCTGCCCCAGCAACTCTTTCTAAAACTCGCAGTACCACCTGAGATACCGCATCATTACCACCAGTTTGATCCTAGAACTCAGCTTCCGCTGCCGGTAGATCCGGCATTACATTTCCAGACCCATGGCCAGACCCTACTGGCTCCGACAAGGCCATCCTACCCCTACCACGGCCACACGGTGGACGTCCACGTCCCCTTGTACTCATTCTTCTCGTTCGCGTTTATCTAGTTAAGAATTTTATGAATTATTAACTCTGTTCACTATTTATCCACGGACAGTTTTATGAGAAGTAGTTTTAAAAGTGATTCTTTCGCATACGAATCTATCTTAAAGTTTCAGTTCCAGGATTATCTCCTAGTTCTAGGTACATACATCACACAAACAACATCCACAGACCACATTCAACGTGTAGGGGTATTTTCATCATTTCACTACCCGGGGGTATTTTCGTAATTTTAACCTACAGGGTATTTTCGTAATTTTCCAAAATATGGTCTCGGATGATTTTGTGAAATAAGGGTATTTTGGTAATTTTCTAACTCAGGGGTATTTCGGTAATTTTGCAAATTCAGGGGGTATTTTGGTCATTTTCCAAATCTAAGGTAGTTTTCACAAATCTAGGGGTAATTTGGTAATTTCAAAACTAGGGTTTTTACAAAACAGTGTGGCTGGTCCCTTTCGGGTTTTAGTTGTAAGTTTTGGCCTCTCAACACGCCTTTGTAACTAAGGTGAATAGTCACTATGCACCAGGTAGGATTCTAATGAAAAGGAGATGTGTCACTAGAACTGCTTAAATACCAAGCTTTCCCTGAATCCATTCCTAGACATGCATATGCCTATTGCCACACCCTATCATAGCTAAAGTGAACAGCCACTATGCACCAGGTAAGATTCCAGCGAAGAGGAGGTGAGTCACTCGGACTACTTAAATACCAAGCTCTTCCAGATCTACTCCTAGACATGCATATGCCTGTTGCCACACTTTAGTCTTGTGACTCATTTATAGGTTTTGTTTAATGAAATTAAGTCTTATGGATTTGAAGAGTGGTTTGTCTAAGCCTAGAGTCCATGAGTACTTATCATGCTTAACTACGTCTAAAGCCCACAAAGCCCAACAAATATATCACAACAAAAGTTAGGGTACTTACCTGGGTGGATCAGCGCCGGGAACTCAGGTGCCATGCTTTCTGGAAAATTTCATTTCACCTACTTTTAAAATCTCTTTTGCGCCCTAAGCCCACAACCGAGCTTTTGAATCGGGCTCTGATACCAAAACGTAACACCCCAAACCCGGTTAAAACGCTACAACCGAATCTGGCGTGCCACGGGAAGAAAAACGTTTGAAAACTATTTTGTTGACTTGTTTTAAAAGAAAGTCGTTGTATTTTGTAATGTGTAATACATGTCGAAACTTGGTTTGAAAACTTAGTGGTCATACTGTTACTCCGTATTAATTACTTAGTCATTGTATGAAAAAAAACAAGTATTTATTTTAGCTTTTGAAAACATCCAAATCATAGCTTATTCACCATATTCAAACAATAACTATAAAAAACGACTAAACAAAAGAACCCCAAAATAAAACTTAGGCGGCCTTATTACAGAACTGAAAACCAAAATGTAATAAAAAAACTAAGTCTGACTGGAAAACTTTGTAATAAACCAAATGCTGTGCATGGCCACCTTGAGTTCACTCCGGCTCCATATCCACGATCTAAGTCTGATCTGCAAAATGTAAAGGAAGGGGTGAGTCACCGAGACTCAGTGTATAAATCCCCATCCCAAAAGAAATTATGCTCTTACACAAATTCATACCATAATATGCAAGTCATGCAACCCATCCAACCTAAGTATCCATCCATGTCTCCTAAATCTACCCCTTGTGGTACCAAACCACCGGTGGTGCCAAACCACCGGTGGTGCCAAACCACTGGTAACCGAAGTTGCAATAATAACATATGTGGTACCAAACCACTGGTGGTGCCAAACCACTGAGACTTAGTCACAATTTTATAATATGTGGGGCCAACCCACTATGTGATACCAAATCACTGGTGACAGTCTGATAGATCATACTTCCCCCTCCTCTCATCACCCATTCGACCAAACCTACCATCAACCTACCTTCGGTTTTTCCACCAAATCGGCACTTCTGTATATAGCAGGACAGGATTCGGCTTCTAGGGACAGAGAGGGGAAATCGACAGACATTAGAACAAATGATTCGGGTTAGATCTTTATGAAAAGAAATGGAGAAATCGTATAGAAGCAAAATCCCGAAACTCACCAGATTATTGAGGAGTATGCGGCTTATAGTGCACCTTCGGGAAACAGAGATCTCACCTGATGGTTCGGCTATGGAGGAAGAAGATGTGCACAAGGAGTATTCGGCTTTCAAAGGTTTTTCGAGGAGAGGAGAAACACTAGGGAGTTTCGGCTAGAAGAGAAAAATCAAGGCAAGTGGGCGAGAAGAGCTTCGGCTAGAGAGGAAAAAGAGAAAAGAGGAGAAAAGCTTAGGTGATTTTCGGAAAAAAAGAGAGATTGAGAGAATAACAAAGTTTCAAGAAGTAGCAACCTACCCAAAATGCCGAAAATCCTATCACCTTAGCACTAAATTTCGGCACACACACAACCACACACAGAGTTGGAATTTCGGCCAACTCTCTCCAGATAACTTTATCCATCAATTATCACATCCCTTATCCATTTAATCCTTATCTTTCCTTCCTTGTTATCAACCTTTATCACTAAAAATAAAAGAATTAAAGCTCCTAAATTCTAGCACAAGTGCCGTCCACCCCTTCCCCCTTGAAGTATCGAATTTTGCCCCAACACTTGGGCCTCAAGCGGCCACACATGGCCCAAACTCCTCCCTCTTTGACACCACCTTCATCCATACTTACAACAGCTCTTAATTTTGGGCCCTAAGCCCAACCTACTACAAATCATAATAATTTAAATTAAATTATTATTAGCACTATTTATAAGCAATTTAACCCAAGTTTAAGCCCAAACCTGAGCCCACTCCACACCTTAAAGCCTTAGCCTACTAACTTAGCCATGCAACAACCCAAATGCATAGACCCACAAAATCAGGATATTACAATTCTAACTCTTGATATGATATGCATGAGTGGGCTTGATGGGCTTAATGGACGTAGACTAGTATGATAGGCATTAATGGACTTTAGGCTTAGTTTAAACAACTCTTTAAATTCATAAGACTTAATCTAATTTAACATGTCCGTAAACAAGTTGCTGGGTTAGGGTGTGGCAACAGGCATACGCCTGTCTAGGATTGGATTCAAGGAGAGCTTGGTATTTAAGCGGTCCTAGTGACTCACCTCCTCTTCACTGGAATCCTACCTGGTGCGTAGTGACTGTTCATCTTAGCCACGAGGATTTGTTGACGGGCCAAAATTTATAATTAAAACCCGAAAGGGACCAGCCACCCTATTTCGTAACCAAAATGCCCCCAAGTTTTGTAAAATTCTGAAATACACTTGATTTGTGAAAATTTCCAAAATACCCCAGAATTGTAAAATTACCAAAATCGGTGAAATTACCAAAATACTCTGGTTGGAAAAATTTCCAAAATACCCGTGGTTTGTGAAAATTTCCAAAACAACCGTGATTTTATAAAATACCAATGTTTTGCAAAAAATTACTCGAAAACCCCTAGATTTACAAAAGAACCTGGTTTGTAAAAGAAAAAAAACAACAACAACAACATCAAAATATCTCTATTTTGAAAAAAAAACCAAATACCCTATTTTGAGGAAATTACCAAAATACCCTCGTTTTAAAAAAAAACTTGTTTTCCAAAAGACCCTTGCTTTATACAAAGAAAAAAATGTACCAAAGTACTTCTAATTTAAAGAAAATCACCAAGATACTTTATTTTTGAAAATACCTTGTAGGGCAAAACTACGGAAAAACCCCTGGGTAGTGAAATAACGAAGATACCCTTATGTGATGAATGTGAGTTCATGGATGTTATATGTTTGTTGATGTGTAATGGTTGAATGTATGTATTTTCCAGAATTAGGAGATAAATCTGAGACTGAAACTGTAGATAGGTACGAATTCGAAAGAACTACTCTCAAACTACTATTCATAAGACTGTTCGTGGTTAATTAGTGAAAGAAATTAATAATTCATAAAATTTCTAATTCAGATACTATGAGAATCAACGATGAGCGCTAGGAGAGGAAGAAGAGGCCGCGGCCGAGGCCGTGGAAGTGTTAGGACTGATGTGCTGACTCAGCTAGTTAGGGAGGTACTGAAAGAGGTTAAAGAAATTGGTGAAACACTTCGGGTTAGGTGCGTGGACTGTAAGAAAAAAAAGAGATCGTAGTTTTCTAGGGTTGCAGTCTCGTTCTGTGAAGCATGTTAAGGTACATCCAAACTTTCGGGTTTGCGAATATTGTAGAAGGCGTCATCCGGGTGAATATTGGAGGAAGTCAGAAATGTGTTTAAGATGCGGGTCTGAGGAGCATAAGGCTTGGGATTGTTCAATCACCATTAAGTTGCTATATTTTTGGGTATAGAAACTGTATGCGTGCAATGTTTATATTATTAAATTAAAGTTCGCAGCGAAAGCATAGTGGTGAGACTTGGGTAGTACGATTAATAGTTTGTTGGAAATTTTGAAGACGAAATTTCTTTAAGGGGGTAGAACTGTAACATCCTGAATTTTTGGGCCTATGCATTTAATGGGTGAACATGTGTAATGAGTTAATTTAAGTGTTAGGGGTCCAAATTGGGCTCAGGCTTAGGCAGAGGCCTTGGTTAAAATTATCTGTTGGGTATTATAGGGTTTAAAAGGTGGTATTTGTGTTTAAAATATCAAAATGGGCTTGTGGCCCAGTGGTCAGTGGCGCCACTTAGGGAGCAAGTAGGTGACGCCACACAAGGGAGTAAGGGGCCCAAATTTAAGTTTCATGGAGCCCAATTCTTTTAATTTAAGTTAGCTATTTTTTGGGCATTAGAGTTAGGTGGAGTGGACGGTAACAAGGCTCAAAAATAGGAGGATTTATGTGAATGGGATAATGTAGATATTATAGTTGATAATATGGAAGATAAAGGAGAAAAGATAGGAATTATCTGCAAGGCTAAGTGGTGGCTGAATTTCAAACTCTGAGGGGGAGGAGAAATCGGTTTCTGATATGGCTAAGGAGTGCCGAAACTTTAAATAGTCAGGTGAGGGTTCTCTTCTTTATTTTTCGGCATTTAGGGTTTCCATCTTTTCTTTCTCTTCTTCTCTGAGTAAAAGCTGAAATTCCTAACCTTATTCCCTCATCTTCACTTTGATTCAAAAGTCGAAACTCCATTGTTCTTTTCTCTTCTTTCTTCTAAAAGTCGAAACCTCATAATCCTTTTTTTCTACATTCTTTTCTTTTGATCTTTGTTAAAGCCAAACCTACCTCTGGTCTGCCGAAATTATCTTTTCTTCTTCCTTTCGATTTCTTCATTAAAAGCCGAATCTACATAGACTCATTCCTATCATCTTCTGATCTTCTCAAAAAGCCGAAATCTCAAAGGGGTAGTCGAATTCTTTGTGTTAAGGTGAGTGCCAATTTTCCTATCTCTTCACTTTCTTTTTCTATTTTTGGAAGACAAAGTCGAAACGCTAATGGTTTAATGGTTCTATGTATTCTCTTGTTGGGCGACATTCAGGAATTGAGTAGATCTCTTAGATCTAAAAGCCGAAAACACTAGTCCCTGAATCTCATATCATTTTCGGGATTTCAAGGTAAAGATTCCAATTCTCCTTAAGATGATCAACCGTTTTCTTTTCGTTAGTTGTGCCTTAACCTAATGTTTCATTACCGGCTTCTGAACAACACCTTAGGCAGATAGCGGTGGTGTTGGCTACGTATAGCGTCGACTTAGAGGGTCTCGTTCTAACGGTAATCAGGTGTGTAGATCTCTAACACACTACTCAAATTATATTATGTTATGGGCTAAAAGCCGGAAAAAGGCTGAATAGTAATCTGAACTAAATATATGTTATGGGCTAAAAGCTGGAAAAAGGCTATATAGTAATCTGTACTAAATATATGTTATGGGCTAAAAGCCGGAAAAAGGCCGTATAGATAGTCGTATTACCCAGAAAGGGTAGGCAAAGGATGTCAGGTACATAATCATAGAAATCTCTCTATGTGTATCGATGTATGCGATAAACTGAAATTTCTTAGATAATACATTGTTTGATTCTGCATGTATGTATGCATGGGATGGGATTGATATGATGAAGGGGGAGAAGGTCGCATAGCGATCGGTGGCTTTGCCACATAGGTTACATAGTGATCGGTCTTTATGACAGGCAGCTCAACTATCGAAATGCTACGATGTATTATTAAGGTCGCATGGCGATCGGTGGCTTTGCCACATAGGTCACACAGTGATCGGTCTTTAAGACAGGCATCACAGCTGTCGATATGGTGTGTAGCGGTTGGCGGGTTGATTATAGAAATCCCCAAGGTGTGATGGTTGGTACGGGTTGGTGTGTAGAGGATGGAATTCTAGGATGGGCTGGGCCATTCATCATTTATTATTTATCATGTAATTCTGATTGCTGCCTTTATGTTTGGGCCAGGGCTCATAATGTGTTTGTGAGCCCAAGCCTTTTATGTGTTTTCGGGATTTGCACACTGAGTCTTGGTGACTCACCCTTTATTTTCCATAACTCTTTCAGATGAGCAGTAGATCGTGGACATGGGAGCCGAGACGGACTCGAGGGGCCATCAATTTTTTATTTTTATAGATTATTTCGGCTTTTCTTTAAGTTTTAATTTTTGGAATATTTATGTAGTAAGGCCCCATAGTTTATATTTCACTGCTTAATTTTTAATATTTGCAACTTATGAAATTTTGCCAAAAGGTTTAATTATTCAAAATAATAATAATACAAGTTTTTTTTCAAAAGGTCACCTATTTATTCAAATATTGTCTAACTAACTTACGATTTCCGATTGTCTAACTAACTTACGATTTCCGAAACCAACGAAGCAAAAGTTTTCAATGTACAACCCGTAGCATACCAGATCCGGTCGAAACTTATGGGCCGGGTTTGGGGTGTTACAATAATTTTTGTAATAAACATCCGAATAAATTATTGTTGTTATATTGTGATTTGTTATGCATTATATACATGATTTGCATGGGATGGGATAATAATGAAGAGAAGTTCTGGTGGCTCTGCCACAAATCTGTATAGTGGCAATGCCACGTATATTCTGTTATTCTGGTGGCTTGTCCACAATTAAATTTGTTATAAATGGCTTAATGCCTGCGATTAGTGTGTTGGCTGGGTAGGTTGACTTGATCCCCACAGGTGTGTTGGTTGGTACGGGTGGTGTGTAGCGGATGGATTACTAGGTTTGGTTTGGGATTGCATTACATCCATTTGATCCATTTGATATACTTTATTTTGTAAATGGGCTTTGGCCCAAGATTATGCTTTATGGGCTTTGGCCCAAGTTGTTATAAATGGGCTTCGACCCAAGTTATTGTTATATGGGCTCAGGCCCAAATTTTTGCTAAACGGGTTCAAGCCCTATGAACTACGGTAAGGGGATTATACATTGAGTTCTTATAACTCACCCCCCTTCTCTTAACCCTTGTAGGTAATACTCAGTGACGAGGACTCGGGGCCATGGATGACTCAGTGGAGGCCATACTTCAGTAATGGTGTTATTAAACTTTAGATTTCTATTTCCGTTTACTTTACTTCTTTTACTATTTTGGGTTTTAAAGTTGTAATAAAGCCTCTGGACTATTTTTATTTTGCTTTATGTTTGGGATGTTTTTATTATTTTTCTTAAATTGTTTAAAATGGGATTTTCTAAAAATATAAATAATGTTTTTCAAAATTGATTTAACTCGAATTTTCTTTCAAAATTATCTACGACATTTTCAAAAGTCACGATTTTAAAGCTCACTACCTCGATTTTCAACTCATCAATCAACCTCTCAAAAATACTTGTATTTTGTCTACGTTTCCGCAATGTTTTCAAAATGCTTCTGCAACTCTATTTCCAAACGTCATATTTTTGTAAATTGTTTATTTCAAATATGTTTTCGCAACTAAAAATGTTTTTAAAGATAATTATGTTTTCAAGTAGATAACAATTGCGTAAGTGTTTTGGGTTTTAATAAAGAGGCTGTAATTCTCAAACAAGTTTTTAAAAATCACAAAGATGGTTTTGAAAAAAAAAAACACTTCCATGTGACACGCCAGATTCAGGCCTAACTTTTAGGCCGGGTTTGGAGTGTTACAGTTTGAGCCTTTCAAGCCGATCCTGATAAAATTATCCTTTGAAACCCAATTTTGAGACTATATAGCCTAATTTTATTTGGACCTATGCAATATTTAGCCATCAATTTTCTCTTCATTACTTCTAAAATTGTCCCAAACACTAGACTCAGTACTATTCAGAAGATCGTTTGAAAATAAGTTTGGGGGAGTTGAAAAGAAGTATTAATTGCTCGAAAATCTGTAGTACATGAAGCAAGTGCTCGAGTTTGAGCTTGTTTTAACAACATGTACTCAAAATAAATGGTCGAAAGAGCAAAAGTTGGTGTATCAAGGGTGAAAATTCCCAAGGTTCGATTTTAAGCTGAGTCTAGGGTTTTTAAGCCAAAAATTTGTCTATCTTTTACCTACCCTAAGCCCAGTCACGTTACAACCTTATTAAAGACCTATTGATTCAAAATTCCAATGTTACCTACATTAGTGGAGAGAAATTGCTCTGTTCAACATATGAAGACATTAGTTAAGCTTAATGATTGCAGTTTACTTTTTGAATAAGGAATTAAAATCAAATTGGTAGCGAGCAACATGTCTTTATTAAGAAACATTTAGTTTAATTTTGCTTGTATAATAATTGTTGGAGGTAATTTGAACGATGTGAATGCTTAAGTAGCATAACTATCAAATTTTTTATCTTTGAGCCTAAGTATATTCAATTCATAATTTTGAAAAGAAAGTTGTTCTGAAGGAGTTTTTCAAAGGTGTTTCGGAGAAAATTCTTTTCAAATTTGTGCATTACTCGGGACAAGCAATGAATTAAGTTTGAGGGTGTGGAAACACAAAAATTTATATACTTTTTCATGCCCTTTTTGACCCAAATTCATGTGGTTTCGAGTAAATTCTTGTCGGAAAATAATTAAATATTATAAAATAATTAAACTGTGCTAAAAATATGAACATGATGAATTTTAATAAATTTTATAGTTAATTTTGTTTAATTTGGACTATTTTCGACAGATTCGCACAAAGGGCAAAAATCAGCTCGGCAGACACTGCTCGAAGAATAAACCCAAGAAGCAATTTGAAGTATCAAGGTGAATTTATTTCTAGCCCAAGACGGTCCAATTATGAAGATTTAATCATAATATAATTAATTTTAATTTATTCCCAATTTAATTTGGGCTAAATAAAGTATTATTAATTAATTATAGAAGAAGGGTCCAGTCAGTTGAACCGAACCGATTGAACCGAACCAGCCACCAATTGGGCAGCCCAAACCGTCCACAATGATGGCCCAAATCAGATTATTAGCTGATTAATTAAGCTTGCAAAGAAGCCCTTGAAGACCTTTCAAAATTGCATTCAAACCCTTCCAAATATTATGGCTTTGTAGATTTGCCCCATGCTATATTTAGCAAAGTTGAATTCTTCAACTTTGCCACATGGGATGGCTGGCCAAGGGAGGCCTCTTTTGCTGCTACTATTTGCTATTTTTAGCAGCCTTGATCAGCTGTAAATACACCCCTTTGCTGCTCATTCAAAACACACCTCAAGCATCCAACATTCTCCTCTCTCACTTTCTCTCAATTCCCATTTTTCCCATTTCCCTTTGTGTGTTCTTGTGCCGATTTCCCCTCTTGGAAAAGAGGTGTTTTCCCAGCCATTTAGAGCAGCAATTGGAGTGTTTATAAGTCACCTTGATAGCCGAGGCCAACGAAGAACGAAGAACGGAGCAATCAGACAAGCCACGGAGAAACACCGGATTTGCTTCTTGTTCCTTATCTCTTTAAATTTCGTTGTTGTTTTGACGAACATGTTTATGAATATTTATGCTGTTGGAATGATTAATTTAATCAATTTAGCTTGAATTTAATTCGTGTTGGGTTGATTGCATTTCGATTTCTTAAATTGTTAAAATTGTGTTTATGCTGTTAAAGGCCTCAGTAAAATGTTTGGTTAAGTAAAATCATGTTAAGTTATCTGGCATTATAATTGCTTAGATAGCTAATGAATTAATTATTTAAACGCATTGAAATTATAATTAATGGACACAATTGTAACATCCCCAAACCCGGCCCAATCATTACGACCGAATCTGGTTATGTCACTGGGGAAAGTCGGTTGAAAATCTTTCTAATTTAAGATAAAACATTGTAATTTGTTGAATTTTGGAAAACTTATCCATTGGAGCTTTTGAGTAAAACTTTATTATTAAAACTTATGCATTTTTAAAGCTTTAGTATATGAAAACCGGTTTGAATAAATAGGTTGCAACCCATAAATCATTTTCACCTAGCAACTTAAATTAAATAACCATAGTTAAAGTAATACCAAAATAATAGAATGGCCTTTATTACAAACCAATACAAACATGAAATACTCGAATCAATATTAAGCATAATATAATTAAACTTGATCTTCGGCATGGGCCACCTTGTCCTCTCCGATCCCGGTCCAGCTCTATGCACTACCTGAAACAGTTAAGGAAAAAGGTGAGTCACCAAGACTCAGTGTGCCACCCTTTTTCCTGGATTAGCAAAATATCATATACAAACATAAACATGATCATCATGCATCTCATTAATATGCACCCAACCTAACCATCCATAACACCTTTCTCTACCCCGTGTGGTACCAAACCACTGGTGGTGCCAAACCACTGGTGACGTATAGTCACAGATGTGATGCCAAATCACTGGAGGTGCCAAACCTCTGGTGTCCGTAGACACGATATCTGTCAATGTGGTGCCAAACCACTGGTGTCCCAAAGACACAAAGTGTGTTACCAAAACACTGGTGACCGAAGTCACAAATCAATTGATGGGGCCAACCCATCGTGTGATACCAAATCACTGGCGTCAATCCCTCAATACCGCCTTGTGGGGCCAACCCACTGTGGTGCGAAACCACGGGGACGAGACGCTGTGGTGCCAAACCTCTGGAGGTGCCAAACCTCTGGTGACCCAAAGTCACAAAGTGTGTTACCAAAACACTGGTGCTCGTCAGCACAAAATATCACTGCCCCCTCCACTCATATCACCCATCATCATACCAACTCATGTATAGTATTCAAATCATGCAAACATGTTTAACGTTGCATCTCATAGCACATACATCATAAATCATGACATCATGTATCAATAACAGTACTCATAATGAAACGGACTTACCTGAATCCGTGCACATACCCCATAAGGTATCATATCACTCAACCATACTATTTCGGTTTTACCAATCAATCAGTTTATCAAACATATACAAAGCAAGAAGTGTGTTAGTTTACACACCTGGTTACTAATGCGACTATCAAATCCCGTAGATCAAGATCTAACGCACTAGATCCCCCTTCCTTAACACTTTTCGAGCACTAGCCACAACCCGAGATATGCGAGATCAAGCCTTCCCCTACAATCGGCCAAAACTAAACAACATAATCATGCTAATCAACCTCTAAGGGTATAATCGTAATTTTACCTACTAAGGTTATTTTCGTAAATTCACACCTGCAATGGCCTTTCTGAAGGCCTAATGTCGCCACTAGCGACTCAGCTACCATTTCCGGTTATACCGGACGATTGGGCCTAAAACCCGATTTCGGCCCATCCGGGCCCACACGCTCGTGTGGCCCACCTAACACGAATCTAGCCACGTATATAACTTCCACCTAGTCTAGTTCAACATATACTAACCAATCATGCAATTTACTCATTTGGGCCCACGGGCCCATTGGGCCCACTTCGGCCCATCGTGGCCCAAGTAGCCCAACCCACAAGAATACTACTAATGGCCTCAACTATCGCGTCGAAGCCCCACACGTGCGCTCGCACACTCGTGTGGCTACTATTTCCGTGACCGGCACTTCGGCATTTGCCGCTCTACAACTAGAGTAGTGAGAGTTACACACCTGATAGGACTCTGGGCTAATCCGCGCTCCGACCACTCTTGTGCCCAAACGCCCTCCAAGATGTGTTAACTCTCCTCCTGGAATGCTCTTTATATAGCTAGCTCTTCACCTTCATTCTTTGTGTCTTTCCGATGTGGGATCCCTTCGTCAGTAGAGTTTAAATTCAACTGAAACTCTTGCCATCCAATCCGCAAAATAAATACTCCATTGCTTGTCATGAGATTCGAACCCAGGCTCCCTTGCAACATAATCCACGCTGCTAACCACTTTGCCACAAGCTCCTCTTGTGTCTTAAACTATGCGCAACTAAATATAAACTATGGGCCAAATTCTAAGGTCCAAGCAAAAAGAAACCAAAATGCAAAAGCCAAGACTTGAACCTTGGACCTCCTTCCTTCCCTTGTGGCGTCACTCCCTTGTCCCCTAAGTGGCATCACTTTGCCACTACACCACACACTCCTTTTGTGTTATTTTTCTCCATATTTTATTCTTAAGGCCTATCTGCCAACTTCTAGGGTTTTTCACCTAAAACCAAAATTTCCCCAAAGCCAATATTTGATCCCGGGACTTCATAGAAGCCCTCTAACCTTCCAAAATCACTTATCCAATGGGTCTAACTAGCATTTAAGCCGATCTCTTGTTCTCCAAAAATTTAAACGCTACTACGCCTAAGGCCCATTGGGCTCAATTCTCCTAGGCCCAATTTTGGGATGTTACAACAATACTTAATCTGTGCAAGTTTAATTCTTCTAAGGTAGCTGAAGATTAAATTAGCATTGTATTGGACGATACATATGCCTTGCATAACTTGCAGGATTTTTGTGATTAAATTGTTTCAAGGTAAAAATACTTTGTTACTTCACATGATCGTTTATATGCTTATTAGGTTGAATTGATCATTTGAATTGACATAGGAATATGCGAGAGATTGTTTATCTTAGTAAGTATGTATGTGCAATAACATGTTTACTTTTATAAATCTATTTTATCGGTCGAATTGACATATGAATATGTACAAGAGATGAATGGATTTTTAATTGTAAGCATGTTCATAAGTTAGCAAATTACCGAGTTGCCATGATTTAATAAGTATAAACACGAGCTTAATAATTCTAAGGTAAGAAATGTGATTAATCCAACACAATTATGTCATTTTAATTAAAATCAGTTTTTGAAATCGTGCATTAGAACTTTGTTTTATTTTATTTTTCTTTATTTTTCTTTTAGTTTTTAAATATCTCTCAAATCCATATATTTTTTCGTCACCAAAGTGTTTGAAATCATTTTCATAAATAATTCTTTTACAGTCCTTGTGGGTACGATAACTCGACATTTACTTGTCACTTTATTACTTGTTACGATTGTGTACACTTGCACATTTCCACCGTTCCAGTAACACCCCAAACCCGATCTAGACGTTATGGTCAAATCTGGCGATATCACATTGAAGTGTTTTTTGAAAACATCATTTCATTAAAACTCGTTTATGATCATAATAGAAATTTAAGGGTATCTTGTCCATTGAAAACTCATGTTGTTCTTAGCAGTTTGCCGATCATATTAGTATGTTATTATATTTAAAACGATGTTTGATGTGGAAGCTTTTACAATATTTTTACGAAAACGTGATGTTTTGAAAAGCATTCATCTTTTGAAAATCCATGTCCTACTACTATCAGTAAGAATTTAAATAATTAAAATCTCAAATTAAAAATTTAAAAATTTAAAGAGGCCTTATTACAAAACAAATACCCAAATTAAATTATTATAAATAAAAGTCCAATATAGAAGCAGGTGTGGTTGTGTGGCCACTTCCGAGTCCCTCGCAGCACCGATCAGCCTAAGATTGGGGATTACCTATAAGATAAACAGAGGGGTGAGTTTACGAAAACTCAGTGTGTAACCCCATATAAGAAAATAACCAATCATGCAAGTGCAGTTTGGGCCTAAGCCCCAATCAATAACAGTTCAGCTCAGCTTTAGCCCATTACAATATCAGTATCAATGTGGGCCTTATCCCAATACAGTATCAGTAACAGTTCAAACATGCAATCAGAAATCCTACCCAACCAGCCTCTACACTCCACTCCGTTCAGCCCAACACTCCATGTGTGGATAAAATCACCCACCCATCCCTACACTCCAAAATTAGCGGCGATTGCGGCACTAAACAGTATTTGTAGCAGAGCTGCCAATACAGTATACTTACTCCAATCATAATAATCCCATCCTATGCAACATATCAAACATATATGCAACCTATATATCGTGGCATGCTCATATACAGTCATACATAACATAAAACATACAGTTATTCTATAACATAAGGGCATAACAGTCATTTTACCACATAGGGGCATAACAGTCATTTTACCACATAGGGGCATAACAGTCATTTTACCACATAGGGCATAACAGTCATTTTATATCAGTTTAGGGGTCTAGGTATACTTACCGACCCATCAGTAGGTTCACAGTCATCTCGGATAACTCATGCAACCTTAACAGTCAAATAGTGAAAATGGGCCTAAGGCCCATAATGCGGGCCCAGTGGGCCCACACGCTTGTGTGGCCCACATTGCCCAGAATTGGTCTCAGTCATGAAAATTACACAGTTTGGCCCAATTTCCTCCACACGTCGTGTGGTTTACTCGTGTGGGGCCCATAAGACCGTTGGGCCCACAGGAACCATTTTGGCCCAAAACGGCCTAAGACCACGAAATCACTCATGGTGGCCTCAACAGTCTAATGCCCACGTTTCATGCGTTTGGTTTACCACACGAGCGAGCACATGCTCGTGTAGCATCAATTGCCATATTTTCCTGCTTTTGCCGGTTTACGATTTGGGGAGTGTTACACACCTTGTTTCTGTTTGTTGAGAAAACTGCCCACACCTTTGAAACCTACACTTGATCAACAATTCCCAATTAATCATTTAAAAATTACTTAATTGAATACACACAAGATCCCAATCGTTAAACTCATACCACATTACCTTCGATAGAGTAAAGAGGGAAGTTTCGCCTACCCAACCGTTGATTACAAACCTTCTACCCTTCGACAGGTTCCTAGGAACAAACCAAAAATGGGTAAGTACTTAATCGACTAGCAAAAAGATAACATTATACCATTACACTTACCAACAACGCGAGGAAGAGAACCAACTACGCAGTGTAAGACCTAACAGCAAATAGAATGCTTACCAGAAATCAGAGAAGGGCACACGGCCGGTCTCAAGAGAAATGAAAGGTTCGACAACCAGGAAATAAAAAGGAAAAGATGAAAGAAAGGAGAGATTCGGCCAAGGGAAACTATGTGGAAAATGTTTGCTCACTACATAGAAAGAGTAGAAGAAATCAAACCAATAGTCGGCAATGAAGGAGGGAGAAGAGTTTGTTGTGAAAAAGGTAGAACAAAACTAAGTCGGCAAAAGAGAGAAAATAGAAAGGGAGCACTAAGAGTAATTTCGGCCAAAGAAAGGTTGTTAAAAATGTAAAACAGAAAAAAAACCCGAAACCCCTACCACAATCGGCCTACAGCAAAAGAGGAGAAACAGATGCAAAGCAGAACTCGAAAATGAGGAATATCCCCCTTCTGGCCGAATTCATGAGTGCCCACAGCCCAAATTCGGCACAACTCTCCCTCTCCCCTCACTTCCCTTGATTTTCTCCTAAAATCCCTCCTCAAATCTCTCCACCTGATCACACCTCCCCTCAACCACTCAATTCGAATTCTCCTCAACCACATCAGTGTTTCAGTCAAACTCCAACTCCTCCCATGGCATAGCAGCAAAATAAATACTCCTTGCCTCCACCAGGATTCGAACCTCAATCCACTGGCATAGGTAACAAACCACTTACCCCCTAGACTAGTAGGCTTTTTATGTCATGCTTTACCCACAATAATTGATAAGCCTACTAACAATAGGCAAGGGTTTTAGGGTTTAGGGTTTAGGGTTTAGGGTGCAAATCGGGATTATCTTTGCGACTGTCAAAGGGAATTCGGCTTTTGGGAGCAAATCGACATCTAAACGGATTTATTCTATTATTTTGTTTTTCTATTTAATTTTCTGCTTTGCATGTTAAATATGAAATTAGGGATAATTGCACCTAGATCCATGAGTGGCTAGTTTCCTTTGGGATATTAACAAATAGATATGGGAATAATTAACGAACGAATTAGGGTTTGAATCCGAGTTAGTTGGTTTGAATTATGTGCAATTAAACCCTAAGATTGACAACCCTAGAAAGTAATTTAGGATAAACAAGACCGAAAGATAAGTTTACCGAAGAAATCATAATTTATCCCGGTTAAGAAAATGAGGTCGAGAGATAAGCGTGTATTGGTCGATTAGTTAATTAGTTAGAGGGCAAGAGATAATAACTAGTTAATTAATAGCTAATTCAATAAAACCCGAGTTCTGAAGTTAATTAGGAACACTGAAGTGATGTAATCTCCTACCCAATTTATTGGTTAATGTAGAAAATTAATCTTAGTTTAATTCAACCTTCCTTGGGTACGATCCTCAAAATACTTCCTGGAGTGTTTCATTGTAACACTTTTCTATATTATAAATTGTCCCATATACTTGTGAATGCCGCTGCTATGTTGTTTATCTTTTCAATGTAGTATTTCTAGTCCAAACGTTCGCACGTTTGGTGGCAGTCAATGATCTCTATGAATAAGTTGTGGGTGCAATTTATTTGTACTCAAATATACCCTACTGTGAATGGTTCTATCATCACCACCTTTTTAACTACTATGTTATACACTGTTTTGCAGAAGGAAAAGCTCTGTGTTGGAACGTGGATATATAAGAGCATAAATCATTGTATTAAAGAAGAGAAACCGAGGCTACTCTTTTCGCATCTCATAACAACCCTATATAAAAAGGAAAAGGTCCCTATGGGCAAGTCTGAACTGTTGTTGCGCCAACAATGAATTCAATCGGAAACTCCATTTATAAATAACCCCTCGCATCGCATCACAAACAAGTCATCAAATGGAATAAAAAAAGCAAACACAACGAAAGAAGACCCACAATCTCAGAAAATAAAAAGGGTAGTAAAAGTAGGCAAAATCGGGATAGCAACCATATTCTTGATTCTAAATGGAAGTATGATGGATGAAAGAGAAGGGGTCATTATACGAGGATTATGCACGGAGACACGGCTTGAGGATGCCACAACTCCCACCAATCAAATATGGGACAGTACAAGAGAAAAACAACAAGGAAGAGGATCCAGAAGAAAACAACGAGGAGAAAATTAACAACGGCAGAGACATGGAAGAGTCGGAACCAGATTTTGACTAAATTTGTGATTTATTTTTATGTTTCTTTTTATTATATGCATTTTATTTTATTTTGGTACCGTAGTTAATTTTGGATTCGGATGGTTTTATTTTCTTTTATCTTTTAGATTGATTTATTAAAGAAAATCTGTGTTAATTCTATGTAGAAACCTCACACGTTATAAGGCACTACAATTTGGTGCTAAACCAGCATGAGGAGGACCATTCGACTACTCTCAAGGCACTTCCAAGTTAAAATTGAGTAGTCTTTTCTCTTATCTTTTGGTGCACATTAGGAACAATGTGCCAAATAAAGTGTGGGAGGTAATAGAATTTTTTTTCAATTTTTTCAATTACTTGTTTTATTTTTTTAGTAGTTAATTTTAATTTTTGTGTGTTTGTTTATGCTCGAGCTTGTAGGAATACAAATGATTGGTTAGGAGCATGTAAATAGGATTTTGTGTATAAACTATAGATTTCGCTCGATAGTAAATGACTTTAGGTTGTTTAATATTACACTAATTAGTTCGCTTTGTTAAATTGTAAATAGGTGAAAGTGTGTTAAGAATACCAAATGAAAAATAAGTACATAAAAAGTGTAACAACCCATTTTCGATAAAATCGAAACAGTGGTTTCAGGACCACAGATCCTAGTCCAGAAAGAAAAAATTATTTTAATACTATTTTATGATCTACAGTATGATAATAATATTGTGTGAAAATTTCGTAAAGAAATTTTATCGATTACATGTTTAATTTGATAAATGACCAAATTGTACAAAGTGCAAAAGTTGAGTTCTAATAGCTAAAGGGATTAAATAGCTATAGAACTTTAAATTGGTGGTCCTTATATGGTAATTAGACCATTAAAAATGCTTAGATGTTAAGGATAATGATTCATCCATGGAAAATAAAATTAAAAAAAAGGATGAAATTGGAAAGATGAAAAATAAAAGGTAATAAATTAATTAAATAACAAAATATCATCATTTTATGTCATCTTCTTCCCCAAAATACATGGAAACCCTAGGAAAGAGAAAGCAAGCTTTCTTGGCTCAATTGGGTATACAATCTTGTCCCGTTTTTTGTAATTTTTATATTTTCGTGATCGGGATAACTTAATCTATCTATTTTGGGGGTTAATTTGTAAAATTATCAAAGTGTGAAAATTTTTCCATGGATAAATATGCTGAAAATTTGAAATTTATGGTAGAATATGAAAGGTTGTTGATAGATAAACAACTTTTACAAAGTGAATTTTGATGAAAACGTGATTTAGGGACTAAATTGAAAAGTCATAAAATTCATGAAAATTTTTTGAATTTTATGAAATACATGGGCTGTAAATGTTACATGTAAAAATTGACTAGGCTTGGAACAAGGATTAAATTGCATGAATTTCATTTTCCGAGCCTAGAGACGAAATCGTCATTAATTAAAAGTTTAGGGGCAAATCAGTAATTTTGCCTAAGATATGAATTAGACTGAATTGAGTTTAAATTGTATTAAATTGATGTTAAATTTACTCGTTTAGATCCGGATAGACTAAATTTTATGTACACGAACATTTGTCGAGGTAAGCTCGTGTAACTAAATTGTGTATATTTATATACTTGAATTAAATGTTGTGTGCAAGTGAATTGTACAAATATTATATATATATATATATGACATTGAAGACATATCCGAAAAAATCTGATAAATGATAATGCTCGATAAATAATAAATGATAAAAATGTTACTTTTATGCTTGAAATGAATGTGGAATGTGTTTATTTGAATTATATGAATATTATAGACGTATGAAATAATCACATTCCTGATAATGCCTGAAAAATGTTAAACCCCGTTTGAATAAATGAAAGTCGATGGATACGTGATTTCCCGTAATGAATATAGTCCTGCATATCTTGCAAACGGGATTTAGCTCGGACGAGTAATCCTGATAAAATCCCTCTCGAGCATCCTGATATATAGTACCTGCGAGCATCCTAATCGGTAGTGATTTAGCATGTGTTGCGCACTACCGTAGCTCTCTGTGAGCGTCCTGTTATGCGATCGGTTGTGATCTAGCCTATGTTGCAGACACAAACGCAGCTCTTTGTGAGCAAGCCTGATAAGCTCTTCGTGAGTTACCTAAAGTTGTTTGTGAACTTCCTGATTGTGGCTCTTGTGAGCACTCCTGATTTAGCTTGGATAAGCTTCCTGTTACATGGCTCATCTGAGTATCCTGATATATGGCTCGAGAATGTGCTCCCTTGTTATGTGCCCTAATGGGTACCCCTAAATGTGAACTGACTGATCCTGATTTGTACACCTCGAGTGTAGTACCTGTGTATCCATCGATATTTCAGATAAATTCAAAGGGATAAATCTTGACATGAGAGTATATGATTAAGAAATGAGTTATTACACGTATCTGCCTAAAATACATGAAAATGATGATACATGATATATGGAAATATGAGATGATAATATATGTACATGGAATTTATTTGATGATTACGTTCACCCATGATTATAGATTTGTACACCTTGAGTGTACTACTCGTCTAACATTGATATTTCGAATGATTTAATGAGTAAAGTTTCGACATGAAATAATCTGAACTCAAGAAAAATTATTATGAATATGTACTTGAAATACAAATTTATGATTTATACATGTTATATGAATACGTGATATAGAAAGCAAATATATATATATATGAAAATTTTATTATTGTTGAGCCCATATATGTTTCTTAATGATATTGTGGAATGTATGACTAACAAGGGCAATGAGGATATGTGTAGGGCTTGAGATCAAATTGATTGAATGTGTCTTACATGTTTATCTTAAAATAGAATGAATGGTAAGTTAAGTACCATGTTATACGAACTTACTAAGCATTATATGCTTACTCTACTTGATTTCCCTATTTTATAGTAAATCGAAAGCTCGTTGGGTTGAAAGCTTGGCGGAGATCACTCGCACTATCCATCGGCGCATTTCGGCATATATGGTAAATCAATTATGGTTATAATGGCATGTATAGGTTAATTGGCTATATTGGCATGTAAATGTAAATGGTTATTGTAATCTAGCCATTGGAATGGCTAGTGATGATTATGTTTTGGTATATATATATATATATATTAAGATTATTTCATGGTGATAACATAAGTGTTTATTATTGATTGATTGAGATAGGTTAAACGAGTATGCCTATAAAAGGTAAGATTAAAAGCATGAATGCATGTAATAATATATCATGTTAGATGATAAAATTAGCTTGGTCATCATACTTGAATTGGTTGATATATGTGTGTAAGTGATTTAGCAAGTTGATGGCAAGGTTTGGGTGAGAAATAAGGCTAGGAAATGGTCTTATTTTGTCCACACGGGTAGACACACGGGCGTGTGTCTTGACCGTGTGTGACACACGGCCTGGCACATAGGCATGTGGTTTGGCTGTGTGTCCCCTGCATCTTAAAATTTAGAAACAGAATGCTCAGAATTTGGCACACGGGCAAATACACGGGCTTGTGTCTCAGTCGTGTGTGTTACACGACCTAGAACACGGGCATGTGTCTTGGCCATGTGAAACCTGCACCTTAATGTTTTGCTATCAGAGAGTTACATGGGCTAGGGACTCGGCCGTGTGACCTATTTCATACACCACACGGCCGAAGACATGAGTGTGTCACTTGGCCGTGTGAGCCACACGGCCTATCCACATAGGCGTATGACCTCTGTGTATGAGAGAAATTGTTAAATTTTGCGAAAAATTTCCTAAGCTCCCGATTTAGTCCCAACTTGATTCCAACGTTTATAATAGGCCTCGAGGGTCCATTCAAGGGACAATATGACTAGTTTCGAAAATGAACAGTATTTAACATGAATTATCTGTAATTATTCTGTAAACTTCGATAATACTCTGTAACCTTGTTCCGACAACAGATACGAGTTAGGGGTGTTACAAAAAGCATATATGTTTTTTTGAATTATAGGTTGTCAGAATGTTAAAATTCAGTTAATTGAATCCATGTATCAAATTACCTAAGGATGACCTAAGGCATTGCTTGGTCACCACTAGAGCCAAAAACTAACTCTATGTATAAATTCCCTAATACCTTATTTTGGGCACAAATCCATTTTCTTGATGAACCGTGAACGAAACCATGAGCCTAATATATAATATTTTGATCCTTTCTTTTTGGTCCCAACACAAACTTAGACGTCGAGCCATTGATATTGAGGGTTAGGTAGATACATAAAGGAGGTCTCAAAATAAGAAAAATTGTGAGTAAAAACTAAGGAGCGGTATAGTGTAATGAGTGCATAATTCTTGCAAGCTTGTACGTTAATGAAAATATCGAGTGAACAAAAGCATTGTGAGGGTTAAAAGCAAAGTGAAAGTTATAAAAGAATAGAACGAATAAAAGAAAAGTGGTTGAAACGAGAGTGAAATAGAGAAGTTTGAATAAAAAGAAAAATTTCTGCTCATTTTTGAACAAAAATCCACTAAGTTGATTATACTCATTAACACTATATTGTGACTTTAAAATAGAGAGATAATGAAGGCAAGAGATGTGGATATAAGGTGGTGAGCTAAATGACATAATTGGGGTAGCATTGGGATCAATATAATGTGTCAAATTATTTCCATGCTTAAACCATTTTGTATAGTCGGTTCTTCAATTTCGAACCAACCTAAGCCGCAGAACATTACAAGTCAAAAAGTCCTATGTGACCTGAGTGATATGTCTTATGGATGAAAATTAAACTGAATGTTGATAATTCTTGCCACTTGTATTCTCCAAACATAAATGTGTACTTGTGTATTTTGTTTAGATGGAATAATATGCTTGACATTCTTTATTTATTTATTTATTTATTTATTTATTTATTTATTTATTTACTTTGTAACCTAGTGAACTAACGTGTGAGATATTGAAAATTGGAAGTCACGTACACATCGTGCTAGAATTACAAGTTTCGTCACATTGTCTCATTTATAATGTTTCGAACTAATCCCGTGTATGAAGCATGCTCAAGCACCGTTTAGTCGTTTTATTTTCTTATTGTTTTTTGTTTTGTTGCTTGAGGACAAGCCATGAGTTAAGTGTGAGGGAGTTTGATATTCAACACTTAAAGATCTTGTTTTCTAGTTGTTTTAGATTATTTTGTTATGTTTTCCGTTTTAAGCAGTTTATGTTCAATTTTAGTAAAATAAGCTTTTTTACGCATATTTTGGCTATGGAATGACCTAATGGGCCAATACGAGCCTAGGGAAGGACTAATTTTGTAACACCCAAACTCGGCACATGCGTTAAGGCCAGATCTGACATGTCACATGAGAAAAATACTATTAAGTCCTTTTTCATTTGTACATAAATAGATTTAGATTTAAAAATCAATTAAAACAACTCCCATTTAAAAATTTTTGATAAAGTGTTATTGAATAAAAGGTTGATTGATAAATCGATAGATTTGATATATAAAAATCTTATGAACCGTGACTTTGAAAATATCGTTAATAGTTCGAGAAGAATTTGAAAAAAAGTGTTGATGAAAATTTTTAAGAGAAATTTCCGAGTTAAAATATATTTATGAAAGTTCATTATGAAACCCTTTTTGTATATCCATTTTAAGAAAACGCTTATTTAAATTTTTAGAAAAAAAATCTCAATTTGAAGTAATTAGAGCAAATTATAAATTCGTCAAACAATAAACAAAACAAAAATTAATCCAGAGGCCTTATTACAACTTTAACTCAAAATAGCAAAGTAAGTAAAGTACTAAAAGAAATCCAAATTCCAAATTAAACCGTTTTTGTAGTATGGCCTCCACCGAGTCATCCATGGCCCAAGTCTCCATCACTGATCATTACCTGAAAGGGGTAAGGAAAAACGAGGTGAGTTACTAGAACTCAGTGTATAAACCCCTTACCGTTATCCACTGGGCCAAAATCCTATTAAGCAATATTTTGGGCCTAAGCCCATTTACAATAATAATAATGTATCAAATATAACATGTGTATGAAATACAATTCCCAAACCAAACCTAGTAATCCATCCGCTACACACCACCCATACCAACCAACACACCTGTGGGGATCAAGTCAACCCACCACGCCAACACACCAATCATAGGCATTAAGTCATTTATAACAAATTTAATTGTGGAGAAGCCACCAGAATAACAGAATTTACGTGGCATTGCCACTATACAGATTTGTGGCAGAGCCACCAAAACTTCTCTTCAATATTATCCCATCCCATGCAAAATCATGTATATAATGCATAACAATTCATGATTTTTACAATAACAACAGTAATTTATTTGGATATTCATTATCAAAAGTACGGCCCATTATAACAAATTATCAAGTCGGCCCATATAGCAAATTATCAAATCGGCCCATATAGCAAATTATCAAATTGGCCCATTTAGCAAATTATCAAACCAGCCCATATAGCAAATTATCAAATCGGCCCATATAGCAAATTATCAAGTCGGCCCATATAGCAAATTATCGAATCGGCCCATATAGCAAATTATCCAATCGGCCCATATAGCAAATTATCAAATCGGCCCATATAGCAAATTATCCAGTTGGCCCATATAGCAAATTATCAAATCGGCCCATATAGCAAATTATCAAATCGGCCCATATAGCAAATTATATCGATTTGGCCCATTAGGGGCGTTTTAGTAATCTTTCACGGTGTTAATACCGACTTTTTTCAATTTTATCAAAATAGTGAGATCTAAGCCAATTTTCCCGGTTTCACCATAATACGATTTTAGTCAAGCGATTTACTACCAATATGGCATTAATCTTTAACCCACAGAAAACAGTGTGAGATTACACACCTGATTACGGTAAGCACTAAGCTTTCTTGATCGTCGACACCTAAAATATTATAACGCTTGATTAGTCGACATACGCGATTTATTAATCAACACTAAAATGAACGATCTACGGTGCTTACCCTTGGAATCGTGAATGACCACGATTTGTTGATTTTCCCCTGTTGACAGTCCACAACCCGGTGGAAAATCCCGAATCGCTGATGCCTCAAAATTGTGAACGACCTCGAATAGTCGATTCTCACCGGATGGGGGTCCACAACCCGATGGAAAGTCCCGAATCGCCGATATCGCCCTTCGCTTGAATTTAGGAGTAGGGATTGCTAATCCGCTCCTTTTGAGATCTCCACTCGACTTTCCTTTTGAATCGTTACCACAAGCCTCCATTCGATTAGAACTTATATAGATCGATATTACGATAAAATATGGTTTGTCAAAAGGGTAAAGATCGGCTTACCACTAATTCCGAGTGATCAACGGTTGGGTAGATCGAGCGATTTAATCCCTATAATTATAATCGGTTAATCATCACTATTCCAATAACATCTTAACGAATAAAGAACGATTTATAGAATCCTTGAAGAACTCCTTACCTTAAAGATTTTTAGGATCGATTCCTAGCGATTATACGATAACTTCGGAAGAATCAAGGTTTCGGCCTTTCACTATATCACTACGAAGAAGAAAAAGATCTTGTTTGAGAGAGAATAAGGTGATGGTCTCAGTCGAAGTGACCATCCCAAACCAAAGCATATATTCGGCATTAAGAGAAAGAAAATAAAAATGCTGTAAAGAACACTTACTGATTGATCAAGGATTGAGTGTAAATACGGATGAGAAGAAAAGATAGAAAAGAGATGAAGGTTAGGTTATAGAAGAAAATGAATATTGATATTCGGCTATGGAGGATAATCAAACAAGAAAATGTGATTTTATGGTGGTATCGATTTAGAGAAGTGGAAAGGTTAGAGGAATAGTTAAAAGAAAATGATGGAAGGTTGGATGGTTGCTAGGTGATTCGGCTATCAAAGGGAGATGAACAAGAGGTGAATGTTTTGACTAAACAAAAGAGAAGAAAAATGCACAATGTGCTAGGAGGTTTCGGCAAAGAAGAAAGAAAAGAAGAAAACTAAACTCACAAAGAGTAGAAATTTTGATAAAATGACACAATTGATGCTAAAGGTATTTTTTTTTTTTACCAAAACAAACTCTATAGTTTTACCAAAACACCAAGAAAAATTCTGATACCTCCCTTTAGCCCCAAAACCGTCCACATGCATGACCATAATGGTCAAAAGTTGGCCAACCACACTTTCCATAACACTTCCCTTGAAAAAGGCCACATGTTCCCCTTACTTCCCCCTTTCTCATGATTTCTTTCCTTACCTTTATCCTTTCCTATTTTCCTTAGCCATCTTGCCAAAAATAAAAAGTTCACCTTGCCTTATTTACATGCTTGGCAGACACTTAGGGAAAGAATGCAAAAATAATAGTCAAAATTTGCACACAATGGGATTTGAACCTCTTCCCTCAAGGTACTTCATGTGGCACCATAACCTCTTTACTAATTGCTCACTTATGCTAGCAATTTACTCTTTTATTTCTATAAGCTTTAAGGTCACTTACTCTATCTCCTTAAAGTGCTAAATGCCAAAATTTTTTACTAGGACCAAATAAACCCTGAGCCTTCTCAGGATCCCCTAAACATACACAATTAATAATTTAACTAGCTTAGTACCAAAAATAATGCAACACATAAAATTCCAAATTTTTGGATGTTACAAATATGTTGACTTAGTGTGTAGGACATTATTTTCAAGATAAGAATGTGAAGGACAACAGTAGCATCACGACACCAACATGTGGTGTTGCAATACCGCACTTTGAAGCCAATGAAGTCACCCATGAAGTACAGTGTCGCAACACCGGTCCTTTGTGCCGTGACACCAGAGGGATGAAATGAAAAAATAAGTCAAGGGTGTTTTCGTCTGCACAACACATCTTATTCAACTTTAGGGCTTCTAATTGACCTAGTTATGGGAAAATTTTGGCTATAAATATTGATGTTTAGCCTAAGTTTAAGAGGTTTTGGCTGAATGTGCCGTTTTAGATTAGATTTTTTGAAATTTATTTTCATTTTTAGTTTTATTTCAATTTTATCCTTTTATTCAAAAATAGAAATTCTTTTCCTTTATTCTAACTTGGATTCAATTTGGATCCAAGTTTTTGTTTATTGAGTTTTTATTAATTTCTTTTTGTTTTTCAATTGCAATCGACATTATCTTCACAACTATCAAAGGAATTTCGGCTTTCACGCACAAATTGATACCAAAATAGATTAATTTCTTTATTCCCTTTTTTTATTTAATTATTTTCATTTCTTGTTTAATATTAAATTAGGGATAATTGCATCTAGATCCATGAGCGGCTAATGTCCTTAGGAGATTAATGATCGAAGGTGGGAATAATTAATAGAATAATTAGGGTTTGTTTCTGAATTAGTTGCTTTAAATTATATGTGATTAAACCCTAAGATTGAAGACCCTTAGAAGTAATTTAGCATGAACGAGGTCAAAAGATAAGTTTACCAAGTAAATCATAATTTATCTTGGTCAAGAAAGTGAGGTCGAAAGATAAATGAGTATTAGTCGATTAATTAATTAGTTAGAGGCTGAAAGGTAATAACTGGGTAGTTAATAGTTAATTCGATAAAACCCGAATTCTGAAGTTAATTAGGAACATTGATGTGAGTTAATCTTCTACTTAAAGTAATTGGGTTAATTTTGATTGTTAACTTGTCTTCTTTAGTTTTATTAATTTATGCTATTTTCATTGCTTAAATTCAATTTGGTTTTTCATAATACAATTTTAGGTTATTATTTTTTAGCCCTATTACTGTAGAAAAGAGAATTTTAGTTTAATTCAACCTCCCTTGGGCACGATCCTCAAAATACTTCCCAGGGTGTTTCATTGTAACACTTTACTATATTACAATTTGACTTGTATACTTGTGGATACCGCTGCTTTATTAATTATATTTTTGCTGTAGTATTTCAAGTCCAAAAGATCACACGTCTGGCGACGATCAATTATATAACATATTGTAATTATAAATTAAAGTTAATAGTATATATTAATAGTTGAATTGAATTACAATTGAGATCATAATTGCTCCAACAATGAATGTGGAATCTCGTAGCTCGGACCCAGCGATCAGGTTGGGTTCGTTACAATGTTGACCCATTGTCTCCTTTATTTGATAAGAGCACCATTCATTATGAATCTGTTTGAATGGTCTTAAGATAGGCCACTTTATATCCTATCCCTCAATGGGGGGCAATTGTTATACCCCCTACCCTTGTGATGATACGTGGCAACACAAAGGACGACCTGGCAAGAGCGCAAGCAGGCACCCCTAATAGGTGTGACCCATGGGTGGCCCTTTGTTTCATACCTTTTATGATGACCCTCTATGAATTTATTCTTGACTAACCATTCGTGAATCCTACCCAAGCCAACTAAGAGGCTATCTATAATAAGCCACATGCTACGGGCCCTTCGTAGGGACCATTAAGAGACCACTAAGGCATAACAAACCCAGGAAGGAGAATGTTAGAGTAGAACCATATAGTACAATGCATGGCAACAACTGACATGCAAACGGACTTGCCACCTAAACGACTAAGTAGGCCGACCTACCACCCATACTGTTGGTGACATGACACTACCGGACAAAGGACCTCCCCCTAGACGTACCCTAAAGCATAAAGAGTTAGAGATTCTTCTTCTTCTTCAAAAAAGCCCTAAACATTTCCCTTTTTTATCCCCTACCTTCTCCTCTCTTCCCTTCTCTTCCTTCAACCTCATATTTCAACTCTCCGCCTATCACATGTGGACTGGCCTTCCAATCACAACTACCTTTTCTCCAACTCTCCCTTGTTGATTCCCTGTATCTACACTCATATTTCATTTACAATTTTAATTTTAACTTTTAGTTTCAAAATCTCTCTTTTAACTTTTATATATAATTTGGCTTAGTGAAGGATGACATCTATTTAAAGATCCCATTACAATGAGATCCCGTGAAATTCTTTTAAAGCAAAGGTTGAAATAAAAAGGGAGAAAAAAATATCAATCCATCGTTGACCATGACAAGTAAGATTTTGCATTAAGAAATTTGAGTTGACCCTTTAATCAATTCAACCAGTTTCAACACTAAAGAATGAGAGAAACTAATTTCAAGCTACATATTCGGCAATTGATTTAACAAGTTCTAGGTCACCAACACGATTTTCTAGTTTTCTGACATAGCTTGATCAAATAGCTACAATCTTCTCATTTTTGTCTTTTAACAACAACCATTGATTTTAAAAAAAAAAAAAATCTGACAGGATCTCACTGTAATAGTATCTCACTTTAAATGTTACTTTAATGAAGAAATAGAATTTTTAAATAGGATTTAACACCCAAAATTTATGGAGATTAGCCAATACGAGAATGGTTAAGTATGGGATGGCTCAAAGTTTAGTAAAAAAAGATGAACTCTTTTAAGAAGATATAAGGGATGATATTTGGAAAATAAACTATTTTCTTTACTCTATAATCTAGATATTCCATGGTAGCTCCAAAGGGCTATTGGTTATTCATTCTTAGATAGTGCAATGACACATGAGATAAACATGCAGAGTATTGCATTTGCTCGAGCGATTGATGAAAGAAGAGGCAAGAGGACTCCTTTGGAAAACAGTTATAGAAAGAAGTCTCAAGTTCTGAAATGTCTTTTAGTATAGGGTGGTCCAAGTGCCCTTAATCAGGGCAACAGATTAGAGTATTCATAATTGCTTTTGGACCCTATGTATAGTATAGACGTTAAAACATACTTTCCTTAGTAAAACCTAGTGATGTCTAAGGCATTTACTCATCTCCAAAACACCTTGATTTGTTTGATAAAAGGAGAAAGGAAAACGTAAATTTTGTTGGAGTAAAGTATTCGTAATTAATGTTTGCATCATCCGCATCTTGTCGTCTTCCTTGATTACAAAATCCACATGTTGGCTTTTCTATGGCATCTTAGAAAGCAGTTTGACAAATCTATTTATTTGCACACATCATATCACATTCGTAAATTTCCATAGGTAGACTTATTTAATTAAGCCGTAATCTAAACAAGGAGATTCGCTAACGTGTAGTGTTCAATGAACTCTCACCAAAATAGGAACTGAGCCTACGAAATAAACAGACAGGTCAAAGTATGAACATAGTATCGGAGATGACATGTCAACAAGCTAAGGTATACTTTTGTGAGTATTATTTTCCCCAATTCCACTTTATTGAAGTACAAAAAATCGAGGGCGGAAAACCAAAAGAAAGATGGCATACATGTGAAAATTTGGGACCCTTTGAAGACAATAAATATGATTTTGAGCTTTGCATTTAGAAAATAGAAATGGGCAAACCCTGAATTTTACTATAGGTTGAAGCTTACATAAAAGGGGACTTACTAAAATATACCAAAATTAAAAAAATTACAGAAAAGGGCCATTTCCCCCCAAAATGCGTCCACGTCAACGCTCCCTCAAGGACGCGCTTTGCTGATGTGGCACAAAGCGCTCCCTCAAGGGAGCGCTTTCTCGGTGCAACGGTCAAATATTTTTTTGATCGTTGGAGGCCCAATGGTAAAACAAAAGCCTATAAAACCCCCCACCCTTTTATTTTTTTTCACAACAAAGTCGTTATTCATTTTTCTCTCAACTTTCTCTCAAATTCTTCTCAAATTTCTCTTAAATTCCTTGAAACTTCCTTTCAAATTTTAGAATAGTCCTTTAATATTTACAAAAAAGCCTTTTTTAAATTTTTTTGAAATATATTTTTTTGATAAATATTAAAATATTCGAAGAAGGAGCAATGGTCGGGAAATTAATTCGTCTCGACAATAAACACATTTCCGTCGATCAAATGACAATGGTAAGTTTTAATTTTAATTTTAATTTTTCAATAATATTTAATATTTTTTAAGTTTATGCAATTTTAATTAAATTTTATTTTATAATTTTTTAAACAGTCCTTAGATTGGGTGTTGCAATGCTATATTCGCAATATGCCTAGTCCGCCATCGCCGTTGATCGAGAATTACCTGCGTGAAACGGGTTTTTGGCACGTGGCCATGATAGGCCGGGGGTGCAAGTTGGACCCGAAGTTAATTGGTGCGTTGATAGAGAGGTGGAGACCCGAGACGCACACTTTCCATCTTCTATGCGGAGAGTGTTCTATCACTCTTGAAGACATGCATTTGCAATTGGGATTGCCGGTGGATGGGTACGTAGTCACCGGGTCCGCAACTTCTGGTGATTGGGCAGTCCTATGCTATGAGCTTTTGGGTGCTATTCTGGATAACATTTACGGAGGTCGGATCGAGATGGGCTGGTTACGAGACACATTCCCGGAGCCGAATAATGGTTCGACCGAAATAGAAAGAATACGGTATGCTTGGGCATACATTCTTGAGATGATTGGAGGCTATTTGATGCCGGACTTGTCACGAAACCTCGTACATCTGAGGTGGCTGCTGAAACTCGTTGATTTTAGAGTAACCGGTGAATTGAGTTGGGGGTCTGCCGTACTAGCAAAATTGTATCGGGAGATGTGCGGGGCGATGTGGCCGAATAAAGCGAAAATCAGAGGTTGCCTATCACTACTGCAATCATGGGCACGGTTTCGATTTTCATTTTTACGTCCTCAAGTCAACCACCGATATATATTCCCACTCATAACGAGGTAAATTTAAAATTAGATTTTACAATTATTACGTATATTTAAAATATAATTGTATGCTAAAAATTTGTTTAATTAGGTGGAACCATTCGGCGAGTTATGTTGGAATACCTACCGAACTTGAAGATATACGGCTTCTATTAGAGCAACGGTCGGAATCACAAGTAAGTATTAAATAAAATATATTTTTGTAATAAAATAGTCGTTTTGTGTTTCGTATTTCGTATTTAGAATTTAGTATTTCGTATTTAGTATTTAGTATTATGTATATAACTAATATTTTTATCATGTTAATATAGTTTCAATGGACACCATACGAGGATCCGACAATTCGGGCAGTAATTCCGGAGTTCTTTCAAAATTCGAACATTTGGCATGTGAAGGTCCCATTGATCAACTATGCCACCATGGAGATGCACCAGTCAGATCGGGTTCTGCGTCAATTTGGATTCCGACAACCAATTCCCGTGGCACTTGAGGTGCTTGATGATGAGCACAAAGTCGACTTAAGGCAGTTGCACACGGATTGGCCAAGATTTTGGTCAGCATATATCAAAATGTGGGAGAACCGGTATGATTATATACCTACTTGGGAACCGATCATCGTTCCTGAGTTAGAGTGTGTGCCGGAATACATGCCATGGTTTAGGATCCATGGCAAGCCATATTTATTGTCGGAAGAGGAGAGGCGATGGTAACTTCGTGAACAAAGGGAACGACGGGGCCCTTTAAATCCAAAGAGAAGGGGTGATGAGACGGGACCATTAACAGCGCTGACACAGTCACGGGGCCCATCAACAGTGCCCACACAGTCACTGGGCCCAACACTTCAGCCGACGACACCGACATCACAGTCTTTTCAGATTATGCCAGGTGCATACCCTAGCCCTTATATGTATCCTAAACCTTATATGTTTCCTTTTCTCAGTCCCACTGCAGGTTGGAATGCATGGCCCGGTTCAAGTCCGTTTCCGACTACTCCGACTGGCCAGCCGATCTTGAGGCCGCCGTCACATGAGGGGTCACATGAGGCGCCGTTGAGGAGCTCTTCTTTTTACCAGTCTCCTTCGCCTTATGGGATTCAGACACCCTCGCCATGGTTTATGCAAACACCTCCGCAGTCATTATTTTATCAAGGTGGGTCATCCTCCCAACACCCACAACCAGACCCCCTGCCGGAGGAACCAGAATCCCCACCTGAGGTTCCACAACCCCCACCGGAAGCTAGAAGAAGGAGGAGTCCATCGCGTAACCGTCGACCACCCCCATGTGGCACTGATTCCGACCGACACCAGCATTGATTCCGACCGCCTTTTTTTATTTTTTATTGTAATTTACTTTTTTATTTTTTTAATAAAATAAAAGTTGTTTTTTATTTTTTTATTGTAATTTAATTTTTTTATTTTTTCTAATAAAATAAAAGTTATTTATTTTTTATTGTAATTTAATTTTAATATCTTTAATAAAACAAAAGTTATTTTTTTATTTTTTTATTGTAATTTAATTTAATTTTAATATCTTTAATAAAAATTATTTATTTTTTATTGTAATTTAATTTTAATATCTTTAATAAAAAAATTGTTTATTTTTTTATTATAATTTAATTTTTATATATTTAATAAAATAAAAGTCCAAGATTTTTTTATTGTAATTTTTTATTGTATTTTTTTTTGTTTTGCAAATTAGTCATTCTACAAAAGTTCACCGTTGTCATTAAAAAATATATAGAATTTACATAGCCACCAAGAGACAAAAAAGCTAAGAAGACTATCAACTATTCCGATTTGGACACGAGCGAGATGTATGGTCTGGGTTCCTACACCATCCGCATAACTTCCGTTGGTTGGTCGTTTCTCGGATATCCATATTGTTATGTATTCTAGTCGAGCAAGGTCGACCTTTTAGTTTGCGCCGCAGTTGTCTATCCGGCAACAGCTTATACGGTGCAAGCGATATAGACGGCCACTTACGGTCATCTGGGACTGGTGGGAATACGTGTCTCTACACATTGTACATGTTTTCTATTTTATACACTTCTCGACATAGCTCATGGGAACAAGACGGAGATTCTGACAAGCCGCAAGTACATGAGCGCATGGGTAACGAAGTGCATCAAATATCCCACAGTCGCAGGTCTTATTTCTCAAGTGTACACGATATTGCCCGCCAACAATACCTTGATTCGGTCTGTCAAACTCCGTCACACGAAACCATAGGTTGTCGCGATCGTGACACACTGTGTGCATGGTGTTGGCTCGTGCCTTCCCCTTGTTAATTTCTCGCAAGACTTTGGCCTTTATAACTCGCTGCTCGCTTCGGAAATAGTGCCGCTAAACAAAAATATGTCTCTCGCACAACCGATGTTATCGGTAAATGACGTGTTCCTTTTAGAATAGAATTTATGCACTCGGCCAAGTTTGAGGTCATATGACCATATCGTAGGCCGCCGTCGTATGCTTGTGTCCACTGTTCGAAAGGAATATTGCATAGGTAGTTTGCACCTTCTTCATTAACTGATCGCAAACTCGCCAACATCTCGTGAAAATGATCCTTATTGATCTCGTACCCTGCCAATATAAGTTGATAGTGAATATTACATACCACTCTTCAATTAAGAATAAATTGAATATTACAAACGAAATTATATTAATAGATATTACATACCCATATTGGCCACTTGCCGTCGTTGACTTGTAGATCGATGTTGCCCGTAGTAGTTGGACGCAACATGCCTTAGGCAATATTGATGGTGTGTGCGATGCCACAGGCTTCCCTGTCGCTCTATTGCGGCTAGTATTCCAGGGCCCCGATCCGATATAACGTATATACCAAGTTGGGGGCAGACATACCTCCTTAATCTAGATATGAAGAAATCCCAGTCATCAGCTGACTCCCCTAGTGTTATTGCAAACGCAATTGGAAAGATTCTCTCACTGTCGTCCTGTGCCACAGCTAGCAATAGCCGATGCGTATATCTACCATACATAAAGGTACCGTCAATTTGTACCAATGGCTTGCAGTATATAAATGCGTCTCGGTATTGCTTAAATGTCCAGAACAGGCGCTTGAACACTTGGCATCCACGGAGCAATCGATCGTTGTAGTACGCCGGTTTCGTTTCAAGGTCTGTTATGCTGCCTGGGACATATCTCTCCAACACCTGACACCACTGTCACACTTTATTATATGAAGCGTCCTACCGACCATGCAACTTTTCCAACGCCTTCTTCTTGGCTATCCAAGTCTTCCGGTAAGAGGGCGTGTACCCCAATTGACTGTGAATATTACAAATTAAGGCCGGCACTGTAGCCTTGGGATCGACCTTTACCGTCAGTATTATTAAGTCAGCCAACATCTCTGAATCCATCTTTGGATGATCTTGTGAAACACCTGTCAACGAAGTACGTTAAATAATGCAACATTACGTAATATTAGTATTATTCAAAAACCTTGAACACCTAGTGATACTGTATCAGCAAGACATGTATGTGGACCTTTGTACTTTTTGATCTCCCACAAGCCTGTCCTTTTCCTCAACAAGGCCATGATTTTCCATGAACATGTATTGTCTTGCACTGCACACTTCGCCTTGTACTTATCGAGCTTGGATTTAACCACGTTGTAGTTAACCCCGTTCTTGATGCTATATTGTTTCAATGCACCAAGAAAAGTATCCTTGTTGGAAAACTCTTTACCAACTTCTAATTCACTCGAATCCAACGACGAACTTGTACGGTCACGCGTTCTGTGTGGTAGTTTAGTAAACTCCAATGCATCGTCTTGAGATAGATCGACATTATGCATGTGGGCTGGAGGTGAGTACGCCCTGAATAGCTTATCTTCTTCTTCTTCATCTGAAACGCCTTCAACATCTTGAGGTGCGGTTGGAACAGGCTCCGGTTCAGAAAATAATGCAACTTTTGCACCATCGGGCCTGGGCTCTCGAGGTGGATCAACATCGGACTCACCATTCGACCCATCATCATCTGCAACGAATGAGGGCCCCTCGCTGGTGGATGTCGTGGGGAGTACATTATCCCTTCTTAAACAACTTTCGTAACGTTCCCAATCATATGTGGATTGCCAACCACTAGAAGTTGATGACATTCCCCAATACATATTTCTAGCATCGAACGTCGAAGGAAGGATATGCATGTCCCATCCACCAACCAAGTGTCGTGCAAGGGTTGTGTTTTCCATACTACCACCAAACACGGGCACTTCTGTATTCTGCCTCCGACTAACAGAGTGTCGGCTTGGGGTCGTGTATTCCTCTCGAACAACAGTAGATGTTGAAGTCGAAGGAAGATCACTTGGCGATGAAAATTGTACATATACCTCAAGATAGGGTGATCCACTAGCAAGATGAGTCTCCACCATTGCCTCCAAGCTCCGAGGACCTTTGATGTCGAATGAGTCATATCTCACCGGATAACTGAAGCGCAAAATCTATACTTAATAGACTAAACTTTCATTGGCGTTGTTCCGAAGATTTTACGCCTAATTCTTTTATGAAGTTCTATCAAATCTATGTTTCGATTAAAACCGAGTCGCACTGTGTTCTCTGATAAAAAAACAACACCATTTTCGGTGTCACAAACCTCACCATCATAGTAAATAACAGCATTCATACATTCACTCATTTTCAGTTTCTATTTTTCTTTTGCCTCAATTTCTGTTATGCAACCTGAGAATGAAATTTGGCTGATTTATAGTCTAAGGATTGCCAGAGACTACTGTAGTAAAAGAGCGTCCACGTGGGAGCTTTTCCAGTACTCTTGCTGACAGTGCATCCTGCTTGAAGTGTTTTGGTCACTATTTGTTCAGAAACGTCTTCTCAAAATTATTTTACCAGAGACTACTGTAGCAAAAGAGTGTCCACGTGGGAGGTTTTTTCAGTATTCTGATTGACAGTGCATCCTGCTTGAAGCGTTTTGGGCACTATTTGTTCAGAAACGTCTTCTCAAAATTATCTTGCCATATACAACTGTAAAAAAATTCAAATAATTTTTATTTTGCTGATATATTTTTTTTCAAAACTCTAAACCTAAAATTATTCTAATTAATTAACCCTAAAATCTAGTCTATTAATTTTCCCCTAAAAATCCTAAACCCTACAACCCTAAAAATCCCTAAACCGTAGCCTTAAAACCCTAAACCCTAAACCCTAACACTAAAAACAGCTAAAAGCCTATCGGGGGGTGGAGGGCAAAAGCGCTCCCTTGAGGGAGCACTTTGTGCCACATCAGTAAAGCGCTTCCTTGAGGGCGTGTTTTTGAGGGAGCGCTTTCCTGGTGCATCCCTCCAAAACGCGCTGACGTGGACGCGTTTTGGGGGGAAATGGCCCTTTTCCGTAAATAATTAAATTTTCGGTCCTTTTCCGTAATTTTTTTTAATTTTGGTATATTTTAGTAAATCCCCCGACATAAAAAGAAGCCAAACCCATAGATTTTTCACTCTATTTTAAAGGTAAACTACACTCATGGTCACTTTTGTTTATTTCATGTTATATTTTAATCATTTATGTTTGAAATATTACATTTTAGTCAGTTACGCTATTGTGTTGTAACATTTTAGTCACTAAGCCCTTAATTATCGTTAACGGTGTAATAGTAAGCTAATGTAGCACATTAAATCATCATTTCAAACAAAAATTTTATGTTAAATTATACAAATGGTCCTCATATTATTTTTATTTTGAGCAAGTTAATTTTTTCTTTTATGTTCATATCAGGAAGTCGAATTGGTAGTGAAGAAATAAGCAGGAAGTCGGAAGACGGAAGCCATCATTTCCTATAATCAAAACCCATAAAACCCATACCATCTGCTAATTATCAAAACCCTCCACTACCACCCATCATCTTCATTTTATCCACTAGCACTTTCACCACCACCATGACCTCCGTTCGACAACATCTCAAAAAATCCCCAACTTTTGGACTACCGAGATCTAATCTTGCTCACAGGCCATTAGATCGGCTCGATTTTCTAATATGTGCTCCTCCATTACCCCTCATTATCTAATCTTTAGCTCTTTGTGATTTTTGGGGCTTATTAATTGTTGTTTACTTGGATTCTTGATTGATTTGAATGTGAGTTTATTTGGTGAAGGAGTTAGTGGATGAAATGAAGATGATGGGTGGTGGTGGAGGGTTTTGATAGTTAGCATATGGTATGGGTTTATGGGTTTTGGTTATAAACAATGATGGCTTTTGACTTCCTACTTTTTTCTTTATTATCAATTCGACTTTATGATACGTTAAAAGAAATGGAGAAAATAGGAAAACAAAAAGAGAAGCAGAAAAGAATGGAAAATAAAGAAAAAAAAGAAAGAGGAAAGTTAAAAGAACATAAAAGAAAAAAATTAAATTGCTCAAAACAAAAAAAAATGAGGATTAATTGTATAATTTAACCTAAAATTTTTGTTTAAAATTATGATTTAACGTATCACGTCAGCTTACCGTTACACCGTTAATAGCAATTAACGGCTCAGTGACTAAAATGTTACAACACGATAATGTAAGTGACTAAAATATAATATTTCAAACAAAAATAACTAAAATGTAACCTGAAATAAATAAAAATCATCATGGGTGTAGTTTGTTTATTTGTTTTTTTTTTAATTGGTCGCATGGGTAACAAATTAGTTGATCTGAAATGGCGTAATGGCATGGGCCCAGGCTCGTTTAATTCCTTTTTCTTTATATCATCATTAAATTTTCTTTTAAAGTCAGAATTCATTGTAGAATTATATAAGCCCCTCGACCACTACTAAATGCCAATCGCTCAAGGCCTCTATCTGTCATGGAAAGACATATATATATATATCAACATTGAGAATGATGCTCACTATTATAACAACTTTGCTATGCTCACTATTATAACAACTTTGCTTAGTTCTTATTCCGTCATGTCTACCACCGCCTCCACTTCCACTTCTTCCTCCACCGGATTTTCATTTCCGGGTTCTCGGAAAAACAAGAAAACTTCAAAAAACAGTGTATCTCCTCAAGAGTCGAAGAAAGCTGGAGATTACTCGGAAGAGATTGGTAATGGGAAGAAGAAAAGGGGCATGATTAGTGAAGATGGTGGTAGTAAGCATCCGATATATCGGGGAGTACGTATACGAAGCTGGGGCAAATGGGTGTCTGAAATCCGAGAGCCAAGGAAGAAATCAAGAATATGGCTGGGAACATACTCCACAGCTGAAATGGCTGCTCGAGCCCACGATGTGGCCGCACTGGCCATTAAAGGCCATAAGGCTTACCTTAATTTCCCTCAACTTGCAAAGGAACTTCCACGCCCTGCAAGTACGTCTCCCAAGGACATCCAAGCAGCCGCTTCCCAAGCAGCTTCTTCAACATTTCTGGAGACAAGACGATGCACCATTGAAGACGAAGCCGAACCAAACCAGGAAGAAATCCCTGTTTCACATTCATCACTCAATTCAGCAGCCTCCGATTACTTACAAGAATCATCAACTTCACTCTTCACCCATGACGACGACACCTTGTTTGATCTGCCTGATCTCATGATTGATTGCTCTTATTCTTCAGCATGGCAAATATGTGCAGTCGATGCTGTGTTCCGGACTGAGGAGCCGTTCGTTTGGGATTACTACTAGGAGAGACGACATTATTTGGGTACATGGAATCTTCATAAATAAATATAAACGATTTAAAAGTAGTGAATTCCATCTTTGTGAGTGTAATTAGTGTTAATACACTTAAGGCCAACTTTTGTTTAGCAAATACAAGCCACCTTGCTATATTCAGTGCCTTATTTAACTTCAAAGCTAAGAGCCAGGTTGCAATATTAAGATACCATATAGTTTATTTAATGGAAGTTTCGACTCAATTGACTCTTAAAAGTATAAAGAGACCAAGTGATTAAGTAATTAGCAACAAAAGCAAATCAAAGATACCCTGTCTATGGAATTGGAAAAAGACCCAAAGAGCCAAATCCATCATATGGTGAATGATTTATTGGCCTACGTTATTGGTGATATAAAGCAGGCAAAATTGAATATGGGGGAATAATTGAGCTAGCGTGACACTACTTTTACATGCCATGGAATCCAAGATAGATTCCCTAGTTGTGTGGACACATTAAGAAGAACCCAGACAAACTTACAGCATATAAATTATACCATATCAACAATTATTGTGAAGTTCAAAATATCCTTCATTTTTTTTTCTTTGGTTGCTATAGGGTATTATGTGCCAAAATATAGGGGCTACTGGCCCCAATATATTAGTTGAATTCACTATTTCTTTGTGACAAATGACATCACCCTTCATTATCTCCTATTTCATATCATTTCAGCCAATTGACTAGGAGACCAAACATAAGCTAAACAGAGAATTATTTAAATACCACGAATTAATTCTACACGGAAATTATTAAAACTAAATTTTATCATACTCATTGAAGAACGAAAATATTTTATATTAAAATTTATATTTATAAAAATTTATTAACAAATGTTTATTAGTGGAGTGATAAGAATTTTTTATATGAATTTATTGGACTTGTGTTCGATTTTCAAATGATTTTTTCAAGTTATTTTATTTGAAGATGATATAAAAGTACGAGAAAATATTGATTACCTTTTAAAGTAAGGATATTTTAATAATTTCACAATTGAATTGGTGTCATCATATATATTATGAAGATATTGTTATCATTTTCTTATTTTTTAAAAAACTAATAAAAAATTTACAAATTTTTTTATTTTAATTTCATACATATTGCATACGTGTTAATACATTAGTTTCAAATTTTACGTTTTATTATTTATTATATAATTTTTGAAGGCACATAAGTATTTTAAATATGTAGTTTTGATAAAAAAAATTAAAATATATATATTTTTTGTTTTAAGAAGTGAGCATCGAGAGCTGGGTTTAAAATATATATATATATATATATATATATATATATTGTTTTAAGAAGTGACCATCGAGAGCTGGGTTTAGTTTTCCATTAATTATACCCAAAATCTTCAAATGCAACAAGGATAAGACAAAGGTAAGAAGTTAAATGACGTAGGAATCTTAGGAGAAAAGAGATTATTTCTAACTCTATCTCAAAAATCCTAAATTAATCATTTAAAAGCGAGATCGGGAAAACTAAAATAAATATTATATGTACAGGGATGATCATGATCTTTGGGTATGTATTAAAAATCACAAATTTGTTTTGGGTCACCCTCTGTTGACCAAAATCACACAGGTTATACAAACCAGAGCTGCCATGAAATTTTGTCGAGAATAAGAAAATGAAACATGGAACATGTGAGAAATGACAGGGAGAATCTAATGACGAGAGTTCCTTAATTATGAAGAACTAAAACTTTAACGATTAGGGTGTAATGGAGAGGGTAGCTAGAAATGAGTAGGGAAGAGTACCAACTATACACAAAAGGGATACAAGTTGAAGAAGAAGACAGAATCCTCCAACCTGATTTTTCTTTCAACCATGTGATATATACTTTGAGAGAAAGAAGCTTTATGTATTGAAAGTTTAAAAGATCAGTAGAAATTGCAGGGGGATATATTAGCTCTTGTTTATGGACATCATCATGAAAACTCACATGCATACCCAGTCCATTCTAAACAACATACTTGGCTCGCAGATCTTTATATCAGCCAATGCTAAACCCTTTTGATAAATAAGTAAAAACATGCTTTGATATGTATAATGATCTTAAATTACACCAAAACTAATTACTACAATAAACTGAAAAGACTCTTATATGATTTTGAGAAATTTGAAGTCATAGCTTAAAATTGTTGAAAATCACCAATCATGTCTGAGCAGTAAACAAGAATTTTTGACCTTGTAATTCATGTTATAACAAGAATCAAGCTAGTTAGATTCCTATGAACGGCCATCTTAATAATTATCTTGTATTTACTTGTTAAAATTAGATCAAAATTCAAATAGATAAAATGACCTATGGACTAAACTATAAAAAATAACAAATAGATATGTCTAATGTAAGAAGAAGGAGATGAATTAAATAGGTATGAAAAAGGACTAAACTTGTGATAGCCAAGTATCTTGATAGTAAATTCACCAAAGCTTAATTAAGTTAGTGGGATTGACTAATCTAGGCCATCCAACACCACTAACAACACTATGGTGGATTTTTTCACCCTTAGATATTTTATAATAACTAGTTTCTAATATTATCATTGCATGTAAATTTATGTATTTAATTTTTAATTAACATATTTTTTATTATTGTTAAATATTATTGATAATTATAATTTTTCTTAGTTTTTAAATAATATATAAATTTGGAACTATATAATAAAAAAATAAACTATAATGTTAATTTGACAAAAATACTTAAAACAACTTGTAGATAATAGAAGTTCATGATAAATTGGAAAAATATTTAAATTAAATTAATAAACGTATTTAATAATAGTGATTAGAAAACAATTGCTAAAATTTGACTTTCTTTTCAAAACAAACTCACAAAATATTTTTCCCTTATGTCAAGCAAATAACAGTTAGATAAAAAAATGATTTTACAAGCATTTGCTTCACATTGTATAAACTTATAGAAATTTTTAAAAAAATAATATCATAATATCATATTACCTCATCATGAATTAATATAATCTTCAATCACTCTCGACGTTATTGTTGTTCAAATATAATTCGGTATTGCCTCTTCGAAGAACCATAGTTTTAATTCTTCATTCCTTTTTTATAATTCTAACTTATTAACATTAAAAGTTTTCATTTTTTTTACTAGTAATTTTTCTTTATGCTACTTGATTAAATATGCCTAATTATCGAATGCTATTTATAAAGCTAAGCCTAAATTTAATTGGTATATAACTCTAATATTAATGAAGTGACAATTAAGATGATTAGAATTCTATTGAAGTAATAATTCTATGTTACATCAATAAACACAACTATTTTTAAAAAAAATAAAATTAACACAACTTTTTACATCAATTTTTTTCCAAACTCATGATTTTATTTATATATTATAGATGAATTGTAATCTTAATTAATGAAGTAAAATAAGTTGGGTAAATGGAGAAGCTTCTCAAATCGTCCTCTCCATTTGGTGAATCCAAGAAAAGAAAAGAAACAAAAAGCATTTCATGGTTTTCTCCTTCCAACTGTAATAGCCCGTTTTTTAATGGTGTAGGAAAACATTGGTTTCAGGACCACAATTATGACGTGTCAGTTTTTAAATATTAAATATTCATGAGGTCATTAGTGTCGTATTAAATTTTGGTTAAGAAATTTTATCGTTTAGGTAGTTAATTAAGTAAAAAAAGAACTAAATCGTAAAAACTGATAAAGTTGTTTGCTATAAATTAAGGTGGTCAAATAGCTATAAAGAGGTGAATCAACGGTCTAGAATGGTAATTAAACCATTATTCTTCATCATGGACGGTAAATGGCATATAATTGTTGATATTTCAATGGAAATAATAAGGGTACAATAGTAATTAGGTTATAAATGAAATTTAAATAAAATAAGATAGAAATTTCTAGTCACCTTCTTCCATACACACTTTCTAAACCGAATACCATTGTTGAAAGAGATGAGAGCTTCGGTTGGTTAGGGTTCTTCTATTCGGTACGTATTTGATACTCATTTTTAGTAATTTTTATGTCTTTGAGCTCGTATTAGCTTAATTTAGCTAACCCGAGGACTAATTTGTAAAACCGTCAAATGTTTTGAATTGTGCCATTGATGAGTTTGAGTTGCTTTTGAAGTTTTATGTTAAATTATTAAGCTTGATTGTTAGATAGGACTATTTTGTGAAGTAATTTTGGATGACTTTAATGTTTAAAGACTAAATTATTGAAATGATAAAATACTTGTACTTGATGTGAAATATTTGCTAACATGGACTTTAATGAGACCCTTTCATATTTGGTTAAGTTTAAATGGGAGTGAAAATGGTTAAATTGCATGTTTTGGGCTTAGGGTGTAACACCCCAAACCCGGCCTAGACGTTATGGCCGAATCTGGCGATATCACATTGAAGTGTTTTTTGAAAACATAATTTCATTGGAAAACTCGTTCTATATTAAAACTCGAGTATGATCATAACGGAAATTTAAGGGTATCTTGTCCATTTAAAACTCAAGTTGATTTTAGCAGTTTGTTGATCAGATTAGTTTGTTACTATATTTAAAACAATGTTTGATGCAGAAGCTTTTATACTATGTTACGAAAACGTGGTGTTTCGAAAAACATTTACCTTTTTAAAACCGCGTCCTACTACTACTCAGATGTAAATTAAAATAAGTAAAATCCCCAAATGAAAAGTTAAACTTAAAGAGGCCTTATTACAAAAACAAATATCCAAATTAAATTTATTGGAAATAAAACTCAAATATAAAAGCGGGTACGGTTGTGTGGCCACCTCCGAATCCCTCGCAGCACCGATCCGCCTAAGACTGGGGATTACCTGTACTGATAAATAGAGGGGTGAGTTTATGAAAACTCTGTGTGTAACCCCATGTAAGCAAATAGCAATGCAATTAAAGTCTAGGCCTAAGCCCAAATCAATAACGGTTCAGTTCAGTTGGGCCTTAGTTCATTACAGTACCAGTATCAGTGTGGGCCTTAGACCATTTCAATGACAGTAACAATTCAGGCATGCAATCAAAAATCCTACCCAACCAGCCACTACACTCCACTTCGTCCAGCCCAATACTCCATGTGGGGATAAACCACCCACCCATCCCTACACTCCAAAAATTAGCACCGGTTGCGGCACTAAACAGTATTGCAGCAGAGCTGCCAGTACAGTACACTTCCTACAATCATAATAATCCCATCTCATACAACATATCACATATGTATGCAACATATATATATCGTGGCATGCTCATATATAGTCATACATGATATAAGGCATACAGTCATATTATATCATAAGGGCATGATAGTCATTTTAAGTCATAGGGGGCATAGCAGTTATTTCCTCAATTTAGGGTCTAGGTATACTTACCGACCCATCAATAGCTCCACGGCCATCTTGGGCGACCCGTGCAACCTTAACAGTCAAACAGTAAAAATAGGCCCAAGGCCCATAATGCGGGCCCATGTGGGCCTACTTGCTCGAGTGGCCCACATAGCCCAGAATTGGTCTCAGTCATGTAAATTACACAACTTAGTCTAGTATTCCCCATACATCCGTGTGGTTTACCCGTGTGGGGCCCATAAGCCCATTAGGCCTACATGGCCCATTTCAGCCCAACATGGCCCAAAACGGCCTAAGACCACGAAATCACTCATGGTGGCCTCAATAGTCCAACGCCCACGTTTTATGCATTCAGATTACCACACGAGCAAGCGTATGCTCGTATTGCGTCAATTGTTATATTTTTCCAGCTTTTGTCGGTTTACGATTTGGGCAGTGTTTACACACCTGGTTTCTATTTGTTGAGAGAACCGCTCACACCTTGAAACCTACACTTGACCAACAATCCCCATTAGTCATTTAAACATTTACTCAATTGTATTCACACAAGTTATCCCAATCGTTAACTCACAACAACCCTACCTTCGATCGAGTGAAGAGGGAAGTTTCGCCTACCCAAACGTTAATTACAAACCTTCAACCCTTCGGAAAGTTCCTAGGCACCAACCAAAAATGGGTAAGCACTTTAGTCAATAGGTAATAAGATAACAATTTATTATCTACATTTACAAACAACGCGAGAAGGGTACCCACTAAGAAGTGTAAGACTATCGGCAAATAGAGAATGATAACCAGAACAGTAGAGAAGGGAAAACAGTCAACTGCAAAGGAAAGAAATAAATCACCAAAAAGAAATGAAAGGGGAAGGATGAGAAAAAGTAAGAAGATTCGGCCAAGGGAAAAAGAAAGCGTTTGCTCACCTTTTTCAGAAGAGTAGTATTCTGGGAAGTCGAGAGGGAGAACACAGGAACACTAATTCGGCAGGAGCAGTAAGAACAGAACCGACACAATGAGGGTAAAAAGAGAAGAGATTTGGCAAGGAAGGAACAACAGCGAGCATTAGAAATATTTTGGGAAAAGAAACGAAGAAGAGGCAATGAGAGGAAGAAGGTATATTCGGCCAAAATAGTTGTCAAATACAAAAGAACAAAAGAACCCGAAAACCCCTAACACATTCGGCTTCAAGCAAAAGAGAGAAAATACCAATACGAAAAAAAACTGGAAATGAGGAGAAGAGGTTTCGGCAGAGGGAACAACACATACCAAGCAAAACCGAAAATGAGAAGCACCCTTCTAGCCGAATTCTTTGAGTGCCCACAGTCTAATTTCAGCACAACTCTTCCTCTCCCCTCACTTCCCTTGATTTTCTCCTAAAATCCCTCCTCAAATCTCTCCACCTGATCACACCTCCCCTCAACCACTCAATTTGAATTCTCCTCAACCACTTCAGTGTTTCAGTCAACTCCAACACCTCCCACGACACAGCAACAAAAAAATACTCCCTTACCTCCACCAATATTTGAGCCTCAGTCCTCTGGCATAGGTAACACGCCACTTACCCCCTAGACCAGCAGACTTTTTATGTCTTGCTTTACACACAATAATTTAAAAGCCTACTAACTATAAGCAAGGGTTTATTCCCCAAAAACAGAACTTTTTGCACAAGCCCAGGCTTGAACCCAGGACTTCTCAGACACTCCCAAACACACCCAAATCACTTAATCACTGAAGCAAACAAGTATTTATGTAACAAACATGAAAAAAATAAATACTTGTATTTTTGGGGCGTTACATAGGGACTAAATTGTATAAAAGTAAAAAGTTGAGGGTAATTTTGTAAAATGTCAAAAAGGACTTAATTGCATAAAATAAGTTAATTTTTTTGTTGGATTAGTTAATTGAATGAAATTATTATTCTTGATCAAGAACGTGTTGATAACTGAGGAAAAGACAAAGTAGCTGAGTATTCCCTGTACTTTGGTTGTTACTGTAGATTAGTTCAGTAAGTTCGTTCGATTTAATTTCAGTACAATCTAACTTTTTTTTTGTGTAGGAACTTTGATATTGAATGTTGGGTTGTTAAACTACTGCTTTTAAACGGAACATGAGATAGTGAGTTATTCAAAAAATTTTTGTGATGAAATACTTTGTACGAATGAACGTAGGATAAAGTACGATTGGCATGCCAATAGGTTATTTCGTGCATGGTATAGGATTGATCTAAGCAGTGGAGATGACTTCTGTAGATTCTTTGTTCACTGGATATACCAAAGTCCTGCATTTATTGTGGACTATCGTGTTATATTACAGTGTACTCTGGTGTGTTGGCTAATCTGACTCATACGAGCATTCTGGTGTGTTGGTTGGTCTAGTTCATTTGAGCATCTCATAGCCAACAATGAACTTTAATAGCCAATTTGAGAAAAATCCTTAGGGTTCTAGTGGAATTGAGAGAGTAAAATTATATAAGAGAAAGATCTCTTTCCTTTGGAAGTAAAATTAGTAAGCAAGAAGCTTCTATAGCCTTAGGTACAGTTTGGACAAGGGTCTAAAGAAGAGGTGAGAAGCACATTCAAGTTTGAGAATTCTTGGTAGTTTAGTATAGTATCTAGAAGTAAATTTATATGAAATTATAGTGACTATTGCTATGAATTGTTGTTTGTATGGTTTTGAAGCTAAAAAAATTGGTGACGGGCTTAACATCAAAGGCAAGGCCAAAATAGTTGAGGATTGAGGCCTAGCAAGAGTTGAAAGCTTTGCAAAATTGGTTTGTAATCTACAAACTTTAACCTATTATATTGTGTTTAGATGTATAGGAAATTATATTGAGTAAGAACCATGATTTTAATAAGTGATAGTTTAATTAAACATGAAAAAAACATTCTAAATGATGAGTAAAGGAATAAGTTATGCTCAAGAGTTAAATAGTTAAACTACAAGTATTGGACGAACAAAGTAAGCATGTGTTATAGGTTCTACAAGCTAAGAGTTGTTATATAAAATGAATTGTGTGTTTAATTGATGAATTAGATTGTATGATTATATTTAAAAGCTTGAATATGTAGAGATTGAAAAGTCATTAGGTAATCCTAGTTAAAAGCATAAGAACGATATAGTTATGTATTTGAAATGAACAAAAAGTATAATGGAAATTTAATGTTACAATCCTTATTAATGCCCATCTAAACTAGATAGGAAATTATTTGATAAATATGGCATGTCATAGAATTACAATAGCAGTACTATGTCTTTATATGGAGGAGTTGTACAAGTTAGCGTTTTGCGCTTTTGAAGAGTTTTGGAGAGATTTATATTACACTTTGTGTGCCTCACTGTTATAGTTTGCACTTCATGTGCCTTCTAGTTATAGTTTACAGCTACAGTTCACATATATCAGTACTCTATGCCTCTAGAGAGTTGGTTGGCTTACAATGTTTATTCTCCTATCTGGAGAGTTTGGTTGGACATAGATCCACCTATCTAATATAGTTTTTTCTCCAATATTACTTAAGCATAAAATGTTAAAACATAAAGAAAAGATGTCAAACGTAAACTTGATTAAAAGTGGTAATGACATATAATTCTAAAGATAGTTTCAAACTTCCCTTAAGTTAATCATAGAATGCATAGTAAAGATTACTTAAAATTCTTATATAGTTTAAAGAAATTAAAAGTTATAAAAATTTTATCCTTGATGAACTCCTATTACAAATTAAAGAGTTCACATGTGTATCAAAGAAAAGATGGCAAAATAGATGAATCAACTACAGTCATATGTTTATAAAGTTCAAAGGACCATAGCTAACCAAAGTTACAAGTCTGCTTGATACAATTAAAGATTAATTTAATAAAAGAAAGTTAAATTTTTAAAAGACTTCATAGTGTTAATAAGAGGAAAAGAAAATAAAAAGATCACAGATAATTTAATGAGAAAAGTACGCCCAAAGTTAAGTTGACTACTTGATAAGATATAGTAAAGAAGCTAAATAGTTAAATGGCAAGAATGTGGTAAAAGGGATTTTATAAAATGTGAATTGTGGTTCAATTCATGTATTAGTGTTTAAATTGTGTAACATCCGGGAATTAGGGGGCTTTGCATTTGTTATGTTTCTGTGTGTTTGGTATGCTTTGTCTGTTAATCTGGTATGTTTGGGGGCCCCGGGTTAAGCTTGAGCCCTAGTGAAAATTTAATTTCTAGGCACTTTAGGGGAGAGTTAGCTGAGGCATGCCTTAAGGTTAGTTACTTGTGTTTGTTGACACAAGAAGTGAGGTGGTAAAGTGGCAAGGAGACGCCACTTAAGGTGCAGGGAAGTGGCGTCATTGGGTAGCAGCAGGGGGAAGAGGTTCAAATCCTATAACACTTACTTAGAAGCTTTATTTTTGCACTTAGGAAGCTAAGGTGGTGGTTTCGTCAAGGGCTCTCCAAGGTGGTTGGTGGAATGATTCAAAATGTTTGAATTGAAGGGAGGAGAGGAATTGGAGGAGTAAGAATCGGTCAACAAGTTTGAATGTGGAGTGGAGAGTGAAAGGTGGAGGAAATTGTGGGATGTGGAGAGAGGAGGTGTTGGTTGGCCGGATTTGGGAAGGTGTGTTTGTGGGTGCACGGTTTAGCTTGGCTAGGTGGGGGCCGAACCTTCTTTGGTAGCTCTTAGGTATTGTGGTTGAGCATTTTGGTCATAAGGGTGTGTCGTATCCCTCAAGTGGGCATTTTGAGTTTTGTGTAGCCAAATTTATCTTGAAACACTCTCATTCTCTTTTGCACTTTTGGAACATTTGCTTCTTTTCTCATTTACCAAAACCGAAACCATCATTTTTACTCTCACTTTTGCATTCATTTCTTTTGCAACCAAAAGCAGAAACACCTGCTTGCTTCATCTTTCTTATTCTTGTTCTTCATAATCGAATCTCCCTAGTTCATCTTTTCTTGTTTTTTCTTTATAACCGAATCGGTAAGTGCTATAGTCGAACTTTATTCTTTGTTTTATCTTCTCTTTTCTCTTCTTTATTTCATGTTGTGTGAAGGCCGAACCTCTTTTTTGTGTCAAGTGTAGGCACCCTTCCATCGATTCTTGATAGTAGCCAAACATAGACTCTCTATTCGGCATACTCTTGTGGCGGTAAGAAGCTCTCTTCTCTTTTCTTCTCATTCTTTTTCTTTTTCCTCTTTGGGTTGGTTAACCGAAGTTATCGACTCACTCCTTGGGCACTGACCGATTGGAGAAGGGTGTGTTCCATCATCTCTTTTTAGTGTGGCCTGTTTTTAGGGGGTTTTGGTAAGTAGTTGTTGGCCGAATAGGTGGTAAGGGATTCTTTATCGACTTGTTTGGCTGAAAGGCCACTTCTTTTGATCTATTTGGAGAACTGATTCTAACATGGTGATTGTTTAGGGGCTCAATCAGTTTCTGAAGCCAAGTCTGCTAATGTTCGATTTCTGTTGATCAAGGTAAGGAACTTCATCTATTTGAGTTCTTATTCCCTCTATTTTCTTTCAATGCCTTAACCGTGTTTCCTGATCAAGAACCTTTCATGGATTCGAATGCCAGTCAAGTGAAGGAGGGGCTTGGACTCGTAGTCCCCGCCCCTAAGTTTAAGAAATGTGCAGTATTGACAGTACGAGACTTTCCACCGGGCTGTGGTAGAGAGCCGATGTCTTCTTGGGATAGGCAAATAACCGTCGTCCCTGCTAGTGAAAGTGTCGACGTAGAGAGTATAGTCTTACGCGTTATCAAGTGTGTAATACATACTCGTTTCTTTACTGTTTGCGTTATTGACTAAGTTGGCCGAAAGCTGAAATGATGGTACTAATCATCAAGATACCCTAGTGGGTAAGATTGAAGACACCGGGTAAGTTCCGTTATGTATTGTCATTAACAAATGTATATATGTGTGAAATGGTTGACTGTTGTGCATTGTAAGTATGATTATATTCATATTAGTATGTTAGCATATGCATAGACTTGGGGGTATGGTATGAAAAGGGGAAGCATGATTCTAAGACTATGACAATGGTTTGGTACCATAGTGGGTTGGCCCCACATAATATTATCCAGTGACCATGTCTCAGTGGTTTGGTACCACAGTGGTTTGGCACCACGTATATTATTTCAGTGACTCGTCCCAGTGGTTCGGTACCACAGTGGGTTGGCCCCACATATTACTATTTGTGACTTTGTCACCAGTGGTTTGGAACCACCAGTGGTTATGTACCACGTGGCTGGGTGCCACAGATGTTGGGTAGATTCAGGGGATGTGAAGGATGGAAAAATAGATTGTTTGGGCTGCATTACATACATGATTAACTTACTGTACTATGTGGGCTTAAGGTCTAGTTTGCATTATCCGAGGATTTACACACTGAGTCTCGATGACTCACCCCCTTTACTAATTTTGCAGGTAATCAATAGATGGCAGATTTTGGGCCGAGACGGACTCGAGATGGCCATGCGTTGCGTTTTCACTAGTAAACACGAACCTTATTTAAAGTTTATTTATATTTTGGGATTTTAAGCTGTAATAGGCCGCTTGACTTTAATTTTTATTTTGGGGGTTTTGTTTATATGCTGATTTTATACATGGTAAGAATTATCGAAAAATGGGTTTTTCTTAAAAACGTAATAGAGGTTTTTCCAAAAATTTCACAAATGGATAACAAACCATAAGCAATTAAAACTTGGGACTTTTTCTTAACACTACAATATTATTTCCAAAGATCACGCACCTCAACATTCATTTCGACTATCACCTTTCAAAATTCTCTAAGTGCGGTTTTGGTAAAATAGCCCGTTTTCCCCCCACCTAATTCACTCGATGAGAATATGACAAGATGTCTAGGACTTAAAAACATTTTTAACTAGCTTTGGTTTGAACTCTCTAAGCAAAGATGTTTTCTCGAACTTCGATGCTTCACCTTAAACTTTCCAAATCTACTTTCTCTGTAACAATCCAGATTCGGTCGTAACGTTTTGACCGGGTTTGGGGTGTTACAATTGTGGTATCAGAGCCAGTTTCAAAAGCTCAGCTGTGGGTATAAAGTTCAAAATATTTTCAAGAGATGGCTTGAAAAATGGTTTAGATAAAATACATGTTTTCGGGAAGCATGGCACCTGAGTCTTCGGTACCAAATCTGCGACGGTAAGTCTTCTAATCATTGGTTGCTCTGCATGATGTAAATGTATCATGTTATGATTTTTAGTACTAAGAAATTCAACTTTAGAGACTGGAACCTGTAGGTATACATGTATATGCAAAGAATTGCTCTTAATGCTATTTTCATAAGACTACTCGATAATAAACAGTGGAAGAAAATACTAACTCATAAAACTTTTAATCAGATTAAGTCGAATCATTAGTCATGAGTGCTAGAGGACGTGGTCGTGGCACACGAGGCCGTGGTAGAGGCCGGGGTGTTGGATCTGAACCTTCGGAATCAGGACATGGGCCAGAAGGTGAAGTGCCAACACCACCAGTAGCAGAAACAGAATTTCAGGATCAAACTGGTGGAGACGATGCTGTGTTCCAGGCAATGTTACGTGTTTTGGAGAGAGTTGCTGGAGCAAGCACGGGATCAGTAGCTCAAAAATCTGTGTCGGAACGACTTCAAGCTAATAGGGCTGAAATGTTTAGGGGTGTTTCTGGTGTGGTTCCTAACGCAGCCGAGTATTGGTTAGAAGCGGTTGAGCGCATCATGGATGACCTTGACTGTACCGAGAAAGAGAAATTGAAGGGTGTAGTATCTTTCCTCCGAGATGAGGCATATCAATGGTGGCTCATGGTCAGAGATGGTACATCAGCTGACCGCATCACTTGGGAGTTCTTTAAATCAGCGTTCCAGGGAAAATACATTGGGTTGAGTTACGAGGACGCTCAGAGAAAGGCATTTCTAAATTTAGTTCAGGGGAGCAAGTCAATAGCTGAGTATGAGGCGAAATTTTTACATTTAAGTCGTTATGCTCCGGGTATTGTTGCAACGGATCATGAGTGCTGTGTCTGATTTGAGGATGGTCTGACGGACGAGTTGCGAGTGTTGATAGCTCCGCAGCGGGAAAGAGAATTTGCTGTTTTAGTTGAGAAGGCTAAGATAGCCGAAGAGGTAAAGTGGTCTGAAAAGCAGAATCAGGACAGAGACAGGGGTAGGGATAAAAGAAGTTTTGGGTTGTCGGGATCTATTGAGGGTTTTCAGAAGAGGCCTAGGTTAGATGGGCTGAGTCGAGTTGCGAAGCCCGTTGCTGTTAATTGGCTACCGCAGTGTGCTCGATGTGGAAAATTTCATTCGGGGGAGTGTTGGGCAGGTAATAGAGGATGTTTCAATTGTGGGTCTATGGACCATCGGATAAAGGATTGTCCACGAGAGCCAGTCAGGGCACAGTTGGAAGGTCAAGAACATGCGCAATTCAGAAGAGGTGGGCAGCAATCTCAGAGAGGTCGTGGTTCGGCCAGAGGAGGAAATGCCTTTGGTCGAGGGCGTGGAGTACCGGGCAGAGGTGCTGGGAACACAGACGCGAGGTAGCCTGGGTTGGTTTATGCAGCCAGACGTCAAGAGGAGGGTGATGCCCCAGATGTTATAACTGGTACTTCCTCATTTTCGGTTTGCCCTTTACTGCATTGATTGATATTGGGTCGACACATTCCTATGTTGCTAGCTCTGTGTCTGGAACTTTAAACATAGACTCTGAGATTGCTTCTAGGGAGATGACTGTACTTAGCCCTTTAGGACAATCTGTAGTGGTGAACAAACTTTTTAGGAGTATGCCTCTAGAAGTACAAGGGATGGTTTTCCCGGCTGATTTGATGGAACTACCGTTCGGGGAGTTTGATTTAATCTTAGGTATGGATTGGTTGGTGAATTATCGAGCAAACTTGGATTGTGCTGCTAAACGCATGGTGTTAAGGACTCCTGAGGATAATGAAGTCTTAGTGATAGGTGAAAGGAGGAACTATTTGTCTAATGTAGTGTCCGCTTTAAAGGCTGAAAGAATGGTGAAAAAAGCATACGAGGTTTTCTTAACTTTTCTTCGTGCTCTGGAGGCCAAGGAGTTGACTGTAGGGGATGTCAGAACAGTGAAGGAGTTCTCCGATGTTTTTCCAGAAGAGCTTCCAGGGTTACCTCCGGATCGCGAGGTGGAACTCGGTATTGATCTTCTTCCGAGAACAGCACCAGTGTCTATTGCCCCATATAGAATGGCGCCGAAGAAGTTGGTGGAACTGAAAGCGCAGATTCAGGAACTGTTGGACCGGGGTTTTATTCGACCTAGTGTGTCACCTTGGGGAGCGTCGGTGTTATTTGTTAAGAAGAAGGATAGGTCGATGCGGATGTGTATTAACTATAGGTAACTAAACAAGTTGACAATTAAGAACAAGTACCCATTGCCAAAGATTGATGACTTGTTCGATCAACTGCAAGGCGCTTCGGTCTTTTCAAAGATAGATTTGAGGTCAGGCTATCATCAGCTTAAGGTCAAGGAGGCAGATATTCATAAGACAGCTTTTCGGACTCGTTATGGTCACTACGAGTTCTTAGTGATGCTGTTCGGGTTGACGAATGCACCAGCTGCGTTTATGGACATGATGAACCGAGTGTTCCAACCCTATCTGGACCGGTTTGTTGTAGTGTTCATAGACGATATTTTGGTTTATTCAAAGTCGAAAGAGGAGCATGATTCGCATCTTCGGGTGGTTTTGTAGATTCTGAGAGAAACGTAGTTGTACGCCAAATTCAGTAAGTGTGAATTTTGGTTGAAAGAAGTTACCTTTCTGGGGCATGTCGTGTCTGCTGAGAGAATTAGGGTGGATCCCCGGAAAATTGAAGCTGTGTTAGACTGGAAACCGCCTAAGTCTATGGCGAAGATTTGGAGTTTTCTTGGTTTGGCTGGGTACTACAGAAGGTTTGTTGAGGGGTTCTCGTTAATAGCTGCCCCATTAACCAAGTTATTACGGAAAGGGGTACCGTTCGTCTGGTCTGATAAACAGTAGGAAAGCTTTGAGAAGTTGAAGAGGATTTTGACTGAGGCACTGGTGTTGATTCAGCCAGAGCCTGGAAAGGAGTTTATCGTCTACTGTAATGCGTCGCACACAGGGTTAGGATGTGTGTTGATGCAAGAGGGGAAATTGGTAGCTTATGCCTCTCGGCAGTTGAGACCGCATGAAGTGAATTATCCCACGAATGATCTTGAGTTAGCTGCGGTAGTGTTCGCTCTGAAAATCTGGAGACGCAACTTGTATGGGGAGAAGTCCATCATCTATACCGATTACAAGAGCCTGAAATATCTCCTTACCTAGAAGGAGTTGAATTTAACGCAGCGGAGGTGGATTGAATTGTTAAAGGACTATGACTGTTCAATCGAGTACCACCTGGGTAAGGCTAACGTAGTGGCAGACGCGTTGAGTCGTAGGGTAATATCGGACTTGAGGGCAATATTTGTTCATCTCAGCTTGTATGATGATGGAAGCTTGTTAGCTGAACTTCAATTGAAGCCTTCTTGGGTCAGTCAAATAAAAGTGAAGCAGTTGTCAGATGAAGCACTAAGTTCTAAGTTTCAGTTAGTGGCAAGGGGTGAGACGGAAGATTTCAGTCTGCAGAGTGACGGGGTTCTGTGTTTTCGTGGAAAGGCTTGTATGCCAAGGGATGTAGGGTTGAGGTAGAAGATTCTGCAAGAAGCGCATAGTAGCCCATACGCTATGCATCCTGGTGGGAGTAAGATGTATAGGGATCTGCGAGAATAGTTTTGGTGGCCTAGTTTAAAGCTAGAAATTACCGAGTTTGTGGGTAAGTGTTTGACGTGTCAGCAGGTGAAGGCACAGCATCAATTGCCTTCGGGGTTATTACAGCCGGTGAAGATTCCATAGTGGAAATGGGAGAGGATAACGATGGACTTTGTTAGTGGGCTACCTCTTATGCCTACTAAGAAAAATTCAGTATGGGTGATTGTTGATCGGTTGACAAAGTCTGCCCATTTCATACCTGTTCGTGTCAACTATACATTGCAGAAGCTGGCTAAGCTATATGTGGCAGAGATTGTGAGGTTGCATTGGGTACCAGTGTCTATCATATGAGACAGAGACCCTAGGTTTACGTCGCGATTTTGGAAGGCGCTGTATTAGGCACTGGGTACAATATTGGACTTCAGTACGGCATTCCATCCACAGACTGATGGTCAGTCAAAGAGGGTAATTCAGATCATGGAAGATATGTAGAGAGGCTGTGTCATTGACTTCAGGGGTAGTTGAGAGGAGTTTCTACCGTTGGCAGAATTCGCATACAACAACAGCTACCAATCTAGTATTTAGATGGCGCCCTATGAAGCGTTGTATAGGCGAAGGTGACGTACTCCTACTTACTGGACGGAGTTGGGTGAGCGTCAGATGTTGGGTCCGAAATTGGTTTCGGAGACAGAGGAAAAAGTTAAGTTGATTCAGAATCGACTGAAGGAAGTTTCTGACAGGTAGAAATCCTATGCTGATCTAAAGCGTAAGGATATAGAATTTACAGTGGGTGATCAGGTGTTTCTGAAAGTTTCGCCTTGGAAGAAACTCTTAAGGTTTGGACGGAAAGGCAAGCTGAGCCCTAGATTCATTGGGCCTTATCGTGTATTGAAGCGTGTGGGACCAGTGGCTTTTCAGCTTGAATTACCTCCTGAGTTGGGGCAGATACATGATGTATTTCATGTCTCAATGTTAAGGCGCTACCGTTCGGATCCATCTCACATAGTGCCAGTGGAGGAAAACGAGGTAAGACCTGATTTATCTTTTGAGGAGGAACCAATTCAAATCCTAGACTGAGATGTTAAGGAGTTGCAGAGAAAGTCAGTTCCGTTGGTTAAAGTGTTGTGGCAAAACCACTGTTCAGAGGAGGCCACGTTGGAGCCAGAGGATGTTATGCGTCAGCAATACCCTCACCTCTTTTGATCAGGTAAATTTCGAGGCCGAAATTTCTTTAAGGGGGTAGAACTGTAACATCCGGGAATTAGGGGACTTTGCATTTGTTATGTTTCTGTGTGTTTAGTATGCTTTGTCTGTTAATTTGGTATGTTTGGGGGCCCCGGAAAGGCTCGGGGTTAAGCTTGAGCCCTAGTGAAAATTTAATTTCTAGGCACTTTAAGGGAGAGTTAGCTGAGGCGGGTCTTAAGGTTAGTTACTTGTGTTTGTTGACACAAGAAGTGAGGTGCTAAAGTGGCAAGGAGACGCCACTTAAGGTGCAGGGAAGTGGCGTCATTGGGTAGCAGCAGGGGGAAGAGGTTCGAATCCTATAACACTCACTTGGAAGCTTTGTTTTTGCACTCAGGAAACTAAGGTGATGGTTTCGGCAAGGGCTCTCCAAGGTGGTTGGTGGAATGATTCAAAATGTTTGAATTGAAGGGAGGAGAGGAATTGGAGGAGTAAGAATCGGTCAACAAGTTTGAATGTGGAGTGGAGAGTGAAAGGTGGAGGAAGTTGTGGGATGTGGAGAGAGGAGGTGTTGGTTAGCCTGATTTGGGAAGGTGTGTGTGTGGGTGCACGGTTTAGCTTGGCTAGGTGGGGGCCGAACCTTCTTTGGTAGCTCTCAGGTATTATGGTTGAGCATTTTGGTCATAAGGGTGTGCCGTATCCCTCAGGTGGGCATTTTGAGTTTTGTGTAGCCAAATTTTTCTTGAAACACTCTCATTCTCTTTTGTACTTTTGGAACATTTGCTTCTTTTCTCATCTACCAAAACCGAAACCATCATTTTTACTCTCACTTTTGTATTCATTTCTTTTGCAACCAAAAGCCGAAACACCTTCTTGCTTCATCTTTCTTCTTCTTGTTCTTCATAGCCGAATCTCCCTAGTTCATCTTTTCTTGTTTCTTCTTCATAATGGAATCGGTATGTGCTATAGCCGAACTTTATTCTTTGTTTTATCTTCTCTTTTCTCTTCTTTATTTCATGTTGTGTGAAGGCCGAACCTCCTTTTTGTGTCAAGTGTAGGCACCCTTCCATCGATTCTTGATAGTAGCTGAACATAGACTCTCCATTCGGTATACTCTTGTGGCGGTAAGAAGCTCTCTTCTCTTTTCTTCTCATTCTTTTTCTTTTTCCTCTTTGGGTTGGTTAACCGAAGTTTCTGACTCACTCCTTGGGCATTGACCAATTGTAGAAGGGTGTGTTCCATCATCTCTTTTTAGTGTAGCCTGTTTTCAGGGGGTTTGGTAAGTAGTTGTTGGCCGAATGGGTGGTAAGGGATTCTTTATTGACTTGTTTGGCCAAAAGGCCACTTCTTTTGATCTATTTGGAGAACCGATTCTAACATGGTGATTGTTTAGGGCCTCAATCGGTCTGAAGCCAAGTTTGCTAACGTTAAGATTCTGTTGATCAAGGTAAGGAACTTCATCGATTTGAGTTCTTATTCCCTCTGTTTTCTTTCAATGCCTTAACCCTGTTTCCTGATCAAGAACCTTTCATGGATTTGAATGCCAGTCAAGTGAAGGAGGGGGTTGGACTCGTAGTCCCCGCCCCTAAGTTTAAGAAATGTGCAGTATCGGCAGTTCGAGACTTTCTACCGGGCTGTGGTAGAAAGCTGACGTCTGCCTGGGTTAGGCAAATAGCCGTCGTCCCTGCTAGTGAAAGCGTCGACGTAGAAAGTATAGTCTTACGCATTATCAGGTGTGTAATACATACTCGTTTCTTTACTGTTTGCGTTATTGACTAAGTTGGATGAAAGCCGAAATGATGGTACTAATCATCAAGATACCCTCGTGGGTAAGATTGAATACACCTGGTAAGTTCCGCTATGTATTGTCATTAACAAATGTATGTATGTGTGAAATGGTTGACTGTTGTGCATTGGAAGCATGATCATAGTCATATTAGTATGTTAGCATGTGCATAGACTTGGGGGTATGGTATGAAGAGGGGAAGCATGATTCTAAGTCTGTCACAGTGGTTTGGTACCACAGTGGGTTGGCCCCACATAATATTATCTAGTGACCATGTCTCAGTGGTTTGGTACCACAGTGGTTTGGCACCACGTATATTATTTCAGTGACTCGTCCTAGTGGTTTGGTACCACAGTGGGTTGGCCCCACATATTACTATTTGTGACTTTGTCACCAGTGGTTTGGTACCACAAGTGGGTTGGCCCCACATATTACTATTTGTGACTTTGTCACCCGTGGTTTGGAACCACCAGTGGTTTGGTACTACAGTGGCTAGGTGCCACAGATGTTGGGTAGATTCAGGGGATGTGAAGGTTGGAAACATAGATTGTTTGGGATTCATTACATAAATGATTAACTCGCTGTACTATGTAGGCTTAAGGCCCAGTTTACGTTACCCAGTGATTTACACACTGAGTCTCGATGACTCACCCTCTTTACTAATTTAGCAGGTGATCAGTAGATGGCTGATTTTGGGCCGAGACGGACTCGAGGTGGCCATGCGTTGCGTTTTCACTAGTAAACACGAACCCTATTGAAAGCTTATTTATAATTTGGGATTTTAATCTGTAATAAGGCCGCTTAACTTTAATTTTTATTTTGGGGGTTTTGTATATATGCTGATTTTATACATGGTAAGAATTATTGAAAAATGGCGTTTCCTTAAAAACGTAATAGAGGTTTTTTCAAAAATTTCACAAATGGATAACAAACCATAAGCAATTAAAACTTGGGACTTTTTCTTAACACTACAAATATTATTTCCAAAGATCACGCACCTCAACATTCATTTCGACTATCACCTGTCAAAATTCTCTAAGTGCGGTTTTGGTAAAATAGCCCGTTTTCCCCCACCTAATTCACTTGATGAGAATATGGCAAGATGTCTAGAACTTAAAAACATTTTTAAATAGCTTTGGTTTGAACTCTCTAAACAAAGATGTTTTCTCGAACTTCGATGCTTCACCGTAAACTTTCCAAATCTACTTTCTCTGTAACAATCCAGATTCGGTCGTAACATTTTGACCGGGTTTGGGGTGTTACAATTGTCTTTAATAGACATTGCTTAATATATAGTATCATTAGATCTTGTGTGAGCCACTAAGCTTTGATGAAAGATCAATGTGCAGAATGTTTGTTTTCCATGCATAGGTTATCGTTCTTAAAGATGAAGAGGAGGCATATTATAAGTTGTCTCATATTAGAACTATCTCTATTTTTTAATGTTTCTATATATCTTACCTTTGAATCTTGGTAGTGAGATGTATATACATTGACTTAATGATATGTATTTTTGGTCATGTTTGAGTTGTATTGATGTTATATAGCTAATATGGTTTTGGTTATTTATACCTATAGTGTAATTACCTGATTTTGTTGATATTGGAAATTTTGGTTTTAGGTCAAATTTCTTAAACCCATCCATTCCAAGAAGTAAAATCAAGAGGTTTTCAAAAATGGGCACGATAGCGAATTAGAGGTTTATTAATTAGTAAATGGGTATTAATTAGAATCATTAGTTAGTTAATATTGAGAGTTTAGTAATTATAGCTTATGGATTAAATTGTAAAATTTACAAAATTATTGGGGAAATTTTATAATTTAGAAAAAGTTGGATTTTAAAAGTTTTGGGGTTTTAAAAGGTAATTTGACCAAGGACCCAATAGCAATATGGCCCTTGGTAGTTTTTGAATGGGGTTGATGGTTGTTTTTTTATTTACAAGAGCATTAAGTTTTCTCTACATTGTCTCTCACTAAATTCTCTCAAATTTTTCTATAATTTTGCAAGGGTTTGATTTCTAATAACCAATATTGAAAGGTAGATTTATTTTCCAGTAAGATTGTAAATATTTTAAAAACAAAATATATTTTCTCATTTTTTTTCTTATATCTTCTCCATTTTTGCAAGAATATGGAAGTTGAGAGAGAAATAATTTTTGTTTGATTTTTTATTTGATTTCTAAAGATTCAGAAAGCTAATGAATTTTATAACTCTAATCTATGGTTTTCTAATCTTCCTAAATGGATTTGCAATGATTTTTCATTTTCTCAACTTTGCTCTTGATTTTTATGTTAGTGAGAGAAAGTTGAGATTTCTTTAAGTTTTTGATGTTTCCAAGTTAGATTTGGGTTAGTAATGAGTTTAGAATATGGTTTGAATGGTGGAAATAAGATTATATTAGAGTTTGGACTTAGTTCTTAGAATTTTTCCTTGATGAGTGCTTAAAGGAAAGAAAATGGCAAATGAGTTTTCAATAGTGATTTTTTTTTGTGTGTTTTTAAGTTAAATTTAAGTTTCTAATGTTTGGACTGTAAAAACAAGATCTAATATAGATTGTAAACTGTAAACCAAGATCTATCATGTCAAATCATCAAGAACAAATGAAGAACAAAACTAGATGCAGAAGCATACCTGAATTCATCGATTTCTTGAAATCTACGGATCTTAGGGTTTTGAACTTCCAAATTAGCACAAAAATAGCCTAGAGAAGGTGTCTCTCTCTTTTCTAAGGTTGAGATATTATAAAAGTTACTTATGTGTAATTTGGGGACCATAACCCTAATATATATAAATTTTGCACATTAACCCTAATTTCTAATCAACCCATCATCAATTTGAAATTAGTTACTACAATATTTACACATATTTGGTCCATACTTTATTTAATAACTAAATCCCAATAAACCTTAACAAAATTAAATCACTTTTAATTTGGGCTAATCTTTTATGATAGTAAATAATAACATGTAATTACTATTATTATTATTTATGTGACGTCCATACTTTCCAACAATCTCCCACTTGGACCACATATATATTAATTACTCTATAATTACATATCATTATATAACCTTATGAGCTCAAAACTTTACTATCATATCCAAAAGATATTCTATAACAATCTCGTCCATCGACTATATCTATATAGGATCAAAGTAGTCTTTGTCATATCAGTCCTGACTAAACTCACTAATGGTCACATATACAAATATAGTCAAATGACATAAATCAATCATGAATGCGTAGCATGGAAATTACGTACAATGTGAACCGAAACATGTCTATTTCCAACTGGTCCTCCTTAAACTTAAGTGAGGTCAATATCAAAATAACAAAACAGAGTGACTAAACTGAATACTTCATTTCTGATCAGAAAATAACCAAATACATAAATGTCTGAAAACAAACATAAATCAAATAAAATACTAAACCATGATATCCTCAAATAATATAACACCCATATGAGCAATGTGCTCATGAAAGACCTTGGGTGGTAAACCTTTTGTGAGCGAATCCGCTATCATGGAGTTTGTCCCAATGTGCTCTATGGATATGTCCATTTTTCACTCTTTCTTTCACAACTAGGAACTTTTTCTCAATATGCTTTGACTTAGATGAACTCCTATTGTTGTTGGAATACAGCACCGCTGACTTATTGTTATAAAATAATTTTAGTGGTCATTTCACATTTTCCAAATTGCGTAGCCCAGTGACAAAATTCTGCAACCATATTCCATGGTTTAATGCCTCATAGCATGCTACAAACTCTGCTTCCATATTGGAAGAAGCTACAAGTATCTATTTGAAACTTTTCCAGGATACAGCTCCTCCAGTTAACAGGTAAATATAGCTTGATGTAGATTTCCTGATATCTTGGCACCCAGCGAAATCAGAATTAGAATACCCTACGACCTCCAAATGAACTGATATCTTATAAGTGAGCATGCAACCTTTTGTTCTTTAAAGATACCTCATAACCTTCTTGGCTACTATTCAATGGCTCATACCAAGATTGCTTAAATATCTGCCTAACATCCTAACAGTGTACATAATATCTGGATGCGTACATACTTGATCATACATTAAGCTCCCAATAGTTGATGCATAGGGAATCTTTTGCATTTCCTGAATTTCAAGGTTACTTTTAGGGCATTGAGTAAGACTAAATTTGTCTCCTTTAGTGACAGAGGTGTCACCTGGTTTACAACTTTGCATGTCAAACCTTTTGAGTACTTAATCGATATAGCTCTTTTGTGACAATCCAAGAATACCCCGAGACTAGTCTCAATGTATCTGAATTAGTAACACAAAATAGGCGTCCCCAAGATCTTTCATCTCAAAATACTTAGATAAAAACCTCTTGGTTTCGTGCAATAAGCCTATATCATTAGCAACAAGCAAAATGTCATCAACATATAGAACCAGAAATATGTACTTACTCCCACTAAATTTGTGATGCACACAATCATCAACAATATTCATCTCAAAACCTAAAAAAACAATTACTTGATGAAACTTGTGGTACCATTGACGGGAAGCTTGTTTGAGTGCATAGATGGATTTTGTCAATTTGCAAACCATATTCTTTGGGTCTTCCAACTCAAAGCTTTTTGGTTACACCATATAAATTGTTTCTTCAATGTCGCCATTAAGAAACACAGACTTAACATCCATCTGATGCAACTCAAGATCAAAATGAGCAACAAGCGCCATGATTATCCTGAATGAGTCTTTCGATGAAACTAAAGAGAAAGTCTCTGTAAAATCAATGCCTTCTTTCTAAATATATCCTTTAGCTACAAGACGCATCTTATACCTCTCCACATGACCATTTGCATCCCTCTTCGTTTTAAATATCCATTTTTAACCAATTGGTTTTGCGCCTTCAAGTAATGGGACAAGTTCCCAAACTTTATTGTCTTGCATAGACTTATTGTAACACCCCTCACCTATATTCAGCGCCGGAATAGGGTTACGGAGTATTATCGAACTTACAACTTAAACAATCATCTAATTTGAATAAAAAATCATCAACCAAATGTAATTCCAATCAAATACAACACATTGTCCCTATTACGAGCTTACGAGGCCCTAAACATACTTTGGGAGTGGTTCGGGACTAAACCGATAACTCAAGAAATTTTTACAAAACTTAGAAAATTTTTCAAACTGCAGGGGTCACAAGCCCGTGTGCCCCAACCGTGTCTCTCACACGGCCAATAGACATGCCCGTGTCCCAGGCCGTGTGGACATTCGAAATGGAATCACATGGTCGTGTCCCAGCCAGTGTCCAACCCCGTGTAACTCTCTGACTACCTCACACAGCCAGACCACACGCCCGTATGTCTAGCCCGTGTACTACTCGAAATTGCCACACTCGCCCGTGTGCCAGGCCATGTGCTAGGCCGTGTGAAAACTGGAAGGTATACTGACTTGTGCCACAGGGCCATTCACAAGCCCATGTGCTAGACCATGTGAAGTATACTGACTTGGTTTGTAACACCTCTAACCCGTATTCATCACCGAAACAGGGTTACGAAGCATTATCGAAACATTCAGAAACATTTACAGATAATTCATGCAAGTTACTATTCAAATTCTGAAATCATTCGTAACGTCCCTTAAGTGGACCCTCGAGGCCCAATACGGGCATTAAAATCGATTCGGGACTTAACCGGAATCTCTAAAAATTTTTCGCGACATTACAAAATTTTTCCAAGGTACAGGGCTCACACGTCTGTGTGGTCCAAGGGACACGCCCGTGCTACAGGCCGTGTTCGACCCCGTGTAACTCTCTGACTTGTGCACACGGTCATGCCACACACCTGTCTGCTAGGCCGTGTGGTTAATTAAATTTTCATAGAATTAGGTGTAGGTTTCACACGGCCAAGGCACACGCCCGTGTTTAAGGTCGTGTCTCCCACATAGCTGAGATATACGCCCGTGCCTCTGCCCGTGTGCTCAATTCTAAGCATTCTATTTTTCTCGAATTTAAGGTGCAGGGGACACACGGCCTAACCACACACCCATGTACTAGGCCGTGTGTCACACACAGTCTAGACACACGCCCATGTGTCTACCCATGTGGACAAAATAAAGCTATTTCTAGCTTCATTTCTCACCCAAAATCACACTAATGACCTGCACTTAAACTCACATCCAAATGCCAACCATTTCAAGCATTCAAGTTAAGCAAACTCTATCATTCAACATAGCATACCATTACATTACATGCATACATGTTCATAATCTTGCCTTGGTTTATTCCATATGTTAGGCATAATTTGGTCAACTACTTAACACATATGTAGCTACCATAGTATGACATTACAAATATATCAAAACAAACCATTACTAGCCATTCCAATGGCTAGATTACAAGCATCATTTACATTTACATGCCAACATGGCCAATATAACCTATACTTGCCATTATAACCGCAATTGAATTTACCATATTGTACCGACATAGGCCGATGGATAGTGTGAGTGATACCCGCCAAGCTTCCAATCCAATGAGCTTCCGATTTACTCTAAAACAGGAAAATAAAACTAAGTAAGCATAAAATGCTTAGTAAGTTCGTATAACATGGTACTTAACTTACCATTAATTTTATTTTGAGGTAACTATGTAAGGAATATTCAATCAATTTGACCTCAAGCCCTACACATGTCCTCATTGCCCTTGTTAGTCATATACTTCATAATATCATCAAAACATATATGGGCTCAACAACAATCAAGTTTCCATGCACATATGCTTTTCACAACATGTATTCATTTGACATGTATAAATCATCTCTTTATATTACAAGTATAATTTCATAATAGTTCATCTCGAGTTCATATCATTTCATATCAGAACTTTACCCATATTACTCGGAATATCATGATCACGATTAATACACTCAATGTGTACAAGTCTATAATCAAGGATGTACATACTTATCAAATAAATTCCATGTACAATATTATCATTTCATATTTTCATATATTAGTTATCACGTATCATCAATTTCATGTATTGCATGCCATTATGTGTAATAACTCGTTTCTTATTCATATATTCTCCTGTCAAGAACTTTTACCCGTTGAATTTATCCGAAATAGCGATGGATACACAGGTAGTACACTCAAGGTGCACAAATCAGAATCCGTCAATTCATGTTCAATAGTACCCATAAGGTACAATTTCAGAGCATACACTCTCGAGCCACACATGTATACAACAGGATTACCAGTCCAAGCTAAATCCTTTTTATGACATATGCCCTAGAGAGCTTGACCTGGATTACCCGTCCAGGCTAAATCCAATCCATAACATATGCTCGAGAGGACTCATATCAGGATTACCTGTCCGAGCTAAATCCTTTCTGTAATGAAGTCATTAGGATTACTCGTTCGAGCCTAATCCATTCTGCAACAAATGCGTGACCTCATTCATTTCGATAATTACATTTATCCATCGATTTTCATTTATTCAAACGAGATTTAACATTTTCAAGCATTTTTCGGTATGTGATTATTTCATACATCTATCACATCCATATAATTCAAATGATCACATTCCAAGCATAAAATTAACATTTTCATCGTTTATCCTTTATTATCTATCGGGCATTATAGTTTAATTTAAACATTCTTATTTATCGGGCTTGATCGGATATGTAATCATTTCACATATTCATGACATTTATACAATTTACATAAACACAATCAATTCAAGCATGTAAATAAACACAATTTAGTTACACGAACTTACCTCGACAAAGGTTCGTGTACAAACATCTACTAATCCGACATTTTCCCCTTTTCCTCGTTCTAACTTCGAATTTAGTCTATCCGAATATATACGAGTAAATTTAACATCAAATACACACATCTCATATACATTTGGACTCAATTTATATCCTAGGCAAAATTACCATTTTACCCCTATATATCCTAGGAAAAATTACCATTTTACCCCTATCTTTTCCATAAATTCCCATTTCGTTCCTAGGCTAGGAAAATGAAACTTGTGCAATTTAATCCCTATTCCAAGCCTAACCAAAATCCCATGAAAAAATTTATAGAACATGTATTCATAAAAATTCAGCATTTTCCTTCAATTTTAAAACTTTACATTTTAGTCCCTAAATCATGCTTTCATCAAAAATCACTTTGTAAAAGTTGTTTATCTATCATCAACCTTTCATTTTCTACCATAAATTTCTAATTTTCAGCATATACATTCATGACCCATTTTCCATACTTTGATAACCTTACAAATTGATCCCCCAAATAGATAGATTAAGCTATCCCGGTTTCAAAAATATCAAAATTATTAAAAACGGGGCTTGATTACTTACCCAAATAAGCTTGATAAGTCTTCTTCCTCTCTTCTAGGGTTTTCATGGAAATATTTGGGGAAGATGATATGAAATTGTTTTCTTTTTCATTTAATAAAATTGTCATTTAATAACTTTTCATCTTTCTAATTTAGTCCTTAGCCTTTTTTTATTTTTCCATGGATGAGTCATACCAAAATATCTACATACTTCTCTTTAATGGTCTAATTATCATATAATAACCTCTAGTTTTGAATTCCATAGCTATTTAATCCTTATAGCTACTAGAATTCAACTTTTGCATTTTATGCGATTTAGTCCTTCCCGTAATTAAATACAAAATCGGTAAAATTTTCGTATCAAAATTTTCACATGACTTTTCTAACATAATACGGTCCATATAATAAAATAAAAATAAATTTTATTTTCAACTTGAATTTGTGGTCCTGAAACCACTGATTCGATTTCACCCAAATTGGGCTGTTATAACTCTCCCCCCTTAAGGAATTTTCGTTCTCGAAAATTTTATCAGTAAAGAGATTCAGATATCACTTTCTCATAGTTTTCTCCAGTTCCTAGGTAGCTCCCTCTATATCATGTCATTGTAAAAAAAACTTTTATTAAAGCTACCTTTCTATTTCTCAGTTTTTCTCATCAAGTGCCAGAATTTCAATCAGTCTCTCACTGTAAGTCGTGTCAGGCTGAATTTAACATTTATCAAAGCAATAATAGATGATTGGTCTGATCGATACTGTCATAACACATATACTCATAAAAACATTGTGAATTCTGTAGATCTCTGATAATAATACCAATCAGTACACAACAAGTCTAATTCTTTTCCATAATCTTAAATGACCCGATAGACCACGGGCCTGATTTGCCTTTATGGCCAAATCGGGGAACTTTCTTTCATGGCGAAACTTTCAAAGCTATTTTGTCGCAAATCTGAAACTCTATTTCTTTTCATTTTTAGATTCACATCGGATTTCTAACGATCAAATACTGCTTTTAGACTGTCTCAGATCCCTTTCATTTTTCTTTGTTTTCAATGAATCAAACCAACTACATGTATCTTTTCTCACTGAACTTAGTCCAAAACATCGGAGTTTTACACTTGTGACCATATAAAACCTCATCCGATACAATTTTATACTTCACTATTAACTGTTATAACAAGAAAATTCAACCAACGGCAAATATTTCAGAATCTGAATCATATGTTCGGATTGATCATTTGTCTGAAAATGAAATACAGTACTAAAATGTAACCGTATATCCAGAGTTTCTTGTAACTTGTTTCAGAATTGGAATATGAACTATAGATCTCTAATAGAAATAACAGAAGCTAGCACATCATGTAATCTGACAATCTCAAAAATAGGTAATTCAAGCAATCTATCAAGTGAGAAATCCATTCATACCAGGATAAAATGTGCAGGCTTCGTCGAACAATCGACAATTACTCAAGTAGTATATTTCTTTTTCATATACAAGGATCATCCCGATATAAAGTTCATAGTAACTTTGTCTCATTTCCATTTCGGTATCTTCGCTAGCTATAACCATCCTGAAAGTATCATCTTTATCTACTGATACATCCAACATTTAAATACAATTTCAGAATTACCACATTACATTCCGAGCTACTAATACATCCTTTTCAAATCATTATGTATTTCATCATTCCCCAAATAAACAAACATAGTACCACTGTGATCATTCATGTAAAATTTTCTGTATAAACTCTAAATTCTTTAGTACACAAACTCTGTTTCTGAATAACAGGCATTTATCAGTTCTACTCTGAAATTCTGAACCAAAAATTATTTCACACTGTTTTCATTTAACTTACAATTCATTATCACTTTTTTGGGTTTCACTAATCTGTTGTAGAAACATCGGTTTAGCTCCATACTCAGTTAAAATTGAGTTATTATCATACAATCATGATCAGTATCCATGGCTTGCAAAGTACATAGAAATATTCTACTCAGAATACAAGCAACCACATTCACTCTTTCCGAATGATATTCAATTATCAAATCACAATCTTTCAACATTTCAAACCATATACGCTATCTCAAAATCAACTCTTTTAGCAACATCAGATACTTCAAATTTTTATGATCGGTGGATATATGATATTTTTCACCAAACAAGTAATGTTGTCAGACTCCAATACAAAAACGATACCTGTCAATTCTAGATCATGTATCGGGTAATTCTTTCCATGTGGTTTTTAACTATCTGAAAGCACAGGCTATTATTTTGCCTTACTACATTAAAACACAGCCTAATCCCATTCAATAGCTATTCAATTACCATATAAGGACATCTAGTTTTGAATTCCATAGCTATTTAATTCTTACAGCTACTAGATTTCAACTTTTTCATTTTATGCAGTTTAGTCCTTCCCATAATTAAACACAAAATCGGTAAAATTTTCGTATCAAAATTTTCACATTACTTTTCTAACATAATACGATCCGTATAATAAAATAAAAATAAATTTAATTTTTGGCTCAGATTTGTGGTCCCGAAACCACTGTTCTGATTTCACCAAAACTGAACTGTTACATGGTTTCTAAAACCACACCAAGGGACACACGGCCGTGCAACATAACCGTGTGTCACACACGCCCGTGTCTCTACCCGTGTGGACAAAAATAGGCTATTTACCAAGCCAATTTGCCACCCAAATTTGCATGTACCTACACAACCCAAATGGTACAAATTCATAGCATAAATGAACATCTAACTTAACCACAATCAAGGCAAAATAATACCATTTCCAATACTAACAACTAACATGCTTATTAACTCATGTTTTACTCATTCAAAACATACCAAATACACATATACAAATCAACTAACTAAACCTTTCCCAAACATACATCATTTTGCATCAATTCACAAGCACAATTCATATCTAATATCAACTATTTAACAACCATAATACCTATCACAACCAATTATGAACTCATTAATAAAGAGCATTAACACATATATATACATATATACATCACCATCTTAGACAAAATAAGTCAACTCTCATGGATAAACACAAAACCAAACTTAATATTTACAAGCCAACACAAATAGCCAAAATACATATACCAAAAAGACCAAGTCTCTATACATGCCATATACTTAAAATACCAAAGTTCAGAGGTACCAAGTGATAGGTAGATAGTGCGAAGTGATCTCCAACGATCCCCGAATCCGAGCTAGCTTGATAACACAATAAAACACGGGAAAATAAACAAAGTAAGCTATAAAGCTTAGTAAGCTCGTATAAAATAAACTCAATTCAATCTCAAAATTATAATTCAACAATTTGAATATATCAGCATTTTGCATATATTAGCTAATAAACCTTTCTTATACACAATTATGATATTAATCACATTCTTCACAAGTTTCTTCCAACCAAAGCTTATACATGTCACGTACGTGCCTGTACCATCTTATATCATTCTCATACTCAATCACATCTTTCAGTTACTCGTTGAACCATTCGGAATAAAAGTCAGATACTCAAGAGTCTCGCACGATAAGTATCTATACCATGGCCCGAAACCAAATCAAGTTAACTTATATCCGAAGTACTGATATCATGGCCCGAAGCCAAATCAGCCGATATTCATGGCCCGAAGCCAAATTAGTATAACTCGCACCCGAAATGCTAATATCATGGCCCGAAGCCAACTCAATGTATCCCTTAATGACATGTCACTAGTATCCTAAACTATTCTTAAGGTTCAACCGGGATTTCGAATATCGAATTGTCGTCGAATCATTATCAAACATATTCATAGTCTCGTATTCACAATTTATGCAATACCAAAGCATATAAAAGACTTTTGTATTAAAACTTATAATATACGAACTTACCTTGGTTTCAAAAACGATGAAATTGGTCGATTGATCGAGTACTTTGTCTTTTCCCCGATCTAATTCCAAATTTCGCTTTTCTTGATCTATATAATATCAGCTCATTTAATTATCCCTCTATTAAATTTAGTCCAAAACACACTTTAAAGCACATTTACACTTTTGCCACTAATATTTCAACATTTTTACAATTTAGTTCTTATTTCACAAAAACACAAATTCATGCAATTTAATCACAACCTATCCTAGTCGAATTACTATTATACCCCTTGCAGCCCATATTTTTCATTTATTTCACATTTTAACCACTAAATTTACACATTTCACAATTTAGCCCCTAATTTGCATTTTCACTAAAAATCACTTAACAAAACTTGTATATCTATCAACAAGCATTCATAATCTATCATTAAACATCAAAATACTCATGTATTCATCAATGGAAACTTTCAAAATCTTTAACAGTTTTGCAAAATAGTCCCTGGGCTAGCTAGACCTAGTTGCAACGATCTCAAAAATGTAGAAATCATTAAAAATCAAGTCAAAAATCTTACCATGCAAAGGACTTGAATGGTCGAATGTTTTAAGCTCCTTAAATGGAGTTTTATACTTGTATTTTCGGTGTAATTTCACATAAGAAAGATGATACATTGTTTTTGTTTATTCTAATTTACTTTATTTATTAATTTACATTTTTAACCTTAATTAATAACCATCAAAATTCATGATAATATGTCCATAAATGTCCACTCAACTTAAATATGGTCTAATTACAACATAAGGACCTTCACTTTTATAATCCATAGCTAATAGATACCTTTAACTATTAGAACAACACTTTTACACTTTACGCGATTTAGTCCTTTTTATCAAATTAACTAATCAAACGATAAAATTTCTTAATGAAATTTTCACATAAACATATTATCATGCTATAAATATTAAAATAATAATAAAATAATAATTTCGACCTCAGATTTGTGGTTCCAAAACCACTGTTCCGATTTGACTAAAAACGGGTTGTTATAACTCTCCCTCCCTTAGGTATTTTCGTCCCCGAAAATCTTACCAATGAATAGGTTAGGCTACTATTTTCTCATAGCTTCCTCAGATTCCCACGTAGACTCTTTGACACTGTGTTGTTGCCATAAAACCTTCACTAAAGCTATTCGTTTATTTCTTAATTCCTTAATCTCTTGAGCTAAAATTCTGATCGGTTCTTCGTTGTACATCATGTCGGATTGGATTTCAATCTCTGCCGGAGAAATTATATGTAAGGGATCTGATCTATAACGTTGCAACATCAACACATGAAACAAATTATGGATCTTTTCTAATTCTGATGGTAAATTTAGTCGATATGCCACTGGCCCTATTCTTTCGATAATCCCGTATAGCCCAATAAACTGCTGACTCAGTTTACCTTTACGATCAAATCGAAGGATTTTTTTCCACGGAGATACTTTCAAAAATACTCTGTCACTGATCTAAAATTCAATGTCTTTTCATTCCAAATCCGTATACGATTTCTGTCGATCTGAAGCTGCTTTCAAACAATCGCGAATAACTTTCACTTTCTCTTTGGTTTCTCTAACCAAATCAACCCCGTGAATCTGTTTCTCGCTAAGCTCAGTCCAGTATAATGGTGTTCAGCATTTGTGACCATACAATGCTTCATACAGTGCCATCTTTATGCTCAATTGAAAGCTGTTATTATACACGAATTCAACCAATGGCAAATATCTCTCCCAGTTGCCTTTGAACTCTAAAACACAACAGCGAAGCATATCTTAGAGAATTTGAATTACCCTCTCAAACTGACCGTCGGTTTGCGAATGAAAACTAGTACTAAAGTAGTCCCGACGGTACTTGATGTTCGGCTTTAACCTGCTGACAAATCAAACATCTCAACACAAACTCTGAAATGTCTCGTTTCATGCCCGACCACCAATATAACCATTTCAAATTGTTATACATTTTAGTACTCCCCGGATGAACTGATAAGCAACCACTTTGTGCCTCGGGTAAAATTTTCTGAATCAACTCTGGATTTTTCCGTACGCATACTCTATTTCGGAACATTAAACAATCATCAGTTCTGATTTGATAATCTATATCACTATTCAACTCACATTGCATTCTTTTAACTTGCAACTCAGTATCACACTTTTTAGCTTCACAAATTTGCTGCAGAAAAACCAGAGATTTTCTACTCAAAGCATCTGCGACTACATTTGCTTTCCCCGGATGGTAACCAATGACTAATTCGTAATTTCAATAGCTCAAGCCATCTCCGTTGTCGCAAATATAAATCTTTCTGAGTGATTATATACTTTAAACTTTTGTGATCGTTAAAGATGTGGCATTTTTCACCATAGAGATGATGTCGCAAAATTTTTAATGTAAAAACAATAGCAGCCAACTCTAAATCATGCGTCGGATAATTCTTTTCATGGGACTTCAACTATCTGAAGGCATAAGCTATAACTTTTGCTTCTTACATCAACACGCAACCCAAACCATATAATGACGCGTCGCTATAAATCATAAATTCTTTTCCCGACTCAGGTTGAACCAACACTAGTGCCTCAGTTAACTTTGCTTTCAACTGATCGAAACTCTGTTGACATTTCTTAGACCGCTCGAATTTCACATCTTTCTGTAACAGTCTGGTCATCGGTGTAGCAATCATCGAGAATCCTTTGACAAATCGTCAATAATAACCAGCTAACCCCAGAAAACTTCTGACTTCAGATACATTCCTTAGTGGTTTCCAATCAACAACTGCTAAAATCTTGCTTGGATCAACTCTTATACCTTCTGCTGAAACAATGTTTCCCAAAAATCTGACTTCTCAGAGCCAAAACTCACATTTACTGAATTTAGCAAATACTTGCTTATCTCTCAAGGTTTGTAACACAATCCTCAAATGCTCGGCGTGCTCAAACTCATCTTGGGAATAGATCAGAATATCATCAATGAACACAACAATGAATTTGTCTAAATAGGGTCTAAAAATACAGTTCATCAAATCCATAAAGACTGCAGAAGCATTAGACTGCAGAAGCACTCTAGCCTTAAACCTCACAGCTGAATCTCTAGTCACACCTTTGCCACTAGACACATTCCCCGTATTTCTCGGGGGTCTCCCTCTCGTAGTCGTATTGCTCGGTCTTGCATCCTGAAATTTATCTTTCTTGGATAATTATGGGCAATCTCGAATAAAATGATCTGGTGAACCACATTTGAAACAAGCTTTATTACTTTTATTCTAGCACTCTCCAAAATGTCTTTTCCCGCACTGTTAAAACTCGAGTTTGTTGTTTCTCACACTGCCAACACTCGAGATGAAAGTAGTGTAACACCCCTTACCCGTGCCCGACACCGAGACAGGATACGAGGCATTACCAGACTTAAACATAAACATTTATACAAAATCAGGCTATAAAATTTCATTCAATTTACAATCATTCATTCACATGCAAGTCGTCCCTTATATGGGCCCACGAGGCCCAAAACAATCATTGGGAACTGTTCGGGACTAAATCGAGAACTTAGGAAATGTTAAGAAAACATATAAAATTTTTCATCAAAACAAGGGTCACACGCCCATGTGGGCAGGTCATGTGGTCACACACGCCCATGTCCTCAGCCCATGTAACTCTCTATTTATGACGTCATCAACAAAATAGGGTCACACAGCCAAGTCACACGCTCGTGTGCTAGGCCATGTGGTGAATTAAATTCCGAAAAATAAATGCAGACTTCACAAGCCCTGGGCACACGCCCATGTCCCGGGGCCGTGTCCTCCACACGGCTGAGACACACGATCGTGTCTCTGGCCATGTGGGCAAGAAAATGGCTATTTACCAAATCATTTGGCACCCTCATTTGCACATACTTAAACATAGCCTCAATGGCATCTTTCATGGCATAATTGAGCACTTAAACATCATCAAACAAGTCATGATCATAGCGAATTCATATAATCATATTCATACATAAGGCACCATACTTTGCCTAGCTTAAACTTATCAAACTTTCATGCCATGATTATCATCAACACATCCTAAATCCATCCATACCAAACACACATAACCAAATCGCATGAAACCTTTAGTATAAGCACACACATATAAATAGGCATTACAACTCATTAACCAATATGAGCCACATCTCATTGCCATATACAAAATGAATCATATTACCATTATGAACCAACACATTTGGCCAAATCAAATGACACATACACAATTGACTAAGTCCCTATATATGCCATAAACTTAAGAGGCCTGTATTCACTTTTACCCCACGATGATAGCTTGATAGTGTGATAACATCTCCGGCGATCTCCAACTCGAGCTAACATAAAATCCTATAAGATATGAGAAAGAAAGGGGAGTAAGCTACCATGCTTAGTAAGTTTGTATGCAAATAACAAGAAACTTATTAACATTTTTTTCACCAACTCTCACAATATGTTCTCTAGGTAATACAATCATAATTGCATAAAATTTCACAATTCATTTATGTTCATCTTGAGCTGTCTACTCGAGTTACTGTCACTAAATTATTTTTATCCAAAGATACCGAACTCCAAATTAAGCTCTGCTAATTTTACTTGAAACTAGACTCACATATGTTCCTATCATAAAATTTCCAAAATTTTTGGTTCAGCCAATCAGTACAGTTTATTCTTTAAAGTCTCCCCTCTTTTGCTATCTTACAGTTCTGACCCCTCTTCATTAAAAATTTATTTTCTTGTGGTACAGAACTTGAATGATGTTACCGTTTGTTTCTTTTGAAAATATACTCATTGAGAAATTCAAGAATATAAATTTTATCCCTTGAATATTTTTGTACAAATTTTAATGAATTTCCCAAGTCAGAATAGGGGATTTCGAAATCATTCTTACCCTATCTCACTAAAATCCAAATATCTCATCATATTAAATTCTTTTTCTTATTATGTTTCTTTTTATGAAAAAATAGACTCAATAAGCTTTAATTTAATATCCTATTCAACTTCTAATTCAATTTCCACCATTTTTGGTGAATTGTCAAAGTGATACAACTGCTGTTGTTCAAACTGATTTGTTGCTAATTTTACTATATCATGTTTTCTTTGTATTAATTCTCATTTACACACATATAACACTAAAGTATATCCATAGTTAGCCATGCCAATAGCTAGTCACCATCAAATATTTACAAGCCATTCATTGGCCAATTTAACCTATATATCCACAACAAAGACTTGAACATTTCATTTCTCAATTTAATTTGGCTTAAAAGCCTCACACATGATCATCAATCACATGTCCCACTTATTCATACATCATAAGCATGATCTTATAACCACAAGGTCATTCTCATAAGTATAACTTACTCGTTTACCTTCTTACCACATATCACATAACTTTAGCACATCCTGAGCACATTGCTCATGAGTATATACATACATATACTTGCACTTAATCATCACATATCACATATCGGGCTCATTTCTCGTGAGTTTTTCATATGTATCTGTATCACTTCATCACATAACTTTAGCACTTTTTCCTTCTTGAACATAAACTTAGTTCTTTACCATTGAACTACTTGGAATATCGAAGGATACTCTATCTCATCATACATGTATCACGATGCCAATGCCATATCCCCGATATGGTCTTACATGGGATCACATCTTGATGCTGATGCCATATCCCAGGTATGGTCTTACACGGGATCTCATATCTCGATGTTGATGCCATATCCCAAATATGGTCTTATACAAGATCATATATAGATGTCGATGCCATGTCCCAGACATGGTCTTACACGAGATCTTTCTTTGGTGCCGAGGTCATGTCCCAGACATGGTCTTATACGGGACCTTCTTTATTTGATGCAGATGCCATGTCCTAGACATGGTCTTACACGGGACCCTCTTCCGGTGCCAATGCCATGTCCCAGACATGATCTTATACGGGACCTTCCTTATCTCATGTTGTGACACTGGTATCCTTGCTATTCCGGATGTTCAACCGGGACTTCATCTTAACATATTTTCATCATACTCTCATCGAGGCATCATTTGTCGATTTCATAGAAATAATATACATTTCATGAAATGTCAAACATTTAAAAGCATAATAACATGATGCTGAATTATTACACACAAACTTACCTCAACTTAAAATGGCGAAAGGGACCGAGTCGTCCAATATTCGTCTTTCCCCCGTTCTAAGTCCGAAACTCGTTTTCTTTACTATTGAGTTTGAAAGCTTGAAAACCCTAGCCATGGCTTCCCCCATGCTAAATTCGGCCAAGCAAGAAGATGGACAAGGGTTTTTGTCTTTTAGTCCATTTAATTACCAAATTACCAAATTACCCCTAACTTAAAAATATCCTGTTTCACTTATCTCATGTCCATTTTTGTCCAACAATTTAACCAATGGTCTAATTACCATTTAAGGACCTCCAATTTAAAATTTCATAGAAATTGGACACTTCTAACATCTGGAACTCAACTTTTGCATTATTTACAATTTAGTCCTTTTGACTAAATTGAGTGCCCAAACGTCGAAATTTTCGAACGTAAGTTTCAAGAAATTTTCAAGAAATCTTTCCGTGAAACTGTAGACCATAAAATAATAATAAAAATAAGATTTTTCTCATCGGATTTGTGGCCCCAAAACCACTATTCCGACTAGGCTCAAAATCGGGCTGTTACAAGTAGTTTGAGTTTTAGGACTCACATATTGATTTCCTCGATCTCTATTCTGGTATCCCACTGATGCATTCGATCGACTATACGAATCTTAGGATTTCTTTGATGAGGAATGATAAGGTTTATTCATCGATCTTTTTCTCGAATCTCTAGCCTCTGAATCAGATTTCCTCTTTTCTCGGCTAAGTTCTTCAGCTTTGCAAGCTCGATCAACTAGAACAACGAATTCTTTCAAATCTAAAATTCCTACCAATCTTCATTCAGCCCGTTTACAAATCGCTTGCACATGATCTCTTCAATAGAAACACATTCTTGAGCATATTTACTCAAGTGCACAAATTCTCTCTCATACTCGGTTACGGTCATACGGCCCTGTTTCAATTCTAAAAATTCTTTACGCTTTTGATCTCAAACCGTTGGCTTATGTATTTCTTCCAGAACTCGGTCTAAAAAAATTCCCAAGTGACTTGCTCTCTCGGTATCACAATATTAATATATTCCACCACTGATACGCGGTATCCCTTAGAAGTGACACAGCACCTTTAACACATTCCGCCGGCGTACAAGACAGTTCATCAAAAACTTGAATTGTATTCTCAAGCCAATACTTGGCTCTCTTAGGATCATCATCAACTGTAGCTCTAAATTCTTTAACCCCGTACTTTTGAATTTTATCAACAAGTGGTCTATTCATAAGTAAATGTTCCAAACCTTGAAGAGCTACGGGAACCAGTTAGGGAACAGGAGGGGTGGAGGTTGTTACGCAACCAAGTTCATTCGGACAAACTCCGTGAACCATTCGTTCATCATTTGGAAGAAGGCTTTTTTAGCCTCTCCTTCCTGGCTACCCGATAAAGGTCTAGATCCAAATGGCGTTGTCCCTTGAGCTGGAGCTGGCGTATTACTTTCAACCCCATCAGCTACAACTCGATTGGGATCCATTTACTATATGAAAACATGTTTTAAAATGTCAGGAGTCATCATACTATCACAGTTTATACATGGCATGTATAGATAGACTCTCACATATGCTACGTTAGTCTTAGAATCGACTAAACCGTAGATCTGATACGAATAAATGTAACACCCCTCACCCATATTCAATGCCAGAATAGGGTTACGGAGTATTACCAAACTTACAACTTAAACAACCATCCAATTCGAATCAAAAATCATCAACCAAATGTAATTCCAATCAAATACAATCACATTGTCCCTATTACGAGCCTACGAGGCCCTAAACATACTTTTGAAGTGGTTCGGGACTAAATCGATAACTCAAGAATTTTTTACAAAACTTAGAAAATTTTTCAAACTGCAGGGGTCATACGCCCGTGTGCCCCAACCGTGTCTCTCACACAGCCAATAGACACGCTCGTTTCTCAAGCTGTATGGACATTCGACATGGAATCACATGGCCGTGTCCCAGCCCGTGTCCAACCCCGTGTAACTCTCTGACTACCTCACACGACCAGACCACACGCCCGCATGTCTAGCCCGTGTACTACTCGAACTGGCCACACACACCCGTGTGCCAGGCCGTGTGCTAGGCCGGGTGAAAATTGGAGGGTATACTGACTTGTGCCACACGGCCATCCACACACCCGTGTGCTAGACCGTGTGGAGTATACTGACTTGGTTTGTAACACCCCTAACCCCTAACCAAAATCAAGGCTAAATCATACCATTTCCAATACTAACAACCAACATGCTTATTAACTCATGTTTTACTCATTCAAAACATACCAAATACACATATACAAATCAACTAACTAAACCTTTCCCAAACATACATCATTTTGCATCAATTCACAAGCACAATTCATATCTAATATCAACTATTTCACAACCATAACACCTATCACAACCAATTATGAACTCATTAATAAAGAGCATTAACACATATATATACATATATACATCACCATGTTAGACAAAATAAGCCAACTCTCATGGCTAAACACAAAACCAAACTTAATATTTACAAGCCAACACAAATGGCCAAAATACATATACCAAAAAGACCAAGTCTCTATACATGCCATATACTTAAAATACCAAAGTTTAGAGGTACCAAGTGATAGGTAGATAGTGCGAATAGATCTCCGACGATCCCCGAATCCGAGCTAGCTTGATAACACAATTAAACACAGGAAAATAAACAAAGTAAGCTATAAAGCTTTGTAAGCTCGTATAAAATAAACTTAATTCAATCTCAAAATTATAATTCAACAATTTGAATATGTTAACATTTAGCATATATTAGCTAACAAACCTTTCATATACACAATTATGATATTAATCACATTCTTCACAAGTTTCTTCGAACCAAAGCTTATACATGTCACGTACGTGCCTGTACCATCTTATATCATTCTCATACTCAATCACATCTTTCGGTTACTCGTTGAACCATTCGGAATAAAAGTCAGATACTCAAGAGTCTCGCACAATAAGTACCTATACCATGGCCCGAAGCCAAATCAAGGTAGCTTATATCCGAAGTACTGATATTATGCCCGAAGCCAAATCAGCCGATATTCATGGCCCGAAGCCAAATTAGTATAACTCGCACCCGAAAAGCTAATATCATGGCCCGAAGCCAAATCAATGTATCCCTTAATGACATGTCACTACTATCCTAAACTATTCCTAAGGTTCAACCGATATTTCAAATATCGAATTGTCGTTGAACCACTATCGAACATATTCATAGTCTCGTATTCACAATTTATGCAATATCAAAGCATATGAAATACATTTGTATTAAAACTTATAATATACGAAACTTACCTCGGTTTCAAAAACAATGAAATTGGTCGATTAATCGAGTACTTTGTCTTTTCCCTGATCTAATTCCAAATTCAACTTTTCTTGATCTATATAATATCAAATTCAGCTCATTTAGTTATCCCTCTATTCAATTTAGTCCAAAACACACTTTAAAGCACATTTACACTTTTGCAACTAATATTTCAACATTTTTACAATTTATCCTTATTTCACAAAAACACAAATTCATGCTATTTAATCACAACCCATGCTATCCGAATTACTATTATACCCCTAGCAGCCCATATTTTTCATTTATTTCACATTTTAACCACTAAATTTACATATTTCATAATTTAGCCCCTAATTTGCATTTTCACTAAAAATCACTTAACAAAACTTGTATATCTATCAACAAGCATTCATAATCTATCATTAAACATCAAAATACTCATGTATTCATCAATGGAAATAGTCAAAATCTTTAACAATTTTGCAAAATAGTCCTTGGGCTAGCTAGACCTAGTTGCAACGATCTCAAAAACGTAGAAATCATTAAAAACTGAGTCAAAAATCTTACCATGCAAAGGACTTGAATGGCTGAATGTTTTAAGCTCCTTCAATGGATTTTTCTACTTGTATTTTCAGTGGAATATCACATAAGAAAGATGATACATTGTTTTTGTTTATTTTAATTTACTTTATTTGTTAATTTACATTTTTAACCTTAATAACCATCAAAATTCATGATAATATGTCCATAAATGTACACTCAATTTAAATATGGTATAATTACAACATAAGGACCTTCACTTTTATAATCCATAACTAATAGATACCTTTAACTATTTGAACAACACTTTTACACTTTACGCGATTTAGTCCTTTTTATCAAATTAACTAATCAAACGATAAAATTTCTTAATAAAATTTTCACACAAACATATTATCATGCTATAAATATTAAAATAATAATAAAATAATAATTTTGACCTCGGATTTGTGGTTCCAAAACCACTGTTCCGATTTGACTAAAAATTGGCTGTTACACTTATACTCATCTTTAATGGCATCAATCCACTTTTGAGAATTAGAACTTTTCATGGCCTATCGAAAGTTGATTGGATCATTTTCCATCATCCCATTATCATCCTCATGTTCTTGGAGAAATATAACATAATCGTCTAGAATAGAATTTCTCATTTCTCTTGTAGACCTCTTTAATGGCACTAGTTCTTGAGTTTGTTGAGTTTGTTCTTCTGGAACAATTACCTCATCTTGAATAGGGAGTTGTTCAAAATTGTCTTGTTGAGATCTTGGATTCACTTCTTGATCAATGATAGGTATGAGAACCTGAACATTGTCAAAAGTGATAGTAGAAACTGAGTTAGAATTCAGTTCCTCCTCAAAAGCAATGTCTCTAACCTTATTTCTCCTTCCAAACTCAACATCCTAAAAAAATGTTGCAGTTCCTGTCTAAAAAATATTCCTAATTATACGATCATAAAACTTATAGCCTCTAGATTTCTCAGAATAACCAATAAAGTAGTTGTTCACTATTTTAGAGTCCAATTTCTTTTCATGTGGCTTATAAGTCCTTGCCTCAGCTGGACATCCCCAAATGTGAAAGTACTTTATATTATACTTATGACCTGTCCAAAGCTTATAAGATGTTTTTGCAGCTACTTTAATGGGTATTATATTCAAAATGTAAGATGTTGTATTTAGAGGCACTGACCAATTGAGAACTTTCAGATATATCATGTTTCAACCTTTCTTCCTCTTGCACACAGTGAGAAATGGGCTCATTTAAAGTTCATTTCTCCTTTTGACAGTTGTAACTAATTTTAAATTGGTTAAACTACGCAAGAAGCGATACTAAAACCATAAGAACAAGTAATTCCTCAAAAAGCTTGATCTTAAGTGCCTTAAGTCTTGAAGCAACGTGGAACATCTTTATAATGTACTCCTTCACGTTTCCTTGACCATTATACTTCATAGGAATCAAAGCAATCAGAAGTGATGTCATCTCAACTTTATCGTTTTTAGCAAAACGTTTCTCAATTTTGTTAAGGAAACCCTTGGCCTGAGTAATCTCTTCAGATTCTGTGCCCCTAAAGGCTTCTGGAATGTTGTACTTCATGATCATTAGAATCATTCGATTTGAACGATACCACCTCTCAAAATCCCTTTTAGCATCAGGGGTGCTTTCCACAGTGAGAGGTGTAACATCCTAATTTTTAATGGTGCCGGAAACAATGATTCGAGATCACTAAATCGGATGAGTGAGTTCAAAAATTTTATTATTTAATTATTATTTATGTGTCAAGTATGATTTTAGAAGACTTTTGAATTAGTAATTTGTGATTTAGAAGAATTTATTAGGTAAATTGGGTTTGAAAATCGAGTATTGAGACCTCAATTTTATAAAACGAGCCACAAGTATTTTTATAAATACTTACACAGTGTCATAGAGTTAGTATTAAAGTTTCATTAGAAAATTTTAACGTTTCGATAGTTAACTAATTAAAAAGGACTAAATTGAAAAAATGCAAAATTAGCTAATTAAAGAAATGGTGATTAAATAGCTTAAGTGGTGAACAAGGGAGGACTAAAAAGGCAATTAGACACTTATTAAAAGGTTGAAACGGCATGTGTAGGAAAAAAATCTTGAAATTGGATGATTTTGGGGCAAAATGGTCATTTGGGAAATTAAAGTAAAAATAAAAAAAGAATGACTAAATTGAAATCTAGACATTTCTTCATCAATCTTCAGCCAAAAAACCATAAGAGATTCTTCAAAAGCTGGTTTTTCATAATTTTACTCTATATCAAGAGCTCGTAGATCAACGAGAAAAAGGGAAATTAGCATAATAGTCCCTAACTACTACAAACTTACAATTCAGCCCAGGTAAGTTCGTATGGTTAAACTTTCATGATTATTTATTAATTTATGAATAAAATAATGTATTTATTCATATTTTTATTATTTAAATTAAAATTTATTGTTAAAATATAAAATTGAAATGAATGTTTAAAACAAGTAGAACGTAGGATAGAGTATAATCGTTTTATAGCAAAGGATGAATTGACGGATAAAACCATGGTTGGACCATGGCAATGTTTATATGTAAGTCCATAGTTGGGCTATGGCATTAATGTAAAGGATTGTAACACCCCAAACCCGGCCCATGCGTTTCGACCGGATCTGGCATGTCACTGCTTGTACTTTGAAAACTTTAGCTTTGTTGGTTTTTGAAATTGTGAGTTAATTAGACAATATTTAAGTAAATAAGCGGCATTTTTAAAAAAATAACCTTGTATTAATTATTATTAAGTATAAATAAACCTTATCATAAAATTCATAAGTTGCTTAACATTAAAAACGACTTAGTTGAATGAAAACTAGGGGCCTTATTACAAAAATATTTCCATAATGAAATAAAAATAAACTTAGAGAAACTCCAAATTAACTTGTCAAAAAAAACTTGATGGCCCCTCGAGTCTGTCTCGGCTCCCATGTCCACGATCTACTGTTCATCTGGAAGAGTAGAGAAAAGGAAAGCGTGAGTCACAAAGACTCAGTGTATAAATCTCAAAACACACATCGACCTGAGCCCACAAACACATTATGGGCCCTGGCCCATACAGGAAGGCATCAATCATAATCACATAATAAACAATAAAGAATGAATAACCCAACCCATCCTAGGTTTCCATCCTCTACACACCAACCCGTACCAACCATCACACCTTGGGGATTTCTACAATCAACCCTCCATCCGATACACACCAAAACGACAGCCGTACTGCCTATTCCTATTAAGTAGGAATCATTAAACGTGGCATAGCCACCGATCACAATGTGACCTTACATTTAAATTATGTGGGATTTCTACCACCGATCACCAAGTGACCTATCATGCACTTCCCCTTCAATTATCATCATTCCCACCCCATGCATACATACATAAGGAAACATCAAGCAGATATATATATTCTTCAATACACATAGGGAGTTCTATGTTTACGTACCTGGCATCCTTGCCTAACCCTTTTTAGGGTTCCATTCGACTGTCTATACAGCCTTATTCCGGCTTTTTAGCCCATAACATACAAAAATAAATATACATACAGGTTTATCAGTAGCGTGTTAGAGATCTACACACCTGATTAATGTCGATACCCTTGCTAAACCAATCTACAACTTTGTTCAAGAAGCCGGAAAGATGTGAAACTACGGCCTCTCCTATATTCAGCCATGGTTAGTGTTCTACCCAATTTTATGTATTTGAATAAACAACTCTTCTTACCTTAAAATCCCGAAATTGAAGACTAATGATTTTTCAGCTTTTAGATCTAGTCGACCAAGCTTCCTTCAAATCTCGAAAACCATTAAACTATTAGCTTTCGGCTTTTGCTTTTCAAAAATCGGGAATAGATTATGAGAACTAAACAAAAATCGACTCTTACCTTAGCTTAGGAGATTCGGCTAGCACTAGAGAGAGGATTCGGCAATACCAATGGAAGATTTAAATGCCGGAAGTGTAGAACAATTTCTCAAATATGATGAATAAAAGAAAAAGCGATGGATGCTTCGGCTTTTTAGAGAAATCGGCACAAGGGAAAAGAAAGTGGAGAAAAGTTTCGGCTTTTGAAGAAATTGAAGAAATAAATTTGGAGAGGGGGAGGCTAAGGAATTTTGGCACCAAGGGAGAGGATTTTAGGGTTTTTTGGCACCAAGGGAGAGGATTTTAGGGTTTTTCAATGTTAGAAACAAGGAGCTAGCCCCCTCTATTTATAGGAAATTCGGCAACCCTTTGCCATGTAGTAGCTGGTTTCTTTACTCCTCTCAGTGATGGATTCTTGGCCATCACTCTCTTTGTAGATAAATTCCTAACTTTCCTTCTTTATCTTAATCTACTAGCTCATCTAAAAGAGACTTAATTATCTCTAACTCCTCCTTCCTTTATCAGTATATTATCCACATATTTTAATCATTAAAATCCCTAAATCTTAGCCTTTATCTGCTTATTATCCACATAAAATAAATTCCTAAATAATAGCCTTTATCTGCTTATTATCCACATATTTTAAACATTAAAATCCCTAAATTTTAACCTTGTTGCCATCCACTCCATCTAATCCTAATGCCCAAAATTTAGCTAACTTAAATTAAAAGAATTGGGCTCCATGAAACTTAAATTTGGGCCCCTTACTCCTTGTGTGTGGCGTCACCCCTTGCTCCATTTTAAGTGCCGAAAATTGGCCTAAAAAAAACATGGGCTCCTTACGACCCAAAACTTGTTCCTTTTTAATTATTAATGATGCCATCTTAAAATAATTTAATCTGGGCCTTTGCCTAATTCTAAGCCCAAATTTAGACCCCTTTTACTTAAATTAACAGTTTAAACATATCCTCACACTAAACGCGTAGACCCATTAATTCAAGATGTTACAGTTCTACCCCCCTTAAAGAAATTTCGTCCTCGAAATTTCCAACTAACTATTAATCGTACTACCCAAGTTTCACCACTATGCTTTCGCTGCGCACTCTAATCAAAAGAAACACTAGTATACTATGGTAGAGTACGCACCGGTATTCACATCTAGAGCGTCCTCGTCCCCTTGTACTCATGCTATCGGTTCGCGTTTATCTGATTAAAAATTTTATGAATTATTGGTTTTCTTTCACTGATTATCCACGAACAGTCTTATGATTAGTAGTTGTAAGAGTAGTTCTTTCGAATTCGCAATTCAATCTCAAGTTCACCTTTCTTAGTTCTAAGAACTACATACATTCAACTGACAACATCCATATACCCACATTCAATACATAGGGGTATTTTCGTCATTTCACTACCCAGGGGTATTTCCATAATTTATCCTACAGGGGTATTTTCGAAATATTCAAAATAGAGTTCCTTGTTGATTTTATGAAATAAGGGTATTTTGGTAATTTTTGCAATCCAGGGGTATTTCGGTAATTCTGTAATCCGGGGGTATTTCGGTAATTTTGTAATCCGAGGGTATTTCGGTAATTTTACAAATCAAGGGTATTTTGGAAATTTTGAAATTTAGGGGCATTTCGGTAATTTTGAAATCTTGGGGTATTTCGGTAATTTTGATATCCGAGGGTATTTCGATAATTTTGAAAGTCGGGGGTATTTCGGAAATTTTAAAATCCGAGGGTATTTCAATAATTTTGAAATTCGGGGGTATTTCGGTAATTTTGAAATCCGAGGGCATTTCGGTAATTTTACCAAACAAGGGTAATTTGGTAATTTCTTCAGACCAGGGTTATTTTGGTCATTTTGCAAAATAAGGGTAATTTGGTAATTTCCTTAATGGCTGTGAACATTTTCAAATCAAGTTTTTTTTTTTTTGCAAAATAGGGTTAGTCCCTTTCGGGTTTTAATTATGGGTTCAGCCCATGAACAAGTCCTTATTGCTAGAGTGAACAGTCACTACGCACCAGGTAAGATTCCAGCGAAGAGGAGGTGAGTCGCTTGGACTGCTTAAATACCAAGCTCTTCCGGATCTACTCCTAGACATGCATATGCCTGTTACCACACCTTAGTCTTGCGACTTGTTTACAAGTTTTGTTTAGTAAAAATTAAGTCTTATGTAATTGAAGAGTTGTTTGTCTAAGCCTAGAGTCCATCAAGTTCTAATCTAGATAGTCTACGTCCCATAAAGCCCATTAAGCCCACATTTATATCACAATCAGGAGTTGAGGATACTTACCTGGGTGGATTGGTTGCCGGTAGACTCGAAGTCCATGTCTTCATACCAAAAATTTTTCTTAAATATAATTTTTTTCTAAAACACTTCTAGACCCATTTCACGGCCCGAGTTTTGAACTGGGCTCTGATACCAAATTGTAACACCCCAAACCCGACCCATGCGTTTCGACCGGATCTGGCATGTCACTGCTTGTACTTTGAAAACTTTAGCTTTGTTGGTTTTTGAAATTGTGAGTTAATTAGACAATATTTAAGTAAATAAGAGGCATTTTAAAAAAAATAACCTTGTATTAATTATTATTAAGTATAAATAAACCTTATCATAAAATTCATAAGTTTCTTAACATTGAAAACGACTTAGTTGAATGAAAACTAGGGGCCTTATTACAAAAATATTTCCATAATGAAATAAAAATAAACTTAGAGAAACTCCAAATTAACTTGTCAAAAAAAACTTGATGGCCCCTCGGGTCTGTCTCGGCTTCCGTGTCCACGATCTACTGTTCATCTGGAAGAGTAGAGAAAAGGAAAGCATGAGTCATAAAGACTCGGTGTATAAATCTCAAAACACACATCAACCTGAGCCCACAAACACATTATGGGCCCTGGCCCATACAGGAAGGCATCAATCATAATCACATAATAAACAATAAAGAATGAATAACCCAACCCATCCTAGGTTTCCATCCTCTACACACCAACCCGTACCAACCATCACACCTTGGGGATTTCTACAATCAACCCTCTATCCGCTACACACCAAAACGACAGTCGTACTGCCTATTCCTATTAAGTAGGAATCATTAAACGTGGCATAGCCACCGATCACAATGTGACCTTACATTTAAATTATGTGGGATTTCTACCACCGATCACCAAGTGACCTATCATGCACTTCCCCTTCAATTATCATCATTCCCACCCCATGCATACATACATAAGGAAACATCAAGCAGATATATATATTCTTCAATACACATAGGGAGTTCTATGTTTACGTACCTGGCATCCTTGCCTAACCCTTTTTAGGGTTCCATTCGACTGTCTATACAGCCTTATTCCGGCTTTTTAGCCCATAACATACAAAAATAAATATACATACAGGTTTATCAGTAGCATGTTAGAGATCTACACACCTGATTAATGTCGATACCCTTGCTAAACCGATCTACAACTTTGTTCAAGAAGCCAGAAAGATGTGAAACTACGGCCTCTCCTATATTCGGCCATGGTTAGTGTTCTACCCAATTTTATGTATTTGAATAAACAACTCTTCTTACCTTAAAATCCCGAAATTGAAGACTAATGATTTTTCAGCTTTTAGATCTAGTCGACCAAGCTTCCTTCAAATCCCGAAAACCATTAAACTATTAGCTTTCGGCTTTTGCTTTTCAAAAATCGGGAATAGATTATGAGAACTAAACAAAAATCGACTCTTACCTTAGCTTAGGAGATTCGGCTAGCAATAGAGAGAGGATTCGGCAATGCCAATGGAAGATTTAAATGCCGGAAGTGTAGAACAATTTCTCAAATAGGATGAATAAAAGAAAAAGCGATGGATGCTTCGGCTTTTTAGAGAAATCGGCACAAGGGAAAAGAAAGTGAGGAAAAGTTTCGGCTTTTGAAGAAATTGAAGAAATAAATTTGGAGAGGGGGAGGCTAGGGAATTTTGGCACCAAGGGAGAGGATTTTAGGGTTTTTCAATGTCAGAAACAAGGAGCTAGCCCCCTCTATTTATAGGAAATTCGGCAACCCTTTGCCATGTAGTAGCTGGTTTCTTTACTCCTCTCAGTGATGGATTCTTGGCCATCACTCTCTTTGTAGATAAATTCCTAACTTTCCTCCTTTATCTTAATCTACTAGCTCATCTAAAAGAGACTTAATTATCTCTAACTCCTCCTTCCTTTATCAGTATATTATCCACATATTTTAATCATTAAAATCCCTAAATCTTAGCCTTTATCTGCTTATTATCCACATAAAATAAATTCCTAAATAATAGCCTTTATCTGCTTATTATCCACATATTTTAAACATTAAAATCCCTAAATCTTAGCCTTTATCTGCTTATTATCCACATAAAATAAATTCCTAAATAATAGCCTTTATCTGCTTATTATCCACATATTTTAAACATTAAAATCCTTAAATTTTAACCTTGTTGCCATCCACTCCACCTAATCCTAATGCCCAAAATTTAGCTAACTTAAATTAAAATAATTGGGCTCTATGAAACTTAAATTTGGGCCCCTTACTCCTTGTGTGTGGCGTCACCCCTTACTCCATTTTAAGTGCCGAAAATTGGCCTAAAAAAAACATGGGCTCCTTACGACCCAAAACTTGTTCCTTTTTAATTATTAATGATGCCATCTTAAAATAATTTAATTTGGGCCTTTGCCTAATTCTAAGCCCAAATTTAGACCCCTTTTACTTAAATTAACATTTTAAACATATTCTCACACTAAACGCGTAGACCCATTGTAACACCCCTTACCCGAAACCCATGCCGGAATCGAGTACGTGGCATTACTAGACTTGACTATTAACTCAGGGCATAAAATTTTAAAGTTGTCCAACTGCGCCACGCTGACTAAATCGACCATAACTCGAGTTACAAAACTCAAAATTTAGATCCGTAAATTTTCCTTGAAACTAGACTCATATGAATTTTCACCATAATTTTTCCAGAATTTTTCATGTGGCCAATTAGTACAGTTTATTCATCAAAGTTACCCTTAATACACTGCTTGACAATTCTGACCTGTCTTTACAAAACTACAGTTATCTCATTTCACAAATTTCCAATAATGTTCTTGTTTATACCAATGAAAAATAGACTCATTAAGGATTCTACACATATAAACCATGCTTCTTAATTATTTATATACAATTTTTGACAATTTTTCCAAAACAGAACAGTGACTCACGAATTCATTCAGAGCAATTCTCACTAAAACTTAATTATCTCATAATATATAAAACCTTTGCCTACTCTGTTTCTTTCATGTAAAAATAGACACAATAAGGTTTAATTTCATATCTCATTCACCTTCTAATTCAATATACCCTATTTTTGGTGATTTTTCTAAATCACATCACTGCTGCTACTACAAGCTGTTTCGTTGCAATTTATGAAAGACTAGTTTCTAACCGAACGTACCTACACTCCTAATTCAAAGATTCATTTCATACACAAACATTTTTAACAAAAACGATTTAACTTCGATTAAGAATGCATAAACATTGCCATCATAAATCAACATACATATCAAAAACACAACAACATACTTAACTAAAAATTTAGCCATATTAGCATGGCTATTATATACATGAACCTTAAGATTTTATCAAAACAAGACCAAGTCTTTCCTATACATGCCTCCGTTTAATACCAAAATGAAAGAGTACCAAAATGTAGATTGATAGTGTGGGCGACTTCCCGAACGATCCCGACGAGCTTGTAGCTTTTACCTAATCTATAAAACAGAGGAAACATTTCACACGATAAGCTTGCTAGCTTAGTAAGTCCTAATTTCATAAAAAAAAAATATAACATTCAAACATCAACAATTTAATTACTACAATTCAACTTGTAAGCTTGTACTCATATTCATTATCAAGCTTTCAATTTCATATCCATGTAACTAAGTATGAATTTGTAGGGAAATTTCTCCTTACCCACATATTTATGATCAAAAATATTTGTTCGTAATCCAATCTTTAAAACCCAATGTGTCATCATATAACCATAGGTACAATTATTCATATACTTGGATATCAATTATTATAGCATGTCATTAATTATACAACCACCCTTGTGGCCGAATACACCTAGTCTTATATCTACATATTAAACGGCCAAAGTCACGATACCACATCATTCATCAATAAAACCGAGAACACATACCATTGGTAATAAATCACTGAATCACTAGTTTACCTTATCTTAATTAAGTAAGAAGTTCATTCCTACTTTACATACTCACCTGAGCCGTTAACTCGATAAATTTGCTTTAATTCGACTTGAACACAATTTCGGTTTCTAGTTTGTGAAATACAACACCGGCATCAAGCCTGCTAGGCATAAAAGCCCGATAAATAACACCGGCACAAGGCCTACTAGGCGTAAAAGCCCGATAAGTAACACCGGCACGAGGCCTGCTAGGCTTAAAGCCCGAATTAAATCACCGGCACTAGGCCTGCTAGGCTTAAAGCCCGAATTAAATCACCGGCACTAGGCCTGCTAGGCTTAAAGCCCGAAACACATTAATGTAATAAATCATCGCTAATACCTTTTATACTATATCACATAATGAAAGTACTTTGGCTTATTTACATCAAACAATCAAAACCATTCTAATAGGCTTATATACATTCGGCTATAACATGAATATCTACTAAAATTTATCAAACATTATCGTACAATTGATTTATAAATAATTCTTCAATATACTATAGCTTAAGGACTTACCTTAGAAGTCGATAGATTCGAAATCTCCAACTATTCGTTTAGTTTAGCTTTTCCTCGCTCCAAATTCTTCTCCTTTTGTTCTTGATCTAATTCGGTTCAATTAAACCAATATAACCACATTTTCATTAAATTTAAAAACAAAATCATATAATTTATAATTTATAACCAAATATAATAGCTAAATTTTCATTTCATCTCAATTAAATCCATGAATACTTGATTGCACATTTTACCCTTTTTGCCCCCCGACATTTACAACTCTTCCAATTAAGTCTTTTAAGCACAAAACACAAATTACATGGAATTTAAGTTCCTTCCTCAAGAGCCGAATGTATCCCTAGCTAATACAAGTCCTTACAAACTATTTTTTTTTCTTTTTAATTCCCCAACTAATTATTCTAACATCTAAATTCTAACTTCCTCATTTTCACTAAAAGTCCAAGAACAAAATTTACTACTTTATCACCTATCATCAAAATTTTACCATTTAACAACTAAATCATCAAGCTTTCTTCCATGGTACTTCATAAAAATCACAACCAAAACGCATTTTTTTTTTACGTGGGCTATATAAAGCTCTTGATAACCATTTCAAAATGCCATCAATTATCAAAATTATCAAACACACATACCTATTTTAGCTTGAAGTAGCCGAACATGAGAGAGCTTTTTCTCTTCTTTTTCCTTTAGCAAATTTTCGGTAATAAAGAATAAAGGAATAAAGATGAACCCCCTAGTTGTTTTATGTTTCTTTATTTTATTAACATGCTCACCTTATTAACTTATTATTATAACATATAAACTACTAATTTATTAGCATGCTTACCGTCCTCTACTTTGCTTTTAGGGAAATTTGACATGCAAATCCATTCTTGCAAGAACAATTCAATTTGCCCCTTTTATTTGCTAATAATCGGCCATGAGAGAATGAAGGAGATAGTGGCCTTATTTTATGTTTTATCTAACATTTACACTAACTTTATTTCTTTATAAAAGTACTAACATAAGCATAAAATAAAAATTTAATTAAACTAGCATATATATCTAGCATAACTTGGCCCATTGCCGTCCATCACTATGGTCAATGGGCTAATTGCCCTTTTAGGACACCCACTTAAAAAGCCACAAGCAATTTAGTACATTACACCTTAGCATGCAACATTTACGCTTTTCGCGATTAAATCCTCTTTACCAAATTAAGCACTTAAACGATAAAATTTTTCTACGACATTTTCACACATATTAATTCACATATAATAAACATAGAATATAACACCAAAATATTTCTCAGGCTCGGATTCGTGGTCCCGAAACCACCGTTCCGATTAGGGTCAAAATTGGTCTGTCACAACTCTCTCCCCCTTAAGAATTTTCGTCCTCGAAAATCTTACCATTAAATAAGATCGGATATTGTTGTTTCATTGAATCTTCAGGTTCCCACGTGGCCTCTTCAACTCCGTGTCGATTCCATAATACTTTCACTAGTGGAATCCTCTTATTTCTCAACTCCTTCATTTCCCGAGCCAAGATACGAATCGGTTCCTCATCATATGTCAAATCGGATCGAATTTCTATCTCTGACGGTGTGATCACATGAGACGGGTCTGATCTGTATTTGCGAAGCATCAAAACGTGAAATACATTGTGTATCTTTTCTAAGTCAAGGGGCAATTTCAATCTATAAGCAACAGGCCCTATACGCTCGATGATTTCATACGGTCCGATAAATCTCGGACTCAACTTGCCTTTCTGATCAAATTGGAGTATTTTCTTCCACGGAGAAACTTTTAAGAACACCCGATCTCCGACCTGAAATTCAATGTCCTTACGTTTCAAATCGGCATAAGACTTTTGACGATTCGAAGCAGCTTTTAAATTACTTCTAATAACAACCACCTTCTGTTCTGTTTCTTTAATCCAATCGACCCCGTGTATCTTATTCTCACTGAGCTCAGTCCAATACAACGGTGTGCGACATTTTCGACCGTATAAGGCTTCATAAGGCGCCATTTTTATACTAGATTGGAAGCTATTATTATAAGCAAATTCAACCAAAGGTAGGTATCGTTCCCACGTACCTTCAAATTCGAGAACGCAACACCTCAACATGTCCTCAAGTATTAAAATAGTTCGCTTAGACTGACCGTCTGTTTGCGGATGGAAGGCTGTACTAAAATGAAGTCTAGTACCTAGAGCATCTTGTAATTTCCTCCAGAACCGCGATGTGAATCTCGGGTCCCTATCTGAAACAATGGAACTCGGTACACCGTGCAACCTTACAATCTGTGACACATACAATTCGGCAAGCTTATCAAGTGAATAGTCAGTACGTACCAGTACAAAATGAGCTAATTTAGTCAATCTATCAACGATAACCCATACGGCATCTTTCTTACTCGGTGTCATAGGAAGACCGGATACAAAATCCATTATAATTCTATCCCATTTCCATTCGGGTATCATGATTGGTTGCAGTAGTCCGGACGGTACCTGATGCTTAGCTTTTACTTGTTGACAGATTAAGCATTTGGAAACAAACTCAGATATATCTCGTTTCATGCCAAGCCACCAATAGAACTGCTTTAAATCGTTATACATTTTAGTGCTACCCGGGTGTATCGATAGTCGACCACTATGGGCCTCACTCAGGATCATCTGTATCAAATCTGAGTCCTTTGGAACACACAATCGGCTTTTATATTTCAAACAATTATTTGCATCAATCTGAAAATCTGATTCTGTACCATTTCCACACTGAATCCGAATAGCAATCAACTATTTGTCAACTTTCTGTGCATCACAAATCTGCTGAATAAACATCGGTCTTGCTTGTAACTCGGCTAGGATCGAACCATCATCAGACATAGCCATCTGTGCGTTCAATGCACGAAGAGCAAATAATGATTTTCGACTTAACGCATCCGCAACAACATTGGCTTTCCCCGGATGGTAGTCAATCACTAATTCATAGTGTTTCAGCAATTCTAACCATCTGCGTTGTCTCAAGTTTAGATCTTTCTGAGTCATCAAATATTTTAAACTTTTGTGATCCGAATAAATATGACATTTTTCACCGAATAAATAGTGACGCCAAATTTTCAATGCGAACACAATGGCTGCTAACTCCAGATCGTGAGTTGGATAATTTTTCTCATGCGGCTTCAATTGTCTCGAAGCGTAGGCTATCACCTTGCCTTCTTGCATTAAAACGCAACCCAACCCATTCAAGGAAGCATCGCTAAAAATAATAAATTCTTTACCCGATTCAGGCTGAGTTAACACTGGAGCTTCGGTCAAAAGGGCTTTCAACTGCTCGAAACTTTTCTGACACCTTTCTGACCACTCAAATTTGACATCTTTCTATAGCAGTCTCGTCAAAGGTGTAGCTATAATAGAAAAACCTTTTACAAATCGTCTATAATACCCCGCAAGGCCCAGGAAACTTCGGATCTCGGAAACATTCTTTGGTGGTTTCCATTCGAGTATGGCTGCTATTTTGTTCGGATCCACCCGAATACCTGACACCAAAACAACATGACCCAAAAAGTTGACTTCATTCATCCAGAACTCACACTTACTGAACTTTGCATACAATCGTTGATCTCTCAAAGTTTGTAGTACTAATCTCAAATGCTCAGCATGTTCCGTTTCATTTTTGGAATAGATCAGTATATCATCAATAAACACTACTACAAACCGATCCAAAAACTGTCGGAAGACTCGGTTCATTAGATCCATAAAAATAGCAGGTGCATTAGTGAGTCCAAAAGGCATAACCAAAAACTCATAGTGTCCGTACCTCGTGCGGAATGCAGTCTTTGGCACATCTGAATCTCTGACTCGCACCGGATAATATCCCGATCTCAAATCTATTTTCAAAAACACTGAAGCCCCCTTCAACTGATCAAATAAATCATCAATCCGAGGTAACGGATACTTATTCTTTATAGTTACCTTATTTAGTTGCCGGTAGTCGATACACATTCGCATAGTCCCATCTTTCTTTTTCACAAATAAAACTGGTGCACCCCACGGAGAGAAACTCGGTCGCGCGAAGCCCTTATCTGTCAACTCTTGCAACTGTGCTTTCAATTCTTTTAATTCAATAGGTGCCATTCGGTACGGAGCTATCGAAATCGGAGCCGCACCCGGTATTAACTCAATGCCAAACTCAACCTCTCGTACTGAGGGTAAACCCGGTAGTTCTTCAGGAAACACATCGGGGTATTCACATACAACTGATACAAATTCAATTTGTTTCTCGGACATTTTATTATCTAGTACATAAGCCAAATAAGCTTCACACCCTTTTCTCACATACTTTCGGGCTAACATTGAAGATATTACTGTAGGCAACCCATTTACGTCACAGGATTTAATTCTGATGGTCTCACCGTTTCGACATTTCAAATCGATGAGCTTTCTTTTACAATCCACTACTGCCTCATGTGAAGTTAACCAGTCCATCCCCAAAATTATATCAAATTCGTCAAAGGGCAACAACATTAAATCAGCTGGGAAGCAACAATCCCGAATCATCAACGGGCAACCTCTACACACTTTATCAACAAGCACACATCTACCCAAGGGGTTGGACACACGAATCACAAACTCGGTAGACTCAACTAGCAAAGTCTTGCCAAATTCTAAAGTTTCACATACATAAGAATGAGTCGAACCAGGATCAATTAGTGCAATCACAGTAGTATCATAAAGAGTGAAAATACAGGTAATGACGTCGGGGGAGGAAGCATCCTCTCTGGCTCGTGCAGCATAGGCTCTAGCCGGAGCTCTAGCCTCAGATCGAACCGTAGTGTTCTTTGTTCCTTTCTGACTACCACCTACATTGCCTGAATGTCTGGGTGGTCTACCTCGCATTGACGTGTTGCTCGGCTTAGTGTTTTGAACTGTATTCTACTCAGCTAACCTCGGACATTCTCTAATAAAATGATCTAACGATCCACATTTATAGCAAGACCGATCATGAAATCTACAACTCCCTGAGTGCCATTTCCCACAGTGCTTGCATTCAACTCTATTCTGAGGAACGTTACCAACATTGGCTATCGAGGTAGCTCGGGAGCTCATAGGAGGTCGATCCCGTCTAGGAGGATCTGTAGTAGCTTTATGTCGGCTGTAGTCATCTCTGGACTTCTTGGCTGTGGAATGAAAGACCTTACCCGAAGATCTTTTACGGATGTCTCTAGCTTCTGTCTCAGCCTTTCTTTTCTCTTTCTCGAGCTCTTCAGCTTTGCAAGCTCTCTCAACTAAAGTCACAAACTCTTGAATTTCAAGAATGCCAACAAACATCTTTATATCTTCATTTAGGCCATCTTCAAATCTTTTACACATAATGGCTTCGGTGGAAACACACTCTCTAGCATATCTGCTGAGCCTGACAAATTTTCTTTCATATTCCGTTACGGTCATTCGCCCCTGTTTCAGCTCAAGGAACTCCTTTCGTTTTTGATCAATGAATCTTTGGCTAATATACTTCTTGCGAAACTCATTTTGGAAGAAATCCCATGTCACTTTTTCTTTCGGAACCACTGATACTAGTGTATTCCACCAGTGATATGCAGTGTCCCGCAGTAAGGATATAGCACACTTCAAGCATTCATCCGGAGTACAAGACAGCTCATCAAGTACCCGAATAGTGTTATCAAGCCACATTTCGGCTCTCTCAGCGTCATCATCGTCATTAGCTTTAAATTCTTCGGCCCCAAATTTTCAGATTTTATCAACTGGGGGCCTACTAGATCTCATCGGATCTATCATCGGGGGAGCTGAAGGAATCGGAGTTGGATTATTCGGGGGTGGAAATTGGTGTACAACCGGGTTATTTTGAATAAATTGGGCAAACCACTCATTCATCATCTGATAAAAGGCTTGTTTAGTCTCTCCTTCGTGGCTACCTGAAACAGGTCGAGAGTCTACCGGCGCTGATCCGCGTGCGCGGTTAGGCGCTACACTCTCAACATCATCAGCTACGGCTCTTTCAGGATCAGTGTCCATTTACTAAATAAAACAAAATTCAGACTGTCAGAAGTCACCACACTATCAACATATAATGAAGGCATGTATAGCTAGACTCACACGCGCTACGGTAGTCCTAGAATCGACTAAACCGTAAGCTCTGATACCAATCAAATGTATCACCCCTTACCCGAAACCCATGCCGGAATCGAGTACGTGGCATTACTAGACTTGACTATTAACTCAGGGCATAAAATTTTAAAGCTGTCCAACTGCGCCACGCTGACTAAATCGACCATAACTCGAGTTACAAAACTCAAAATTTAGATTTGTAAATTTTCCTTGAAACTAGACTCATATTAATTTTCACCATAATTTTTCCAGAATTTTTCATGTGGCCAATTAGTACAGTTTATTCATCAAAGTTACCCTTAATACACTGCTTGACAATTCTGACCTGTCTTTACAAAACTACAGTTATCTCATTTCACAAATTTCCAATAATGTTCTTGTTTATACCAATGAAAAATAGACTCATTAAGGATTCTACACATATAAACCATGCTTCTTAATTATTTATATACAATTTTTGACAATTTTTCCAAAACAGAACAGTGACTCACGAATTCATTCAGAGCAATTCTCACTAAAACTTAATTATCTCATAATATATAAAACCTTTGCCTACTCTGTTTCTTTCATGTAAAAATAGACACAATAAGGTTTAATTTCATATCTCATTCACCTTCTAATTCAATATACCCTATTTTTGGTGATTTTTCTAAATCACATCACTGCTGCTACTACAAGCTGTTTCGTTGCAATTTATGAAAGACTAGTTTCTAACCGTACGTACCTACACTCCTAATTCAAAGATTCATTTCATACACAAACATTTTTTAACAAAAACGATTTAACTTCGATTAAGAATGCATAAACATTGCCATCATAAATCAACATACATATCAAAAACACAACAACATACTTAACTAAAAATTTAGCCATATTAGCATGGCTATTATATACATGAACCTTAAGATTTTATCAAAACAAGACCAAGTCTTTCCTATACATGCCTCCGTTTAATACCAAAATGAAAGAGTACCAAAATGTAGATTGATAGTGTGGGCGACTTCCCGAACAATCCCGACGAGCTTGTAGCTTTTACCTAATCTATAAAACAGAGGAAACATTTCACACGATAAGCTTGCTAGCTTAGTAAGTCCTAATTTCATAAAAAAAATATAACATTCAAACATCAACAATTTAATTACTACAATTCAACTTGTAAGCTTGTACTCATATTCATTATCAAGCTTTCAATTTCATATCCATGTAACTAAGTATGAATTTGTAGGGAAATTTCTCCTTACCCACATATTTATGATCAAAAATATTTGTTCATAATCCAATCTTTAAAACCCAATGTGTCATCATATAACCATAGGTACAATTATTCATATACTTGGATATCAATTATTATAGCATGTCATTAATTATACAACCACCCTTGTGGCCGAATACATCTAGTCTTATATCTGCATATTAAACGGCCAAAGTCACGATACCACATCATTCATCAATAAAACCGAGAACACATACCATTGGTAATAAATCACTGAATCACTAGTTTACCTTATCTTAATTAAGTAAGAAGTTCATTCCTACTTTACATACTCACCTGAGCCGTTAACTCGATAAATTTGCTTTAATTCGACTTGAACACAATTTCGGTTTCTAGTTTGTGAAATACAACACCGGCATCAAGCCTGCTAGGCATAAAAGCCCGATAAATAACACCGGCACAAGGCCTGCTAGGCGTAAAAGCCCGATAAGTAACACCGGCACGAGGCCTGCTAGGCTTAAAGCCCGAATTAAATCACCGGCACTAGGCCTGCTAGGCTTAAAGCCCGAATTAAATCACCGGCACTAGGCCTGCTAGGCTTAAAGCCCGAAACACATTAATGTAATAAATCATCGCTAATACCTTTTATACTATATCACATAATGAAAGTACTTTGGCTTATTTACATCAAACAATCAAAACCATTCTAATAGGCTTATATACATTCGGCTATGACATGAATATCTACTAAAATTTATCAAACATTATCGTACAATTGATTTATAAATAATTCTTCAATATACTATAGCTTAAGGACTTACCTTAGAAGTCGATAGATTCGAAATCTCCAACTATTCGTTTAGTTTAGCTTTTCCTCGCTCCAAATTCTTCTCCTTTTGTTCTTGATCTAATTCGGTTCAATTAAACCAATATAACCACATTTTCATTAAATTTAAAAACAAAATCATATAATATATAATTTATAACCAAATATAATAGCTAAATTTTCATTTCATCTCAATTAAATCCATGAATACTTGATTGCACGTTTTACCCTTTTTGCCCCCCGACATTTACAACTCTTCCAATTAAGTCTTTTAAGCACAAAACACAAATTACATGGAATTTAAGTTCCTTCCTCAAGAGCCGAATGTATCCCTAGCTAATACAAGTCCTTACAAACTATTTTTTTTTCTTTTTAATTCCCCAACTAATTATTCTAACATCTAAATTCTAACTTCCTCATTTTCACTAAAAGTCCAAGAACAAAATTTACTACTTTATCACCTATCATCAAAATTTTACCATTTAACAACTAAATCATCAAGCTTTCTTCCATGGTACTTCATAAAAATCACAACCAAAACGCATTTTTTTTTTACGTGGGCTATATAAAGCTCTTGATAACCATTTCAAAATGCCATCAATTATCAAAATTATCAAACACACATACCTATTTTAGCTTGAAGTAGCCGAACATGAGAGAGCTTTTTCTCTTCTTTTTCCTTTAGCAAATTTTCGGTAATAAAGAATAAAGGAATAAAGATGAACCCCCTAGTTGTTTTATGTTTCTTTATTTTATTAACATGCTCACCTTATTAACTTATTATTATAACATATAAACTACTAATTTCTTAGCATGCTTACCGTCCTCTACTTTGCTTTTAGGGAAATTTGACATGCAAATCCATTCTTGCAAGAACAATTCAATTTGCCCCTTTTATTTGCTAATAATCGGCCATGAGAGAATGAAGGAGATAGTGGCCTTATTTTATGTTTTATCTAACATTTACACTAACTTTATTTCTTTATAAAAGTACTAACATAAGCATAAAATAAAAATTTAATTAAACTAGCATATATATCTAGCATAACTTGGCCCATTGCCGTCCATCACTATGGTCAATGGGCTAATTGCCCTTTTAGGACACCCACTTAAAAAGCCACAAGCAATTTAGTACATTACACCTTAGCATGCAACATTTACGCTTTTCGCGATTAAATCCTCTTTACCAAATTAAGCACTTAAACGATAAAATTTTTCTACGACATTTTTCACACATATTAATTCACATATAATAAACATAGAATATAACACCAAAATATTTCTTGGGCTCGGATTCGTGGTCCCGAAACCACCGTTCCGATTAGGGTCAAAATTGGTCTGTCACACCCATTAATTCAGGATGTTACAAGGATGAATTGACAAATAAGACCATAATTGGGTTATGGCACTATGAATGAAAGACCATGGTTGGACCATGGCAATGTTTATATGTAAGACCATAGCTGGGATATGGCACTCTGATGATAGGACCATAACTGGGTTATGGCACTACGAATGTAAGACCATGGTTGGGCCATGCCAATGTATGTGTAAGACCATAGTTGGAAAATGGCACAAAGAAAACGATGTACTCATATCCGTAAGTCATTCCTCGATTTAGTAAGAATTGGTCAAAGACCTATATGAATGAATTGAAAGATATATTGATTATTAATGATGCTGATTTGAAGGAAGTGTGTTCATTGACTTATGTTGTATTTGACAGGAGAATGTATGATTTATTTACAAATTAATTTATTATATTAAGTTCAGTAAGATAAATGTTTAATCTATTGAACTTACTAAGCTTCATTAAGCTTACTCGTGTTGTTTTATGTTCTTGTAAATTAACGTGTAATCGGAAGATCAGATCAACACATCAAGCCATACTATCCAGTTTAATCCAGTAGTTTTTGAAATGTAAATTTTGGTTTATATGGCATGTATAGGGTTGGATTGGCAATGAAATTGTTTGCTTGTGGTTATGAATCTTAAATGTTTGTATGTGTGAAATTAGTAGTAGAATTTGATAAATCAATGAAATGAGTTAAACATGTAAGTATAAGTAATTGATGTATATGTAATGTTATATTATGTTTAGAGCATGTATTGGTTGGTTTTGATTGCTTGGTTGGGATATATTAGTGTGTTTAAATGTTGTGTGTAGGTTGATGTCAAAAAGGGTGAGAAAAGTGGCCTTAAAATGGCCTATTTTCGTCCACACGGGCGTGTGTCTCAGCCATGTGTGACACACGGCCATGCATATGGGCGTGTAGTCTGGCCGTGTATCCCCTGCACCTTAAAATTTTTAAATAGAATGCTCAAGTTTTAGCACACGGCCTAGCACACGGACGTGTAGCTTGGCCGTGTGACCCTGTACTTTGTACACGGGCGTGTGGTTGGCCATGTGACCCAAGTTAAAAAGTTACACAGGTAAGGACATGGGCTGGGACATGGCCGTATGCCTCACTTCAAATGCCCACACGGCCTGAAACACAGGCCGGCCACACGGGCGTGTGCCCCTTGCTCCTAAGAAAAATTTTAAGATTTTAAAAAAAAATTCCTTGAGTGCCCGGCTTAGTCCCGATTCACTTCTAAAGTGTATTTTGGGCCTCGAGGGCCCATCTAAGGGACAATATGAGGGTTATATGATTGATTCTTGATTTGTATAATAAAGGTAATGAAATATTCGTAATTAGTCCGTAAAGTCTGGTAATGCTCCGTAACCCTATTCCGGCGACGGATAAGGGTTAGGGGTGTTACAAGAGGTGCAGATTATTCTTCCCTTAGTGCAAGGTCTATGTCCATACAGCCAAGCACGATAAGTGCCTTTTCCATTCCTTGAAATTAGTCCTATTAAGCATGAGTATAGAATTTATATTAGCAGATATTGTGGCAGCAAAAGATGAACTAGCTGAATATAGAACAAAATAGATTAAAAACATGCTCACATGAATATTCTTAAGTAAACAATAAATTCAAAATAGTGCCTTCCATCTTATGATACCAAACACTACATTAATATCAAGTCTTTGGACAGTAATGTTAACAGTAAACGATACTCTTGTTGTAGCAATCAAACATTGACAATAAATTATGTCAAACAATGAATTAATTTTCGGACTAACTTATTGCTCACATAAAGTACCTTATAATTGTTACACATTTATCACCACAGATGTCATTGAAATTCTGTCAAATATTAACTTACCTTTGGGTCAATTAATAAACGCATGAATCAAAAAAACATATAATCATCTTGATATTTTAAATAAACTAATCTACGCAAAAAAGATCACTTCGGCGATATTTTGTTTCAACTTATCTATTTAAAATATTAGACATTCTTAATTAAAACCCAAAGCCAAAATCTGAATTTATTTGTTTCAAAATATTTCTCTTAATTTCATCTTTCAATCAAATTTAAAAGATAATTAGTATATATATGTATCAAATTTAAAAGATAATAGTATATATATATATATATATATATGTGTGTATATGTATATGTATATTTATCCCAAAACAAAATATAATGATGTTAACAAATATAATAATAATATTTTCATAAAATAACAATAAACATTATTCACATGAATTTATTAAATCTAAATCATGCAAATAAATTAAAATTTGAATCCAACAAATTATCTAACAATATACCAAAACACCAAAAAATTATTGAATCCATTGCAAGGTAACTGAATGAATAAGAAACATTCAATCACAAAATATATTCAACTCTATATATCGAATTCAATCCTATTTGACTGAATAAAAAAACATTAAGTGATTCAATCAATATATAAAGAATTTAAAATAAAAACAAATAAAAATCAAAACATCATCGCCTGCAATATTAATGGCCGACTTGACATTCATGCATTCTTTCTTTATTTATTATTAAACTAAATGCAATATAGGATTGTAAATAGAAATTGAACCGCAAGATATGGAAATACACAAGATTTGCAGCTAAAGATTGAAACGCAGGTACATTGTGCAAATAAAAATTGAAGCGCAGGACCGATCTACAAATTATGAATTTCAAACTAAATTCTTGAATTGAATTTGGTCATTCGATCAAGTAATATTATACTAATATTCCAAACCCTAAAATTTTTATATAAATTCAAGATAATTAAGATCCAAAAAAACCTTTCATATAAACCTTGAAAGATCAACATATATATATATCCAAAATATTAAACCCATAAAATTTCATGAATGAATCATTCCAAAAAAAAAAAAAAGAAACTTAATCAATTCTTAATGATCCGACATAACGAGGCTCGAATGCCACTTGTTAGAACCATAAAAACAAAACCTAATATAAACTATAAACTGTAAACAAGATCTATCATGTCAAATCATCAAGAACAAATCAAGAACAAAACTAGATGCGGAAGCATACTTGAATTCATCGATTTCTTGAGGTTTTGATCTTCCAAATTAGCACACAAGTAGTCTAGAGAAGGTGGCTCTCTCTTTTCTACGGATGAGATATTAGAAAAGTTACTTATGTGTAATTTGTGGACCATAACTCTAATATATAACTTTTGCACACTAACCCTAATTTCTAATCAACCCATCATCAATTTGAAATTATTTACTAGAGTATCTACACATATTTGGTCCATACTTTATTTAGTAACTAAAGCCCAATAAACCTTAACAAAATTAGATCACTTTTAATTTAGGCTAATCTTTTATGATAATAAATAATAACATGTACTTACTATTATTATATATGTGATGTCCATATTTTCCAACACCTAAGAATGAATTTAAGGTTATATTAGAAACATGGTAAGTTTTGGTTAGAGTTATCGAGATTGGGCATTGAAGTAGGAAAATGTATCACTTGATCGCATTGCATGATTTTGTTGAATTTCAGAGGTATTGATTGTTAATTCTTTTTATTATAACTCGATTCATTGTGTCAATGTTTATTTTGAAGTGAAATAAGTTGGAGATAATTCCAAAGGCAATGGAATGGAGAAGGCCATCGAGGCATGACGATTTTTGGTTTGGATTAACTTAATGCAATTATGTTGTATAATTTCAATTAAGTAGTCTAGCTTAGGATTCAATGTTAATGTTGTTTATTTCTAGTATAATATGTTAGTTATGTATGTATTTTTTTAAGTAAAAGCTCAAGATAGTGTTGTGATGATCTCATGGAGAAGCTTATGATTTGATTTGTGAATGGGTTGATGTAATGAATATGTGACTGATTTTATGATGGTGCATGATGATAATTGATAGTACCTAATGATATTAAAGCATGTTTATCAATAAAAACCCTATTAAACAATGTGGGAAATGGTTCGGGTATAATTGACATGTCGTAGGATTTGTTTTGCTACAAAATAAGATTCAATACTTGTGTACAATCTATTGGCGCTTGTGCGCATTTATATTTGGAACTTATATACATTCTTAGAGTGTTAGGGGAAGTCAAGTTTTTACACACGTTGGTGCATTTATGCCCAATTGGCACTTACATACAGTCTTAGAGTGATAGGGAATTAATATGTATATGCATTCTTAATCCATAATTGGTTAATAGGAGCTAAATTTTTAATTTAAAACAAGGTTATATTAATGAACTAAAACTGAATTATTGATGATTTTGATGTGCTTAGAGACATGTTACCAAGTTTTGTGACTATGCTTATCTTACATGAAATTGATTCAGTCCATTGATATATTATATGGACATTATGGAAATTATTGTTAAATGATGATATCCTAACTTATTATGGCATGATCTCTTAATGTTATGTTGCTTTTTAGCATGATCTATCACTTGATTTTGTCATACCATGAAATTGGATTTGTAAGAATAACTGAGCTTTTCAATGCTCAGCGTGTAGATTGTTTGTTCCACGCATAGAAGTTTGGTGTGCTCTTAAGACTTTATTTGTGGTTTTTCTAGAATTCAAGGCTCAAGTCTTAACTTCGTCATTGAGTTTGTAATGTCTTTTGAGGTTTTCAAATATTTTGGGCATGCACCTATCTTGCTAGGTGACTATAATGTCTTGAATGTTAAGCTTTTGGTGTTTTGGTGATTTTTGGCATTGGACATATGTTTTGATACTGAATTGGGCTTCTTAACTAGTTTTATGTTGGATTTTAATGACTAAATTTATATGGTATATGTATGGTTTAAGCGTTGCAAAGTACTTACCTTTTGAGGTTTTGATATATTGAGTTAAATTTGATGTGAATGTAAGTTTTAGACTTGTTATAATTTGTCAATATGTATGTGTAAAGTCGATTGCATGTTGAACATGTTTAGGTGCATTTAAAGGGTCATTTGCATAACTTGAAATGTAATTTTTCTTCATTTTTGTACTAATGTCTTGAGACATCAAAAACACGTCTCAAGACCATAAGAATGCTTTCTTGCAATTTTGGGCATAAGCCTCGAGACTTATCATGCTAGTCTCTATACATAGGGTGCCAAATCTCGAGACATAGTGACCTGATCTCAAGACATAAAACATCGAAGCTAAATTTACGAGATCAAGACACAGAACATTGTCTTAAGACATAGGGTTGAAGGTCTGGAGACATGGTTCCATTGTCTCGAGACTTCAAACTTCGAAGCTAAAAATCATTAAACAAGAGAGACATATCTTAAGACATGGCTCTACTATCTCAAGACATTGCCTTGCATCTTGCTAGTTTGATATGAGATTCATAACATGGCTCCTTTTTATCATCCTTGACCCCAGTTAAATGAATGAGAACTCATTTGAGTTTGTTTTACATGCTTAACATGTTTCAATTACCACCTTTACATAATTGGTTGTTAGTAGTTCTATCAAAATTTATCAATTTATCATATTTATTTTTTATTTATCATATTTATTTTTTATCAATCATATGTCATGTCATATGAGGACATCCTAATTAAAATTTCAAGTTGACAAATTTTGTCAGAAAATACTTATGATTAAAATGACTAGACTAAGATTTTTAAGTAAAAAATGTAGGAGGACTTAATTTTTTTTTTATAAATACAAAGAGTAAATCTCAAATTTTATCAAATAATAGGGACTAACAACATTTTTAACCAAAAAAATCTAGGCCATGATCTCACGAATAGTAGAAGCCTGCACACCATAATATATCATTTTTTGGGGTAAACTACACTAATAGTCACCTAACTATTAGTAAGATTTTTTTTTTGTCACCCAACTATTCAATTTATCTTTTTCAGTCCAATTCCATTAAATGATTGAAAGGAAGATGATATGGAAAATTGAAAAAAAAAATTAACCCTAAACATTTATACATTATATCGATTTGATCCTAATTCTAAAAAAATTAGCTCTAGATATTTAAAGATTATGACAATTTGGTCTCAATTCTAAAAATTAAAAAATATTTATAAATATTTATAAAATAATTTTAAAATTAAAAAATTTATAATTTTTTTCATTATTTGATACAATTAATAAATTCATTTTTTGAATAATAATTAAAAAATTTTTAAAAAACAATGAAGAGAAAATTAATCAATGGATATCACCCATTTTATGCTAAATTATAATAAGATAAACTAGAAATAATCTCCCCCTAAAAAATAATAACAATGAAAGAAAGAACACCACAAACATAAATAATATAGCTAAATCAAGATTGTCCAATCCAACATCATCATCAATGGACTTTACCACGAATTTCATCAAGCCTACGAATCATATGCAAAGCATTACTAACAACCTTAGCCACAATGGCTCTTCCCCATCGTTATGTTGGTTGTTAATTAGTTTGACACTTAGGGGGTGCGAGTGACGCTAAATTTAATGGCGACTTGGGCTAAGTCACATTGGGTGTTGACGGGGCTTGAGCTGGAAGATAATGTGTAAAGACAAAGAGATGGGAAGTTGGCATTGGCTAGGGTTTGATTTAGGTGAAAAAAAGGCTTTTATGTTTTGGAGAGGATTATGAAATGGGATTAAAGACAAAAAAAAAACCTTTTTGATTTAAGCATTAAAATAAGGCAAAAGAGGAGGGGCGGTTAATCCATGATTTTTTTTTATAATTAAAAATTGGGTAAACTATATAGTTGGTCACCCAACTTTTATAAATTTTCATTTTGGGTACTGAAAATAAAAAGTTTGCAATATATGTATTTTGTCGCTACATACTATTATCATTGTAGTCACTATTGTTATATGCTTTTATCATTTTAGTCACTTGACGTTCATTTGCCATTACATATACTTATTTTAGTCACTCAACATTAGTAAGCTTTCATTTTGGTCACCCGTTTTATTTTTTAAAACTTGGGTTTTTACAATGAATTGAGTTATTAAGTTGTTGAGATGAAACCCAAGTTTTTCACATGTAACTCAATTTCATGTAGCAATCATAAAAAAAACCCTAAAAGCTTTTCTCTTTTTTTCTTCAAGCCATTTGCTTCTTATCCATTGTTTTGTCCAATGGCAGTGCCAGCCTCCGGGCTAGCTACCTCCCACTTTTTCTCTCTTCCACCAACCTTCTCTTTATTTGTTCTCATTAACTCCACATGCATTCTCTCTTTTCAGTTTGTAGATCTGTTTCGTAAGTATCTTTGTTGTCTTCACAAGTTGTAGTGGACAAATGACAGTGCTTATCATCATTGAACCTCCACTAGCCACTAGTATTTTCTCTTGAAAAGTGGGTTGGTCGTAGATACTCGAATGGTGGCTCTTCATCGGGTTCTTAATTTGTTTCTATTTTGAGAGTATTTCAAAATAATAAATTATTTTAGGAGTCGGTTTAGACTCATGTTGTCTTAAGTATTATATATTTTTTTTTCATTTTATCTTGTCTTTTACAAGTTTTTTAGTCTTGCTTATGCATGTAGTCTTGCTTTTGCAAGTGATTTTAGGGACGGTTTTGGCATCGTCTTCTCCTATTGGGTAGGTGCTCGATTCTTTTACCAATTTAGCCCACCACTTTAGACTATCCGAGGTTGATTTCCTTATCGTGTTAAGTGCTTGCAATCACTTCAGATATGTTGTGCTTGATTTATGACTGTCAATTGTTAACGTACCACGATGGTCTATTGATGCTAAGGCTGAAGCCTTTTTAATGTTGATGAAGCTTGTCCTTCACCACTAACAACAGGTGTTTGTTATTTTTCTTTTCTTTTCTTTTCCCCTAATTGTATGGTCCCATCTATAGAATGAATTAATGAATTTCCCTTTAAAAAAACTCAATTTCATATAAAAACTTATGTTTTTTCCTATAAAAACCAGGTAATTCGATATAAAACCCTAGGTTTTTCCCTTTTATAGAAAAAAATAAAATTAATTCTAAAAAAAATAAAGGAAATTTAAAAGATAAAATAGTTGTTTCTTGTAAAGATCAAGTGTTCCCTATAAAAATCCATGTAATTTTCTATAAAAACCTAATGTTTTTTTTTCTTTTTACTAAAAAAAGGAAAAATAAAAAGGAAATGAAAAAATTAAATTGATTTTTCCTATAATTTTTTCTTATAGAAACCTAGGTAATTCCTCGTCAAACCTTAGGTTTTTCCTTTTCTTTTTATTGAGAAAAAACTAAAATTAATTCCAAAAAGGAAAAAAACTAAAGGAAATTAAAAGATAAAATGGTTTTTCTAACCTAATTTTTTTCTCGTAAAAACCCAAGTTTTCTTTCTACTTAAAAAACTAAATTTATTTCTTAATAATAAAAGAAATTAAAATAATAAAATCAGTGACTAAAATAAAAAGTAAATTTAGTGACTTAAAGTAGTGTCTGTAATGGCAAATTAACTATGAATGACTAAAATGATAAATGTAACGACAATGCTCATATTGCAAACTTTTTTCTTGAAGCCCAAAATGAATAAGAAAGTTGGGTGACCAACTCTTTAGTTACCTTAAAAAATTTTGATAATTTTTTATTTTTTTAGAATTAGAATTAAATTAAAAAAATCTTTAAATTTTGATGACTAATTTTTTTAGAATCAGAACTAAATTAATACAATATGTAAACATTAAAAGCTAAACTTGTAACATCCTGCACTAGGGTTGTTTGCAATATATTTTTATTTATTGCATGTTTGCGTAAATAAATGCATGCGCTTTGGTTTGGTCAGAAATCCCGAGTTAGTCGGGTATAGGGCTAAAAAGGTTCCTTAAGTGCTTGGGATGGAAAGGCTAAGTGTATAAGTATTTTATTATTTGGGGCGAATATTGACACATGAAAGGCATTGGTAAAGTGGTTAGGGCGCTGCTAGGAGGCTAGAAGATGCGCTGGGCTCAGGTTCGATTCGCGTGGGAAGAATTTCATTTTTGTTGTCATGAAGGAGGACTTAAGGAGAAAGGTATAAGAATAAATTCGTTGAGCTTATGGCACAAATGAGCGCCCTGGCCGAGTGGCTTGGGGGCGCTAAGGTGCATAAGGGCTTCAGCAAGTCTGAAGTTCGAGTCATGGTGGCTACATGTGGTATTTTTTTTTTTATTTTTGGGCTTTGGTGATATGAAGGGCCTAGCCAAGAAGGCTTTAAAAGGAAAGTCTCGTCGAGACATGGCATGAAATTCTCAATGGCTGAAGCGGCAGGGCGCTTGGGCATGCTTCTTCGGGTCCCGTGTTCGAGCCTTAGGAGCCGCACATAGAGCGTTTAAATTTTTACTTTTAGCGCTCAAGCTAATGAAGCCATCAGGGAAGGATTTAAAAGAAATATGCAATGTGATTTCGTCATGAAGGTCAAGTTAGTCGAGCGGTTGGGGTGTGGGGGTTTCTCCCTCACGTCTTGGGTTCGAAACCCCTGGGCTAGATATGGGTGTTTTGTTATTTTTGGCCTCTGGCATTAAATGCGTGAGGGAGCCAAGGGAAGGAAGCTTAAAGAGAAATTCCGACGTACTTATAACAGAAATGGCGCAGTAGTCGGATGGTCAGAAGCATGGGCAGTTTCCCCCAGGTCTCGGGTTCGAGACCTGGCAACTGCATAATGGAATTTTTTTTAATTTTTGGTTTTTGGTCGGCAAGTGGCAACCTGCATGGGGCGCACCCATGCATGCAAGGTATGCTGCCCATGTCCCTTTTCAGCTGCACGGTTTTGGGGAGGGGGAAGGTAGTATATATATATATATATATATATTTTTATTATTATTATTATATTTGGAGTGGGTGTAATATTTTATGTTAGTATGGGTAAATTTTCTTTTAATTCATTTGTTGAAAATAGAGAGAATATTATGGGAAATAATGCTCATTTTTGGGGGATTGAAATTTAGAAAAAAGGATGGTGGTGTTGGCCGGCCATGGAGTCTAGCAAAAAGGGAAGCATGGCCTAAATTTATGATACTTTTATTTTGTTGTGTGTTCCCCCTCTTTTACATTTTGTTTTGCTATTCTTTCAAACTCCCCTTGGCCGAATGAAGCATGCAATAGGGACCCCCATGAAGTTTGTTTGAGTTGCGGTTTTGAATAGAGGAAAAGGGTGCCGAAAATTCCCCTCTTTCTCTCCTTGATTTCTTTTGATCTAGCCAACAACTCAATCCTTTCTTCTACAAAGCTTGGCCGAATCCTCATGAGACTCACCTATCCATTTATTTCTTTTTGACTCTGTGCATGGCCCTTTAAAGACACCCCATCGATGAATCCATCTTCTCCACTTATGGCCTACTTCTCCATCATCAATTGAGGGGCCTAGTCGAATCTATTTGTAGGTGAGTTCTCTCTCTCAACTTTCGGTTTTAACCCCCCCTTATGCATGTCGAAAGCACGAGTTAAGGCCCTTGTATGGATAGGCCGAATAGGTATAGACCATGTTAATGGTGTATCCTTTGTAGGTAGCAGATACTCAGAGGCTTGGAAGGTGTCTTTCGGGCTTCATTTCTTCGAGGTAAGGAGACATGGAGATTCGGCCAAGGCCTTATTTATGATTATGGTGCGCATGTCGTTTCTAACAAATATTTTTGATAGGAAGCTCGATAAAGACAAGTGACAACTTCGGGTTTTCGGTAAGCATGGAGGTGATTAATCATTTTCGGCCAAAGGCCATTCTTGGTATTCTTGGGTGATAACCGAATTTTGTACTATGATTTTAGGAGGCAAATCGGCCAAGAAATCAGAAGTTCGAGTTTTCGATCACTTTGCTTTGTGTTGATAAAGGTTCGGCCTAGAGCCCTATTTTGGTTATGTTATGACCAATAACTTTGGACTTTTTAGTTAATTAATAAGACCCCTAAATACTAACCCGTGATGGCCGAATAATAGGAGCTATACGAGGACAAGTTCGGGACTTTTATAATATCACGTAGATCCAGGATTTCTTTTAGACCCCCGATTAATTAGGTGTGTAAGCTCTTACACACTTTATTAGTAATAAATTGTTATTTAATGACATTTATAACCTCTCATGTGGTAACTTTACCTAGTGGGCATAAGCTTGGTTTCGGGTAAGTCTCCTATTACTCGATCTACGATATATGTTGTGCATGCCATCATATGCTGTTAAATGCTATGCTATATACGATTGCATGATATATGGGATCATGATACTTGTTATGTGAGCATGATGATGGCGGGATTGATGAGAGGGAGTAAAAATCGTGTCGACGGACACCAGTGTTTTGGTAACACATTGTGACTACGGTCACCAGAGGTTTGGTACCTCCAGAGGTTTGGCACCTCATAGCGTCTCGTCCCTGTGGCTTAGTACCACCGTGGGTTGGCCCCACATTTGAGATACGGGATCGACGCCAGTGATTTGGTATCACACGATGGGTTGGCCCCATCATTTGATTGTGACTTCGGGTCACCAGTGGTTTGGCACCACCAGTGGTTTGGCACCACACGTATTGACGGATATCGTGACTATAAGTCACCAGTGGTTTGGCACCACACGTATTGACGGATATCGTGACTATAAGTCACCAGTGGTTTGGCACCACACGTATTGACGGATATCGTGACTATAAGTCACCAGTGTTTCGGCACCACCAGTGGTTTGGTACCACACGGGGTAGAAAAGGAGCATGGATGGCTAGGTTGGGTTGCATAATTGCATGTCATACTAATATCTTGTGTATGAGTGTTATTTCCGGGTTGGGGATTTATACACTGAGTCTTGGTGACTCACCCCTTCCCATATCATCTTGCAGGTGAGTAGAGCGCGGATGCGGAGCCGAGGAGAGCTCGAGGCGGCCATGTTGGTTTTGTGGACTTGAAATTTTATTTTGCCCCGTTTTAAGTTTATTATTCACTACAATTCGATTGGGTTGTAATATGGTCGCTTATTATTATTTTGGATGGTTAGGTAGTTGTTTTTACTTTATTATATAACTGATGAACTTACGAACGGTTTTGCAAATCGGTTAAAAGTAACGTTTTCAAAAATAAGTACTCGTACGCGTTTTCAAAAATGTTACCATCGGGTAACGAAATTTTCTAAGCTATTGATCACTCTATTGTTCTAAAATTTAAATGATCAAATGGTTTTAAAGGAAGAAAGGATTTTCAACTCAATCGGATTTACCAAATCAACCCACTTGAGTTTTAACGAACACCGTTTTATACCCTTAACAAAATTTTTTTTTTAAATTTCTACTATTAATCCAAACCTTTCAAACTTCTTTTTATTCCGTGACATACCAGATCCGGTCATGGCTCGTGGGCCGGGTTTGGGGTGTTACAAAACTTGTTATTATAAAAATTTTAAAATTGATACATTATCAATCATTTAATAGAAATGGACAAAAACAATAAAAGTAAAATAGTTGAGTCTTTATTTTATAAATTTTAATAGTTAGATGATTAAAAAAAGGCTTATATGCCAAAAAAAAAGTCCTTAAGAAAATGTAAAAAAAAAATCAATTAAGCCCTTGTATTAAATTCTCAACCAATTAAGTATCGTTTAATAAAATAATTAATTAAGTCCCTCGGTTAACAGTTTCTGCCATTGATCACGTTGACCATAAAAATAAATTGATAAAACCAATCATATAGTAACACGTGGCAACTTCTGATTTAATCTAATACTTTTCCCATAAAAATGATTAAGAATTATAAAAAAAATTATAAAAATAAAAATATTAAAATTGATATAAACTTATAAAAATTATAAAATTAATAAAACTTATTTAAAAATATTTGGAATTTTAAAAAATGTATTACAATTCTTAAAAATTAAAAAATAGAATAACAATATTAAAATTATATAAACTTATAAAAATTATAAAAAAATTCATAAAAACTTGAACTAGACTAGTTAGCCCGAAATCGGCAAGGGTATTAGTCCGAGAAAGCCATTAGACTGATTGACCTGAGAACCGAGCGGTTGAACAGATTTTTTATTTTTTAATATTTTTATCAAACTAAAATTTTGTTATCCAACTATTAGCATATGTCAAAATGAAATGTTCTAACCAATCTTTTTAGAATCGGACTAGTGGTTAAATCGGTCAGGCCACCAATTTGCTAGTTCGACTGATCTGTCCAGTTCAATTAAATAAAATATTAAAAAATAAAAAATATATATTAAAAAAATCGATTCAACCATTCGGTTCTCAAGTCAACCAGTCTAATGGCTTTCTCAGAACCGACACTCTTTCCAATTTCGGTCTAATCGGTCCAACCAATTGATCTGGTCCAATTCAAGTTTTTATAATTTTTTAATATTTTTATAAGTTTATATAAATTTTAATACATTTGATTATTTTTATAATTTTTATGATTTTTTTATGAATTTTATAGAGTTTTAATACATTTTTATAAAATTATAAATATTTAAATATGTTTTATTAATTTTATACTTTTTTATATTTTTATATTTTTTAATATTTAATATTTTTTCTAATTTTTTAATGATTGTTTAATCATTTTTATGAGAAAAATATTAGATTAAATCGAAAGCTAACGTGCCACCACCTAATTGGTACATCAATTTATTTTAAAAATTAACATGATTAATGAGGAAAATCATTACAGAAGAACTTAATTGATTATTTTATTTAACGACAAAAGTTTAATTGGTGGAAATTTAATATAGAGGTTAATTAATCTCTTTACATTTTCTTAATAGCTTTTTTTACATGAGAAAAGAAATTTACTATGTAGTAATTTATTTATGGGTAAATTACACCAACAGTCACTCAACTTTGAGGTAGCTGACAAAACAATCACTCTAGTTTCAATTTAGTCACTCAACTTTCGAAAAATAACAAAGCAGTCACTAACGTTATCGAAAAGTGACAAATCTGTCACCAATTAACATTTTCCATTACTGCCTTAATGGGACTACTGACGTGGCCAGTTAACTAGCTGATATGGCTAGTTAACTTGCCACATTGGAGAAGCAGTCAAAGGGTTAAACTTTACATGGGTTTAGGGAAAAAATATGAATAGGTGGGTTGGTTTAAGGTAGAAAAAAAATACAAATTGATTGTGATTAAGGGGAGGAAAAGAAAATCGATTAACAGGGTGTTGGGTTAGAAATCAATTTTAGGGTTCAAGGTTGGTTGAGGATTAGAAAATTGATCGATTAATAGGTTAAGGGTTAGAAATCAATTGGTATTTTTTGATTTCAGGAGAAAGGAAGACAAAAAAAAAGATATCAGTGTTTTTAGTTGAGGGCCACAGTGGTTAATAGAAGAGAAGCAGCCAATGTTGTTATATCCACTGTAACAGGTAAGTTTCTGTATTTGTTTTTTTGATTTTTTGGATTTAAAGGGATTTGGGTTTAGGGTTTTCTGGATTTCAAATTTGAAATATGTTTCATTCACATAGGGTTTATGCCAGATTTTGATTTTATTTGTTATTAACATATATGACAGATTTTGATTTCATTTGTTATTCACATGGGGTTTAAGGTTTGGTCATTAAAGTGAATGCCAAATTTGGATTTTTCCGAAGTTATGGGGTCTGTCATATGCATGATCCTATGTATGTCATTTAACTATTCAAATATGATTTATGAGTATTTTAAATGTTGACCAAAATATGTTTATTATTTGTATCAAACTGAATTGCAAGTTTGGATTTTTGTAACTTATTATCTGCCATTTACATACTAATTGCCTTAGGAAAGAGACAAATTTGTTCCTAGTTTCAAATATGAATTGGATTAAAGTGCGTGATTATTGTTTAGTTATTGTCTGCCATGTGCATGATATTGTTTTGGATTAAATTTGTTCTTTAGCTTCTATATTGTATTGGTTATTGTCTGCCATTGCCTAATTTTATGGTTAAAGTGTTTGGTTATTGTCTGCCATGTGCATGATACTTTTTTGGATTAAATTTGTTCTTTAGCTTCTATATTGTATTGGTTATTGTCTACCATTGCCTAGGTTTAGGGTTAAAGTGTTTGGTTACTGTCTACCATGTATATGACAGAAATGGATGTGTTTGTATTAAATTGTTTTTGTATTGGTTAGTGTCTGTCATTGCCTATGTTATATTAACTTGTTTGGTTGTTATCTGTAACAGCCCGTTTTTAGTCAAATTGGAATAGTGGTTTTGGGACCAAAAATCTGAGGTTGAAATTTATTTTAATATTATTTTAAGTGTTTACAGCATGATAGTATGTATGTGTGAAAGTTTCGTGAAGAAATTTTATCGTTTGAATAGTTAATTTGATAAAAAGGAGTAAATCGCGTAAAGCATAAAACTTGAGTTCTAATAGCTAAAGGTGTCTAATAGCTATGGTTTATTAAAGTTAAGGTCCATATGTTGAAATTAGACCATTTGAATTGTAGTGGACAAAGATGGACACATATAAGTGAATTTACAATGTTTTAATTAAAGGATAATTTAGTAATTTATGTAATTAAGTTAATAAAATAAAACAAAAACAAATTTTGGGTGCTTTCATCTTCTTCTAGCCGAAACTAAGAGAGGAAAAACACCATTTTTATTCTTTGGAAGGTTCGTCCATAGTTTATTGAGCATGTAAGTGATTTTTGACTTTGTTTTTAATGATTTCTATGTTTTTGTGATCGTTGCAACTAGTACTAGCTAGCCCAGGGACTAATTTGAAAAACTGTTAAAGATTTTGAATGATGCCATTGGTGAATATAGGATTATTTTGATGTTTAATGATAGATTATGAATATTTGATGTTAGTTAAACAAGTTTTATTAAGTGATTTTTAGTGAAAATACAAAATAGGGATTAAATTGAAAAATGTGTAAAGTTAATAGTTATAATGTGAAATAATTGAAAATTATGGGCTACTAGGGGTATTATGGTAATTCGGCTAGCATGGTTCTATTGTGAATTTCATTATTTTGTGAATTTATGAAATAAGGACCAAATTGTAAAAATTTGAAAGTTTAGGGAAAATGTGTAAAATAGCCCTAATGTGTGTTTTGGATTGAATTGAATAAATATAAGAATAAATAAGTTGATTTTGATTATTTATAGATCAAGGAAAGAGGAATTCGGACTTAGACCGGGGAAAAAGCAAAGTAATTGAATAGTCGGTCTGTTTCGTCATTTCCGTACACGAGGTAAGTTCGTATATTTGAACTTAAATGTGTATTTATTCAATGGATGGATAGTATTGAGATTGTATTTATCCCATGGTTAAATTTGTAGAACTTAATTTAAATGTACGGTTTAAGTGGACGAGTTGCTGAATAAGACCATAGCTGGGCTATGGCAAATCGGATAATAAGACCATAACCGGGTTGTGGCATGTGAATGTAAGACCACGGCAGGACCTTGGCAACGTATGTGTAAGACCATAGTTGGACTATGGCATCTGAAAATCGAAGTATTTGTATCGTAAACATTTATAAGCTCGAAGTGATTATTCTAAACTATTCTAGTAATAAGTTAGAAGAAGTTGAGGACTTATGAGTTACAATATGGTTAAACTTTATGTTAGCTCATTGATTGATGCTTTAAATGTTAATTATGTATCCATTTTGAAGTGTCAATCATATTTTAGATTATTTCATATTTACATAGAACTTACTAAGCTTTATAGCTTACTTTGTTTAATTTTCGATGTTTTATAGTTCTACGAAGCAAGCTCGAATCTGGGGATCGTCAAGGACTTCATCGCACTATCGGACATCTATTTTGGTACTTTTGAAGTGTGTATATATGGTATATGGCATGTATAGGCTTGAGTCATTTTGGCATGTTTGATGAACATGTATTTAGGCCATTTGAGTTGGCTTGTGATGGTGAATTTGATGTTGTTTATAAATGTGCAAATGGTATTATTTTGAGTTAGGTAATTGACCTATAATGAGTAATTGAGGTTGAATGGATATTGCATGTTTGGAATGGTTTAGTTAATTGAATGGTATATGTGAATTAGGTATAAAATTATATGGCAAATTGTGGTATATTTGTGATTTATATTGATGGTAAGGAATTGGTATGATTTGAACTTTGGTTGATGAATTTTGGCTACTTATTTGTGTCTTCAAATTGAACTATTTGAGCTTGTTTATGTGCAATATGGGTGGAAAAATGGCTTGGTAAATAGCCTATTTTTATCCACACGGGCAGAGACACGAGCGTGTGTCTCAGCCGTGTGTGACACACGGTCATGTTACACGGCCGTGTGTCCCCTGGTGTTGAAATTGAAATAAAGTCAGTATGCTCCACACGGTCTCGCACACGGGCGTGTGATCGACCGTGTGGCACAATTCAGTATACCCCCTATTTGGCACATGGCCTAGCACACGGGCGTGTGACTTGACCGTGTTGCATAAGTCAGTATACCCTACAGATTTGGCACGGCCTAGCACACAGCCTGGCACACGAGCGTGTGTGGCCACTTCAAAGGGCACACGGGCTAGACACACGGGCGTGTGGTTGGTCGTGTGACCCAAGTTAGTAAGCTCACTTGTTTGGACACGGGCTGGGACACGGCCATGTGATCCCATTTTGAATGTCCACACGGCCTGTGACACGGGCGTGTCTGGTGACCGTGTGAGACACACGGGCTGGTTACACGGGCGTGTGTCCCCTGTTCTGGAGAAAATTTTTCTAAGTGCTCAATTTGTTTTAAAAGTTATCGGTTTAGTCCCGAACCACTTCCAATACATGAATAGTGTAACACACCTTACCCATATCCTACGCCGGAACAAGGTACGAGGCGTTACCTAACTTAACAACATGCATACAAACACTTCCGGGTTATGAAATTTCGTTCAAATTTTCATCTTGAAGTCCCTAATATGGGCCTACGAGGCCCAAAACACGCTTTAGGAACAATTCGAGATTAAACCGAGCACTATCATAAACATTAGAAAATTCCATTAAAAATAGGGTACACGCCCGTGTGGAAAGGCGACACGCCCGTGTGTCTCATAACATGGCCATGTCCTTAGCCGGTGCGCGCCTGACTTGTGCTTCGCGAAAAGTCAGGATGTCACATAGCCTGGCACACTCTCGTATCCCTCACACGGCCATGACACGCCTGTGTCCCAGCCCGTGTGTTAAAACCTTGACATTCTGTTTTTGATGTCAGCAACATTTTAAGGTCACACGGCCAAGGCACATGCCCGTATGCTAGGCCGTGTGGCGAATTTAATTTCGCATTAAAGGTGTAGACTTCACACGGCCTGGGCACATGCCCATGTCCTATGGCCGTGTCTTCCACACGATTGAGACACACGGCCGTGCCTCAGCCCGTGTGGTTACTACTGGGCATTCTGTTTTACCAAATTAAGGTGCAGGGGGACACACAGCCGGACTACACGGCCTAGACACACGGGCGTGTGTCTACCTATATGGATAAAAACAAGGCTATTTACCAAGCCCTTTTGCCACCCTTGCTTGCACCAACAAGCCACATCATTCAACCTATTCATTCATACATTAATATACCAAATACTCAACCATGCAATTTGTTCAATCATGTAAAACATCATCATTTGCATAAATCAACAACAAATATTAGCCATTATCCATGGCCTTATACAAAATGAATCAATCTTCAAGATAAGCCAACACCTTTAGCCAAAACAATATGACACTTGACAAAATACCAAGTCCCTATACATGCCATACTCAAAATGATAAGTCTAGCTATACCAAATGTTCAGATTGATAGTGTGATCAAGCCTCCGACATCCTTTGATCCCCGAGCTAGCTTGGCGATACTATAAGAAAATGGAAAAGAAAAGGGAGTAAGCATAAAGCTTAGTAAGTCGCATGTAAATAATTAACAATAATTACCATGCATTATCATACTCATAACATATTATAAACTTGTTCTCAAATGATTAAGGACATAACTTACTCATTTTCATCCTTACTAATCATACAACACAAATCGAGTTCAATTTATCATATATCTCGTGAAGGTACCTGTATCACTTACAACATAGTCATAACTTTTCTCACTTTTGGCACAAGCTTTAAATTTCCCATTGAACCCGTTGGAATACCATAGGATCTCCAATAAGCCTCACATAAAAGGGTAAAATGCCGATGCCATGTCCCAGACATGGTCTTACACTGGCTCACATGTCGAGACCGATGCCATGTCCTAGACATGGTCTTACATTAGCTCTCGTCTCAATGCCAATGCCATGTCCCAGACATGATCTTACACTGGCTCTCATAACATGGCCAATGCCATGTCCTAGACATGGTCTTACACTAGCACACATATCAACGTCAATGCCATGTTCTAGACATGGTCTTATATTGGCTCTCATAATGTGGCTGATGCTATGTCCTAGGTATTGTCTTACACTAGCACACATATCAACACTGATGCCATGTCCCAGACATGGTCTTACACTGGCTCTCATAATGTGGCCGATGCCATGTCCCAGACATGGTCTTACACTAGCACACATATCACCTAAATGTCATGGCGTGGATATCCAATCTATTCCTAAGGTTCAACCGGAAGTATACCACATCAAATTTCGTCATGCATATTCATAGCAATAATCAAAAATTTTATGTCATATCAATTTTTCAATGCATAATAACAATAGAGTTGTATTATTTACGTACAACTTACCTCGGTATACAAAATATGGGCGACTAGTTCGATTTAGTCCAAGAGCTTGGTTTTCCCCCAGTCTAAGTCTGGGTCCCGTTTTTCTTGATCTATAATGATAAAATTCACTCATTTAATCACCACATTAATCAAGACATTCCAAAATTCATACTTTGGCAAAATTACCGTTTTGCCCCTAGACTTTCACATAATTATGATTTTACCCCTATGGCTCGTAAAATGATTTCCATCAAATTTCCTCATTAAACAATTCTAGATGAATCTATTTTAAGCTTATAGCAACTCACAAATCCAATAATTTCACACATTTATAACCTATTTTATAAACTTCACAAAATGGTCCTTTTAAGTGTTTTCATGAAAACTCCTTTCACAAAAGTTGTCTATTTAACAACTAAGATTCATTTTCTTTCATAAAGTTTCAGAAAACTATATAAATACTCTCATGGAAAGACCCTAGACTCTCAACCATTTTGCAAAATAGTCCCTTCATTAGCTAGATTAAGCTATAGGGTTTCCAAAAGTACAAAAATTATCAAGAATGACCATTAAAATCACTTACTTGCAAGGGTGAAGAGTTGCTGAAATTTCAAGCTTCCAAAACCCCTATTTTTGCTGATATTTTTGGTGGAAGAGGAAGAATATGGGAAAAGATGATAGCTTTTCTTTATTTTATTTTATTATATTTCTAGTCAATTTTGTCACTAAAACTTCACCTAACCTTTGACAATTTCATTTTCTTGTCTCCATAGCCATATATCACCCTATTAAAGGCCTATTTTCACATTAAGGACCTCTAATTTAAGGTTTCATAGCTATTTAACACCTTTAGCTTGTAGAACAAAACTTTCGTACTTTATGCGATTTAGTCCTTTTTCAAAATTAAGCATGAAATCACTAAAATTAATTCACCAAAATTTTCATGCACTCATATAATCATTCTATAACATATAAAATAATATTAAAAATAATTTCTCTAGCCTCGGATTAGTGGTTCCGAAACCACTGTTCCAACTAGCCCCAAAATCGGACTGTTACAAATAGGGCATCGTAGGCTCGTATTAGGGACATATTGATTGAGGTTGATTGACGAATGTTTGAATTGATGAAATTGTATGCTAATAGTATGTATAATTGAGTTGTAAGTCCGATAATTCTCCTTAACCCTATTCCGGCATTGATTACGGGTGAGGGGTATTACATTATCTGCTTTTTTTGATGTTAAATTTGTTTGGTAGGTTTAATTGATGATGAATTTAATTAGAGTGAAAAAGAAATGTTTGGTTTTGATGTGTTTGATAGTGATATGTCTAATAGGATTAGAGTTAATCTAGATGGTTTAAACATAGAAGATATAAAAGTAGGGGAACTATGTGATAGTGATGATTCTGGGAGGTTAAATAATGCACATGAATCTGACTAAGATGGCCAAAATTAGCCTGAGTTCAACCCAGACAATGACATAAGTAATCCTAAACTTCAGGTTAGAATGTTATTTAGGTCCAAAGACAGTCTAAAAGAAGCTGTCAAGCAGTATGGTAGGCTAAATAGTTATTTTATTAAGTTCCCAAAAAATGATCTAAAGAGGTTAAAGGCAGTCTACAATTCAAAATGTTCTTGGTACATATAGGCTTCTAAACTACACCCTAATGACCCTACTAACCATACTTGGCAAATTAGGAGTTCAAACCCTAATCATACTTACTTTAAAGTATATAAAAATAAGAATGTAACCTCAACTTGGATAGATCAACATTATAAATAAAAGTTCATTGCTAACCCTGATTATTCTTTGACATCATTGCAACAAGATGCCAAAAGAGATTTCTTTTGCCTTGTCTCACTAACCAAATGTAGGAGGGCTAAACTTAGGGTATTGGAATTACTTGAAGGAGTTCATAAGGCTCAATATGAGAAGATTTATGAGTACTTGTTGAAGGTTAAGACCCAAAATGTTGGAACAACAATAATCTGTTATCTGGATAACAAGTTGTTTCAAAGAATGTATGTTTGTCTGCAGGCATGCAAAGAAGGGTATAAGGTTGGTTGTTGGAGGATAATAGGTTTAAATGGATGTTTCTTGGAGGGCTTCTTGGTGGCTACCTACTGGCAGCTATCGGGATAGATGCAAATAATGGCATCTATCCTATTGCATATGTTGCTGTCGAAAGTAAAAACCAAGCATCATGGCTCTGATTCTTGGAGTTTCTTGCATTAGACTTGGAAATTGTGTGCTCATACCAGATATCTTTCATGTCTGACAAATAGAAGGTAAACTCCATTTGTTTACTTTGTTTTATGTTGTTTCTGTTTAGGATGGTATGTTAAAGAATTAAACTGTTTTTATTCTATTTGCAGAGACTTTTAGAAGCAATATCTATGTTGTTTCCTAATGTAGAAACAAGACGTTGTGTTAGACACCTACGTGCCAATTTTAAGAAAGCTAGTTTTTGATCAAAGGAATTGAAAGGTTTGCTTTGGAAAGCTACCAGAGCAAGCACTCTAAGGAATTTTGAGAATGTCTGGTTGAACTGAAGAATACCAATTAACATGCTTATAATTGGTTGAAGGAAAAGAACCCTACTCACTGGTCAAGGTCCCACTTCTCAATTAGGAGCCAGTCTGACATGTTGGTGAACAATCTTTCTGAATGCTTTAACAAGGTAAACATCATATTATTTATGTTACTTACTAATCATTAAGGACATGTAGTTCATTAAGGAATTTGTCTCACTAATCTTTTATGTTACTTACCGGTAAGTGATATTAAAAGCAAGAGAGAAACCCATTCTGACCATGATGGAAATAGTTAATACCAAGATTATGTTGTTGATTGTCAAGAAGAAAGAAGAAGTTGAAAAAATTAAAGGAATCTTATGTCCAAAGATCAAGAAAAAGTTGGATTTCAATATGAAAGACTCACTGAGGTAAATAGATAATTTTTTAATATATTTATGCCTTTATTCTGCCTTGTGTATGATTGCTGGTGGGGCTGATCACATGTTATTTTTAATATTGTTTTAGTTCATTATTCTATCATTCTTTAATATATTTATGTCTTGTGTATGATTGCTGGTGCAGTTGATCTTTTAGGTGTGTTCCATCACATGTTGGTGGGGATAGATATCAAGTTGAATGTGGGTCCAAGCAGTTAGCATGTGGTGGACCTAGTTGAGAATTCCTACTCTTGCAAGAATTAGGATCTCATTGGCAGCCCTTGAGTGCATGCAGTGGCTATTATTCATCTAAAAGATGAATACCATAAAACTTATGTACAAACCTAGTACACCAAGAAAACCCAGCTTGCCATTTACTCCAACTTCATAAGGCTAGTACTGCCTCCTACACTAAAAAGGCCACTTGAAAGACCTACTAAGGTGAGAAGGAAAAAATCTGATGAACCACAAACAACAGAAAGGCTGACCAAGAGAGAGGTGGAAATAAGGTGCATTAAATGCAAGAAATTAGACCGCAAAAAGAGCTGCAGGTGGGAAGTTGGCCAAAACATTCCAAAAAGTCATCTAACTTTGCTTCATTAGATTACTTATAAATGCAATTTGTTTGATGGATTTCACTTGTTCCTGTAGGTCAAAAGACACAGTTGGTGTTCATAACCAAGTGGTTGCCCTAACTCAGCAAGAGACTACCCTAACTCAGCAGGAATCTACCCCAGCTCATCAACAAACTACTCCAACTCACCAACAAGATGTTGCCCCAAGAGAAAAGCTTCCATTCAAGAGGAAACCAACCACTGTTAGATGGATGCCTTCTACTCAAGAGTCATCTGTGACAGACCCATCGATGACATTGTGAACCGGACATTTATTTTGTTAACTTTTTGAACATGTATAAATTTTCCTATTACTGCTACTGATTTCTTAACCTAGGCAAATTATTTTTTTGTAAATCTACCTATGATTGCTAATGTTATCTAAACTTAGGCATATAGTTACTAAGTTTTTTTCTAAATTTGCCTACAATTCAAATCTATTCAATTGTATTGAATTGTAGGCAAATTTGGCAATTTTTTTGTAAACAGTTTGACCTTAAATTATGAAAGAAGTTTAATGCTGACCTATGTTTTTTTGGCTTTTTTTATCTGTTTTATCTCTTATACCACTCTGAACATTGATCCATGCAATGTAAGAAAATAAAAAACAATAACCAAATACTCTTTCAAGTCTTAAAAGAATATTAAACATTCAGAAAATCAAATGAAATGAAATACAAATGTGTGAGAATACTCTCCCATTACAATTAGTTTTTCAAGTCTGCAAGCACACTTCTATCCTTTACAGACCATTACATTTAGGACCCCTAGCAGCCATGAAAGAATACTCTCCCAAAACCAACAACTACATAAGTTGGTTTTCAGTGCTAACAACGACAACACCACCATTTATCACATAAGCTTATTTAGGGTTTAAAAAATAGCAACAATATTACAAATAATAGCACCAAACCCATGGTTTTCTCTCTCTTTTCCTTGCATCCTCCAATGTATTAACTTTTTCCAGAAAACCCAACAACATAATTCGTAAACAGGGTGTCAATGGTGGATCAAATCGGGCGAAAAAACGACATGGTTTTCGAAACCCACTCCCAAACTTCTTACACCCAAAAAACCTCCTACCTGGGTTGTCATTGGACCAAAACGTGTTTAATTTGGCTGGGTTTGCACAATAGCATACCAGAATCACGGTTGACATTTCCATTTCTTCTTCTTCTTCTTCTTCTTCTTCTTCTTCTTCTTCTTCTTCTTCTCCTCCTCCTTTTCTTCTTCTTTTTCTTTTCATATTCTTCTACTGTCTAAAAAAAGCTATTTAAATTAGTGCTAACCGTCCAACTGGCCGATTAATGATAACAAAGAATCCGTCAAATGCCATGTCACTTTTCTGTTAAGTTTGTAACAGAAAATGGTTAAAAAGATTATTTTATTATTTTTAAAAAATTGGGTGATTGAATTGAAATCAGAGCGATTGTTTTATCGGCTATTTGATTGAGTGGGGTGAATTTACCCTTTATTTATTTATTTATTTGGTTTTTTTTTCCCATATTGTCAAATACATTCGGCAATCCTTTTCGCTGTCCACCTCGTCGATAAGGATCTCCAGGGTTTCAAGTCATTCTTCAATCTTCGACTGAACCGCTAGAGTTTCAGTTGATCGTAAAAGATGGTGCTTTCTCAGAAGATTCACGAGGCATTCAAAGGAACTGTGGAGAGAATAACAGGGCCCCGCACCGTCTCTGCTTTTAAAGAGAAAGGGGTTTTGAGCGTCTCCGAGTTCATCCTCGCGGGCGACAATCTCGTCTCCAAATGCCCTACCTGGTCTTGGTATTTTCTTCTCCAAGTGTTTTCGATAGTTCTATGGTTCTATGGTTCTATGGTTGTACCATTCAATTCTGATTTTCATATTGTATATCCATGTTAATGGATTATTTTATGCTAAAATTTTAATTTGACTGCGTAAATCAGAGTACGATAGTTTAATTCAGTGGACTGGTGTGAATTTTAGGGAATCAGGAGAGCCAAGCAAGAGGAAGTCCTATTTACCGCCTGAAAAGCAATACTTGATTACTAGGAATGGTGAAATTGACCACCATTTTACTTGAATTTCTTTTCTCTTTCTGTCAAATGTTTTTTTCTTGAATTTAGTATCATAATCATTACTAGCAATCTTATTTGGTGATTTTCTGGTTAGTTCCTTGCCTGAGGAGGGCTGCATCGGTGGAACAAGAGTATGAAGCTGCTGGAGGAGAGGTTCTTCTTGATAATGAAGACAATGATGGTTGGTTGGCGACTCATGGGAGACCTAAAGGTTATCTTCTTCCTTTAGATTGCACTTGTTTAGTTGTTTGAAATTAAGATGAAAATTTGGACTTCTTATGCAACTTCTCTTCCTGACAGATAGAAATGATGTGGAGGAAATCTTGCCTTCAATGGAGACTTTAGAAATAAGGCAGAATGAGACTGTAAGGTCGATACCTTCATATTTTGGAAGCGGTGAAAATGAAGAAGATATACCCGACATGGCTGACTATGAAGAAGCTGACAATGCTATTGAGACTGATGCAGTAAATCCTGAGAAACTTATCTGATTGGCAAATTGATTTTCATTGCTTTATTTTTCTTTTCTTTCTGTAACCAATTGGTGTAGATTAGCCTTCTATAAAAGTTGAAAGCATATAAACTAATTTCTTGTACTACCTTAACACTGTATACCTGATGGATAACCTTGAAGGTTATTTATGTACTGATTTGATTCGCCTACAGGCAACTCTACCATCAGATTACCTTGTTGCTCAAGAGCCTGATGATGATAATATTTTACGGACCCGAACCTATGATGTCAGCATAACGTAAGATAATCCTGGTGCTAGCAAACTTGCTTAGAATTTTTTGTCAGAATATGCGCTTCTCAATCTTAAACATTTCTCTTGATAACTCATTAACTTGATGTCAAACCAAACATCTAGTGAGAGTTTAAACTTGCTAAACTTCATCTTTTTTGCAGGTATGATAAATACTATCAAACTCCAAGGGTCTGGCTTACTGGGTATGATGAGGTAGGTGTTGGAGAATGGGGCCATCCTCCCTCCAAATTCTCCCTTGCCATATATAATAATAAAATGAAACCCCTGCATTTACTGCATTCTGTTTGTTTAAAAGCAAAAATTGAACTAATCAATATGGCTCAAATCAATCCCCTCATCTTAATTTGGGCATAGTCGAGGATGCTTTTGCAACCAGAGCTTGTGCTGGAGGATGTTAGTCAGGACCATGCACACAAAACTGTATGTTGTACTTGCCAATTTAAAATTTTATATTTACTTCATTCTTTTTAGTTAGGGTATGAATTCAGTTTACTTGTCTCATATTTTTGTCTTCATGCTCCTAAGAATTTGAAAAATATCTTACCCCATGCTGATTCCTGGATACAGGTTACTATTGAGGACCATCCTCACTTACCTGGGAAACACGCGTCTGTACACCCATGCAGACATGGTGCTGTGATGAAAAAGATCATTGATGTGCTGATGTCTCATGGTGTTGAACCAGAAGTTGATAAGTAAAACTTTGGTCCCCCATTTTACTGCTAAATTGCTGTGAATTGACCCTTTTAGCTTTTGATAAAACATGTGTGCAAGTGTGATTACAAATTTACGACAACTCTGATCATATTGTTTTCTTACTCTTAAAATTACAGTATACATGTACTTTTAGGTTCTTTGTGCTATTAATGTTACTGGCATTTCTCTTGTAAACTTTGCTCATGAATTTCTTTTTCCAACTCGACCATTGCAGGTATCTTTTCTTGTTCTTGAAATTTGTAGCCTCCGTAATTCCAACAATTGAGTATGACTACACCATGGACTTTGATCTTGGTAGCTCCAGCAGTTAAATAGAGGTAACCATCATTTCTTAGCTTTGTAGTAAATTAGGTTAAAATGTGCCATAAGTCTATGTACTCTTCATAAATTTGGAATTTAGTCCTTGTACTTTTACTTTTAGGAACTTAATCCCTCCACTTTTCAGATTTCAAAATTTAGGTCCAACTATTAAATTTGTTAAAATTATTTTGTTAAATTCAGATTCACTACAATGTCATTTTTTTAGCTCCGTTGCTACCATGTGAGTATTTTTTTTTTATTTCAAAATGTCACACAAACAAATTTAACAAAAAAAATAACACTGTTAACAATTGGACCTGAATTTCTTAAAAACAGAGAGATTAAAATAAAAATAAAAGGATTAAATTCTAAATTTGTGAAGAGTACAAGCCCTATGACATATTTTAACCATTAAATTATCTATTTACTCAATAGTATCATATGCAGTTTGCATTCGAGACTGATGATTAGTAACACCATCATTTCTTTCATTTTGGGTCTATGTACCACCTGAAACCTGCACTTTTACATGTACTACTCGAGACCCACACCCATAATACTTGTATAAAGCTTCATATCACTACAGTTTACGGTACTTGACTGAACTGGTTTCTATATTATCAGACTTTGCAGGCACAGATTGACAATTTGGAGCTAGTTGATTATTATCTGATGCATACCTGAAGCTACTTGTAATGTCTGCAGTCAGCGCTGGATGGTCAACCATCCTTGCGAGTACTGAATGACAGATAATTGTGTCGCTGTTTGTTCAGAAGCTATTAATGACTGCCACGCTTGTAAATACATCTGTTAATAAACTAAAACTTAGCTTTCTACATTGTTATTTTGCCACAAATATGATTGGCCTTTGGGTATAGTGAGTTTGATTGTGCCTTGTAAACATGATTCTTGAGTGGGGATTGTGAATCGGTAAGACTACTGTATGGTTGGTTGCTAGATATAAAAAAAATAGTACTTTGTTGAGTGCTAGTACTCAAAGCTTTCTAGAAGAGCCAACTCTGTGTTTTTTGTACAAAAGAGCAAGCTAAAAGACATATTTACAACACCTGACGTGTATCAAAACTTTTGAATAAACACATGGAGGGTATAATAAATCCTGAAGTCAGAGGTCAAACAGAAACATTCAAAAGACATGGACGACTAAATTACCTAAAAAAGTCTATTTTTAAGTATATTTACGAAAATAAACCGATTACACTATTATTTATCGGAAAGGGTCAATTTTTGCAAAACGTGACTACGTGGTTGTGTTTTAGAATGAAATTGCCAGCAAAGCACGCCCCTAAGGGAGCGTTTTTCGCCACGTCAGCATGTTTTGTTGACGTGGCAAAAAGCGTTCCCTTGAGGGCGCGCTTTGCTCTGTGTTTTTATATGTTAGGAATATTTGCATGTTTAGTCCCTAAAGTTTTTAGAGTTAGGGTTTTGTTAAAATAAGTTAGGGTTTATGGTTTAGATTTTTGTTAAAACAAGTTAGGGTTTAGAGTTTTAGTAAAATTTAAAAATAAATCAGGATTTAGTGTTATTTTATAAAATTATTTAAATTAGGGCTTAGGGTTGTTAAATAAATTAGAGTTTTAGGTTTAGGGTTTTTAGATAAATTAGTGTTTTAAATAAGTTAAATTAGGGGTTTATGATTTTTAGATAAATTAAGTAAATTAGGGTTCTAGGGTTTTAAATAAATTAAATTAGTGTGTAGGGTTAAATTTAATTAAATTAGGGTTTAGTTTTTTTAAACAACATTGTGTTTATTTTTTTTAACAAAATTGACTATTTTGTATCCTGAAAAAATAATTTTGAGAAGACGTTTTTGAACAAATAGTGTCAAAAATGCTTCAAGCAGAATGCACTGTCAGCAAAATTACAGAAAAAAGCTCCCACGTGAACGCTCTTTTTCTACAGTAATTCCTGAAAAAATAATTTTGAGAAGATGTTTCTAAACAAATAGTGTCAAAAACGCTTCAAGTAGGATGCACTATCAGCAAAATTACAGAAAAAAGCTCCTACGTGGACGTTCTTTGTCTACAGTAGTTCCTGAAAAAATATTTTTGAGAAGATGTTTCTGAACAAATAGTGTCAAAAATGCTTCAAGTAGGATCCACTGTCAACAAAATTATAGAAAAAAATTCTCACGTTGACGCTTTTTTTCTACAATAGTTTCTGAAAAAATAATTTTGAGAAGATGTTTTTGAACAAATAGTGTCAAAAACGCTTCAAGCAGGATGCAATGTCAGCAAAATTTCTGAAAAAAGCTCCCACGTGGACGCTCTTTTTTCTACAGTAGTTCATGATTGGCCTTAGGCTATAAATGAGGCAAATTTCATTCTCAGGATGCATAAGTTACAGCAAGTAAAATTAGAGAGGCTAAACAGAATAGAAATTGAAGATGAGTGAACATATTAGTGTTGTTATTTACTATGATGGTGAGGTCCGTGACACCAAGAACGACGTTGTTTTTTTATCAGAGAACACAGCGCGAATGGTTTTTAACCAAAGTATAGATTTTACAGAATTTCGTAAAGGAATTAGGCACAAAATCTTCGGAACGATGCCAAGTAGTGTTTCTTCTATTAAGTATCAATTTTGTGCTTCGACTGATCCTGTGACATATGACTCATTTGATATCAAAGGTGTTCGTCGCTTTGAGGTAATGGTGCAAACTCATCTTACTAGTGGATCACCTTATCTTAAGTTATATGTTCAATTTTCATCTCCAAATGAAACATTTGCGACTTCAACATCAACTGCTGTTCGAGAGGAATACACGGCCCCTAGCCGACACTCCATTAGTGGAAGGCAGAACATGAAAGCGCCCATGTTTGGTAGCACTATGGAAAACACAACTCCTGTACGACACTCAGTTAGTGTATGGGACATGCACATCAGTGGGTCAATGTTCGATGCTGGAAATACATATTGGGGAATGACATCAAGTTCTGGTGGTTGGCAATCCACATCTGATTGGGGATGTTGGGAAACGTCCACAAGAAGGGATGATGTACTCCCTACGATGTCTACCGGCGAGGGGACCTCGTACGTTGTAGATGATGGTGGGTTGGATGATGAGTTCGATGTGGATCCACCTCAAGAGCCCGGCCCCGATGGTGCAGAAGTTGTATTATTTTCTGAACCGGAGTTTGTTCTATCCGAATCTGAAGACGTTTCAGGGGGTTCAGATGAAGAAGAAGATCTGCGTTTCAGGGCGTACTCACCTCCAACCCAAATGCATAATGTCGATATATCGATAGATGATGTATCAGAGTTTCCAGATCTACCACACAAAATGCGTGACCATATAGGTTTGACATTAGATTCGGGTGAATTGGAAGTTGGTAAGGAGTTTTCCAGTAAGGATAGTTTTCTTGGTGCTTTGAAACAACATAACATCAATCATGGGGTTAACTACAGTGTGGTTAAATCCAAATCCGAGAAGTTCGAGGCCAAGTGTGCAGTGCAAGACGGTACATGTTCATGGAAAATCATGGCTTCTTTTAGGAAAAAGGCAGGTTTGTGGGAGATAAAAAAGTACAAAGGTCCACATACCTATGTTGCCGGTACAGTATCACTGGGTGTTTAAGGTTTTGAATAATAATGTTATTACTTAATGTTGCATTATGTAACGTACTTTGTTGACAGGTGTTTCACAAGATCATCCCAAGATTGATGCAGGCATGATAGCTAGCTTAATACTACCAATGTTAAAGGCGGATCCCAGGACTTCTGTGTCATGCATAATTGCCAGTATTCATAGCCAATTGAGGTACACGCCCTCTTACGGTAAGGCTTGGATAGCTAAGCAAAAGGCGTTGGAAAATACGCATAGTGGGTGGGACGCTTCATATAATAAGGTTTGGCAGTAGTGTCAAGTGCTGGAGAGGTACGTCCCAGGTTGCATAACAGATCTTGAAACGGTCCCTAATTACTACAACGACCGATTGCTCCGTAGATGTCAAGTGTTCAAGCGTCTGTTCTGGAGCTTTAAGCAATGCTAGGACGTATTTGTGTACAACAAGTCATTGGTACAAATTGACGGTATCTTTATGTATGGTAGATACACCCATCGGCTATTGCTAGCTGTGGCACATGATGGCGGTGGGAGAATGCTTCTAATTACGTTTGCAATAACACTGAGGGAGTCAGCTAATGATTGGGATTTCTTTCTTTCTAGGTTAAAGAGGCATGTATGCCCCCAACATGATATTTGTATTATATCGGATCAGGGCACTGGAATACTAGTCACAATTGAGCGACATGGAAGCCTATGGGATCGCACACACCATCGATATTGTCTAAGGCACATTGCGTCCAACTACTACGGGCAATATAGGTCTACGACTGAATGAAAGCAAGTGACCAACATGGGTATTTAATCTCTATTAATATACTTTCGGTTGTAATATTCAATTTATTCTGAATGGAATATTGGTATGTAATTTTCGCTATCAACTTATATTGGCAGGGTACGAGATCAATAAGGACTGTTTTCATGAGATGTTGGGGAATTTGTGTTCAGTTAACGATCAAGGCGCAGACTACCTCTGTAACATACCTTTCGAACAGTGGACACAAGCATACGATAGCAGCCTATGATATGGTCATATGACCACAAACCTGGCTAAATACATAAGTTCTGTTCTAAAAGGAACGCGTCATTTGCTGATAGCCTCGGTTGTGCGAGAGACATATTTTCGTTTGGCGGCATTATTTCCATAGCGAGCAGCGAGTTATAAAGGCCAAATACAGGGAGGTCATATGTTGTTACGGAAGGTATTGCAAGAAATTAACAAGGTGAAGGCACGGGCTAACACGATACACATTGTGTGTCACAATCGCGACAACCTGTGGTTTCGTGTGACGGAGTTTGACAGACCGAGCCAATATAGGCGGGAAATATCGTGTACACCTAATAAATAGGACATGCGACTGTGAGACGTTTGACGCACTTCGTTATCCATGAGCTCATGCAATTGTAGCTTGTCAGAATCTCCGTTTGGATCCCATAAGATATGTCAACGAAGTGTACAAACTAGAAAACATGTACAATGTTTGGGGACGCGTATTCCCACCGGTCCCAGATGAACGTAAGTGGTCGTCCATATCACTTGCTCCGTTTAAGTTGTTACCGGATAGAGAATTACGTTGCAAACCAAAAGGTCGACCTTGCTCGAGTAAAATACGTAATAATATGGATATCCGGGAAAGAACGAACCAACAGAAGTTGTGTGGATGGTGTAGGAACCCAGGTCATACAATTCAATCATGTCCAAACCGAAATAGTTGATAATTGCTGTTATGAAACGATGTTGCATTATTTCTATCCAGCCTTATTCAAAAGAACTTATATTTTATTCAAACTATAAAATTAATTTACTATTAAAATATTAAAAACTTCTTTTTTATTAAATGAAACAATATAGAAACAGCTTCTACAAATATATTAAAAAAATCAATGTCTATGCCGGTCGGAATTAGTGCCACATAAGGGTGGACGACGATTACATACCGGATTCCTCATTGGTTGCTCCGGTGGGGGTTGTAGTTACTCCGGTTGTGGGTGTTGGGAGGATGACCCACCTTGGTAGAATAAAAAATGTGGAGGTGGTTGCATTACCCACGGCAGAGGTGTTTGAATCCTATAAGGTGATGGGGAATGGTAATGAGATGACTCGGCGACGGTGCCTTGTACAATCCCTGGGGCGACGATGACCTATATATCATCGGTTGAGTAGGAGTCATTGGGAAAGGAGATGCATCTGGCCATGCATTCCAACCTGGCATAGGACTGGGAAAAGGAAACATTTAAGGGTTAGGATACATATAAGGGCTAGGATACGCACCTAGCATAATCAGAAGGGGCTATGGTGTGGGTGTCGTTGGTTGAGGCATTGGGCTCGGTGATTGTATGGGTGGCGCTATTGATGGGCCCGATGATTGTGTTGGCGCTATTGATGGACCCGTGCCATCATCACTTCTCATTGGATTTAAATGGCCCTTCGTTCCCTTTCCACAAGGATTTCCGACACCTCTGCTCTTCTGACAGCAAATATGGCTTGCCATGGATCCTAAACCATGGCATGTAATCTGGGGTGCACGCAAACTCTAGGACGATGATCAGTTCACGATCAGGTATATGATCATACCAGTTTTCCCAAATTTTGATATATTTCGACCAGAATACCGGCCAATCCGTATTCGTTAGCCATAAGTCGATTTTGTGCTGGTCATCGAGCACCTAAGGTTCCTCACGAATCGATTGTTGGAATCCAAATTATCGCAACACTCTATCCGTCTGGTGTATCTCGACAGTAGCATAGTTGACCAATGGGACCTTAACATGCCAAATGTTCAGATTTTGAAAGAATTCTTCCAGAATTACATCCAGTATTGCCGGATCCTCGTATGGTGTCCATTGAAACTATATGCACGGAATAAAAATATTAGTTATATATATAATACTAAATACTAAATACTAAAAATGAAACGACTATTTTATGTATATATATTTTATTTAATATTTACTTGCGCTTCCGACCATTGGTCTAATAGAAGCCGTATATCTTCAAGAGCGATAGGTATTCCAACATAACTCGCCAAATGGTTCCACCTAATTAAATAAATTTTCAGCATACAATTTTATTTTAAATCTATGGAATAATTGTAAAATCAAACAAAAATTTTACCCCGTTATGAGTGGGAATGTACATGGGTGGTTCACTCGAGGACGTAAAAATGGAAAATGAAACTGAGCCCATGATTGTAGTAGTGATAGGAAACCTCCAATTTTGGCTTTATTTGGTGGCGTTACCCCGCACATCTCCCGGTACAATGTTGCCAACACGGCAGACCCCTAATTAAGTTCGTCAGCTGCTCTAAAATCAACGAGTTTCAGTAGCCACCTCAGATGTAAGAGGTTTCGTGACAAGTCCAACATCAGATAACCTCCAATCATCTCAAAGATGTATGCCCAAGCATATCGTATTCTTTCTACTTCAGTCGAATCATTCCCCAGCTCCGGGAATGTGTCTCATAACCAGCCCATCTCAATCCGACCTCCGTAGATATTATCCAGAAACTCACCCAAAAGATCGTAGCATATGGCTCCCTAATCAGCAGATTGAACGGACCCGGTGAGTGCGGCCCCATCCGCCAGCAATCCTAATTGTAACTCGATGTCCTTCAATGTGATAGTACACTCTCCGCATGGAAGATGGAATGCGTGCGTCTCTGGTCTCCACCTCTCTATTAACGCGCTAATGAGTTTCGGGTCCAACTTACACTCTCAGCCTATAGCCGCCGCATGCCAAAAACCCATTTCCCTCAAGTAATTTTCTATCAACGGTGATGGCGGACCAGACATATTACGAATATAACATTGTAACACCTGATCTACATACTATTATAAAAAAATATAAAATACAAATTAATTAAAATTACATAAATGAAAAAAATATTAAATAATATTCAAAATTTAAAATAAACCGTTACCATTTTTATTTGTTCGATGGAGATATGTTTATGATCGAGACGAATTAATCCTCCGGCCATTGCTAACACGATCAAATAATTTTGAAATTATAAAAAAATAATACTAATTTAGAAAAAAATTAAAGTAAATAACTAATTATAAAGAGCTTTGAGAAATTTAATGAGAAATTTGAGAGCTTTAGAGAGAAATTGTAGAGATTTTTTGCTAAATTGTAAAGAAAATATGTGTGAAACAATAGGAGGGGGCTTTTATACTCTCTTTTTTTACCGTTGGACCCCCTAACGGTAAAAAAAAATAGCCGTTGCAGTCAAAATTTGCCAGCAAAGCTCGCTCCCAAAGGAGCGTTTTTATCCTTGTCAGCAAAACGCGTTGCCGCTTTGCTGACGTGGCGAAAAATACTCCCTTAGAGGTGCGCTTTGCTGGTAATTTCCCCTTAAAACGCGGCCACGTAAATGCATTTTGCAAAAATTAGCCATTTCCGATAAATAATGGTGTAATGAGCCCATTTCCGTAAATATACTTGGAAATGGACTTTTTAGGTAATTTAGTCGATATGGACATTATTATAGCATTTATTTATAACTTTACCAAAAAAATGGGATTCTTGAGTTGAGAGCGAGAATGTCATTGGCATGAACCCAAATCTCTTAATTTTATGCTGCAATACAAACATTCTCCTCTTCTGTAAATAATATAACTAAATAAAAAGAACTAAAAGAATCTGAAGATTTTCTTCCAACAACTCAGCCTCACATGAAACAAAGAAAAATTATGACAAAAGAAGGAAAGTAATGATACACCATGTGCAACCTTTCTGTATATTCTTTGGATAATTACTATTTCATTATACGATCAGTCCTGAGTAATCTGCAAAACTTAAAAGATTCCAGTGGCAATCGCTTTTTTCTATTTTCCAAGCTTAGATTTGAGACCGTGACAACTGCTTTTGTATATTTTTCCAATGAAACTTGAGTTTTGAAATCTTTCCCCTGCAACTCATCATCTTCTTATGGAAACTATGTCAGGATTGCTTACCACTCGCACATGCAGCAAGGAAAAGGAATATATGAGTCACTCAAATGTGCCGTGGATCATTTATTCAGAGCTTTGTAATTTTGCAAGAGCATTGTGGTTTAGCTATTGTTCTTAATTTAGTACATACTGATGTACTATTTTGTAAAGTTTGTAATTTGACTGTTTTAGCAAAGAAAGAAAGAAATGGAGTGATATCGCTCTTGGTCTTCGACGAAACAAGGTAAATAATGCAAAGGCGAGTCCAACAGGTCAACCTGGATTCTCTTTTCAATAAAATATGTTTTAATAATATTAGTAATCGTAATAAAATATGCTGGTTTTTATTACACTTCAAAATCACAGTACAGAAACCAGCCAGGAAACCAAAGCCAAGATCGAGAATCCAGCATATATTTCTCTAGCCCTGGACCCATCTCCCGAGTCATTATGAGGTACCGGTGACGGCGCAGGGGATGAGGAACCTGAACTTACTTTCTCCACCAACTTCAACTCTCCCCAAGAACCCAGATTAGCTTTACCAAACTCATGCTTCATGGGGTGACCGTCACTCACCCCTGGTCCCACTTGCCAAACCTGGTTCAACTTCTCCACGCTGCCTCCAACTTTCAATGAACCATATATAACCATCTTTCCGTCGTTAGTAGCCTCGGCTTCCAGATCCCACACGTCGAAGGATAGCTTCCCTTCTACAATAGAACTGTAGGAGCTTATGTTATAGGTTTTAACAACCATGGAGCCTTTGTTCTTGAAGGCAAGGAGGGCTTGCGAACCTGCCATCCCTGTGGCCGTGGGGTTAACGGCCCAAGCTATCCAACCGTCGGCGTTGGAGGGAGCAGCAGAGAAGGCAATGAAAAGGGAGGAGTTTGTGGCGTTGTAGGTGAAATGGAGGGTGGAGTTTAGGGTGGGAAGCTCTGTGCAGTTGGAGTAGTGTCTTATGCCGCCGGGAAGTTTCAGGGATGAACAGTCGATTGAATGTGAAGGTGAGATCAAAGTAAGCCAAAGGGAAAAGAATACAATCAGTGATGGACAAAACAGAGACCCCATTTTCTCTTTTGATTTTATGACAAAGAAAGTGGAGACGACAATTATTATGGTTCATGTTTGGAGAATTTTGGAGTAATATATAAAGGTAGAAAGATTGGCTGAAACTGGAATCCTAAATTGGGCTTATAGTTATGAATCCAATAGTTTGATGCCACGTTGATGGGCTTGTTTTAGTAGGGGTAGATCACATGCACCATCTGAATGGAATTAGGCGAGAACAAGCTGAAACAGAAATAAAAGAAAAGTTATTAATAGCAAAGGCTGCACATGGTTATTTAAGTGAGTGGAGTATGCTGACATCTCAAAGTTGTCACCAATTATAGTGCGAAAATCTTTTTAAGATTTTATGGTTTATTTTGGTACGTATGTGCTGGGTAGAGTACAAAGTGGAAAAGTTTAAATAAATTTATAAGTTTAAAAAATAAAATTGAATAAAAAAATAAGATTAGTTAAAAATTAGGTTAGGCTTCGAGTAAAATATTTTTTGTCTTGGCTTGTACCAATCTAAATTCACAAAAGAATAAAAAATATATGTTATTTTTTATTTTAATGTTATTTTATTGTTATTTTTTTCTTATTTTGTTACTATTTCACTATTATGTTATTATTATTTTGTTGCTGTTGTTTGGATATTATATAACACTTTTTTTATTGTTAATTTTGTTATTATTTTAGAGGCATTTGCTTGTTAAATTACATATATTTTAGTGTTATTTAAGTATACATATTTTTTAAAATTTGTTCTCAATTTGTTGAGAAATATTTATTTTAATGTTTATAATATTTTTGATGTATTATATATATTTAAAAATAATATAAAAATTAATACATGCAGGTCGAGTCGGGCCCGAGTTTTAGTATTTTTATTCGAGTTGGGTTTGGACAAAATTTTAGGCCAAACCTGGGCCTAACAAACGGGCCTAATTTTTTTGTTGGGTCTGGCCCGACCTATGAGCACCTCTAGGGTAGATTACGATTTAGTTTTGTTGATACAAGAAATTAATAATGAGGAGACTAGGAGGAGAAGATAGTGGTAATTGGAAGGTCAGATGATACACAAAGAGTTGGAATAGGAAGTTGAAGGAGAAAGAGAGGAGAGGAAGAAGGAAAAGGCTAGGGAGATAAGGTTTCCTTGGAGGAGAGAAAGTGAATCCCTTTGCTTCTCATGCTTCGGGGTATATAAGAGGGTGGTCATTTGTCAAGTAGTGTCATGTCATCGACAATACAAGTGGTAGACCTGCCCGTGTAGTCAGTTAGGTTGCAAATCTATTGCATGTTAGTTTTTGCCAAATGACTCCAAACTGAGGGTCACCATAAAGGCTTTGAGATAGAGGGACGCTCATGGGTCGTACTAAGTGGAGGGTCATTCTAGCACGTATCATTACTGAATTAGAGGTATAACAAGTTTACATTAAGGTTAAAATTTTTTGTTGAACTCTTTTAACATTTTATTTAAAAAGTATTGTGTTTTTACTATTAAATTAAAATTATTTATTTAAATAATATTAAAATTCTTTAATATTATGATAAATTGAATATATAAACTTAAAAGTTTTTCCATTATTTTTATATTGTAGAATATGATATTATTTATTATTATAAATATGTAGGTACGTGTTTTCATTGTTAGGAAGAGTACCTAACACTCATCAATGTTAAATTCAAGGTAACGTAAAATCACCATGCTAATGTGTATTTGATATGAAAATGGTAAAAGTGTGAATGTATGAGTTAGGGTTGATTGTGGATTGGGTCCAGTTTGAAAACTAGGTTTAAAATTTTATTTTAAATTTGATCTAAATTGAAAATATTAAATCTGAGTTCGACCTAGCTTGTCCGTATTAATTTTTTTAAATTATTTTTATATAAAAATAAATTTAAAAATATAATATATCAAATATAGTAAAAATATTAAAATAAATAACGCTAAAATAATTATAACTTAGCAAGCAAATACCTCTAAAATAGTAGCAAAATTAACAATAAAATAAGAATTATACAATATCCAAACCATAATAACAAAATAGTAGTAATATAATAGCGAAACGACAGCAAAATAGTTAATTTCAATCAGACCCAAACTAAATAAATTTTACCTGAGATTCGGTCAATTTAAAAAACGAGCCTTACTTTTTGTTCAAGCCCATTTTTTGAGTTTATATTCTTGTCTAAACCTTCTCACTTTTAGACTACCTTTCGGGCCTAAACGAATAATCCGACTCATGAGGTGTAATATGAGTGAGAGTTGTAATGTTAATTGATAAGATAGTAATGCAAAGAAAAGTCGTCTCCCTTTTTCCCCTGTCCTTTTTTTATGCCCCATGTATGATTCCTTTGACACCTGCGTAAACTCATTTCATATTACAGTTTATGACATTAACGTTTTTACAACGTTAACTTCTTGCTAAACATAGAAAAAATTCTGTAGTCTGAATGGAAAAAATATGAATCAGCAGCAACGTTTTCCTTTCCTATTTGACTTTAACCTTCTTTTCCATATATTGGAGGGGAGAGTATGTGCAAGCGGAAGGGATGTCTAATATCTACTTAATATTTCGGGGAGTAGAAGATAGATAATTTACAAAAGGAAAAAACTAAGTATTTTATTTCTAACTAAAACTCGATGCCCTTTCAGGCTTACAAGAATGCCTATTTATAACCAAAAATTCTAAGCCAGAATCTAATTACAATTGAAGTCCGAAGGGAGAGTATGTGCAAGCGGAAGGGATGTCTAATATACTTAATATTTCGGGGAGTAGAAGATAGATAATTTACAAAAGGAAAAAACTAAGTATTTTATTTCTAACTAAAACTCGATGCCCTTTCAGGCTTACAAGAATGCCTATTTATAACCAAAAATTCTAAGCCAGAATCTAATTACAATTGAAGTCCGAAATAATTGTTAAAAAATAAACTCTAATTTAATTACAATTGAATTCCGAATAGTATCCTGATAAGGACACATTAATTGTCCGCTTCTTGGTGGCTTCCAAGTAGCTTCCTTTAATTGGTGGATACCATCTTGGTTGATTCCAGGTGGCTTCCTTGAACAGTGTATTGATAAGGATGCTTTTGGTTGTTTCCACGTAGCTTCCTTTATTCTGACAAAATTGTTGCCATCATGGTGTTTTCACGTAGCTTCCTTGAATTGGTCACTATCATGGTTGCTTCCACGTAGCTTCCTTTTTTGGCAATATCTGCTGCTTGCATCATTGCTTGTGTCATGACATTGATTGTTGCTTACATCATTGTCTGCGTCATTTGGATGCTTGACTGGTTGTCATCTTCCCAATTTGTCTTTATCCTTCTTGGAGTTTCTCAGATTCATTTCCTCGATCTCGTCAAGGTGTAATGATTCCGGTGATGGGACTGGTGTGTTCCATTGTTCCCATGTTTCTCGGATCTCCGCCGCTAACGGATAGTCTCCGATCTCCATTTCCGCTATTTGTGTTAATAACGAAATGGCTTCTTCATTGCTTTCATCTGGTGGTTTCCAGTGTTGTAAGCTAAAATTCTTCTTCCATCGGTCCAGAACTTGTAAGTGTCTTGGTGGAGAAGATGTCGAGCCATGCTCATAAGATCAATTCCTGTTTGGACTTGATACTTGTTGAAATTATTATAGCACTCATCAATGATTTTTGACAAATGCTCTGGGTCTTCTCTAATTGCTGCCAGGGCTTTTCCCGAGAATAGAGTGTTTATATTCCAAATTTGATAAGGTTGATGAAATTTTTCTTCCTCAGCAAAACCAATGAGACCGTTTATCTCAATATGGAAATAATAGACAAAATCGTCTATATTTACAAAATTTGATAGCCGGGATTTGACTATCGCTGGAAAATCTTTTAGTAAATCAAAAGAGAGATTTGGACTGTTATTTCTTTAACAAATCCCCATTCAATACTGGTTATATCAAATGGCTCATGATTTAATCGAAATTTGATAGCAGGAGTTTTTTCTCCTATATCATTTGTATAAACAAAAGCTTGTGAAAAATATTTCGAAATGTTTCTAAAATAGAGCTTGCTGTTTGCAAATGGCTCTGTTTATTTTCGAAATGGCTCTGTTTATTTCGAAAATTTCTGAAGGTAAAATTTTGTCTACATTTGTTATATAGACATTTTCGAAACAATTTATTAATAATAGGAGTGTTCTCCCTTTATTAATAAAATATTGAAATATATAAAGAAGATTGTTTATCTCCTTAATATCCATATATTCAATTAGGACTCGTCCCATCTCTGTATAATATAGATTTTAATAATAATTTCAGATTTTTCTTGAGTTTTTTTTCAACCAAGAATTCTGAGAATTGGGTAAGAGCTTTTCTGAAACTAGCTCTTTGTTCCAAAATATGGTTTTTCCATATGTTTATGAATGGTAGTAGTCTGGGGGTAAGCCTGGATTATAAAAATCCTTTAGATTCGAGAATTCAGAGTTTTGTTGTTTTTTCAACAAGCATCTGCATATTTGAGAATTTCGGAATCGGTGTAAGGCTTTTGAGAGAATTGAGAAACAATCTACCGGTGTTGGTGATTGCAATCCAATTGGTTGGTTTACCAATTGATATGGTAAATAATATCCCTGGTTAGGATAAAATTGTACCTGTGTTGATGCATCCATAATTCTTGTTTAGAATTTATATTTGCAGGTGCAGAAATAAATTCTTGTTTAGAATTTATTTGTGTAGAAATAAATCCTTGTTTAGGACTTACTTGTGCAGGCTGAAATCCTTGTTTAGGACTTTTTTGAGCAGGAATGATTCCTTGGTTGGACTCATTTGTTTTGCGAAAATAAATCCTTGGTTAGGATTTTTTCCTTTATTGGGTTTTTTATGGACAGTTCTCCATCCATCATTTTCTATTAGAGGTTGTTTACCTCTATCCATAAGTCCTGCTAAGATAATCAGCAAACATTAGTAAATACCATCAGAATCTGTATCAGACTCTGTTTCTGAAATTAATTCATATAATATTTCAGAAGGATTTATTTTCTACTAGAACATATTTCTAAACCTTGTTCTTCAAGATTTTTTATTATCTTTCTAGCATTTTTTCCTTTATTAGGACAATTTGTTGCTATATGACCTTCTTCATCACAAATAAAACATTTACATATCTGTTTTTTATTAGAAGTTTTTCTCCTAACAACTTTTTTCTTTTATTATTATCTTTATTTTCTGGTTTCCATTTAGCTAATTATATTTTTTATTTTTTATAAGGTTTTGAACGTATGGAGTTACATCCAATTCCCATTCTCCTTCTAACATTTTTGTACAATATTTATGCTTAATTTATTTTGACTTGTTTAGCCGCTTTACTCTGTAACAGTGTAATATAATTCTTCTTAGTGAAATTAATTCTATTACCAATAGTATCTATATTTGAAATATCTGTTCTATTATCACTACATTTAATTATGAAAGAAGCATATTTGTTTATGCAAATTTCATCCCATGGTGGTGGTAGTTTATGAAAATACTGGTTTTTCCAATGATCAATACTCTCATTTTTTAATTTTTGATATTCATGAAGAAATTTTTTAGAAAATTCATCTAAGTATCTAAATCACATAACTTTAATTTTGACAAGATATAGCTAGATTGGCTATCCTGATCTTTTTTATTGGAATAACCACAAAATTCTGTTTTTAGAATCGAGGTCAATCCTTTTAATAATCTTTAGGGGTGCCTATTTGATTAATAAGCTGACTTTTTTGTTCTCTTCCTTTCTCAGATTCTTCCCATCTTCTGAGAAATTGTAGAACATCCCCTTGAAAAGTTCCCACAAAGTAGTTTAAGAATTTTCCTTTGTCCAGACTGTACTGTTGTTGTTTACAACAATAGTCATAGACTGCCCAATCATCTATTGTTTTTTCAAATTCTGATATGGGAATATTAGTTAAATCTAAATATACCTCCTTGAGCGACATTTCTTTTATTAAGATCATCTATCTTGTAAGGTATAGGTGTTGGTTGACTAGTTTCTCCTGGGTTTTCAGTTTTATATCATTAGTATTTATATTTTCTATATCTAATATTCTTGTTGTGTTTTCAACAAGTTCGTATTTTTTATTAATAGCTCTCAGATTATCATCTTTTTGAAGATCTGAGTCTATTTTTCTTTACCGCGGGAATCTTTCTTATCAATTTCCCAAGGTTTTGGTTCCACAAAATCATATGGATGGGGGTTCAGTTTCCATAGGATCTGGAATTTCTATATTTTCTTCTGTTGAAGTGTTTTCTTCATCAGAATTACTATTAACATTAATATTTATAGCCATATTATTAGAATTACTACTTTCTGTAGTTTCTAAAATATAACTATCATTATCATTATTATTATTATTATCATTATCATCATATTCTAACATATAATGATAATTGTATTTTTCAAAAAGATTTTTATGTTCTTCATAAAGATCTTCTATTAATTTTAAATATTCTACTTTCTCGTAGCTATCATCTGTTTTAGAAAATTGGCTTTTCCAATGTTCTATCAGATTTTTATAAGTATTAAAATCATATTTTGTGATTTTCTGTTTTTCAATTTTTTCTTTTGTTTTTTCATTTTTTATATAATTAGTAGATTCATCAGAAGACTCATCTTCTGACAAAGCTAATATGTAATTACTATTACCGTAATATAAAGGACCTAAGTCAGATTCTACATTATTACTAATATTTATAACCTAATCTAATTTATTATTTACATCGGATAATAACTCTTTAGATCTGCTATTCAAATCTAAATTAGTTACTTCTCCCATATTATCTATTTTTTCTTCTACTTTACTAATTTTAGTATATAATTTACCAAAATATGTATTAGTTAAATCTATTAAACTATTGATACCCATGCTAAGAACCGAAACATTATTTTCATTCTTAGAGTCTATATGCATAGTATGATTACAAGTTTTATCTTTATATAAACAATCTATTTGTTCCATTATTATTATCCCTGGTACCTAAAACCTTCTGTGTCTTAACGTCCTCTCAACGCCAACAACGTCCCACTCGGACTCAACGGCAACGAAGACTAACGACAGATATATGGGTTTTGAGATAATAACAGCGAAATAAACAGAATTGAAACACAAAGATAGAAACTTACAATGATACCAAGATATTAAAACTCCAGAAATCGTTACTCCGGGGCTCCACGAAGGATATCTGATACCAATCACGGGGAGGGAAGGAGGGGAGAGTATGTGCAAGCGGAAGGGATGTCTAATATCTACTTAATATTTCGGGGAGTAGAAGATAGATAATTTACAAAAGGAAAAAACTAAGTATTTTATTTCTAACTAAAACTCGATGCCCCTTCAGGCTTACAAGAATGCCTATTTATAACCAAAAATTCTAAGCCAGAATCTAATTACAATTGAAGTCCGAATTAATTGTTCGGATCAGAATTAAAAAATAAACTCTAATTTAATTACAATTGAATTCCGAATAGTATCCTGATAAGGACACATTAATTGTCCGCTTCTTGGTGGCATCCAAGTAGCTTCCTTTAATTGGTGGATACCATCTTGGTTGATTCCAGGTGGCTTCCTTGAACAGTGTATTGATAAGGATGCTTTTGGTTGTTTCCACGTAGCTTCCTTTATTCTGACAAATTGTTGCCATCATGGTGTTTCCACGTAGCTTCCTTGAATTGGTCACTATCATGGTTGCTTCCACGTAGCTTCCTTTTTTGGCAATATCTGCTGCTTGCATCATTGCTTGTGTCATGACATTGATTGTTGCTTACATCATTGTCTGCGTCATTTGGATGCTGACTGGTTGTCATCTTCCAATTTGTCTTTATCCTTCTTGGATGTTTCTCAGATTCATTTCCTCGATCTCGTCAAGGTGTAATGATTCCGGTGATGGGATTGGTGTGTTCCATTGTTCCCATGTTTCTCGGATCTCCGCCGCTAACGGATAGTCTCCGATCTCCATTTCCGCTATTTGTGTTAATAACGAAATGGCTTCTTCATTGCTTTCATCCTGGTGGTTCCAGTGTTGTAAGCTAAAATTCTTCTTCCATCGGTCCAGAACTTGTAAGTGTCTTGGTGGAGAAGATGTCGAGCCATGCTCATAAGATCAATTCCTGTTTGGACTTGATACTTGTTGAAATTATTATAGCACTCATCAATGATTTTTGACAAATGCTCTGGGTCTTCTCTAATTGCTGCCAGGGCTTTTCCCGAGAATAGAGTGTTTATATTCCAAATTTGATAAGGCTGATGAAATTTTTCTTCCTCAGCAAAACCAATGAGACTGTTTATCTCAATATGGAAATAATAGACAAAATCGTCTATATTTACAAAATTTGATAGCCGGGATTTGACTATCGCTGGAAAATCTTTTAGTAAATCAAAAGAGAGATTTTGGACTGTTATTTCTTTAACAAATCCCCATTCAATACTGGTTATATCAAATGGCTCATGATTTAATCGAAATTTGATAGCAGGAGTTTTTTCTCCTATATCATTTGTATAAACAAAAGCTTGTGAAAAATATTCGAAAATGTTTCTAAAAATAGAGCTTGCTGTTTGCAAATGGCTCTGTTTATTTTCGAAAATATTTCTGAAGGTAAAATTTGTCTACATTTGTTGTATAGACTTTCGAAACAATTTATTAATAATAGGAGTGTTTCTCCCTTTATTAATAAAATATTGAAATATATAAAGAAGATTGTTTATCTCCTTAATATCCATATATTCAATTAGGACATCGTCCCAATCTCTGTATAATATAGATTTTAATAATAATTCTTCAGATTTTTCTTGAGTTGTTTTTTCAACCAAGAATTCTGAGAATTGGGTAAGAGCTTTTCTGAAACTAGCTCATTGTTCCAAAATATGGTTTTTCCATATCTTGTTTATGAAATGGTAGTAGTCTGGGGGTAAGCCTGGATTATAAAAATCCTTTAGATTCGAGAATTCAGAGTTTTGTTGTTTTTTCAACAAAGCATCTGCATATTTGAGAATTTCGGAATCGGTGTAAGGCTTTTGAGAGAATTGAGAATAACAATCTACCGGTGTTGGTGATTGCAATCCAATTGGTTGGTTTACCAATTGATATGGTAAATAATATCCCTGGTTAGGATAAAATTGTACCTGTGTTGATGCATCCATAAATTCTTGTTTAGAATTTATATTTGCAGGTGCAGAAATAAATTCTTGTTTAGAATTTATTTGTGTAGAAATAAATCCTTGTTTAGGACTTACTTGTGCAGGCTGAAATCCTTGTTTAGGACTTTTTTGAGCAGGAATGATTCCTTGGTTTGGACTCATTTGTTTTGCGAAAATAAATCCTTGGTTAGGATTTTTTCCTTTATTGGGTTTTTTATGGACAGTTCTCCATCCATCATTTTCTATTAGAGGTTGTTTACCTCTATCCATAAGTCCTGCTAAGATAATCAGCAAACATTAGTAAAATCAGATTGATAATTTACTAATGGTATTTCTATAGAATTATTTTCTATAGATAATATAACCGATTTTTTATTAACGATAAATGGTAAATATTGATTAATAAAATTATTACCCAATAATATATTACCATAATATTTTTGGAATTATAAATCTAACATTGTTTATGTAGATTGGTATGTTTTTTGCTTTATAATAAACAGTAGTCTTTCTACCATTTATCCCATTAATATTTATTATCTTTTTTACAGGTATCCAGTATTCTTCTGGAATGGCATTTCTTTTGCAACTACTTGTTGTAGCTCCTGTATCTAATAATGCATGTAAAGAATATTTTTTATAATCTTTATCATGTAATATTATTTCAATATATTTATTTAAGTTTATAATATTTTCTTCCGAATATTGTATATTTTCTATTCTAGAGTTTCTAGAAATAGAATTTCTACTTGGAGTAGTAGGGAAAATAGGGATTTGAATTGTTTTCATCCCTATTGGTGTATTAAAAGTATTGTCTTCTTCCTCTTCTGGTTGAGAGTTAGAAGGTAATACTAAATTATCATCTGTGTTAGTAATCAGATTATTTCTGAAATATAACTTATCACCAGATGACATGTATTCAATGGTACTTACAGGTTTAGAAGTACTAGCATTATTAGTCTTATCAATTATCCAGTCTTTTGGAATTTATAAATCTTTTAAATGTAGTAGCTTTGGTTGAATTTCTGTAGTAAATTTATTGGGCTCAAAAAGCTCAATAATTTTATTATTAATATCCTTGATTTCAACCTCTGTCGTATTAGTGTATTCATTAATAGAAGTCCAGCTGATTGCTAAATCTTCTGCTAAATCACTTATATCAGAATTTTTTGTCTGAATTCTTAGGCATAGACACTCTTCTATTAGAGGGTCTGTTATGGAGATAAAGTAATTTGGTTTTACTTTAAATCCAATAACACCTGTATGTAAATTGGATTGAATTCCTCCAATAAGTGCTTTTATTGGGTTTTCAAACCTCTTATCTAATAATACTGCTAAAATAGGAACATCATGACCTCTTCTGAATAAAGCTCTAATTGTTATCATGATAACTCCTAAATGTATATATCTAACTTGAAGATAGTTTTTTCTAATCCTTTTTATTTTTTCTTTAGTGAATAGGGGAATTTCTGTTAATCCACCTTTGGTATCTTTAGCGACTGTGTTGCCACTAATTTTTTCTCTGTGTCTTTTTGACCATAGTTTGAACTTAGAAATTTTATAAATTTCTTCTTTGGAAATATGATTTTTATTAATCTTTTCTATCATTTCATCGGAAAAATCTATTTCTTCTCCGATTAAATTTCCTAATTTTATATCCTGTTGTTCAGAATTAGGAATTTCTTCTAACTTATTGTTAGAACTATTTCCTATCATAAAAATATATTCATTTTTTATTCTTGTTATATTTTTAACAAGTTTATAATTTTCCATTAGGAATTTGTTTTCCCAATGTTTTTAGGCTTAATACTATGAGGATCTTTCTTATCAATTTCCCAAGGTTTTGGTTCCACAAAATCATACGGATCTGGGGGTTCAGTATCCATAGGATCTGGAATTTCTATATTTTCTTCTGTTGAAGTGTTTTCTTCATCAGAATTACTATTAACATTAATATTTATAGCCATATTATTAGAATTACTACTTTCTGTAGTTTCTAAAATATAACTATCATTATCATTATTATTATTATTATTATCATTATCATCATATTCTAACATATAATGATAATTGTATTTTTCAAAAGATTTTTATGTTCTTCATAAAGATCTTCTATTAATTTTAAATATTCTACTTTCTCGTAGCTATCATCTGTTTTAGAAAATTGGCTTTTCCAATGTTCTATCAGATTTTTATAAGTATTAAAATCATATTTTACTGATTTTTCTGTTTTTTCAATTTTTTCTTTTGTTTTTTCATTTTTTATATAATTAGTAGATTCATCAGAAGACTCATCTTCCGACAAAGCTAATATGTAATTACTATTACCGTAATATAAAGGACCTAAGTCAGATTCTACATTATTACTAATATTTATAACCTGATCTAATTTATTATTTACATCGGATAATAACTCTTTAGATTTGCTATTCAAATCTAAATTAGTTACTTCTCCCATATTATCTATTTTTTCTTCTACTTTACTAATTTTAGTATATAATTTACCAAAATATGTATTAGTTAAATCTATTAAACTATTGATACCCATTCTAAGAACCGAAACATTATTTTCATTCTTAGAGTCTATATGCATAGTATGATTACAAGTTTTATCTTTATATAAACAATCTATTTGTTCCCTTATTATTATCCCTGGTACCTAAAACCTTCTGTGTCTTAACGTCCTCTCAACGCCAACAACGTCCCACTCGGACTCAACGGCAACGAAGACTAACGACAGATATATGGGTTTTGAGATAATAACAGCAAAATAAACAGAATTGAAACACAAAGATAGAAACTTACAATGATACCAAGATATTAGAACTCCAGAAATCGTTACTCCGGGGCTCCACGAAGGATATCTGATACCAATCACGGGGAGGGGAGGGGGGAGAGTATGTGCAAGCGGAAGGGATGTCTAATATCTACTTAATATTTCGGGGAGTAGAAGATAGATAATTTACAAAAGGAAAAAACTAAGTATTTTATTTCTAACTAAAACTCGATGCCCCTTCAGGCTTACAAGAATGCCTATTTATAACCAAAATTTCTAAGCCAGAATCTAATTACAATTGAAGTTCGAAATAATTGTTCGGATCAGAATTAAAAAATAAACTCTAATTTAATTACAATTGAATTCCGAATAGTATCCTGATAAGGACACATTAATTGTCCGCTTCTTGGTGGCTTCCAAGTAGCTTCCTTTAATTGGTGGATACCATCTTGGTTGATTCCAGGTGGCTTCCTTGAACAGTGTATTGATAAGGATGCTTTTGGTTGTTTCCACGTAGCTTCCTTTATTCTGACAAAATTGTTGCCATCATGGTGTTTCCACGTAGCTTCCTTGAATTGGTCACTATCATGGTTGCTTCCACGTAGCTTCCTTTTTTGGCAATATCTGCTGCTTGCATCATTGCTTGTGTCATGACATTGATTGTTGCTTACATCATTGTCTGCGTCATTGGATGCTGACTGGTTGTCATCTTCCAATTTGTCTTTATCCTTCTTGGATGTTTCTCAGATTCATTTCCTCGATCTCGTCAAGGTGTAATGATTCCGGTGATGGGACTGGTGTGTTCCATTGTTCCCATGTTTCTCGGATCTCCGCCACTAACGGATAGTCTCCGATCTCCATTTCCGCTATTTGTGTTAATAACGAAATGGCTTCTTCATTGCTTTCATCCTGGTGGTTTCCAGTGTTGTAAGCTAAATTCTTCTTCCATCGGTCCAGAACTTGTAAGTGTCTTGGTGGAGAAGATGTCGAGCCATGCTCATAAGATCAATTCCTGTTTGGACTTGATACTTGTTGAAATTATTATAGCACTCATCAATGATTTTTGACAAATGCTCTGGGTCTTCTCTAATTGCTGCCAGGGCTTTTCCCGAGAATAGAGTGTTTATATTCCAAATTTGATAAGGCTGATGAAATTTTTCTTCCTCAGCAAAACCAATGAGACTGTTTATCTCAATATGGAAATAATAGACAAAATCGTCTATATTTACAAAATTTGATAGCCGGGATTTGACTATCGCTGGAAAATCTTTTAGTAAATCAAAAGAGAGATTTTGGACTGTTATTTCTTTAACAAATCCCCATTCAATACTGGTTATATCAAATGGCTCATGATTTAATCGAAATTTGATAGCAGGATTTTTTTCTCCTATATCATTTGTATAAACAAAAGCTTGTGAAAAATATTTCGAAAATGTTTCTAAAAATAGAGCTTGCTGTTTGCAAATGGCTCTGTTTATTTTCGAAAATATTTCTGAAGGTAAAATTTGTCTACATTTGTTATATAGACATTTTGGAAACAATTTATTAATAATAGGAGTGTTTCTCCCTTTATTAATAAAATATTGAAATATATCAAGAAGATTGTTTATCTCCTTAATATCCATATATTCAATTAGGACATCGTCCCAATCTCTGTATAATATAGATTTTAATAATAATTCTTCAGATTTTTCTTGAGTTGTTTTTTCAACCAAGAATTCTGAGAATTGGGTAAGAGCTTTTCTGAAACTAGCTCTTTGTTCCAAAATATGGTTTTTCCATATCTTGTTTATGAAATGGTAGTAGTCTGGGGGTAAGCCTGGATTATAAAAATTCTTTAGATTCGAGAATTCAGAGTTTTGTTGTTTTTTCAACAAAGCATCTGCATATTTGAGAATTTCGGAATCGGTGTAAGGCTTTTGAGAGAATTGAGAATAACAATCTACCGGTGTTGGTGATTGCAATCCAATTGGTTGGTTTACCAATTGATATGGTAAATAATATCCCTGGTTAGGATAAAATTGTACCTGTGTTGATGCATCCATAAATTCTTGTTTAGAATTTTTATCCTAACCAGGGATATTATTTACCATATCAATTGGTAAACCAACCAATTGGATTGCAATCACCAACACCGGTAGATTGTTATTCTCAATTCTCTCAAAAGCCTTACACCGATTCCGAAATTCTCAAATATGCAGATGCTTTGTTGAAAAAACAACAAAACTCTGAATTCTCGAATCTAAAGAATTTTTATAATCCAGGCTTACCCCCAGACTACTACCATTTCATAAACAAGATATGGAAAAACCATATTTTGGAACAAAGAGCTAGTTTCAGAAAAGCTCTTACCCAATTCTCAGAATTCTTGGTTGAAAAAACAACTCAAGAAAAATCTGAAGAATTATTATTAAAATCTATATTATACAGAGATTGGGACGATGTCCTAATTGAATATATGGATATTAAGGAGATAAACAATCTTCTTGATTTATTTCAATATTTTATTAATAAAGGGAGAAACACTCCTATTATTAATAAATTGTTTCGAAAATGTCTATATAACAAATGTAGACAAATTTTACCTTCAGAAATATTTTCGAAAATAAACAGAGCCATTTGCAAACAGCAAGCTCTATTTTTAGAAACATTTTCGAAATATTTTTCACAAGCTTTTGTTTATACAAATGATATAGGAGAAAAAACTCCTGCTATCAAATTTCGATTAAATCATGAGCCATTTGATATAACCAGTATTGAATGGGGATTTGTTAAAGAAATAACAGTCCAAAATCTCTCTTTTGATTTACTAAAAGATTTTCCAGCGATAATCAAATCCCGGCTATCAAATTTTGTAAATATAGACGATTTTGTCTATTATTTCCATATTGAGATAAACAGTCTCATTGGTTTTGCTGAGGAAGAAAAATTTCATCAGCCTTATCAAATTTGGAATATAAACACTCTATTCTCGGGAAAAGCCCTGGCAGCAATTAGAGAAGACCCAGAGCATTTGTCAAAAATCATTGATGAGTGCTATAATAATTTCAACAAGTATCAAGTCCAAACAGGAATTGATCTTATGAGCATGGCTCGACATCTTCTCCACCAAGACACTTACAAGTTCTGGACCGATGGAAGAAGAATTTTAGCTTACAACACTGGAAACCACCAGGATGAAAGCAATGAAGAAGCCATTTCGTTATTAACACAAATAGCGGAAATGGAGATCGGAGACTATCCGTTAGCGGCGGAGATCCGAGAAACATGGGAACAATGGAACACACCAGTCCCATCACCGGAATCATTACACCTTGACGAGATCGAGGAAATGAATCTGAGAAACATCCAAGAAGGATAAAGACAAATTGGAAGATGACAACCAGTCAGCATCCAAATGACGCAGACAATGATGTAAGCAACAATCAATGTCATGACACAAGCAATGATGCAAGCAGCAGATATTGCCAAAAAAGGAAGCTACGTGGAAGCAACCATGATAGTGACCAATTCAAGGAAGCTACGTGGAAACACCATGATGGCAACAATTTTGTCAGAATAAAGGAAGCTACGTGGAAACAACCAAAAGCATCCTTATCAATACACTGTTCAAGGAAGCCACCTGGAATCAACCAAGATGGTATCCACCAATTAAAGGAAGCTACTTGGAAGCCACCAAGAAGCGGACAATTAATGTGTCCTTATCAGGATACTATTCGGAATTCAATTGTAATTAAATTAGAGTTTATTTTTTAATTCTGATCCGAACAATTATTTCGAACTTCAATTGTAATTAGATTCTGGCTTAGAATTTTTGGTTATAAATAGGCATTCTTGTAAGCCTGAAAGGGCATCGAGTTTTAGTTAGAAATAAAATACTTAGTTTTTTCCTTTTGTAAATTATCTATCTTCTACTCCCCGAAATATTAAGTAGATATTAGATATCCCTTCCGCTTGCACATACTCTCCCCTCCTCCCCTCCCCGTGATTGGTATCAAAAGAGAGAAATCCGAAAAATATAAGTGCTCAGGATCGTGTTTCGATTTGCTTGACTGTTCTTATAGCAGCTCCATCGTCTTTGAGTCATGGTGCATCTCGGCTAAGACCATGGGTTCTCATGGCTGTAGTGGCAATCTTATGGTAAAGAGGTTTAATACTTCCGTTTCAATCTGCCCTTCGCAGTAGGTGTTGCCTCATTGTGATCGTAAGTTTTAGAACCTACCCAGTTACTGAAGCAATTTATGGAACATAATGGGAGAGAACAAAGAAGGTTCCAATGTCATGTTATACTTGATTGTCACTTTTATGTTTACAATAAAGTTTCACTTGAGAAAACTCATTTGCTTGTTTTTATAGAACTTCTCACATTCACTCTCTTCTTCAACCATACAGTGTACTGTTAATATAACTCAAAGCCTTCAACTGCTAACTCTTCAATTTCCCATTTTTTTTCATTTATTCTGCATCTGATTTGATCACCCAAGGTACTTGCAGTGATTTTATGTATTTTGTTTCTCCCATTTGGTCATCTTTATGATCAGTTTCATGAGCTCAAAGCATGCCCGAAACTTGGATAAGGATTGTGAGATTTATCTTCCTTGCTCGTTAAAGACAGGGAAGACATGGAAGTTATTGTGTATTCACTTGATGATCGCAAAGAATCAGCCACGAATGTCAATGAAGTATTGCTATGAGTATTTACAAATTAAAGGGACGAAGTTAATGGCAAACTCCCGTTATTTTGCTAACAGTGCCAAGAAAATAGTGGTGGAGCTCATAAGGGGGCACATAATAGTGATATATTATTATTTAAATACATTGATTGGATTTCATGTATGTTTATTTGTCATATCTTTCCTTGAAATTTAATGTTTTTGATCACATTTTTTTAAAAAAAATATTTCATTAAAGGGAGTTATGTTTTAAAAATGCCAACTGATTTAGGATTAAATTTTCAAAATGTAAATTTTTGTTAAATTTTTATTATATAAAAAAAAGGAGATTGTTAGTTTTACCAATCTTTTGATATATAAATTTTATTAAATAAGTTTTTAGTGTAAACATTTTTAAAGCATTTTAAAAATTTAAAAAATACTTTAAAAAACACATATTTTATATGTATTTTAACTTAACTAAATATTTTTGAAGTCTATGTCAAAGTGTTTTTAACTACTTAAAATTGATTTTATGCAAGTCTAGCATGGAAGTTTTGAATGCAAATTTCTAATTGATTTTGGGGTGGATTTTTAAAATGCAAATTTCTCTTAAATTTCGTTATATATATATATATAAGATTGTTAGTTTTGACCTCACAAGCTTTTGATCTAACGAAATTTAGGATAAATTTTATTAACTAAATCATTTAGGTAGTGTTTGGAAAACCACCTATTAATTGGATTTGAGTGTAATTGTTTGTAGTTACAAAAATTTGTCAAGTTTGGGTAATAATTATAATTTATGGGTCCCACCGAATTAGATGTAACTGGAGCACCCCACTTACACTTTCCAATTCTTTAGTGAAGTGTAAGAATCAGAGTAATTATACATGCAATTACATTCAAATCTATTTTTTTTTAAAAGTATACAAGTTATAAAAAGTATATTATAAGGATGAAAATGTATAAGGGTTTGGGATGATTATGGAAAAAATTATTATATTATAAATCCTAAAAAATATATTATAAAAATAATTTGTGTATTTTATAAAGTTATAACAAAAAATTATATAATTTAAATCCTAAAAAAAATTAAAGTTATGGTTAAAAATTTATTATAATAATAAATTACATGTTATAAAAGTGTTATAATACATTTATTTATAAAAAATTTTGGCCAAATATGGATATAACTTATTTATGTGTCCATGCTATATATTATTGTTAGAGTTGTGTGACCCAAATTCTAAGAGATTACTTGCAAGTTAATTTAAACAAAATCTAAGAGATTGCTTGCAAGTCAAGTTAAACAAAATATATTTTCTTTCTAGAAGATTTTGTAGTATGATATATTTTGCATTGATTAGAATTAGGCTTTTTCAACTTATAAATAGATGTGGTTGAAACTCCTCTTGTATAATCATTCGAATTCGACATTAGTGAATTTTCTTCTCCTCTACCTGTGGTTTTTCCCGAAAGGGTTTCCACGTAAAATATGTGTGTTCTATTTTTCTTTCTTTTTCTTTGCTATCTTTCTACATTTCCATTATCGACGTTCAGATTTTAACAAATTGATATCAGAGCTTTTTCTGTTGCTTGTCTCGATCACGGTAATGACGACAATAAAGTATTATATTTTGTTGTTGGATCGCAACACCAGATTCTCGTTGTGGTAGATAAAGATGCAAGCAGTTCTTGCGCAAAAGGATTTGGAGGATGCTCTGCTAGGGGTAGATAAGATGCCTTCGACATTGATGGAGGAAGAGAAGAAGCTTAAAGATCGAAAGGTTTTAATGCAATTACATCTGCATCTGTCAAATGAAATTCAAAAGGAAGTCATGAAGGAGAAGATCATCGTTGCATTATGGGAAAAGCTGCAGCAGCTATGCATGTTGAAAACCCTAACTAGCAAGTTGCATATGAAGTAGCACATTTATACTCATTGTTTGGAGGAAGGTGCGTCTATGCACGAACACTTAACTGTGTTTAAAGAAATTCTCTCGAACCTAGAAGCCATAGAGGTTCAGTACGATAAAGAAGATTTAGGGTTAATGCTACTTTGTTCGTTGCCCTGTCTTATTCAACCTTTAGAGATACGATTTTGTATAGTTGCGAATCTCTCACAGTTGATGAAGTCTATGCTTCCTTAACATCGTATGACAAGATGAAGCATCTTGTGTCTGGATCCAACTATCAAGGAGAGGGTCTCATTGTTCGTGGGAGGCAAGAACGAAATACTAATGATAATCGTGGGAGGACACATGAAAGAAATCATTGCCGTAAATCTAAGGGTAGATCGAGATCTTCAAACAGAGGTAAAACATGTAGCTTCTACATGAAGAGAGGGCACATTAAGTTTGAGTGCTATAAGTTACAGAATAAGATCAAAAGGGAGGCAGTGAATCAAAAGGGAAAACAACTAGAACAATCTGGTGAAGCTGATGTTGTAGAAGACTACAGCAATGGTGAACTCCTAGTTGCTTTTGCCAACAACCCTAAAGTGAGCGAGGAGTGGATCCTTGATTCTGATTGCACCTTCCATATGAGTCCCAATCGAGATTGATTTACAATATATGAAACAGTTTCTGAAGGTTTTGTTTTGTTGGGAAATAATGATTTATGTAAAATTACAAGTATTGGCACGATAAAATTAAGATGTTCGATGGAGTCGTCAGAACACTTAGTGGCGTATGACATGTACCAGAATTGAAGAGGAATTTGATTTTGTTGAGTACTCTTGATTCAAAGAGGTACAAGTACATAGCTAAAAGTAGTGTTCTAAAGCTTAGCAAAGGTTCCCTCGTTGTGATAAAAGGGTAGAGAAAGACTACCAAGTTATATGTTTTGCAAGGTTCAACTGTTACTGGTGGTGCAGTCATCGCTTCCTCTTCCTTGTCAGATGATGATTTTACTAGACTTTGACATATGTGTCTAGGGCATATGAGTGAGAATGACATGGTAGAATTGAGAAAAAGAGGACTTTTTGATGGACAAGGCATTAGCAAACTGAAGTTCTGTGAGCACTGCATTTTTGGGAAGCAAAAGAGAGTTTGATTCACCAGAAAAATCCATAACACAAAGGGAATGCTGGATTATATTCATTCTGATCTTTGGGGACCATCTAGAGTGCCTTCGAGGGGTGGCGCTAATTATATGCTGACGATCATTGATGATTTTTCCAGAAAGTTTTGGGCATTCTTCGTAAAGTAGAAAAGTTATGTGTTTTCCATGTTTAAGGCTTGGAAAACCATGATCGAGAAATAGACAGGAAAACAGATAGAACACCTCTGCACAAATAATGGCTTGGTATTCTGTTATGATGAGTTTAATGAATTGTGCAAATCAGAAGGGATTGTGAGACACTTGACAGTTTATCATACTCCATAACAAAATGGTGTTGCAGAATGGATAAATAGAACGATCATGGAAAAGGTTCAATGTATGTTGTCGAATGCTTGTTTACCGTTCTTGGTTATAAGGCTGGTGTTAAATAATATAAATTATGGTGCCCTGAAAATAGAAAAGTTGTGATTAACAGAGATGTTATTTTTTATGAAACTGTTATGTTACCTAATTTATCTCTTAAAGACTCTTCCAATAAAGACCAACAAAGTCCAAGCACACATGTGAAGCAGGTGGAGCTACAGATTGATCCAGAATCTACAGCAGAGTCTACTCCTCATGCTAGTATAGAAACTTAGAGTAGATTTGCTTCTTCACTACAATATTCTATTGCTAAGAACAGACCTAGAAGAGAAGTTAAACCTCCAAAGATGTAACAGCCCGATTTTGAGCCTAAACGAAATAGTGGTTTTGGGACCACAAATCTGAGTCTAAAAAATATTTTAAAATTATTTTGCGTGTTTACTATGTGTTAATTTGCTTGTGTTGAATTTTCGTGTTTTAATTTCGTTGTTTGAGTGTCCGATTAAATAAAAGGGCTTAATCGCGTAAAGTGAAAATTTGATGGTTAGTTGTAAAAGTGCTTAATTAATGTTGTCTTTTTAATATGGAGGATTTAAGTTGCAATTAGTCCATTTTATAAAATAGTGGACGGCATGTTGAATGATATATGACTTTAATATATATATATATTATAAAAGTGATAATAATTAATAGCATATCATGTTAACTTATAATAAAACATAAAATGAAAGAAAAAGCCATTCTCTCATCTTTATTGTGACTGAAACAAAGAAAAAAAAAAGAAAGAAAATCAAGCTAGGTTTCAGCATTTATTCAAGCTCAATCAAGGTTCATTTTTATTCGGTTTTTGATAATTTTTACGTTTTTGAGATCGTTGCTTAGAAATCTTCAAGACCCATTCTTTAATTTTTGATTTTGATGAATATTTTGAGTTGAGCCATTGAACATAGCTTGTTGTTTGTGTTGTTTGATGATGAAATATGATATATATGTGTTAGATTAACAAGTTTTGTCTATGAATTTTTGATGAAATTGAGTATGTTGGACTAAATTGTAAAAATAAATTTTTGAGGGACTAAAATGTGAAATAAATGAAATGTATGGACTTGTATGAGGACTAGGAATATTCGGCCCTTAAGGTGTATAGTCAAATTTTGTGTATTTTGTGTTTTGTGCAAATAGGACTAAGTTGTAAAAAGTGTGAAATGTTAAGGGCAAAATGGTAATTTACCCATTTATGTGTTTTTGGACTAAATTGAATGAAAATATGTTTGAATGAGCTTAATTTGAATATGTTTAGATCAAGAACCAAAGAAATCAGACTTGGATCGGGGAAAAGCGAAAATAGCCGATTTTTGTTGTTCGACGATATCCGAGGTAAGTCTTTAAGCAATTAAGTATTGTAAAATTTTGTATATAACTTAGTAATATGCTGATTTGGAATTTGTGGAATAAGTATTGAGATAGCCGAATGTGAATAAATATAGAAATATTATATTTGAGTTTAGTTCGATTGAGCTATAATATTTGGAAGTTCGTATGAAGATTATGAAATATTTGAAAAGTTCGATATATGCATTGGTTGTGAGACAGCTTTATAATATTGATACTCGGGCTTTGAGCCTAGCAAGCCTTATGCTCGTGAAAGATATCGGGCTTTATGCCTAGCAGGCTTTGTGCCGGTGTATAATATTCGGGCTAAATGCCTAGCAGGCTTTGTGCCGGTGAAAGATATCAGGCTATATGCCTAGCAGGCTTTATGCAGGTGATTATGTATAAGTTTGTGTCTTAAAGATTTATGCTGATGTGATGTTTGAGTATGTTATTCAAGCTAAATGGACAGGTATGTATTAACTTGATATCTATGAAAAATAATGTAAGTAAATATTTTGGAATTTTATGTTAAATCATGGATGATATTATTGATAAGTATATGTGAGTTTAATATGAGAATTCGGTCCTATGATTGAATATATTGAAATCAAATAAATGATTCTTCATTGTGTGCATATGTGTGATCATATACATTCGGTTTTATAGGTAATGTATAGTATGTGGTGCTATATATGATATTATGTATTTATCCAAATAGAAGAGGTAGATATATAAAGTTATTACTTGTCTTTTGAAATTATGTAAATGAGTGGAAATATGCCGAATGTGTAATGATATGCTACTTTAATAGTTGATTAAAAACTTGAGAGGTTTAATTTATTGAGTATTCGGCTAAGGTGGATATCATGATAAATACATATGGTTATGGAATGTTTAAGCTGAGATTGAATATGGCATTGATATAGTAATTTGATTCAGTTTAAATTTAAAGAGTTGAATATATTATTGAGTTGTAATTTGCTTAAGGCTTACTAAGCTATTTTAGCTTACTCTATGTTTTATGTTTATGTTGTTTATAGATTTTGGACTTCAGCTACAGGCTTGGGGATCGTTATTGAAGTCATCCACACTATCGCCAATCGTTGGTACTTCTAAAAAGTTTATTTCTGAACTTATGGCATGTATAGGCTAATAAGTATTTTTGTTCAACTTTGAATATGTAATTATGAGCCATGCGAAAATGGCTTATTTCTTTTGGTTAATCTTAGTTTCTATGTTTGTGATATAATGAATATGTTTGATGCTTGAGTTATTTAAATTCGATCATGGTTTATTAAGTGAACTTTGTTGGGTATGTTTTGATAATGATCTGTCGGAATTTAATCATGGATTAAGTTTGTATCGAAAGTAATGTGTATTTCATATGTATGTGATATAAACATATTCGGGTTATGCTTGCTATTAAGGATCTGAAATGTGGTTGAATTAATAGGTAAATTACTAAGTATATTATAGATAAAATGGTAGTTAAGTTCGGTATTAAGATATGGAAGAACATGTGTATTTTCGGTCATGATTTAGACCTGTGTGAGAAGCATGTTTTGTGCTATAAATTAGTATATGAATTGGAGTTGGAAAATGTGAAATGATATGTATGATTTTATTTTAATGAATTGACGTGATTTGAATAAGAAATGGTTTATTTAGGCTTATGATAGAATGGTTCAATTTGATGTGATAAGTACACTATGTATGATTATATTTTGGATGCATATAATTTGTATGGATTTGAGGTAAATTTGTTTAGGTAATAATGTGATTATATGCGAGTGAAGTGTATATGTTTTATGAATAATAGAATACGTTCATTACTTTGAACAACCATTTGTTTTATTTATGCAAACATGATAAGTACGTATTTGTAATTGTTTGTAAGTTGTGCATTGTTATGTAATGCTTCGTAACTCTAATTCGGTGACGTTTACGAGTTGGGAGTGTTACAAAAGAGGTACGTTGAGGCTGAGCTACTTATGCTTTAAACATGGCTGAATATATAGATGCAAATCAAGAGCCATCTACTTATTCTAAGGCAGTTAGCTGTGAAGATTCAAGAATGTGGATGCTTGCCATGCAAGAAGAGATGGAATCGCTTCATAAGAACAGAACATGGAATCTAGTGAAGCTTCTTAAGGGTAAAAAGGTTGTTTGCTGTAAACTGGTGTTCATTGTTGACGAATACCCTTAAGGGGTTTCGTGGAAGAGGTGGAGAACTTGTTCGTTAAGAGTTTGTGGTGAAGAACTTATTTGTTGAGAATTCGTGTCAAGGTGGAACTTGTTAGAGTGTGTGACCTAAATTCTAAGAGATTGCTTGCAAGTCAAGTTAAACAAAATATATTTTCTTTCTAGAAGATTTAGTAGTATAATATATTTCGCATTGATTAGAATTAGGCTGTAACACCCCAAACCCGGCCAAAACGTTACGACCAGATTCGGTACGTTACAAGGTGAAGTAAAAACGAAATTTGTTTAATTTAGGAAAAATCGTAGATTTGAAAGCTTTTCGGCATTTTACCGATGTTTCGAAACAGTGATTTGGTAGTTTAAGAAAATTTCAATTTGTGCTAATCAAATATTCATTATGTCTAGTGATACTTGAAAGAATGCGTACAGTTTGAATCACTCGTATTTTGGAAACCCCATTTTTAATTTCGTGATTAAAAATTTGGTTAGTGTCAAGTTTTAAATAATCATTAAATAAATAAGAGAAAATCCAACTATTAATTTAGGAAGGCCTTATTACACAAATAAAATCCCCAATTTAAAATTAAGTGAAGTAGGAAAAAAGTTTACGAAAAAATAAAGTCTTTATGGCTTCCACGAGTCTGCCTCGGCTCCCGAGTCCACGATCTACTGATTACCTGAAAGGTTAAGTAAAGGGGTGAGTCACCGAGACTCAGTGTGTAAATCCTCCATAACACATAAACGGCTCGTAGCCCACAAATGAATATTGGGCCTTAGCCCACTCAATATGGCATAGCAATAAATGAATGCAGTATGTCCCAGCCCAACTTAGTTTTTTTTTCCATCCTCTACACGCCAACCCGTACCAGCCTATCACACCGTGGGGATTTCTACAATCGACCCTCCATCCGCTACACGCCACTTTGACAGTCCTGCTGTCAGTCATAATGCCGATCACTAGGTGACCAAAATCGTACAAGGTGGCTTAGCCACCGATCACTATGTGACCTCATAATATAACGTGGCTCAGCCACCGATCACTATGTGACCTCATAATCAAGCACTTCCCCTTCAATACCATATCCCATCCCATGTCTAACATGCATATCATAATGAACGCAACATTAACATATCTATCATAACAAATGCAACATGCGATCCACAATGTACAGGTTTAACACATGCATTCATCCATACAAGAAAACGATACAGTCACGTACCTGACATCCTTAGCCTTACCCATAAGGGTTTCACGACTGTCTACATAGCCTTTTCTGGCTTTTCAGCCCACACAAGTAATATTACAGATAAGATAGAGTGTGTGGAGTTTTACACACCTGATAACACGTAGAATTATACTCTCTACGTCGACACTATCGATAGCAGAAACGACTACTATCTGCCTACTACTCTGTTCAGAAGCCGTCCACAACCCGGTGGCCAATCCCGCACTGCTGACACAGCACGTTTCTTAAATTTAGGGGCTGGGTTTATGGGTCCAACCCCTTCCTTTGCCTGACTGGTACTTGAGTCCATAAAAACGATCTTGATCAAAAGATCGAGTTAAGATATTGAACAAAGAACAAATAAGAATACATATTCAAACGCCAAGATCCCTTACCTAGGTCGACAAATCCCGAAGACTTATAAGGCTTGGATTCAGGCACTGATTGAATACCTAAGTCGACTAAATTGAATATCCCTTAACACCCTTCAATCGCAGATCAGATGCCGAAAGAACGTGAAGACAAATCCCCCTTCAATCGACCATAAACAAAGGACACGATTAATGCCTACGGCATTAATAAAGAAAAGAGAACCGAGAGGGGAGGAGAATACTTACCACGATCAAATAGGATCCACTTGGAAAGATTAAGAAGCGAAATAACAGTAATCCACCAACCTAAGAATGAAAGAAGAAGAAGAAGAACACACAAGGAAGATTCGGCCAAAATGAAATATTGAAGGAACAAGAATCAATGGATGCTTCAACTTGAAGAAGAAACCCACGGAAAATGGTGATGAAAAGGTGAGGGATAAGTTTCAGCAATTGAAGAATCAAGAAGAGGGACTAAAGAAATTCGGCTAAGCAAGAAATGGAGAAGAGGATGGAAGTAATTAGGGGTTTCGGCTTCTAGATGAAACAAATGAAAAGAAGAAAAAAGAAAGAAATGAAAAGAGATGATAGGAGGGTTTGGATTTAGGTAATGCAGATGAGAAGAAGAAAATGAGAAATAGAGAGGATGATAGGAGTTTCGGCTACACAAAGAAAAGGTTCCAAAATTGTCAAAAAGAAGAACACCCAATGTAACAGCCCGATTTTGGGCCTAGTCGGAATAGTGGTTTCGGGACCACAAATCCGATGAGGAAAAAATTTAATATTCTTATATTTTTATGATCTACAATTTTACAGAATGATTTCTTAAAAATTTCATTCGAAAATTTTGATGTTTGAGCACTCAATTTAGTCAAAAGGGCTAAATTGTAAAAAGTGCAAAACTTGAGTTCTAGAAGCTAGAGGTGTCTAATTGTTATGAAATTTTAAATTGGAGGTCCTTAAAAGGTAACTAGACCATTGGTTAACTTTTTGGACAAAAATGGACATCAAATAGGTGAAATAGAATATTTTTAAGTTAAGGGCATTTTAGTCATTTGGTGATTAAAATGAATTAAAAACAAAATTAAAAGCCAATTTTTGCTCATCTTCAACCCCTTGGCTTAAATTCACATGAGGAAGACATAGCTAGGGTTTTCAAGCTTTCAAGCTCGATTGTAAGTCCGTTCTAGCCCCGTTTTTAATGATTTTTACGTTTTTGAAATCCTCGTAACAAGATTTACCTATTTCTACCATTATTTTGAGCTAGGGTTTGTGTTTAAAAATTTACCCATGGATGAAATTCATATATTTTGATGTTTTATGGTAGAGTATGAAGATTGAAATTATGTTAAAGAACTTTTGCTAAGCGATTTTAAGTGAAAACTAGTAAAATGACATAATCGGTAAAAATACTTAATGTTCATAAGTGTATGTTATAGCAAGAATTTGATGTTGCCATAGAAGGGAAAAATGATCAGCATATTATAAAACATAAGAATAAGGGTTGAAGTTAAATTTTCAAGTATTGGGGCAAAATTGTAAATATGTGAAACTTTAGGGGCAAAAATGTAATTTTGTCATAGTGTGATTTTTGGACTAAATTGAATAATGCCAGTATTAAATGAGTTAAATGTGTTATTATAGATCAAGAAAGATGAGGAATTGACCTTGAACGGGGAAAAGAAAAGGTTGTAGACTAAATTGTAAATTCGTCATATTTTGCACCGAGGTAAGTTTGTATGTAAATAATGCATCGTTTTTACTTATGTTTTCATATTTTAATAAATGGTATGAATTGTGGCTGAATATTTGATGTAATTGACAAAATATCGACAAGTGAAAAATTTCCCGGTTGAACCATAGGAATAAAAATGGATACGAGTGACATGTTCACTAGAAACCTATGTGAAATCTAAGTGAAATAAGTGATCCGGGTGCTGGTTCGTACGTTCTACCGGTGGCTGAGTTATCCGGCATGTGTTACAGATACCTGATAGCTTGTGTGAACAGCACTGAGTAGTTACGTATTGACCGACAGCTTGTGTGAGCAGACCCGCGAATGTGAATAGCTCGAGAACGAGCCTATGTGTGATAAGTGATGTGAAATAGGTTTGGCTACAAGTGTGGCACTATGTGCAATATTCCGATGTGTTCAACGGGAAATGACTAAGTGTAAATGACAATGATTATGTGATGAATAAGTGTAGGTATATGTGCGTAAACTTATGAGCAATGTGCTCGATATGTGATAGAACTTTTGTAAGATTGATACGGAGTAAGGGTTACAATGAAAGTTACTATATAGAAAACATGAAAGAGTGAAATTTAGAAATAAAACAGTTTTGGACAGCAGCAGTTATATGTCTTTGAAAAATCCCCAAAAATGATGAAAATTGAATTAGAATTTGAATAAGATATGAAATTAAATCTTATTGAGTCTATTTTCGTATAAAAGAAACGGTGTAAGCAAAATAATTTTATATTCTGAGATATTTGAATTTTGGTGAGATAGAGTCAGAATGATTTCGGAATCCCCTGTTCTGACTTTGAAAATTCATTAAACATTGTAAAAAAATAATAATGGGATAAAATTTATATCCTTGAATTTCTTAATGAGTCTATTTTCAATAGAAACAAATGGTAACATCATTTGAGTTCTGTACGATGAGATAATATATTTTTAGTGAAGAAATGTCGGAACTGTCAAACAACAGAATAGGGGATAGTTTAAAGAATAAACTGTACTTATTGGCTAAACAAAAAATTCTGAAATTTTTATGGTAAGAAGATATTTTAGTCTAGTTTCAGGGAAAATTAACAGATCTTAATTTGAAGTTCTGTAGCTCAAGATATAAATAATTTAGTGACTGTGATTCAAGTAGACAGCTTAAGATGAACATGAGTAAATGGTGGAACTATGTGTAATTATGATTGCATTATCTTGAGAACATATTATGAGGATTGTTAAAGTCATGTTAATAAATTGTTTATTATTTACATACTTACTTACTAAGTTATATGCTTACTCCTTTCTCTTTTCCCTTGTTTTATAGTGTCACCAAGCTAGCTCGGGATTCGGAGATTTGTCGGAGATCCATCCACACTATCAACACTCTTTTGGTATTTTGAAATTAATATTTTGAATTATGGCATGTATAGAGGACTTGGTTGTTTTGTTACGTGTCATAATTGATTTTGCCTAAAAGGATGGCCTATGTTATTTGATAGCTTATTTTGTATAAGCCATTGATGTTAGCTATTATTAATCAAGTTATATGTGTTTATGATAATGCAATTTATGAGATGCATGACTAGGTTGAATGAGTGTGTGATGAAAATTAAAATTTTTTAAATTTGGATGCAAATTTTATGTCTCAGTTTAGTACGACTGTATGTGTTTTGTTTCGGCAATGCCTCGTACCTTGTTCTGACGTCGAACACGGGTAAAGGGTGTTACGCCCAAATACCGTAAGGAAAAGAGCTCTCAAACTAAGCTACCTAACACCTCAAAAATTCGGCACCCCCAAAACCAAAGCCGAAAATACACCCTTTGAAAGCTAAAATGCTTATGACCATCACTAAAATTCGGCACACCCTAAACAAGCTAAAACCGATCACTACATTCCCCCCCAAGCTTTCAAAATTCGGCCACCACTCTTACCATATGCCAATCCCTTACTTTTCTCCTTAATTCCCTCTTGAACACTCTTTCAAACTAATTTGAACAGTTCAAACTCCTATTTCTCCTCTTAGCCACCTATTCGAATTGTTTGACTTGTTCAACCTCCACTCTTCAAGGTTCCTAGCTGACATCCAACACTATCCCCTCTTGAAGCCAAAAAGAAATCCAAAATGCAGATTGTGCGACTCGAACCAGCTCCCTCATTGCCTTCTTGTGGCGTCACCTACCCACACTCTATGTGGCGTCACCTTGCCACTAGACCACAACTCCTTTTTGTGTCAAAAAACACAAGAAAAAATCCTTAAATCCTACTCCAGACAACTCTCCCCTGAAAGTGCCCAAAACTAAAATTTGACCAGGCTTCGGCTTAACCCCGAGCCTTTCCTGGACCCCCAAACACACCGAAATAGTGCACGAACACATCATACACACACACAACATACATTAAATGCATAGCCCCCAAGATTCAGGATGTTACATAGGCTTTTTTCAACCTATAAATAAATGTGGTTGAAACTTCTCTTGTATAATCATTCGAATTTGACATTAATGAATTTTCTTCTCCTCTACCCATGGTTTTTCTCGAAAGGGTTTCCACGTAAAATATGTGTGTTCTATTTTTCTTTCTTTTTCTTTGCAATCTTTCTACATTGCCATTATCAATGTTCATATTTTTACAATTATAAAAATAGTATACTTAGTCATAAAAAAATGTTATAGTTTTTTTATCAAAACTTAGTTATAAAAAAATAATTTTCTAAAGTTATGAAAAATTATATTATTTATAAGAAATGTTATGAAAGTTTCGAACAACTTATAAAACTTTTTTTAAAAAGATTATATATTTTTTATTTTATTTTATTTTTGACTTAATTAACATATTATAAAAAGGAATTTGACTTAGTATAAGTCTTTCTCCAAATTAAGTTTATATAAGTTTTTATAATTAAAGTTATAGACTATTTGGATTGTGGACTCAAATATTATAAGGTCAATACTAATTATGCAAATAAAAAAGATTTTTTTTGCAGCATATCGTAGGGTATGATACCATTTGAGAGAATAGTGTCAGACACAAGCACCTTAGATAGCTCGCGAACTCTTTTATCTGAGATATTCAGGGCTTTAAAAAGTGATTGAGAAGACACTTGTTGATCTAAAAAGAAATTTCTAATATTATCAACATCACCTTAGCATAACATAAAAATCAAGGTTGAATCATACTAGCATGTTGAATATTTCATAACTTCAATCATAAGGGAAATTGGGACGATTCATACTTCATAGAGTACATGGAAGAAGGATATCTTGATAATTTTAATGATGCGGGTTCAAATTTAGATGAGGATGAACTCATTCAAGGACTAACATATGATGATAAAAAGCATAAGTTAAATATAAAATAGGGAATAACCCAACAAATATGCACTAGAGCAATTCGATAAAATTGCATATGATATTTATTTTTCTTGCTGTTTTTATTAGTAATTATATTATCAACTACTTTTTAAACTAACATATATATATATATATATATGATTTGATTTTAATTTTTGTTACTTGTTTAGAAATTATTTTTATCATACTAATATTTTTATAATAATTAATATTTTTATAATAATTAATATTTTTTAAAATATAAATTATATAACTGTGTAATTACAACTTGTACTACCAAACATGACATAGGGAATTATGATGTAATTACACTTTGTACACGTTTAAGGGATTACAATTCTTTGTGATTACAAGAGAGTGTAATTACTATCCTAGTAATTACCCTTCCATTCAATTACTCTATTTTATAGTGTTCAAACATCTTCAAAGCATTTTAAAGACTTGCAAAATACTTAAAAAACATATTTTAAATGTGTTTTAACTTATCTAAATGTTTTTTGAGTTTATGCCAAAGTGTTTTTAAATATTTAAATTTGATTCTATGCAAATTTAGTACCAAATTCTGATGCTTATCTTATGTGTATCGGAACATACGAAGTTAGTAGCCTCAGAACACAAATTGAGGGTAAGGTATCAGTACATAAGCTATAACACCTCAAACTCGGCCTAGGTGTTATGGCCAAATATGGAGGTGTCACAAAGAATGGGATTTGATAAAGAAATCTACATGTTTAAACCATTTCAGGTTTTCAACTCTTATTTGCTTTTATCCATTGTCAAAACGTTTATTCAATTAATCAAATTGCCTTAAAACGTGTTTTATAGCAGAAGCTTACAAAAAACGTTGTATTTAAAGAAAGCAGATCGTATTTTTAGAAAACCTTTATTTTAGTAAAAACCATAGTTTTTAGATATCAGTCGCAAATTAAGTACTAAAACAAAAATCCAAATCCAGAAGAAAATCAGCCAAAAAGTCCGGAGAGTCCAATTATTACAAAAATCCCGAAACAATCCTTAAAAGAACAACCATAAACCTAATCAGTTGATGAAGTCGTGGTCACCGAGAGGCTCCGTCGTACCAATCCGCCTAAGTTTGTGGATTACCTGAACAGAACAGACAAACGTATGTGAGTTTTCGTAAACTCAGTGTGTAACCCAACAGAATTAAGCATGCAAACATATAGATACAGAGTCAGGCACATGCCCTTTTCAGATACAGTAAACAGAATCAAATATACAGGTTAGATATACAGAATCCTACCCCCATCCTCTACACACCAACTCTGACCATCCCATCACACCATGTGGGGTTAAAAACACCTACCCATCTCTACACACCATATCGTGCCATTACGACACATGTCAGATAATGTGCAGCCAAGCTGCCAGAATTTAGGCGATGATCGCCGTATATAATACTTCTTTCTCATAACAAATCCTACCCCACAATCATATACAGAAACAGATACAGAATAACATACTGACATGCTTAACATGCTTATGTACAGATATCAGAATAATCAGACATGTATAGCATTATCATACTCAGAACAGTATATCAGACTATTAGATCTATAGTTTTAGGGTTTGGTTAGCCCTTACCAACCTTGCGGTAGGCCCACAGTCGATCGGAACGACCCGTACGACCTTAGGGAAATTTCCAGAAATATGGGCCCACACGCCCGTGGAGCCCACACACCCGGATTGGCCTTACCCGTGTGGCCCACATGGCCTAGCCCAAAAACCTACATGCTCGTGTGGACTGCCTGTGTGGGCCCACACGCCCAACTTAGCCTAGCCCGTGTGGCTCACACAGCCACATTGCGGCCACCACACGGTCATGTCTTACGCACGACCATGCCTTCGTCGACTATACGGTCGTGTCTTACACACGGCTCACCACATGAGTGACCACAAGCCCGTGTGGCGTCGATAGAACAGTTTTTTGGCTTTTTCGAAAACTCATTTTTCTACTTTTTGGGTACACACATGTTACAATTTTGATGCAAAAACACTCCCGAGACACTAAAACCTAAAATTGTCCAACAAGACACCGGATTAGTTATTTAAAATGATACTCAAACCGAACTATATCGAAAAGAACACTCCCTTTTAATCTAATCAAAACCCTTACCTTCAAATGAGCAACGATGATTTCGCACAACAAAAGCGTCGATTGGAAACCTCCAACCCCTTAATCTTCTCTTAAGCACAAAACGAGCCCTATTAACCAATGATTCATAAACCAAAACAAAAAACACACTTACCACACTTACCAGAAATGCACAAAGACCACCAAAAAGCCAAAATAAGATGATTTGCACAAAAACGAAAGTGACAAAATTGAAGAACAAATGAAGACAAAGAAAAATTTACAGAGAACCCAAAAAGGGAAGAGTAGAGACGTTAGAATTCTTTTGGAAGAGAGAGAAAATGTTTTTTGAAAAAAATAAAAAATATAATATAATATCACAAAATCCCCCATATCTCTCCCACTAACCCCCTACACATAACTATCTTAGAAGTTTGACTCAACCGAAACTTTATCAACTAATCGAGCAAAAATAATAATCACGCTCGCGCAGAGATTCAAACACAGGACCTCCAACACTGTAACATCCTGAATTTATGGGCTTGTGCATTTTGTGCTTAAAATATTAATTTAGGGATTTGAGGTGCAAATGGGGCCAGGTTTGGGCTGAGACTTTGATTAAATATCTTGTTTAAACACTTTAGGGGCTTAAATTAAAGTTTTAGTAGTTTAATTGACATATTGGGCTTGTGGCCCAGCAACTAGGGGCACAGTAAAGGGGAGCTATAAGTGGCATCACAAGTGCATAAGGAGGGCCCAAATTTTGGCAGCTTGAAGCCCAAGTTATAGGGCTAAATTTCGGCACTTAAAAGAGTAAGGGGGGACGGCACAAGGCTATTATTTAGGGATTTATTTTATATGGATAATAAGAAAATAAAGGCTATTTTTGAGGAGATAATAGATCAAGATAAGGGAAAAGATGAGAGCTCATTCAGGAGGCTTGAGTTGGCCGAAAATCAAACTCTGTGAAGGGGAGGAATCGATTTAGTATAGTCTAAGGGGGTGTGCCGAATTCTTCATTATGTTCTCTGAAAGTTCTCTCAAGATTTCTCTTTTATTTTTGGTAAACTTGAACTCTCTCTTCTCTTTTCTTTTTCTGACAGAAACCAAAACTTCTTAGATCTCAATTGCCGAAACCCCACCATTCTTTTTCTCTGTTCTTTGGCCGAATCTCTCTATCTATTCCTTGCTTATCTCTTCAAATTCTTTGTTCTTCCAAAAGTCGAAATCCCTAGGATCTCACCTCCTGAAGTTGCCGAATCTTCTTCAGTGGAGTCTGCTTGTGCCGAAATTTAAAGGGAATCTTAGGTAAGTATCGATTTATGAGATCCAAATCTTTTCCGGCTTTTCAAAGTCCCTAGTCGAATGGCTATGGAGTGACTAATCTATTGTTTTTCTCTTATTTTCGGCATTCCGGGATCTGAAGTGGGGCCAATCGCATAGATCTCTAAGTTATAGTTCGTTAACACTTGAATCGTGTTACTTTCAGGATTTTAAGGTAAGAAGATCTATTAGTTTCAACGTGTAGATTTAGGTATTTATTAACCCCTGGCCGATTGTAGGAGAGGCCCTGTTTTCACATCTTTCCGGCTTTTTGAGCAAAGTGGTAGATCGGTTTAGCAAGGGTATCGACATTAATCAGGTGTGTAACTTCTCACACCATTAGACTGATTGCTAATATATATATATGTAATAAACCTGCTATATTCTGTTAAATGCCGAAATCCTGGCATAATGTTTGAAAACCCGAGGAGGGTAAAGGCTAAATATCAGGTTAGTGATTTCTGCCATTCCTCAGTAAATGTTTCTGTTAAAACGATATGTGATATATGTCGATTGTTTTATATACGCTTGGGGTTGGGTGATTGATGAAAGGGGAAGTGATCTGTTCTGGTGGCTTATGCCATTTCAGCCTGGTGACTCTGTCACAACTCTGTTTCTGGTGGCTTCTGCCATTTCAGCCTGGTGACTCTGTCACAACTTTGACGATGAGCAGCTAACTGCAGCATGACTGCCATCGATGGTGTGTAGCGGTGTGGGTTGATTGTAGAAACCCCCAACGGTGTGATTGGCAGGTAAGGGTGGTGTGTAGCGGATGGAAACCTAGGTTTGGGTTGGGTTTTATGTATGTTATCTTATATATTATGTTTTATATTCTGATCTGTGGGCTAAGGCCTAATCTGATGGTGCACGAGGGTTGCACACTGAGTTTCGCAACTCACCCTATTACTTTAACAATTTCAGGTAACACTTAATTCACCGGACCGGGCTGGAGAGGAGAGCAAGGTGGCCATGCGATAGAGTACTGAGGATTCCGCGAAAGACTTTATTTTATTTATTCATTTTTAAGAAATTTGTTTTAAGTGGGTTTAAAACTTCGTTGTAATAAGGCCATGGGCCACTAGACTATTATTTACGTTTTGGTTTATGTTGGGCTTTTATTACTGGGCTTTCACATTTTATGTTTAAATTAAGTTATGACATGTACAAAATTTCGGTTTTTATTTAAAATTCACCAAGGCATTTTATAACTTTACATCTTATATGAATTAATAAATCATTAAGTTTCCAGTATAAATATTTAAACTTGATAATTGTTTTCCAAAGTGCCACATCTTTTTATAAAATCTCCTTAGTGACATACCAGATCCAGTTGTAGTGTTTGGGTCGGGTTTGGGGTGTTACAAACACACCGACACCCTTACCATTCGAACCAGCAGGCTCATTCTGATATAGATTAACAAACAATTTAATATAAACCCTCTTAACAAGGGTAAGGCAAGAATCAGAAAAATAACAAAAATTGCCAAGGTGAGAATTGAACCCAAGACCTCACACACACACCCAGAACACTTAACCACAGAAGCAGATACACACTTGTGCCAAATATTTACAGAAACATGGATAAATTAATCAGAGTGTTAGATAAGCTATGAGGTATTGAAACATGGCCTCAAGTTTCAATACATACTGTAATAGCCCAAATTTTAGTGGTGCCGAAAAAGACGATTTTGGAACTTTATTTCCGTAAATCAAGCTCATAAATATTAAATATTAAATAAGAATATTATTTAATATTTACGGGATTAATATAAAAATATATTGATGTTTGACCCATCAATTTTTATCTATTAATTATAGGTACAATGATTAAATTGTAAAAGTCCAATCGTTATTTGCAATAAACCAGAGGTTTTAAATGATAAATTAATCATTTTTTCAATAATATTTAGTGATTTATGATGACATCTTCCACTTTTGTTAATTAAAGGGTTAATTATGTTAATTAAAGCATGATTAGTTTAATTAATCAAGTTAATTAGTTCTTAATCATACTATATAAGTAAAAATAATGTAAAACATTGTCATCTTTTTCACTCATCTTCTTCTTCTTGTCGATTTTGAAAGAAAGAAAACCCTTTTGAAAATTTTTATGTTTTGATCAGGTATGTTCATATGGTATTTATTTACTTAGGTTGTTATGTGCTTAATTTGTAATACATATATGTGTGTGTTTGGTTGTAGAATAATTAGTTGTGAATTGGTATGAAAGGCTAGAATTAAACTAAATTGAAAAGTGATGTTTATATATGTAAAAGGTGGTCGTATGAACTTAGTAAAGGTTAGGATACGATTAGCATATCAATAAGGTCTTGTGCGGGCTTGTACGAGATTTACTACATATGTTACCAAGGTCCAACATTTGTTGCAGATTCTCAAGTGTTATGTGACACATATTTTGTTGGGAAATGTGCTCATATTGTAGTAAACATGTAATTGTTTTCTATGTATTTGAACGATGAATAAATAAATAAAAGTTAATTTCACATTTCACTATTATGTCTTTTTGTGTTTCTGTCTTTCATGTTTTGCATACATAGCAAAATTGTATATGTCTTATTAATCCCTTCACTAGCTCAACAAAAGCTTGATCAGACTGCATTTGAATTAGAAAAAATCTCTATGACTTTGGAAATAATTTAATTGAGTTGATTTATTCGATGTGGAATTAAATTAGGCGGTCGTGAGAATTGTTCAACTAGAGAATTTGATTAAAAAAATTTCTTGAAAAATTAATTTGAAAAATCTATGTGATTTTTGGGAAAATTAATTTTGATCAAGTACAATTAAAATAATCAAATTAATTAAAATTAATATGATATTTTTGGAAATTAATTTTCAAGTCAGACAATTGGCGCAATGGGTAAAAAAATTGGGCTTGAGAACCTAAAACCGAGACCCAAAAATTGGTCGAACTGGCCCAATATGTGAAACTGAGCCGATGCTCCAACCGGTGGCTGGATCAGACCAATCAGGTTATCATTGGACCGGACTGAACCGACAATAGCCGAACCAACTCGAGGAATCGTAAGGGTGTCGCGCTTGCACCACCAAACACGATGGTGCCGATGGCGATATTCCTGTGGTCGACGGGTGGTCCTTCAACGATTGAGTAGTGGAGGAATCACACTCCTACTGGGATTCTACCGGATAATTTGATTTCAAATTAACTATTCTAAAAATAATATTATTTTAATATATTTAATATTAAATTAAATTTAATAATTATCTTAATTGTATTTTATTAATTCAATATTAAAGTGATTATCTTAATATTAAATTTAATCTAATATTTATCTTGATAAGAATTATATTAATTTAATATTAAAGTGATTAAATTTAATTATAGTTGAACTCTCTAAACTCTCCCTATATAAAAAGTCATGGGTCAATATTTTTCACACACTTGAATTCAAGAGAAAGTTGTAGAGAGAAAATTTTCTGAAAAAAATTATTTTAGAAGATTTTTAGAGATATTTTTCTTATTTACAACTTGACCCAAAATTTTAGAAAAATTACAAAATTGCCCCACTAGTAATTTTGTGGAAAATTTTCTGATTCAAAGCGAACTCACACTCGACAAACGTGAGCTTGAAGATAGAAGAGAAGACTACTCGGTCAAAGTGTTCATCCTAAACGAATAAAAAAGGTACAATTTTGATCAAGTGTTTATTACTTTAGATATCACACTTGTTTTTGGAAAAAAAAAAATTTAAAACTCTGATTTTTCCTCAAATCTATTTTCTGCTGCATTTTCCAAACCCGTTTTTTTAAAACATGTTTAGCTTAGACAAGTAACCTAATGTGTCGTTATAAAGGTTTAGCCTGGAAAGGTAACCTGATATGTATATATTCCAACTCAGACAAGCAACTGGTGTGGTATAGACACTTGTGTATCTATGTCCGTTTACTAGGGTTCATCGAGCGAAACAATTATGAAATGAAAAATTGAAATGGGATGAAATGAACTTGGTGTTCAAATGGAAAAATATTGAATGCATTGAGCATGAATAAAAGATTGGAGTAATGTCTTTAGCATGCATGTGATTGTATTATCCCTTGATGGATTGAGTTTTTAAGATTAATTACCTAAAGTGACATGAATTGGCATGTTAAACACTTATGCTATCATATGGTTTTGATTATAAATCAATGCTCACAATATTGGTGTTTTGATTGACATGTCTAGCCAAAATGATGCTAAGCTTTTATAACTTATAAATGTTAGGAAAAAATAAGGTAAGTTTTGTACTAAACATATGAACTTACCAAGCATCCTATATGCTTACCTTGTATGTTTTCCTTTCCCTGTAGATCGTCATTTTATGGAACTCGTCAAGCTAGATCATCTCAAAGCTCACACTATCACCAAATTGATAGTTATGCGATCATTTTGGGTCTAGGGTTGTGGCATGTATATAAGTGTCTTAATGTATACCCTAATGTATAAAAGTCTTGATGAGTTGAAATATTTTGATGAATATGTTATATGATGATGATTTTGGATTGTTGATCATGACATGTGACTCAGTTAAGGCCATGAAGATTTTTATGATTGAATTGTATATGTATGCAAATATTGAGTTTGGCTAAACATGGTTGACATAGTTGGATGGAAATCTGGGATCAAATAGGCTTAAATGTTGAATGGTTGAGAAAGGTGACTTATTCTTGATTATTAATTTTTATGCTTAAGGCTTATAAGCCATGGATGTGCATAATGTGCATAAGTGTATGTAATTACAATGGTATGAAATGTTCAATAAGGTAAAGGCTGGTAATTGAATAGTTAGTAGTTATATTTTGGTGTCATTTGAATTGTTTAAGTTTAATTAATGAATAAGTATTGAATGTCTTGATAAAAGGTTGATTTTGAATGTTTGAACTTGTTTGGCATGATTTGGTATGTTTTGAATCAAGTGGAAGTGGTAATTAGATGATCATATTGAATGGTTGAGATTGGAAGATATGAAATAGGTACCAAAATGTGCATCTTACCAAAAAATAGGGCCCATATCTCAACGACCAACATCCCTTGTCACAACGTCGACCAATAGTAAGTGACGTTGCGATGTCAAATGGTATGAAGTCGTGACATGACTTACTGTTTTGGTGACATCACGACGTGGAAGTGACGAAGTCGCATGTCGGTCTTGAATTTTCAAAACTTTACAAATTGGTCATATTTCGTGCTCGAGTTGACAAAAGAGCTTTCGTAAGCTTGTTTAAGACCCAGAAATGATTGTTTAACATAAATTGAATGTGATTGATGTTTAGTCACATGTATAATTGATTAATTATTGCGTATTTGACTGTAGTTGCTCCGGCAACAAATGTAGCATTCCATAACTCGGACCCTGCGATCGAGTCGAGCGAGGGGTGTTACACATACAAGCCCAACGGTTATATTTTGTAAAGGAGGGTATCAACAACTAGAAACTATGTATCAAAACATAAGGCTCTGCAATTGCAATTAATGCCTTAATTAATACTCCAAATGGCTCCAAACCATCCCCAATGGTTATAAACGACTACAAATCACTTCCTTGATATAAATACTCATTAAGAACACTTCAAGATTGAGTAGATCTATATCCAAGCACAAAAATCAAGAGAAAAGCCTACAATTCTTCATTTATTCATTTTCTCTTATACTCTTAGGTGCTTAATGTTAGATATTTTTATCATTTTCATTTTCATTTTGAGAGAGAGAGAGAGAAAGAGATAACACTTATAATCACACACCTTTAAGAAGTCTTCATTATTAACATTTCTTTCTCTTTGTTGTAATGTGTATGTATACTTAAGGTTTTTGAGGTACAAAACCTTAAGTGGATTGTAAAGTGTTTTGAGTTAAGCCATAAAAGCTAGAGAGTTTTAGTTTAGCCACAAAAACTTAGAAGGGTCTATCTTAGCCTTTGTAAAAAGATAGATATTGTAAATGTTATATCTTGTCCTTGAAAGGTAACAATTCAAGTATAGTGAATTGGGAAATGCTTGGTTCAGGTATACTAAGGTAGTGAAAGTAGGTAATTAGAGTCAAACCATTATAAATTGAATTATCCAAACTTTTTTTTTCCTTTCTTTATTATTTAGAAAAGTTTGCAAAAATTTTAAAATCCCTATTCACCCTCTATTAGTATTTCTATGCCTAACATTTATTTTGAAGTTTGTTTTAAGAATGAGAAGATCAAATGGATTCGAAGGTATTAACTTGTAACACCCCATATCCGGTCTGGTTGCCGGTCCTGAGCTATAAGGTGTTACAAGCAAATACAAAACATTTTATTTCTTTTCATAGTCTAAATATCAATTTATTCATATCTAATTCAATACAACATGCAATTCAATCAATTTCGGGTTTATATCGAGCTTACGAAAGCTTAAAACCAACCCAGTATCAATCAGGGATTAAATCGTAATAAAAATAAAAAGATAGGAAAATTTACAAACATGGGTCATATGACCGTGTCCTCGATGAGGTTGTTTGGGTGGATCACATGGCCATGTGGGTGAAAAGTGTAAATATTCAAAAGATGTCACACGGTCGTGTCGTCGGGCCGTGTAACAAACTGTGGCCGTGTGCACCAAATTCGACCTAAATGTGCATATCACACGGACGTGCCATATGCCCGTGTATGGCACACAACCATGTATCAAGCTGTGTCAACCTGTAAATACCTTCCAAAACAAGCTTTTTAACCTTAATCACTTATACCACAAGTAACACTTCATACTAAGTTTCAACAAATTCGAATGCATCAATATAACATCAAAAACAACACTTATATCAATCAACCTAAGTGCCTAACTAATATGCCACAATTGACACCTCAATTTAACAATTAGAATTCAAACAAAACATCATATTCAACAAATCCAATATGCCTTCCAAGGCACCTCAAAACGATTAAGATAACATACATCATTTGACCACTTTAAACACCATTTAACAATGATTCAATATTAAGCATATAAACATGCTCAAGCCATAACAAAACCCTTCAACCTAGCAAGTACAAACCATTCTTTTACTAATTACCTCAAGCATATTACCTTATCAACTTATAAGCAAAACACCAACCAATTCAACAAGACAACATTGCCATTACTCACATATTTATACATATATATACAAGGTTCTCAAAATGCCAACAAAATCCAAATTAAGCATTATTTAACCAAAGACTCCTTAAGTACATGTTATGACCCAAATGAAACTATTACCAACTTTTGAGTCTGGGATTGTCGCTAGATGCTGAGTCGATAATTGAAATGTAAAGTACCTAAGTTGCTCACAGAAAACAAAACCGTATATAACATCCTGAATTTATGGGCTTGTGCATTTTGTGTAGTGTATGCTTAAAATATTAAATTGGGAGTTTGAGATACAAATGAGGCTCAAATTGGGTTGAGGCCTTGTTTTAAATATTTTATTTGGACACTCTAGGGGCTTAAATTAAAGTTTAGTAGTTTAAGTGACATATTGGGCTTGTGGCCCAACAACTAGGGGCACAGTAAAGGGGAGCTATAGTGGCGTCACTTGTGCATGAGGAAGGCCCAAATTTTGGCAGCTTGAAGCCCAGGTTTTAGGGCTAAAATTCGGCACTTGAAGAGGAGCTAGGGGGGACGGCACAAGGCTATTATTTAGGGATTTATTTTATGTGGATAATAAGCAGATAAAGGCTATTATTTAGGGACTTATTTTATGTGGATAATAAGCAGATAAAGGCTATTATTTAGGGATTTATTTTATGTGGATAATAAGCAGATAAAGACTATTTTTGAGGAGATAATAGATCAAGATAAGGGAAAGGGATGAGGTTAATCTCTTGATTGCAGAGTTGGCCGAAAATCAATATCTGCTAAGGGGAGGAATCGGTTTTCTATATAAAGGGGGGATGCCGAAATTTGCTACTAAAGCTCTCATCTTTTCTCTTTTCTCTGACGAAATTTCTACTCCATTCTTTCTCTCTTCTCCTTTCTTTTTCTAACAGAAACCAAAACTCCTGAAGTCTCAATTGCCGAAACCCTGCTATTTTTTCCACTTTTCTTTTGGCCGAATCTCTCTACCCATTCCTTGCTTTTATTTTTTCCAATTCTTTAAAGCCGAAATCACTAAGATCTCACCTCCTGAAGTTGTCGAATCTTCTTTAATGGAGTCTACTTGTGCCAAAATTTGAAGAAAACAATAGGTAAGTGTTGATTTCGGGATTTCAATGTTCTTTCGGCTTTTCAAAGTCCTTAGCCGAATGGCTATTAGAAACTAATCTCTTATTTCACTCTTATTTTCGGCATTCTGGGATCTGAAAAGGAGTCAATCGTGTAGATCTCTAAGTCATAAGTTCAGTAATACTCGAATCAAGGTACTTCCGGGATTTCAAGGTAAGAAAGTCTATTGATTTTAGTAAGTAAAAACGGAAAGAACACGAACCATGGCCGATTATAGGAGAAAGCCTATTTTTCATATCTTTCCGGGTTTTTGAGCAAGTTGTAGATCGGTTAAGCAAGAGTATCGACACTAATCAGGTGTGTAACTTCTCACACCATTAGATTAATTGCTAAAATATATGTATATAATAAATCTGTTATACTGTGTTAAATGCCGAAATTCCGGCATATCATTTGGAAACCCGAAAAGGGTAAAAGCTAAATATGAGGTTAGTGATTTCTGCCACCCATCAGTGATTGATTCTGTTAAATGATATGTGATATATGTCGATTGCTATATATATACTTGGGGTTGGGAAATTAATGAAAAGGGGAAGTGATCTGTTCTGGTGGCTTATGCCATTTCAGCCTGGTGACTCTGTCACAACTCTGACGATGAGCAGCATGACTGCCATCGATGGTGTGTACCGGTGTGGGTTGATTGTAGAAATCCCCAATGGTGTGACTGGCAGGTAAGGGGGTGTGTAGCGGATGGAAACTTAGGATTTGGGTTGGGCTTTGCATGTTAACTTTTATATTAAGTTTTATACTTTGATCTGTGGGGCTAAGGCCCAAATTTAATGGTGCATGAGGGTTGCACACTGAGTCTCGCGACTCACCCTATTATTTTAACCATTTCAGGTGACACTTAGTACATTGGACCGGGCTGGAGGAGAGAGCAAGGTGGCCATGCGACAGAGCATTGAGAATTCGGCATAAAGACTTAGTTTAATATTTTATTTTCTTTTAATTAATGGGTTTAAATTTCCTTATAATAAGGCCATGGGCCACTAGACTATTATACTTTGTTTTGGGCTTTTATTTTGGGTTTTTATTATTGTCTCTTAAACTTCAATTGAACTAAGGCATGTATTAAGATTTTGGTTTCTATTCTCAAATCAACAAACTAAATTTATATTTTATTTAAATTTACCAAGCATTAAGTTTTCCCCCAACAAAAATTAATTACTTTAATTTTTGAAGGAATATTTCCCGAAACCGCGACATCTTTTACGAAATCTTTTTAGTGACATACCAGATCCGGTTGTAGTGTTTGGGCCGGGTTTGGGGTGTTACACCGTACGCTAATTAAACTTAGTGGTATTTCTATAATCCGAACATTAAAACATAATATAGTACATTCAAATGCACGAGTTAGAAGTAATGGAATTAACATGTAAATTTCCATTTCTTCATAGCTTCTATTAACAAAATTAAAAAAAGTACTAATATGTAGCATTACACTACCATTTCATATTCATTGAATCATCAAACTTTAATATCCCTTTTCATCTTAATTTATAATAATCAATTTCTCAAGTCCACAACATAATCATCAACCAATCATCAATTTATATATGTGACAGTATAACTCATCACAATTGAATTCAATTACATAATTATAACATTATATCATATTTTTAAAACTATTCAATTTAGTCCTTATCACCAACTACTAATTCAAATCGATTCAATTTAGCTCGTTCTATCATTTCCAAGTTATCTTATGTTATTACTATGCAACGTAGTTCGTAAATGCAACAATTGAAAAAGGTTTGAGTTATTGAAATACAAACCGTAAACTTCGAGCTATTCGTCAACGACTTTGACTTTTCCTTTCTTTTTCGAGAAATCCAAGTCTATGTTAGCTATGGATTAACACAAACATGCCAGTTCATCAATATACAAACAAATTCATACTCAATTGTAAATTTATGAAACTTTTGCATTTTATTTAATTTAGTCCCTAAGATTGGGACTATAGTACTTCTAGGACCTTTTATTTCTCATTTTTACCACTAATTTTGAAATTTATGCATTTTAGCCCTTATTGCACAAAATCATCAATTGACTTTACAATTTAGTCATTTTTCAACTCTAAATTTAAAATCTATCAAATTAAAACAATGGTAACATCCTCAATCTTTAATAGTATCGAAGATACGACATAGGTCAGCTAACTTAAACTATCAAAATTCCGAAAACATAAAAATTACAAGAAAAAAAAACTAGATTGAACATACCAATTGAAGCTTTAAACTTTGAAACCCTTAGTCGTTGGTCTCTTATTTTTCTTTCTCCCCGATTCGGTTTTTGCATGAAAATGGATGAAATGTTTTTTTTTACCTACTTTTCCCACTAACTCGTTTATTATTATGTTTTATTTATTAAATTAATTTATTAAAATTTTATCACATTTTCTTCTATTACAAAGTACATTATAGTCCACTATCACTATAATAGTGGTTTAATTGCTATAAAAATCCCTTAACCAAATTCTACTTATTAATTCATTAACAATTAAACTTGATATTTTTATGATTTAGTCCCTATACCTTAATTTAGCAGTAATTCGATAAAAATCACCTAACTAAAATTCAATTCACTTCTAACACAACTCCATAAATATTTAATAAAAAAAATTTTACAAGTCCGATTTATGAAAAGGGGGTTCTAAAATCTCACTTTTCGATACTATTGACTTTTAAATCGTTACATAACTGCTAAGACATATTGTTGTGGAGAAGAAAATAGAGGATGGACTTTATAAGTATACTTTGGGGACCAATTCAAACATTGTCATTAAAGACATGATGGAGGATAAGGAGAGACGACCTCCTAACTAGTAATAGCTTGAGTTTGTATCTATCTATTACCCAACGAAGGAACGGGCACTACCTTTGGTTGCTAGATTTGGTGTATGTTGTGGAACTCTTTCATGTGCTGATTATTTTTTGGTTGTTGCATAAGTGGTATGGTTGAGATATGAGGTTGGGACCCTTGTGCTATGGTTTGTTGGTCTCTTTTTGGATTGGTTTAGGGCCCAATTACATATTTAGAACAAGAACTAATGGGCTTATGGAAAGCAAATGAAGTCACCAAATAGGCCCGGACGAATATCCAAATTAACCGACCACCGGAGAAAATGAATCCGAATTGTTCCTGATCCTAACCCGCCCCCATTTTCTGAACCCGAACGGGAAAGTAAAAACTCCTTATCTTGGGTTTAGGGTTTTACCCGCACCAAGCAGCACTGCCCATATTCCACCATGGCGCGATTCCAAAGATCCGTAGTCCCGCGCCTCCTTTATACCTTGTACTCCACCAAAGCGGCGCCCTACTCTTCCCCCTCCCCGACCGCCGCCCTCCTCCTCGGGAACTTCGAGGTCCGTCATTTCGCTGCTGGCAACGTCGCGCGAGCAAAGGACGACAAAGAACCATGGTGGAAAGAGTCCATGGAACGACTCCGAAACATCGGAATCTCCGCTCACATCGACTCGGGAAAGACCACACTGACAGAGCGGGTTCTCTATTATACCGGCCGGATCCACGAGATCCACGAGGTTCGCGGGAAAGATGGCGTCGGAGCAAAGATGGATTCCATGGATTTAGAAAGAGAGAAAGGAATTACTATCCAATCTGCTGCCACGTATTGCACCTGGAAAGATTACCAGGTTCGTATGGTATTTTGAATTTGACCTAATTTGACTCTTTGTGTTACTTATTATGACGTGCAAATTTTCCATCTGCTGTTTCAGATTAATATAATCGATACGCCTGGTCACGTTGATTTTACTATTGAAGTCGAGAGGGCGCTGCGTGTTCTTGACGGTGCCATTTTGGTTCTGTGTAGCGTTGGTGGTGTACAAAGTCAGTCAATTACTGTTGATCGGCAAATGAGAAGATACGAGGTGCCAAGACTCGCATTTATTAACAAGCTCGATCGAATGGGAGCTGATCCATGGAAAGTTCTCAACCAGGTACATTCATATAACTGAATTGATGTTATTGAACTTCACACATTTAACAGTGGCATGCTGATCGTTTCTGTGCCTGGTGTCAGGCAAGGTCTAAGCTTCGGCATCATACTGCGGCTGTGCAAGTTCCAATTGGTTTGGAAGAAAATTTTAAGGGACTTATCGACCTTGTGCAGCTAAAAGCTTATTATTTTCATGGTTCCAGCGGGTTTGTTTCGATCTCTCTGGTTCACTTAATTTTTCTTCGTGTAACAGCCATTTTCATTTCCTGTTCTTTCTTTTTGGTCATATAATAACTATTGCAGAGAAAAAGTTGTGACTGAGGAGATACCAGCAGATATGGAAGCCATAGTTGCAGAAAAGAGACGTGAACTGATAGAAGTGGTTTCTGAAGTGGATGATAAACTAGCTGAAGCATTTCTAAATGATGAGCCTATTTCCCCTGCTGATCTTGAGGTCTGTTCGGGGACTGGTGATTTATTTAGTTCTTTTTTTCTACTGATGGAAAGTGTATTTGATGCTGCCCATCTAGTGTCCCTTTTGCATTTAAAAAATGGCAGAGAAAATAGCATGCCTGCCTTCACTTTGACTTGATGCCCATCAAATATTCAGGGTCCATGCTTGCTTCTGAAATTTGAATATGGATGTTATGGGCTGATGGCCTTTCACTGGATTTACAATGATCCTTCATGTTGAATGGTCTTTCATTGTACTCTATATGTGCTGTACGGGTGGATGATGGAGGCTTTTTCTGGCATCAAATGTTACAATGTGAAATTAGCTTAACTATTACCCAAGTGTAGACCACAACATTTATTTTTCTATTGTTTTAACCTTACAATTCTATATGTTGCTGCTTCTTTTTACTTGATTTATGAACTTGATGTGAGTTCTAAAATTTGTAGCTTGCTCTGAGCAGGAAGCAGTTCGTAGGGCAACCATAGCAAGGAAGTTTGTTCCTGTATTCATGGGTAGTGCATTCAAAAACAAGGTATTTTATGATTAATTCTGTTCTTTGGTTCCCATTAATTTCAGTCAACCAACTTCTGACAATAAGGCAGCCATCAGAATTTCCATTATTTCATTTGTTTATTTATCTGTTGGATTATTAGATGCCACTTATTTGATACTTTCTCTTCTGCACAGGGTGTACAACCGCTTTTAGATGGTGTCCTTAGTTACTTGCCATGTCCAATTGAAGTCAGTAACTATGCTCTTGATCAAACAAAGAATGAAGAAAAGGTATAAAATTGATACTTCAAGTCCTCCCAAAAAGGTTCTGCTGAATCTGGTCAGAAACATTTTTTTAATGTAGTTCTTTTGTAATTCTCTTGTAGGTAATGTTGCCTGGAACCCCAGATGGACCACTTGTAGCATTAGCTTTTAAGTTGGAGGAAGGGCGGTTTGGTCAGCTAACATATCTGAGGTAATGCTGCTGCATCATTTTCTGTTGTTGTAGTGTATGTATTTCATGCTAAATTACCTAATTCATAATTTATATTGGTGAAGAGTCTACGAGGGTGTGGTTCGAAAGGGTGATTTTATAGTCAACGTAAATACAGGAAAGAAGATTAAGGTAAGTTAATTTTTTTTTTTTTTTTGTTTCATGTTCTCTTGCTCTAATTTTTTCATTCCCTTTCTTGAGCTTCTGTTTTATTTGATCTTTTTGGGCAAACACATCCCATTTTTTGTAGTGGATGTTTTATTTGTTGTCTGTGAGTGTGAATTGGTCTTGAGCTGAGTTAGATGGACCTCCACAAATTCATGTATCAAACTAAAATGCGTTTTTGGTTAGCATCTTCTGATTCTGATAGAAAACACTATCAGTTGAGATTTTGAAATGCTGTTACCTATGATGTTTGATCAAGTATCTTCCATATGCATGTTAATTCCAACCTGATATGCAAGGTGACTGCTCATCAAAATTGGGTAACATTGGTTCTTTTATTTAATTATAATGTTCATAAATTGTATGGTTCTGTAAAGTCAGGACGTGTCATTTTTGGTGTTCCGTATTATGTGATAGACTTCCATGATACTGAGATACATTTTTTCATTTTAACGTAATTTGTTTGTTTGTCTCCTCTTTCCCTTGCTCTATAACTGCTAACCTTATCCTCTGGGTTTAGTATACAATAATACAAGCTAAATATTTTTCATTTTGTCCCAGGTACCTCGTTTGGTTCGGATGCATTCTAATGAAATGGAGGTTGGGCTTTTCTTAACATCAGTCTTAGTAATTATGCGAATGGTGGGACCTTTAAATAGTAGTTTTATTTAATATTTTCCCCTTTGGGATTTATGCATGCAGGACATTCAAGAGGCACATGCTGGGCAAATAGTTGCAGTTTTTGGTGTAGATTGTGCTTCAGGTCCTACTACTCACTTTTCATACTATTTTTGGACGTTTAAATTGTTTTCAAGGAGCTTGACTATGCTAGGGAAATAAAAATACCAAACTGATTGTTGGTTAAGCATACAACGCTATTATTTTCCCTTAAGAAAAGCCTGAAAAGCTTTTAGATTATCATAATGTATGGTTTTGCGTTTCCAGGTGACACATTTACAAATGGGTCTGTCAAATACACCATGACTTCTATGAATGTCCCTGAGCCAGTGATGTCATTAGCTGTTCAGCCAGTTTCAAAGGACTCTGGAGGGCAAGTGAGTGCTTTCTGGTCACATATAAATGCTTGTGTGCACGCACTTGTTCATATCATTTGGTATTTGCTAATGATGAATCCTGTTTCATTGAAATAGTTTTCAAAGGCTTTGAATCGTTTCCAGAGAGAGGATCCTACATTCCGTGTGGGCTTGGATGCAGAAAGTGGGCAGGTGTGATATGGAAAATTTATTTTCAATGATTCTTCTTATTCTTATACTATATACTACTTTCGTCATTTACTAACAATGTATTTATTTATTACATAGACAATTATCTCTGGAATGGGAGAGCTTCATTTGGATATATATGTGGAAAGGATCCGGAGAGAATACAAGGTTTTCACCTGTTCTTTTGTTGAGCATATAAAATAGAAGGTTCTAAAAATATTAGAATTGAAAATTTCACTTTTCAAGTAACTCAAGTTCCTTAAACCAGGTTGATGCAACTGTTGGAAAGCCTCGTGTGAATTTCAGGGAGACTATAACTCAACGTGCAGAATTTGATTATCTACATAAGAAGCAATCTGGAGGACAGGGTCAATATGGACGAGTGTGTGGGTAAGCGGCTATGAGTTGTCTGTAGCTTATTTTATTTTATTTTACTTTTTTTCTTTGGGGGTGGTGGGGAGGGCAGTGCTTATCTTTCCATTGAGATCTTATTGATATATCTATCATAGGTGTAGTTTCATGATGCCTGATTCGCTTGTCTGATACTGCTCTTTTCTGATCTGGGGCTAACTATTTATGTTTCAAGATTTTGTTTTCATTTTCTTTGTATAATTATTACTTGGCAAGTTTGTCCAGCCTTTCCTACCTTGTCCAATGATGTGATCTGTTGATTTCTTGTATTGATAGGTATGTTGAACCACTTCCGCCTGGGTCTCCAATTAAGTTTGAATTTGAGAACATGATTGTTGGACAAGCTATACCATCAAATTTTATTCCTGCGATTGAGAAGGGTTTCAAAGAAGCTGCAAATTCGTGAGTGCATATCTTTGGCTCCCATGTTTCTGAAACTCATACATAAGGAATGATGACTTTTTTCATAGTTTTAGTGTATGATTTGATGTTTTGGCCTTTTATTCTCATGTACAGAGGTTCATTAATTGGACATCCAGTTGAAAATATCCGGGTTGTTATAACTGACGGTGCTTCTCATGCGGTAGATTCTAGTGAGCTTGCATTTAAGTTGGCTTCTATCTATGCTTTCAGACAGGTAGGTCTAATGCTTATGATGATTCTCTGTGAATTGATTTATTCTTTTGGTTTCCTTCCTGTTATTCTTTTTGGCTCACTGTTGCTGGATTTCTTATTTTCACTTGTGAGACAGTGTTATAGTGCTGCAAGGCCTGTGATATTGGAACCTATTATGTTGGTTGAGTTAAAAGTACCGACAGAATTTCAGGGTACAGTAGCTGGTGATATTAACAAGTGAGTCACGGCCTTTGTCCTTATACTTGAATGGTTTTTTGGACTGAGCAATTCTTTGATCTTCAACCTTTATCTGAATTTCTGCATGTCAATTATGTGTAGGAGGAAAGGTGTTATAGTTGGAAATGATCAAGATGGAGATGATTCTGTAATTACCGCCAATGTAAGTGGAAAATTACTTCTCTTGAATAGTTTGGCTTAGCTGCATTCCAAACAGTTGATTGAACTTTTGATCGCAGTATCTGGTTCTTGTTGATGTTCTTTCTATTCTATTGAATTAATCCTTTATTCTTTGTGGATAAACTTTTAAGGTTACTTTTAAGGCTACCCTTGTGTTAAGTTAAACTCAGGTTCATCTTTCTTGAGATTGAATCAATCCTTTAATCATGTAAAGTAAAAATCATCAGGTTGTCTTGACATTTGAGCATCAATGTTGTAGATAAAATTATATTTAATTATCCTTTGATGTAAGTCATGTTATAGTTGTGCATATGGTGTATTTCATGCTTATGCTATGCTGTGCATTTAGAAACGTGATTTTCCATACATGCTAGTGCCATCATATCTGAAAAATCATTTGCTCCTCTTTCCAGGTACCATTGAACAATATGTTTGGTTACTCAACAGCACTTCGTTCAATGACACAGGTAACACAAAATCAATTCATAGACAGGGCATTTGGGATTTCCCTCCACATGTAAATTTATTTTCATACATGTATTGCATTGTGTGTGCACAGGGTAAAGGTGAGTTCACCATGGAATACAAGGAGCATTCACCAGTTTCTCAGGATGTGCAAATGCAGTTAGTGAACACACACAAGGCCAATAAAGCAGTAGAATGAAGGGACGGCTGAAGAACTAGCCATAAGCCCTTAATAGTCTTTTCAAGTCTATAATTTGTTGTGATATTCATTTTTGCTATATTTATTTAGGCTATATGTTTGATCATATAGTAACATTTTTGGAAGCACAATAAGTTTAAACCGTCTGTTTGTTGGCCAACATGAGCCGGCAAACATTATATAGGCACCTAGGGTGTTTTTTTAAGGGAATACGGTACTGTAAGGACTTATCAAGGAAGCAGAGAAAAGACCTTACATTTCTGGATGCAGAACACATACAGAATTCCATTTTTTTTGAGGATGAGAACCCTTACCTTAAAAAACTTTAGATCCTATGTATGTATATTGCCATCACAGTCCTTCCGTTTAACTTGTTCTGAGTCACTATTAAGGCATTGGTTTAAATTGAAATTTTTAGCAATCGACCAAGAAATGGTTTCTTTGGTCTAAGCTTGATGAAATCATTGGAGATACACGATAGGTCATTTCTTTTGGATGTATAGCTTCTATTCGTATGTAGTTGCATTATTGTTGTTTCATTTGTATGTTGTGTTGGCTATAAGTTGATAACAGAAGAGATGTTGACAAGGCAAAGAATATGGCATTGCATGATACAGAGCTACTCTTGTCCGTTTCTACTTTTTTCAACATACAATACGTGGTGCTTGTGCCTCTTCTATTTTTCTTTCGGCTGTCTTACAGTTTCTTTTTTTCCTTTTTCAAACATTTGGTGGGATTGGGAGGCTGCTTTAATCTTCATTTCTAGTTCCTTGAATACGGTTTTAGTTAGCTTAAGTTGCAGGTTTCGTATATAAGAAATGTATCATAATTTATATTTCTTTAATTGCAGACTTTTAGTTAACTTCCTATTTATTTTTTTAGTAACAAAAGAAGAAAAATTAACATCGGCACACTTCCTAATTTTTAAACACTGCATCCTCAGAATATAAGAATAAATAAAAAAAATCTTTTCAATAACTCCATTATGATCGAAAGTAGAAGAGAAAGAAAAATGAAGTGAATGTCTGAGTAAAGTAAGTGGAGGATATCCTCCGTACACAGTGTGTCAAACTTTATGTGTGTCAGTCTCTCACCAAATGTCATCAGAGGATCAGTGTACTCCCATATTTCATTCATTATCTCAATTGGGTTGATGCAGTGTCTATTGAAACAGTTTGATGAAGGAATTTAATTTCTCAATAAGTGAATAGAAAATGAAGAGTTTTGTAAGAATTGCATTATTGGGGATGACGTTTACGCCACATTTAAATGTCTGCCACTATTGCTTAATGATCATTAAATACGGGAAAAAGCTTGATCTAACAAGGAATGAAGCCCTTTCTTAAAATGATCAAACATTTCTACCACCCTCCCATCAATTAGACGTAGCGGGAATTTGGATGAGGTCCGTACTAGGACAGATATAGGCAAGTTCCAAGCTGCAGCTCTAGTGTTTTACAGTTCATCTCAAACTGTAATCGACGCGCAGTCTCACTCCAAACATAATCAACCATGTGTTGAATTACACTTTTTTTCTTTCAAAAGGAGAAGGAAGTATGGGATGTTGAATGATTGGTGTTAATTTCAATTTTAATTTAAACTACACTCGCACCACTCAACTTTCCCGGTGAAATAAACAAATATTCTTTTTTAAATAATTTTGCAAAGCAACCGGAAAAAATTGTTAGCTCTTTTATTAGTTTAATTAAAATGTTGAATTTTTTAGTGGATAATTATTTCAAGTTAAATTAGTCACTTTTGTTTGTCTCAACCTACATTTTAGTCACTTACGTTATCATGTTGTAACATTTTAGTCACTGAGCGTTAATTGTTGTCAACGGTGTAACGGTAAGCTAACATGACATGTTAAATAATAATTTCAAACGAAAAATTTAGGTTAAATTATACAATTGGTCCCTATATTTTTTTCGTTTTGAGTAATTTAAATTTTTTTCTTTTATGCTCTTTAAACTTTTTTTTTCTTTATTTTTCATTCTCTTCTCCTTTTGTTTTCCTCCCTTTTCCATTTCTTTTAACGTAGGTTTTTTATTAAAACTAGTCCCTATACTTTTATTTTTATTAACAATTTAACTATTTTTCTTTTTCTTTCTTTATTTTCCTTTTCTTCTTACCCTTTAATTTTCTCTCTTCTCATATTCTTCACTGTAGAAACGTAATTTTTACCCACCAAATAAACCAAGTAATTATTTCTTTCACATGATTCTTAAATTAAATTTCACTCAAATCCGAATATTAATATTTTTTAATTAAATCTTGATTTGAATATAACCTAATTTTGAAACTAAAATTGGATCTAACCTAAACTTGGGAAACATTGTTGAGGGTGGACTGCCATAAGTCACGACTGTCTAGGTCTTCGACTGAGGCGAGCTTGTGGACTAGGTCATTGAGAGATCCAAATTGGTTTGTTAAAGTGATGATGGACAATGAGGGTTTGTAATTGTGCGGTGAGAATATGCGAAGCAAATTTTATTTTGGAAACAGCTTTTACCTTTTAGATTTTCATAAGCATAAAAAAGTTTTAATAAATGGAAAACATGGAAAAACTACGTTAAAAGAGATGGAGAAAGGAGGGAAACAGATGGAGAAGCAGAAGAGAATTAAAAGTAAAGAAAAAAAAAGAAGTTAAAAGAACATAAAAGAAAAAAAATTAAACTTCTTAAAATGAAAAAATATGGGGACCAATTGTATAATTTAACCTAATTTTTTTGTTTGAAATGATGATTTAACGTGCCACGTCAGCTTACCGTTACACAGTTAATGGTAATTAATGGCTCAATAACTAAAATGTTACAACACGTTAACGTAAGTGACTAAAACGTAACATTTTAAACATAAGTGACTAAAATGTAACTAGAGGTAAACAAAAGTGACTATTTTAGTAGTTTACCCTTATTTCCAAGTAGTCAATAAGTTTTAAAATTTTTTAAAAATATTTAAAATATGTGTTTTAATAAATTGAAAAATTAAGTTTAAGTTATAAATATAAAAGTGAAATATTTAAAGGACAGTGTTAACCCTACGTTTGGATTAAAAGTAGGAAAAGAGTGGAAAGCTAAATAAATTAAGAATTACTTATTATTTTATTTGGATAGTTAAAATTAGTGAAAGAAAGAAAAATTAAATAATTTTAATCTTTTTTGTTTAGATAAACGTGGAAAGGAAATGATTCATTATGATAATATTTTTACAAAATAACCTTTTCTTTATAAATCTATTTATAAAAGAAAGAGAGGAAAAAAAATATTTTACCTCTTAATTTTTTTTTTTAACTTTTCTTTCTTTAGCTTTCTCCCCAAAATTGGGGTAAATAAAAAAAAAGGAGAAAGCAATAGATACTCAACTTTCGATGGTAATTATAGTGAGAACTTTTAAAACGATTTTAGCTATTAGATTAAAATAAATGACTCTAAGCTTTAGATTTTGTGTTTAACATACATTATTTTTTTTAAAGAAACTGGTCTTACATTATACAGAACAAAAAACGGAGGTCCAGTACAAGAAAAATAGAAACCAAGCAAAACAAAAAATGAAAACCAACCAGATCAAATCCTAAAAAAGCCCAATACATGGTCTACGCAGAAAATGAAAACCCTAATAAACGGAGGCGATTAGATATCAAAAAGCCGAATGGCAGCAGAAACAGTTGGAAACCAAAAGATCCATAAAGAAAGAAAACTAGACAGGCTAACATACAGACTACAAGCACAAAGAGAAACAGTGGCAATCCAAATAAGGGCACAGAGGTGTCGCCGGAGCAAAGAGAAATCTGCTAAAAAACCAACCCCGAACCCCCAAACACTTCCAAAAGGAACAACAGAAACCCACAGAAAGCACCCCCACCCCTCTCCACTGCCCCTTAAACACCTCGCAAACTAGAGAGACGATCACACTCCACCGCTCGTTTCACAAGATCGGGAACACGTCCACACATATAGGAGCCTATCCCTACTTTCAAGCATTCCTTAGCCAACAAATCAGCCATAGTATTACCCACGCGAAGGACATGTTGAAAGTCACACTTGCGAAAACATCCTGCCTAACATTTGATGTCTCAGATATAAGCGCCAAGGACCGATGGATCAGGCCGGGAAGATTGGACCTTACGGAGTACCGTGAGGGAGTCGCCTTCAACAATCACATATGGGAAACCAAGAGCCAGGCCCAAGCGGACCTCATGAAGACAAGTAGTGGGAAGAGCTGCAAAAGTTGAAGGTATGTGTTTACAGACCACTATGTGTGAACCCAATACAATCCAATGTCTATTTCTGATAGCAACTCCCGCGCAGGATGTCCTGGAAGGGGAGTGAAAATCTGCATCAAAGTTGTTTTTCAAACAGCGTCCATCTGGGAGTTGCCACCGCTTAACCCCAATCAGGCGCCCAGGAAGCTTCACCTGTGCCATAATTAATTCCAGAAGGTAAGTATCAACCTGTTGAATTAAAACATGCATCTGTATAATAACAATTTCGTGTACACGACGATGTTGAGCATTCCAAATAAACCATAAGGCATACACAACTTTCTTGGAAATTACGATAGGGTAAACTTGAGCGTTTTTTACCAAGTAGTATAAAAGAAAAAAAAAATCAAAATACTACAAAAGAAAAATTATATATCAAAATGGTATATGTAGGGTGGTCACGCCACTGGCAAAGGCAGCACCACCCTACTCTGACACATATTCTGTTAAAAAAAAAAAACAAACACTGTTTAAAAAAAATAGAATTTGAAAAAAAAAAGCTGAGACTTGAGTTGACTGTAATTTATCTTTTCTTAATACATATACAACGCACGAGTTAGAGCCACATGTTTTTCGTTAAAGAATGACTCGACTTGAGAGTGACATGGAGGGTCAAATGAATAAATCTTTTCGATAGTGGTTGGGTACAATGGAGCCGTGACAATGGGCTCAAAGTTTTGACGAGGGCTTTCGTTATGGTCAAATGACCACAAACTTAGTAGAGGGGGTCAACGCTGTGTTGTTGAAAATATGACATCTTCCGATTTCATCTGTCTTCTCGACTACATTCTACAGGTTGGCAACCTTGATGCCAAGAATGGGTGACCAACAAGTCAACCAGATGGAGGCGGGACATGTGTTTGTCGAAGATGTCAGGGATGCATTAATTGCAAACCGTCAGATTGCGAGGTCGATGACTGTAAAAATATATTCACGACGCCTGGAAACTTTTCGAATTACGGAGTCCATCGGTCGTCGACCCAGTATACCACCTAAATCCTATGGAGTTGATCTCCGGAACAGATGGTGCAAATGTAGGAGGTTCCAAACACTTCATTATCCGTGTGCACATCTCATGGCAGCGTGTGCTAAAGTGAACCTTAATGTTGAACAATTTGTCAATGATGTGTACACACTCGAGCGCATGTTGCATGTTTGGAAAAATGAGTTACCCGTCCTGCCTGACCTGTCTACGTGGGAGGTGCCTCCGACGACTTTCGAGCTTGTCCTAGATAGAGCGCTACACAGGAATCTGAGAGGTCGTCCGCAATCATTCAGAATCCGTAATGAAATGGACATTAAGGAGAAATCCGACGGTAAGCGTTGTGCATTATGCAAGTTAGGTGGTCATAATCGAAGTAAATGCCCGGAAGGAAACTATCATGTTAGACAATCATCACGATTAAGTGGGAAATGAGCTTATGTTATAATATATTTAATTTATATAAAAAAACACATCATTTCCATGCTTTTTCAATAATATTAAACTTAAAAACATATTGAAATTTGATATACTTACCTTGTCCCATTGATTTCAATCTTCATCTTAACTTGATACAAAAAAGTACAAACATTGTAATATAAAAAAAATACAAACTAGAGTAATATCAAAACCGTAAGAAACCCTTAAAATTGATGGTTCGATGGTGTGATCCTAGGGGTATACCTCTGCGGAGGCCGATGTTCACGTTGTGGGTGTTCGCGACGACCAACATCCTCTTCAGGCCCAGGTGGGGGTGTGCTAAACATGGCAAAAAAATCATGTGGCTCGAATGGCATCGACGAACTTGAGCGAAAGGAGTGCCATGATGCAGTGGATACGACCTAGGAGGACTAATGTACTGTAGTGGATATGAGCCGATAGTGCTGTAATGCGGTGGGTACGATCCAAAGATATCAAATCGTAATGGTATCCACCCCCTGACGAGCCCGGGAAATAGTCATTGCCCGACACATCTGGATGATACGAATGTGCATCTGAATGTGAATGTGATTGCTTGGGCTCCGGCTCGGGATCAGGATCTACCGCTGGCTCGGCCTCCATATCACCACTGGCTCGTATGCCCCAGGTCGCTGCATGTGTGGGGGAACTACAGTCGACTGCCCTCCATATCACCATTGTATGTACTCTAATGTAGGTTGCAAATCAGAAGACATATCCATCAGAGGTATTCGAGCCATTCGATCATTCTACACCGCAAAAAATCTCTGGTGCTTAACCCCCCAATGCAATCCCCGTTTCCCTCTCTTGTTCATACAGTGAACCTCTCCCACCTCGCATGGGAATCTGAGATATATTGGATGCAATTAAACTGTCGCAGCACTCGAAACCCATGGTACCACTCGACTACATTGAAATTGATAATTGGTGCGTTAGTGCACCACATATGAGAGTGAATGTAGGCAGACGAGGGTATAATGGTTGCAATTTTTGGCTTACGATATGGCATCCATACAAATTGCACGATTAATAACATTGTTAAAATTTAACACGGTGTGAGTAAGATATGCAAAGTAACATGTCACGAATATTGGAATCGCTTACCCCTCCCTGACATGTTTTTCAATCATAAGCAGATATATCGGGACAATGTACGACCTCCCGATACCTGGATAAATACTCCATCTACAAAAACAAATTTCAAGTCAATATAGTATCTTTACAATAGTATCATTATAAAGAAATTGTCAATTAATAACAAGTTATATTTTATCACCTGTTAACTAGTGGATATACGTATGGTTGGTGACTAACTGATGCTAAGAATGACATCCGATAAAGAGCCCACGATTGCAATAATGTAAGGCATCCGCCTATGTCTACGGCAGCTGGCTTTTTCGTCCAACAAAGCTCACGGTACAACACCGCCAGAACTGCGGAGCCCCAACTATAAGAGTGAGCATTACTCAAATCAGCTAATAGAGGTAAGTACATGATATGAACCCTGTTATTGTTTGCATCGGGCATCAGTACACCCCCTATGATGTGCATAATGTATGCTCGAGCAGCGCACATCAACTCAACTTCAGTGGCATTAGCTGATAAGTGTTCAAACCTCGCTTTCAGCCATGTAAATTTCAAGCCCGAAAAATTTTCCTCATCATCGCCGCACGAGACTCCTGGTAGGCTCTGCAAAGTGCAAATGGGTCAGCTATCGCACTGACGCCTGTTATGGGACTCCCGTCGATTGGGAGCCCAAGTTGCAGTGCAACATCCTCTAGAGTGACTGTGCACTCTCCACATGGGGAATGAAAAGTGTGGGTCTCCGGGTGGCAACGCTCGACTAGTGCGGATATTAAATCATACCGTAGATCAAACGTCTAGATCAATGCTGCTGACCCGCATCCAGCTTGCTCTAAGTAGGGCATCAATCGTTCATCTGGGGAATATCCTAAGCCATTCACCCGGCCCTTTAATACACGGTACGAGCCCTGACAGTGTTAAATCACAAAAAATAATTATAATAACATAATTTATTTCCCTAAATTATGTAGCTATTTTTTAAATATAACCCGTGATTAATAAATAGCAATACATTACCATATTATTAGCTGCGTCAGATATGTGGATCTTTACTAATCAATGGAGTCATTATCGTCTCAAATATTTAATTTTTTACCTACATAAAAAACTAGAAATTTATATTAAATTACTAAAAATAACATGCTAATAAAAATAATATAACAAAAACATAACATAAACGACACATAATAAATACAAATATTTTATTATTTATACAAACATAAACGACACATAATAAAAATAATATAACAAAAATATAACATAATAATATTAATAACTAACATAACATAACAATATTAATAACTAACAATAATAATAACAAATAATAACAATATTATTAATATTGTTAGTAAAAAACCCTAATTATTATTGTTATTATTATTGTTAGTTATTAATATTGATAATAAAAAACCCTAATTATTATTTTAGTTAGTATTATTATTAATATTGTTAGTAAGAAACCCTAATTATTATTTTAGTCAGTATTATTATTAATATCGTTAGTAAAAAAACCCTAATTATTATTATTATTATTATTATTATTATTATTATTATTATTATTATTATTATTATTGTTAGTTATTAATATTGTTACGTTATGTTAGTTATTAATATTGTTATGTTATGTTTTTGTTATATTATTTTTATTATGTGTCGTTTATGTTTGTATAAATAATAAAATATTTGTATTTATTATGTGTCATTTATGTTATGTTTTTGTTATATTATTTTTATTGGCATGTTATTTTTAGTAATTTAATATAAATTTCTGGTTTTTTATGTAGGTAAAAAATTAAATATTTGAGACGGCAATGACTCTATTGATTAGTAAAGATCCTCACATATCTGACGCAGCTAATAATATGGTAATGTATTGTTATTTATTAATCACGGGTTATATTAAAAAAATAGCTACATAATTTAGGGAAATAAATTATGTTATTATAAATATTTTTTGTGATTTAACACTCTCAAGGCTTGTACCGTGTATTAAGGGGCCGGGTGAATGGCTTAGGGTATTCCCCGGATGAACGGCTGATGCCCTACTTAGAGCAAGCTGGATTCGAGTCAGCAGTACTGATCCGGACGTTTGATCTGTGGTATGATTTAATATCCACACTAGTCGAGCGTTGGCGCCCGGAGACCCACACTTTTCATTTCCCCTATAGAGAGTGCACAGTCACTCTAGAGGATGTTGCACTGCAACTTGGGCTCCCAACCGACAGGAGTCCTGTAACGGGCGTCAGTGCGATAGCTGACTCATTTGCACTTTGTCAGAGCCTACTAGGAGTCTCGTACGACGATGATGAGGAAAATTTTTCAGGCTTGAAATTTACATGGCTGAAAGCGAGGTTTGAACACTTATCAGCTAATGCCACTGAAGTCGAGTTGATGTGCGTTGCTCGAGCATACATTATGCACAACATAGAGGGTGTACTGATGCCCAATGCAAACAATAACAGGGTTCATATCATGTACTTACCTCTATTAGCTAATTTGAGTAATGCTCGCTCTTATAGTTGGGGCTCCGCAGTTCTGGCGGTGTTGTACCGTGAGCTTTGTCGGACGACAAAGCCAGCTGCCGTAGACATAGGCGGATGCCTTACATTATTGCAATTATGGGCTCTTTATCGGATGCCATTCTTAGCATCAGTTAGTCACCAACCATACGTATATCCACTAGTTAACAGGTGATAAAATATAACTTGTTATTAATTGACAATTTCTTTATAATGATACTATTGTAACGATACTATATTGACTTGAAATTTGTTTTTGTAGATGGAGTATTTATCCGGGTATCGGGAGGTTGTACACTGTCTCGATATATCAGCTTATGATTGAACAACATGCTGGGGAAGGGGTAAGAGATTCCAATATTCGTGACATGTTACTTTGTATATTTTACTCACACCGTGTTAAATTTTAACAATATTATTAATCGTGCAGTTTATCTGGATGCTATATCGTAAACCAGAAATTGCAGCCATTATACCCTCGTCTGCCTACATTCACTCTCATATGTGGTGCACTAACACACCAATTATCAATTTCAATGTAGTCGAGTGGTACCATGGGGATCGAGTGCTGCGATAGTTTGGTTCCATCCAATATATCCTGGATTCGCCATGCGAGATGGGAAAGGTTCACTGAATGAGCAAGAGAGGGAAATAGGGATTGCATTAGGGGGTTAAGCACTGGAGATTTTTTGTGGTGTGAAATGATCGGATGACTTGAATACCTCAGATGGATATGTCTTCCGATTTGCAACCTCCATTAGAGTACATACAATGGTACTCTAGTATGGGAAAGCCATATATACTTGGAGGGCAGTCGACTGTAGTTCACCCACACATCCAGATACTTGGGGCATACGAGCCAGTGGTGATATGGAGGCCGAGCCAGCGGCAGATCCTGATCCCGATACGGAGCCCGAGCAATCATATTCACATTCAGATGCACATTCATATCATCCAGATGTGCCGGGCAATGACTATTTCCCGGGCTCGTCAGGGGGTGGATACCATTACAGGTTTGATATCTTTGGATTGTACCTATCGCAGTACAGCACTCCCGGATTGTATCTACTACAGTACATCAGTCCTCCTGGGCCGTATCCACTGCATCATGGCACTCCTTTCGGCTAAAGTTCATCCCTGCCATTCGAGCCACGTGATTTTTCTGCCATGTTTAGCACACTCCCACCTGGGCCTGAAGAGGATGTTGGTCGTCGCGAGCACCCACAACGTGAACGTCGACCACCGCAGAGGTATACCCCTAGGACCACACCATCGAACCATAGATTTTAGGGGTTTCTTGCTGTTTTGATATTACTCTAGTTTGTATTTTTTTATATTACAATGTTTGTACTTTTTTGTATCAAGTTAAGATAAAGATTGAAATCAATGGGACAAGGTAAGTATATCAAAATTTCAATATGTTTTTAAGTTTAATATTATTGAAAAAGCATGGAAATGATGTGTTTTTTTTATATAAATTAAATACATTACAACATAAGCTCAATTCCCATTCGATGACGATTGTCCAACATGATAGTTTCACTTTGGGCATTTACTTCGATTATGACCATCTAACCTGCATAATCCACAACTCTTACCGTCGAATTTCCCCCTAATGTCTATTTCATTACGGATTTTGAATGATTGTAGACAACCTCTTGGATTCCTGCGTAGCGCTTTGTATCGGAGGCACCTTCCACGTAGACAGGTTAGGCAGGACAGGGAACTCATTTTCCCAGACACGCAATGTGCGCTCGAGTGTGTACACATCATCGACAAATTGTTTAACATTAAGGTTCACTTTAGCACACGCTTCCATGAGATGTGCACACAGATAATGAAGTGTTTGGAACCTCCTACATTCGCACCATCTGTTCCGGAGATCAACTCCATAGGACCTAGGTGGTATACCGGGTCAACAACCGATGGATTTCGTAACTCGAAAAGTTTCCAGGCGTCGTGAATATATTTCTACAGTAATCGACCTCGCAATTTGACGGTTTGCAATCAATGCATCCCTGACATCTTCGACAAACACGTGTCCCGCCTCTATCTGGTTGACTTGCTGTTCACCCATTCTTGGCATCAAGGTTGCCAACCTGTAGAATGTAGCCGAGAAGACAGATGAAATTGGAAGATGTCGTATTTTCAACAACACAACGTTGACCCCCTCTACCAAGTTTGTGGTCATTTGACCATAACGAAAGCCCTCGTAAAAACTTTGAGCCCATTGCCACGGCTCCATTGTACCCAACCACTGTCGAAAAGATTTGTTCGTTTGACCCTCCATGTCACTCTCAAGTTGAGTCATTCTTTGGCGAAAAATATGTGGCTCTAACTCGTACCCTGTATATGTATTAAGTAAAGATAAGTTACAGTAACTGGATAACATAAAACATTAAAACTTATATTGAAAAGATAAGGTTATCCTTTACCCATTTTCACCACTTGTCTCTTCCAGTCTGCATTCTTATAATCTCGAACGAAGTTAGCCGCAATGTGACGGATATAGTAAACAGATCTCCATGGCACACTGGAACGCCTAATTGCGCCAATTAATCCTTTCCCTCTATTAGAGATGATGCAAATATTATCATTACTAATAACATACCTCCGTAGGTTGGCAAGGAAGAATTCCCAGGATTCCAAGTTCTTCTTATCTACGATGGCAAATGCTATCGGGAGCACGCTCCTATTGCCGTCTTGAGCAACTGCAAGAAGTAGGATCTATGTATATTTTCCATACAGCCAGGTCCCATCCACGTACACAAACAGCTTACAGTATGGAAATGCCCGCACACATGGATTAAACGTCTAGAACATCCGATGAAAAATTCTTTTCCCCGACTGTAATTGGTTACTCGGGTCGTAATAAGGTCATGTCTGTAACTCAATCAAAGTCCCCAGTACGTACTCCCTCATAACAGCTATCCATCCCTGTAGCTCGTTATACGACGAATCGTAATCCTCATACAATTGCTCCATTGCCATCTGTTTAGCTATCCACGCCTTTCTATATGATACTCGATACTGGAATCGTGCTTGTATTTCAACAATCAGTACCGAAACTTTAATGGTTGGCATGTCTTTCACCATTGGCATGATACACGTACAGATAGTTTTGGAATCAAGTTTTCGATGATCTTCCGTCATACGTGTTGATGTGCATGTGTGAGGTCCAATAAATTTTCGTATCTCCCACATTTGCGAATTTTGAATGAATGCAACTCGTACTCGCCAATTGCAGCCTTCCGCTGCCTTCCAACACTTCCTAACATATACCGTCGATTTAGACACTGCGACTTTGTAATCCACTGATATATTCATGCTATACCGTTTAATAGCAAATACGCACTCTTCTTTACTTTCGAATCTCTGGCCTACGAATAATTCCTCATGATCGGAATTTACAGCCAGTCGGTGAGCAGGAAGTATTTTAGGGTACTCCGGAAACTCAGCTACATGCGCTACGTTGGGGTCTATGAGTGACATGTGTGGCTCAGGATTATTGTGTATCATAATACGTCGCATCTGGTTCCCGACCGAAGACGTGTTAATGTTTCCATCGTCATTCACATCTTCTTCGTCAATATAATTAGGTACATCGTCCACATCGGGATCACTGTCACTATCAACCTTTTGCTCACAATGATCACTACTATCGTATCCATCATCACCAAGCACATCAATATCGGGTGTAATATTAAGATCGATATCGATCCCATGTATAGTCGATTCACTATCAATGTACGATATCGGAGCCACCATGCACGGTTCTTCAGCTCCATGTTCTTCACCATATGCATTGATATCTTCATTTTGCTCCATACCAGCTAACTCAGCAAATAAGTGAATCGGTGCATTTTTTGTTACTCTCATTCCCACAGTAAAAAGTGATCATTGTCTCCATGTCTTCGTCGTCTACAAGTTCCATTTCGGTGAATTTGATCGAATCTGTCGAAACTGGAAACTTGTTGAAAATTCTCAAAATCCTTCTCCCACAACGTCTAACAATTTTTGCGTTAATCCTTCCCTTCGTATCATCCAACGAGACATTTCTATTAAATCTCATTGCTATTTTGTTGCCGAAATTCAAATATGCATCAAACGGTTGTTGTCAAGATGATTCCATCGAAATAAATGCATACGAAAAATTGATTATCCATCTTCAATATTTAGTTTGTTAAAAAATAAACAGAATTTCTCAAAAAAATTTCGAACAGTAAATAAATTACTTAAATAAAAAAATTAATGTTTCAATATGCAATTTTTTTCATTCATAAGCTCTTACTATTTCAGTTATCATTTTGTACATGAACAACATTTATCTTTACATTTAACCACTTAAATTCAGTCTACGTTTTCTTCCATCTCCGATCTTGTATCTTCCTCTGGGAAATACTGTACAATCCAATTTAGAAATTCTTGATTCTCTTCATATTCATCTGCTACAATCCAATTTGGAAATTCTTCTGAATCTTCTTTCTCTTCAATCTTTATAACGGGTATTGAATTTAGAAATTCTCTTGGTAATTTCCTAACATCTAATTATGCATCCATGGTATGTCAAACACACTTTACTTCCCAGTCAACTTTCGTGAGCCTATACTTTGCCTCACTGTTTTCCTTGCTCCATAAGAGATTATAAACTTCACAAAGCATATAACTAGATTCCAATAGGTTCGTGGTACCAGTGTCTTCCAAAGTTCGTCTAAAATGATTTGATGGTCCTGTTCTATTAATGTCCCTCTAAGGGTTAAGTATTGTACTTTATTCTTCCTAATCATTTCATGACCATTCCACAACACTTCTTGCATCTCTTTATTTACGGTAATAAGGTGTTGAATAATGTCTTCTTGTGGTTTCATTCTGTAATCTTGCACTTCTCTCATCATCTTATCAACTTTCTTCCTTTGTGCTAAAGTTACTATCTCATCAGGCAATACCAAATATGTTGCCATTTCTAACAATATCTATAGCAGAAATATTTTCAATTTTTATCACTAATTAACAATTACTTTATAATAGCTTTACTAATATAAAAACTTTCAAATATATTAATAAAATTTAAAACATAACATTCATAATAAACAAATAATTAATATAAACACAAAACTTACTAACAAATCAAAATAAACAAACAAACTAACTTTAAAACAGAAATACTAACTAAAATAATAATTACGGTTTTACTAACAATAATAGTTAACAATAATAATAATAGTTTTTTTTACTAACAATATTAATAACTAACAATAATAATAATAGTTTTTTTTACTAACAATATTAATAACTAACAATAATAATAATTTTTTTTACTAACAATATTAATAACTAACAACAATAATAATAATAATAATAATAATAATAATAATAATAATAATAATAATAATAATAATAATAATAATAATAATTAGGATTTTACTAATCCTAATAACTAACACAATAATAATTAGGGTTTTTTTACTAACAATACTAATAATACTAACTAAAATAATAATTAGGGTTTTACTAACAATAATAGTTAACAATAAGAATAATAGTTTCTTTTACTAACAATAATACTAACTAAAATAATAATTACGGTTTTACTAACAATAATAGTTAACAGTAATAATAATAATAATTAGGGTATTTACTAATCCTAATAACGAACACAATAATAATAATAGTTTTGTACTAAAAATAATACTAACTAACAATAATAATTAGTGTTTTACTAAAAATAATAACTAACAATAATATAGTGTAAAAACTAATAATCATACTAACTAAAATAATAATTAGGGTTTTTACTAATCCTAATTACTATAAATAATAATAACCAAACCCTAAAAACTAACAATAATATACTAACTAAAATAATAATTAGGGTTTTTACTAATCTTAATAATTAACAATAATAACTAAACTAACAACAAAAAAACAATAAAAAAGCATACAAAAAACATGATAATCCATTATTTTTAAATAAATACCTTATTTTTTTCTATTTTTTTCTTCTCTTTCTTTATCCTTTCTCTTCTCTATTTTCTTTCTCTCCTTCTTTTTTTTCGGCCCCGTCCTCTTTCTTCTTCTTCTCCTTTTTCTTCTTCTTCTTTCCTTTCTTCCTTCGCAGCTGCTGCAAAAAACAAATCCTATAACCCAAATAAATATCACATGTATGCATGCACACGTCCCATCACTGCACCGGTGCCGCCTCTGGCGTACCCTCCCCCGGTGCTGCCTCTGTCGAGGCCTCCACCTGTCACACCTGTCAACTCAAGTCTCGATTTTTTATTTTTTTCAGATTCTATTTTTTTAAACAGTGTTTGTTTTTTAACAGAATATGTGTTAGAGTAGGAAGATGCCGCCTCTGCCAGCGGCGTGAACACCCTACATGTACCATTTTGGTACATAATTTTTCTTTTGTAGTATTTTGGTTATTTTTTTTTCTTTTGTACTACTTGGGTAAAAAACCCTAAACTTGAATAATGTAAAACAATTAGTCCTGCAAGCATGCCTCCAAAAGCTCACTAGGCCAGGTTATGTGCAGGGCCGCCCATATACCAGCAACAGAGGGACTGTCACGAAAGATGTTCTCTAAAGTTTCAGCAGCTACCGAGCATTGAGCGCAACAAGCATAAGAGGGTAGCTGTTGGTTGTATAGACTAGAGAAACTAGGGATGAAATTATGGAATATACGCCAGGTTGTAATTTTTTTTTGATTAAAAATACTGGGTTGTATTAAAAACAAGAATCCAACAAGCAAAGCCCAAAAAACTAAACAACGCCCAATTCAAAAACAAAACTAAAAACAGTACCAAAAAAGAAACCGAAGCAAACGAAACGTCAAAAAATGATAAAAAACATAACAAAAGAAACAACAACCCAGCCTCATGACCTGTCTTCTAGAGAATTCTAAAAATATCTGCACCTCAACAAACCAGCTCCTGGAGAAGACAAACTGACAGAATTATAATCGATTCAATTTCTTCTCACAAACCACACATCCATTTTGAAACTTGACTAGGTTACGGACTTCATCTCCATCCACAATCTATTTTTGATTTAGTGATTTCCTGACCACATCTGCATTAACAAGGTACGTATTTCTCCCCATTTTTAAACCTTCAGTTGCCAAAAAATGAGCAGATTCTTTTACTAGTCGTCTTGCATGTTAAAACTTACAGCCATGAAAAACCTCACTCAGATTTTTAACATCATGAATATAAGGTCCTATTGCCGATTTGTCCCTCTCAGTATTTTGAACTTTCTTGATTACCGTCAAAGAATCCCCTTCAATCACAACATGCGTAATCCCCAAATCTCTATCCACAGTAACTGCTTGCAAATAAGCAATGGCCTCACCTGCAAAAACTGAAGGTATATTCTCGTGAACTGTCGTATTAGAAGCCAAAATAGCTCCTTTAAAATTTCTAACTATGATTCCTGAGCAGGATCTATTTTTCTTGATATCAAAATCAGCATCAAAATTGATTTTAAAGAACCCTTGCTGCGGTGGTCTCCATCAGAGTCCGGGCTCAAGGCAAGACTCTTTCTATCAAGCTCTATTAATTCATGAATATACTGCTTAATGAACTTCACTGTCTCTGCTCCAGATTTCTTTCGCCTCTCATGAATCCATTTATTTCTGCCAGTCCAGATAGCCCAAATGGCACAAACAAATATTCAGCACACATCCACCCTACTGTTTAGCAAAACCCAGGTAAACCAATCCATAAACTCAAGTTGTGACATTTCTTGTGACCAGACATAATCTAAATTTTCCTATGTCTCCTTTGTAACAGAACAATCACGAAAAATGTGTTCCCTTGTTTCCAACCCTTGTATGCATCTTGGGCAAACAGCCTCAGTAGTTAATCTCTTTGTTTAAAGATTCACTAAAGTAGGAAGATAAAAGTAGTTTTCCAAGTTTTAATTTTTATTTTGGAAGGAAGATCAAGGTTCCAAAGTTTCTTGTAGCATTTTGTATTGTCAATCGGGTTGTAATTATTTAAGTTGTTAAAATTACCTTGTAAAAGTAACTTGTAATCACTACACACCATGAACTCACCCATCGACTTGCCCCTCAACACTAGAAAATCATTTACACGACATAGAAAAAGTGGGAATAACCTGCAAGACACTCTTAATAAAGACCTCTTGTTCATTCTGAAACAAAGGTTATATACACCAATTTTCAATCTTATTGTGCAATCGGTCTTTTAAATGCTGAAACACCCTCTTTTTATTTCTCCCAATGATATTCGACAAACACAAATAGCTCTCTAGCTAAGTAGAAATTTGAACCCCCAAAGAGGTCACAATCTGCACCCCAAGGGACTCCTCAATATTAGAGCTAAAATAGATAATCGACTTGTCGAAATTCACACATTGTCCAAAGAAAAGCTCATATTCTTCCAAAATATGTTTTAACACCAAAGTCCCTACCTCGGTTGCCTCCTCAAAAAGGATACAATCATCCGAAAACATTAGATGGGATATTGGATAACCCCCTGACTAATAGTGGCCCTCTTTACCAGATCATTTTGAAGTGTCGATCGCATAAGGGAAGACAATCCCTCGCAATAGAGAAGAAACAAGTACGGACTAAGAGGGTCATCCTGTCGTAGTCCTTTGGCTGGAGAAAAAGGACCCATATTACCATTAAAAAACATCCAATAAGAGATGAAGTTGACGCAATGCATGATGAGATCTACCCAAGCTCGTGAAAACCCCATACTCAACATCATTGTTTCCAAAAAAAAAACCCATTCAACACGGTCCTAAGCCTTACTTACATCCAGTTTTAATGCAAAGTTCCTCTTCAAACCCCTTTTCTATCATCGAAACTTATTAAAAATCTAATAAGCTAAAATTATATTATTTGTAATCAAACGACTAGAAACAAAAGCGCTCTATGCCTCATCCACACACAAATGCAAAATAGTTTGAAATCTATTGACCACAGCCTTGGAAATAATCTTATAAAGGACAGAACAAAGGCTAATAGGGCTAAACTAAGTTATTCGCGTAGGATCCGTAATTTTAAGAATAAGCACAATATTAGTTTTATTAATATCAGCAAGAGACATCCCACCATTCAAAATGGTAAGATAGTATGCACTAATATCATGAAAAAAATATGCTAGTATTTCTGATAGAATAACGCTGGAAGCTCATCAAGGCCTAAGGCCTTAGTTGGTGCCATTACTTTTAAAGCCTCTTGGATGTCATCATGCGTATAAGGTGCCAGTAAGGAGGCATTCATGGCATCTATAACATACGGAACAACCCTCTCAAGAATGCGTCGCGGATCCCCTAGTCCTTGAGACGTGAACAGATGCTTAAAGTAGTTAGTAGCAATATCGTACAACCCCTTATCCTCACGGGCTAAGGTGCCATCATCTGTAATCAAACAGTGTACTCTATTAATCCTCCATCATTGAGTTAAAAATCGATGGAAAAACCCCGTGTTACGATCCCCCATTTTTAGCTAATTTGCCCAAGCTCGCTGTTCCCAAAATAATTCTATCTTATCAATCTCCAAATTCATCTCCAAATGGCCATTCGAAAGGTTCATCAAATTATCATCCATTCAATCAACCATATTAAGAGCTTGAAGTCTATCACCCAAATACCGAGTCCTTTCACCCCGACCATCCTGTAATCTAGCAACCCAACCCTTCAGTCCCTAACAAAGTAATGTCAACCGCTGGGGAACACAACCCTCAATACTACCCCAAAGTCGATGAATCTCAGGGTCATAGGGATATTCCAAAACCCACTAAGACTCAAAACGGAAAGAATGCACCCTGTGCTAAAAAAGTTGTTCAGTGTCAATCAGAATAGGACGGTGATCAAATATTGAATGAGGCAAATACTTCAAAGAAAAATACGGAAAATGATCCCACCAAACAGAATTGGCAACTCCTGATCAAGCCATTCACGAATATTATCGTCAGCTATTCCCAAGTGAACCATGAACCCTTATAACCCAAATCCTCTAGAAAATAGTCTGACGGGACATTCCAAAATTCTTCCATACGTTGTTCCTCTCTGACCATCCTGCCTCTCTTCTCATAAGAATAAAGGATTTCATTGAAATCCCTACAGACCAACCAAGGAAGATGATAAACCGTAATATGAACATATTTTAATCCCACATTTAGCATACTTTTGGATGATTTAGGACTTGAATTGTGGAATTTGGTGTCTTAATCCTTTTATTTCATGTTTTATACTTAGGAGAGCACCGGAGGATGAAAAGAACGAGAAACGGGCCTAAAACGGGGTAAATGGGCCAACTTACGAAATCGGCATCCAGTGATTCAAAGAGGAATTTTACCCGACCACGGCCTGGCCACGATTCACACGGCGTGTGCCATGGGTGTGTCCCTGCCGTGACAAAGAGGAATTTTACTTAAATTAGGGTACTTAGATGCAAAGAAAGCCATTCCAAAAGCCTATATAAACACCCTAGAGGCCAACCTTCAGGGGGCATCCAGTGAGGCCAAAGAGCCAAGCCAGAGAGGCTAGAATTGTGAAATTTACTCGAAGAAAGCCAGTTGATTCATCTCAAGAAGTAAAGTTATACTCAAGACGGAGGATCTTCCCTTCAATTCCTTCAGGAGGTTTTCAGGGTTTTTCTTATGTTTTGTTTTATATTTTCTTCTGAGATGTATTCTTTTATTATTATGAACTAAACCTCTCAAATACCCGAGGGGGATGAAACCTAAAACGGATCTTGTTATTGTTTTCTGAACTATATGATAAATACTTGATTTGTTCTTAATTATGTGTTCTTAATTCTTGTTTTGATATTTCAGGATATTGATTCAAGTATTGATATGCTTAGGTAGAGGAGGAATAGACCCTGTCTAAGAGTAGATCTAGCATAATTAAGCGGAGTTGATCGTAACCCTAGAAATAGGACGACGAAAAACTGCCGGATTAGGGTCAAACTTAATATGGGAGTCCATAAATTGAGTTAATGAAATTCTAAGGGTTTTAATTAGAAAGAGATTTCAATTAATCAACCTAGGGTTAGACGTTAGTAGCCTCGAGAGAGGTATTGATATAACTTAGGGAATCCTACGGATCAAGTCAAGTGAATAAATCGTCTGGTTCATAGTTTAATAGCAAGTGAAGTCTAGGTGGATTCTTCCTCGGGTATTGTCTTAATCAATTGGTTTTTTCCACAATTATTTTCCCAAATTCATTCTTTTTGTCTTAGCATCTTTAGATTAATAATTAGTTAATTTTAGATTAAATAAACAATTCACTTTTATTTTAGGCTAAATAATAAAAAGAAAGTTAGTATTAGTACTTTTGGTTCATTTGGGTTCGTGATAAATCGTAATAGTAACATATTTTAATCCCACATTTAGTATGCTTTTGGATGATTTAAGCCTCGATTTATATAAAAAAGGTGCTCTTAATCCTTTCTTTTCATGTCTTATACTCAGGAAAGCACCCGAGGATAAAAAGAACGAGAAACGGGCCCAAAACGGAGCAAATTGGGCCAAGGTGGAAATCGACATGGCCTGGACTTAAGCCCACACGGCCGTGCCTTATTGATCATCTAGATCATGGCCTGTCCCCCAATTTACATGGCCGTGCCTCATTAAAGAAATTCGAACACGGCCCAAAGACTAGTCACACGGGTGTGTGACATGGCCGTGTCCCTGTCGTGGCAATGAACAATTTCATTTGGATTTGGATACTTTGGGGTAAAGAAACACATTCCAAGAGCCTATATATACCCCTTAAGTTCATCCCTGAAGGGTGTGGTTAGCTAGGCTAAGGAGCCAAGCCGAGAAGGTCAGATTTGTGGGAATCACTCGAAGATAGCCAGTTGATCCATCCCAAGAAGCCGAAATTCTACTCAAGGCGGCGGATTTCTCCTTCAACTCCTTCAGGGAGTTTTAGGGATTTCTTATGTTTTGTTTTATCTTTTCTCTTGAGATGTTTTCTTTATTTGTTATGAACTAAATCCTTCAGATACCTGAAGGGGATGAAACCTAGATGAATCTTGTTATTATTTTTTGAATTATATGATAAATACTTAGTTTGTTCTTAATTATGCAAGCTTAATCCAAATTTGATGTGCTTAGGTGGAGGAGGAATAGACCTTGCTTAAGAGTAAATCTAGCATAATTAAGCGGAGTTGATCGCACGCCTAGAGATAGGGTGACGAGATTTTGCCGGATTAGGGTGAAACCTAATATGGGAGTCCATAGATCGATTTACTACTATTCTAGAGGGTTATTAAGTGAGAAAGAGATTTTCGTTAATTAACCTAGGGTTAGATGTTATTCACTACCTCGAGAGAGGGTTTAATATACGTTAGGGAGTCTTACGGATCAAACTAAGTAAATAAATCGTATGGTTCAGGGTTAAATAACAAGTGAAGTCTAGGTGGATTCTTTCTAAGGGTATCGTCTTAATCAACTGAGTTTTTCCTAAAGTTATTTTCCCAATTCATCCTTTTTGTCTTTGTGTCTTTGGCTTAGTAAATAGTTTAGATTTTATTAAAGCAACTTCACTTATTTTAGGCTAAATAATAAAAAGAAGGTTAGTATTAGTACTTTTAGTTCCTTTGGGTTCGATAATCCGGTCTTGCCTAAGCTATACTACTGTTCGATAGGTACACTTGCCTTCAATCGTTGTTAGAGTTAGTTTCCAGGTTTGATCATTCTCTTTATAAATTTTTAAAACTCGATAGACATACGATCAGTTCGACAATCCGGTCTTGCCACTAAACTATACTATTGTTCGATAGGTGCGCTTGCCTCAATCATTGTCATAGTTAGTTTCTAGGCTCGATCATTCTTTTTATAAATTTTTAAGACTTTGACACACGATCAAGTTTTTGGAACTGTTGTCGGGGAACTAAAATATTAAGAACGCTCAATTTTTATTACTTTAGCCATTTTTATTCTTTGCAAATTACTTTTATTTTTATTTTGCTTTAACTTTACTAATTTTCCTTCTTTTATTTGTTCTTAGCAGGTACCTCTAGTTTATAACAAGAAGGAACCCTACAAGACCCCTGATTTACGACAGTGATATTGAAGGTACTGTTTGCAGAAATCATAGAGTAATAAGGCGAAGCTTAAACTACATATAAGAAGAGCAAGAAGTTGAAACCAATACGACCAAAGAGATGGCTGAGAATAATCTGCTACCTCTAGAGGTGGCCGAAAATCATGCTCCTCGAACTATGTATGATTATGCTAAACCTAATTTAACAGCAATTGGGTCAAGTATTGTTAGACCTGCTATTGCTGCAAATAATTTTGAACTGAAACCTAACACAATTAAGATGATACAGCAATTTGTTCAGTTTGATGGTTTGCAGGATGAAGATCCAAACAATCACTTGGCAAATTTCCTAGAATTTTGCGATACTTTCAAAATTAATGGCGTTTCTGATGATGCCATCCGTCTTCGGTTATTTTCCTTTTCTTTGAGGAATAAAGCCAAACAGTGGTTGAATTCTCTACCACGAGGATCAATCACTACATGGGAACAAATGACTGAAAATTTTTATTAAAATATTTTCCGCCGGCTAAAACGGCCAAGTTAAGGAATGATATCTCTTCTTTTGTGCAGATGGATTTAGAAACACTTTATGATGCATGAGAGAGATACAAAGATCTATTAAGAAGGTGCCCACACCATGGATTACCCTTGTGGCTACAGGTCCAAACCTTTTACAATGGCGTGAACCCCTCAACGAAGACAATTGATTGATTCAGCCGCCGAAGGAACCCTAAATAATAAAACACCTGAGGCTGCTTACTAATTCATTGAAGAGATGTCACTGAATAACTATCAGTGGCAAGTCACAAGGACCAAGCCAACAAAAGTAGCCAGTGTTTTCAACCTCGACACAGTAACCATGCTATCAAACCAGGTAGAATTTTTAAATAAAAAGATTGATGGTTTATGTGATTCTTTGTAGGTACATCCAGTTATGCAATGTGATACGAATGGAGGAGGGATGAGCAATACTTAATATCCACCTTACAACCCGAGCGCTGAGAACGAGCAAGTTCACTATATGGGTAACAATTTTAAATCTCAAAATAATCCTTATAGTAATAATTATAATCCAGGTTGGAGGAACCACCCCAATTTTTCATGGGGTGGTCAAGGAAATCAGAGACAACAACCCCTCCAAACTTCCAACAACAGCCCTACCCACATGAGAAGAAGTCGAACCTTGAGGAGATGTTGACAAAATTCATAGCGGTGTTAGAAACACGTTTGCAAAACACCGAAACAACACTTAAAAATCAACAAGCATCGATTCAAGGGATCAACAAGCAATTAGGGCAACTCGCTAAGCTGATCTCTGAATGACCACAAGGCAGCTTACCAAGCAACACCGAAACTAACCCCGAGGAGCAACTTCAAGCCATAACCACTCACGATTGTGAATGGTTAGATGAGACCAAATTAAGTCAAGAGAATTTGGTAGGGAAAGGTGAGGTCGAGATAAGTCATGAGAAGCCAAAACTGGTAATTAAAGAGTACCAACCTCATATACCATATGCTGATACGATGAAGAATGACAACACAGACGAACAATTCGGTAAATTCCTTAAACTCTTAAAGAAGTTACATATTAACTTACTATTTCTTGAAGCTCTTTCGCAGATGCCAGATTCAAGGAAATTTTTAAAAGAGCTATTAACAAACAAATGGAAGTTAGACAAGGAATCGCATGTGGAATTAAACGTAGTGTGCTCAGCAATGTTGCAAAATAAACTACCACGAAAATTAAAAGATCTAGGAAGTTTTACAATTCCATGATTAGTTGGTAGTTTATCTGTTGATAATGCTTTAGCTGATTTACGGCCAAACATCAATGTTATGCCTTATAAATTGTTTAAACAATTAGGTCTAGGGAAACCCAAACAAACTAGGATGAGCATTCAATTAGCTGATAAAACTATTAGAAGTCCTAGGGGTATAATTGAAGATGTTCTTGTGAAAATTGATAAATTCGTATTCCCAGTAGACTTCGTTGTTTTAGACATGGATGAGGACAATCGTATCTCCTTAATTTTAGGAAGGCCCTTTTTAGCAACCGTCAGGACTAAAATTGATGTCAGCACAAGCGAACTCATACTTTGTGTAGGTGATGAATCAATCAGTCTTCAAGCTCTTAACTCGGCCAGGACATCGAGCAATCAAGGTGAGAACATAAATTCTATTAATAACCATTCTATTAAACATTCTTTTTAGGAAGCACCACGAAACTACACAACTGAGCCATATCCTAGACCTCATGCCAACAAGGAAATAACTCATGAGGAACGAAGGCTTCAGATCGATGAACTAGACGAGTCGAAGACACGCTTCAAGGAGAAATTAGGAATACACAATGCAGAACCAACACCATTCCGTGGGACAAACGAATTTAAGATCGGAGATCAGGTATTGTTAAATAAAGCAGACCCTCAAATATCTCCACCTGACCCTAATACAAACAAAGAAATCTCTTTTAGGGTACTCAAGGTTTTCCCATACGGAACAGTCGAGGTAAGTAATCCTATATTCGGCACTTTTAAAGTAAACACTACTTGACTTGAGCTATATATTGATAATAGAACTGATAGTATGAGAAAGGATTTTTAACTCCTCAAACCACCATAATTATGCGAATGAAAGGTAAATCTATCTTAAGACTTTAAACGAGCGCTTTTCGAGAGGCAACTCAAGCACCAACCCCATTAATTTTTACATTTTTTATTATTTCTTTAACTTTTTCTTTTTAGCACCTAACTATAAACTAACCAAGTGCAGATTTCCATACCACACAGCCTTGCACACGGCCTTGGCCGTGGCCGTGTGGATACTACGAATTCCCGTACTGACATGGCAGATATAGTTCGAAACAGAACGAAAAATATCTTCAAGCCACGGGCCCCGACTAAACACCATGTTCGTGTGACGCTGCCGTGGCCGACACTGTTTTATCAACACGGGCGTGGCGACCTGCATTGGGCATGGGAGAAACAAACGTAGCACAACACGGCCGTGCAATACGGCCGTGTGACTTGACACGCCCACAGTACACGGGCGTGGGGATGTACCAGGCCTGAATTTCTATTTAAACCACCCCTCTCTCCTTCTCACCTGCTCCCTATTCCCTTTCTTTCACACCCTTTACATCCCCCTCCCTTTTCATTTTCATTTTTCTTCATTCTCTTAACTCTAGATCTAACCATACCCATGTCGAAGAAGCGGAAGAATCCTAGCACAGTCTCCCTCTGTGAGACCGATGTACATAACAGGAAAAGGACCTTTGAGTCCATTTAACTTTTCTTTTTATTTTCCCTTCTCCTTTATTTTCTTTTTCTTTAATTTTCTTTTACTTAGTTTAGTCTATTTTATTTCGTTTTCTTTGATTTAGGTTCTACAGGCTACTTGGGAATCACACACCACAGCCTTAAAAATCACACCCACCTCGCTAACCATCTAATAATAAGGACTTTACAGTCTATTAATCTTTTCTTTTACTTTCTATTTTATTTCTTTTTATCTTTCTTTTCTTTAAATATATATTTAGTACATTTTGAATTATTATTATTATTTCCTGGCTAATTCTTCACGAGCTTCCCAATTTCTTCATCTAGCACAGAGAATGTCGGCGGCCACTACACCACGACACTCCCAACTAAAGGAAGCCATCCAAATTCAGGAAGTTTCACCTCTCCCTTTCTCTTAAATTTCATATAAATCTTTGTACATTGAGGGCAATGTACATCTTAAGTGTGGGGAGTGAATATTTATTTCGAGAAAGTGCCTAACTTTTTGCATTATTCTCAAATCCCTAAATTATGCCTTGAATTATGCCTTGTAATTAAGTAATTTTCTCATATTATGATTAGGATGAAATTTCCTGTGATTTATGATTTTTATTAATATGTTTGGATTAAGTCATTAATACTTGTGCAATGATGATTTAAACTTTAGGAAACTAGAGAATCAAACATGATGAGTCTATTTTCAAAAATTAAAATTTTGTTAGGTTGTCTACCTGAATCTAATTATTACCTTGAAGTTGGAAATTTACAAGGTTGATATCAAAAACCCATAATTTTTGTGAGATTTTGAGCCTTTTAGAGCATACATCCTTTCGTGCTCACTTTTTTATTATGAGTGTGTCAACTTTGATTTGTTATTTTAGAACTTGCTTCGATTTTACATGTCAAGACCACATCACTGATTTGATATATAGAGATGATAAAGGCACTTAGGATTTAACCCACTTACTCTACTAAAAAGCCTACCTTCACAATTAACCCCTAGTGAACCCCTTTGATCCTAACAACCCCTTTTATTGACTCACCCACTAATATTAACCCAAAACCCATTTTGTATTTGTTATCACCATTTCTCTTGACTACCCTTTTTGTTGAGATTTGATTTTGAGCAGTTGTCTAACTATGTTCTATATTGTTAAAGTTCTTTCTTATTATTGTATTGATTTGTTCTAAAAAAATGAAAAACGAAGTTTATTCATTATTAGTTTTATGACTAAGTGAGCTTATACGTTTAAATTCCACATCTTGAAGAAAAACCTCGTATTATTAGTATTACAAGTTTTTAGTTGATGTAATTATTTAGGATTAGTTCATTTTTCTAGTTAGGTAAATTGTCAATCTCGATTCTAACCTTTTAATTCAGCCTTTATCCACACCTTTAACCCAAGCCCCATTACAACCCTTTTTAAAGACCTTTTGATTTGTGTATCATCTCATTTTACAGTGGTGGAGATTTGATTTTCATGCAAGCCTATGGGATTAACTTTTCATGTTCGACTTTTGAGTGCTTAATTTTGAACCTTAAACACTTTGAGTGATTTGAGTGAACCTTTAGTGAGGATGTCAACTCTTGTTGATTCCGGATCAGAGGTGATTATTTAGGTAAGGGGAAACGCCTATATTTTTCGTGCTACAAAAACTATGACTTTGATTGTTTGAATCTTTAAGATCCTTTTACTTAAATTATCAATGTATGAATTATTTTTGAATTATGATGGAACATTATTGATGAATATTATGAATCAAGGAAGTTCATTTTAATTGTGAGTTGAGAATTTTGCTTGAGGACAAGCAAATGCGTAAGTGTGGGGGTATTTGATAAACCGTAATATGAACATATTTTATACCCACATTTAGCATACTTTTGGATGATTTAAGCCTTGAATTGTAAAATTTGGTGCTCTTAATCCTTTCATTTCATGTTTTACACTTAGGAGAGCACTGGAGGATGAAAAGAACGAGAAACAGGCCTAAAACGGAGTAAATGGGCCAACTTACGAAATTGGCATAGCCTGGGCCCAAGCCACACGGCCGTGCCTCCTTAACAGACTCGACCACGGCCTGGCCACGATTCACACGGGAGTGTCCCTTCCATGACAAAGAGGAATTTTACTCGGATTAGGGGTACTTAGAGGCAAAGAAAGCCATTCCAAATGCCTATATAAAAACCCTAGAGGCCAACCTTCAGGGGCGTCCAGTGAGGCCGAAGAGCCAAGCCAGAGAGGCCAGAATTGTGGAATTTACTCGAAGAAAGCCAGTTGATTCATCTTAAGAAGCCGACGTTATACTCAAGACAGAGGATCTTCCCTTCAATTCCTTCAGGAGGTTTTTAGGGTTTTTCTTATGTTTTGTTTTATATTTTCTTCTGAGATGTATTCTTTTATTATTATGAACTAAACCTCTCAAATACCTGAGGGGGATGAAACCTAAGATGGATCTTGTTATTATTTTCTAAACTATATGATAAATACCTGATTTGTTCTTAATTATGTGTTCTTAATTCTTGTTTTGATATTTCAGGATATTGATTCAAGTATTGATGTGCTTAGGCAGAGGAGGAATAGACCCTGTCTAAGAGTAGATCTAGCATAATTAAGCGAAATTGATCGCAACCCTAGAAATAGGATGACGAAAATCTACCGGATTAGGGTTACACCTAAATGGGAGTCCATAGATCGAGTTAATGCAATTCTAGGGGTTTTAATTAGAAAGAGATTTCAATTAATCAACCTAGGGTTAGACGTTAGTAGCTGATAAACCGTAATTGTAACTTAATTTAATCCCACATTTAGCTTAATTTTGGATGATTTATCCTTCAATTTATGTAAAAAGGTGCTCTTAATCCTTTCTTTTCATGTCCTATACATAGGAAAGCGCCCGAGGATGAAAATGACATAAAACAGGCCCAAAACAGAGTAACTGGGCCATATCAAGAAATCGACACGGCCTGGCCCAAAGTCCACACGGTCGTGCCTTGTCAAGTCTCCAGAACACGACCTCAACCCCGATTTACACGGCCGTGTATCAATTTAGAAATCAAAACACGGCCTGAAGACGATGCCACACGGGCGTGTGACATGGTCGTATCCCTGTCGTGGAAATGAACAATTTCATTCGGATTTGGATACTTTGGGGCAAAGAAACACATTCTAAGAGCCTATAAATATCCCCTAAGTACCACCGTTGAAAGGGACAGAAGCTAGGCCAAAGAGCCAAGCCGGAAAGGTCAGAGTTGAGGGAATCACTCGAAGATAGTCGGTTGATCCATCCCAAGAAGCCGGAGTTATACTCAAGACGACGGATTTCTCCTTCAATTCCTTCAGGGAGTTTTAGAGATTTCTTATGTTTTGTTTTATCTTTTCTCTTGAGATGTTTTATTTATTTGTCATGAACTAAACCCCTCAGATACCTGAAGGGGATGAAACCTAGATGAATTTTGTTATTTGATTTCTGAATTATATGATAATTACTTAGTTTGTTCTTAATTATGTTGCTTAATCCAAACCTGATGTGCTTAGGTGGAGGAGGAATAGACCCTGCCTAAGAGTAGATCTAACATAATTAAGCGGAGTTGATCGAACGCCTAGAGATAGGGTTACGAGATTTTGCCGGATTAGGGTGAAACCTTATATGGGAATCTATTGATCGATTTACTGCTATTCTAGGGGGTTATTATAAGAGAACGAGAATTCCACTAATTAACCTAGGGTTAGACGTTATTCGCCTCGAGAGAGGGTTTAATATAAGTTAGGGAGTCCTACGGATCAAGCTAAGTAAAAGAAATCATATGGTTCAGTGTTAAATGACAAGTGAAGTCTAGGTGGATTCTTCCTAAGGGTATTGTCGTAATCAACTGAGTTTTTCGTCAAGTTATTTCCCAATTCGTTCTTTTTGTCTTGTGTCTTTAGCTTAGTAGTCGTTAATTTAGATTAAAGCAACTTCACTATATCTTTAAGGCTAAATAATAAAAAGAAAGTTAGTATTAGTACTTTTAGTTCCTTTGGGTTCGACAATCCAGTCTTGCCTAAGCTATACTACTGTTCGATACTTGCCTTTAATCGTTGTCAGAGTTAGTTTTTAGGTTCGATCACATTCATTATAATATTTTAAAACTCTGATTTTAGCGATCAAGTTTTTGGCGCCGTTGTCGGGGAACTAAAATATTAAGAACGCTCTATTTTTATTACTTTGGCCATTATTTTTTATTTATTTTATTTTTTAGGTCAAATTTTAATTTTTGCTAACTTTTCTTACTTTCTTTCTTTCCCTAGCAGATACCTCTAGTTTATGACTGAAAGGAACCCAATAGGACCTTTGGTATACGACAGCAAAATCGAAGCTACCGCTCACAGGAATCGTCGAGAAACCAGGCGAGCCTTAGATTACACAAACATAGAGGAAAAAGGTAGATCTAATCCTACTGAAGGGATGGACGAGAATAGTCCACCACCACGGGATGTGGGGGAAAACAATGCTCCACGCACAATGTTTGAATATGCGAAACCGCACTTAACAGGAGTAGAATCGAGTATTGTTAGGCCTGCTATAGCTGCTAACAATTTTGAATTAAAGCCTAACACAATACAAATGATTCAACAGTTTGTTCAATTTGATGGTTTGCAGGACGAAGATCCAAACGCTCATATAGATAACTTTTTAGAGTTCTATGACACCTTCAAAATAAATTGTGTTTCTAATGATGCCATACGTCTTCGGTTATTCCCTTTTTCATTAAGGAATAAAGCCAAACAGTGGTTAAACTTGTTACCACGAGGGTCAATCACTACATGGGAACAAATGACCAAAAAAATTTTATTGAAATATTTCCCACCGGCCAAAACGGCTAAATTACGAAATGATATCTCTTCTTTTGTGCAGATGGATCTAGAAACATTATACGACACATGGGAGAGATACAATGATCTATTGAGGAGATGTCTACACCATGGTCTACCCTTATGGCTACAAGTCCAAACCTTCTACAATGGTATAAACCCCTCAACAAGCCAACTAATTGATTCAGCCGCCGGTGGAACCCTGAACAACAAAACTCCAGAATCGCCCTACGAGTTCATTGAGGAAATGTCACTGAATAATTATCAGTGGCAGGCTAACAGGACGAAACCGAAAAAATCAGCCGGAGTTTTCAACATCGATGCATTGACTATGCTATCAACACAGATGGAGACGATGAATAAAAAGATTGATAGTTTGTGTTTTTCGCAGGCACATCCAGTCATGCAGTGCAACGCAAGTGGAACCATGGCGAATCCTGAGTACCCACCTTACCAACCGGAAGCAAAGAACGAACAGATGAACTATATCGGTAACAGTTTCAGATCCAATAATAATCCTTATAGTAACACTTACAATCCAGGTTGGAGGAACCACCCAAATGTTTCATGGGGAGGTCAAGGAAACCAAGGAAACCAAATACAACAACCTCCTCAAAACTTCCAAAATCAACCCTATCCACAAGAGAAGAAACCAACCCTCGAAGAGATGCTCACAAAATTCTCGGCAGACACCGAAAAACGTTTCCAAGAAACTGAAAGAACAATCAAAAGTAACGAGAGCCGAATCATGGAAATTACTAAGTCAGTCAAGGAAGTCACTAATGTAGTCGAACAACTTGCAAAGCTGATGTCAGAACGTCTGCAAGGGCGTCTACCTAGTAACACGGAGATTAACCCTAAGGAGCAAATTCAAGCCATCACAGCTCAGGACAGTAAAGGGTTAGATGAACCCAATCCAATTCCAGAAAACAAAGTAGACAAAGGTAAAACATAGGTAACACAAGAAAAACCAAAACTAGTAATCAAAGAGTACCAACCTCGCATACCTTATCCCGAAACAATAAAAAGAGACGATTCAGAGGAACAGTTCGGTAAGTTTCTTAAACTCTTAAAGAAATTACATATTAACTTACCTCTTCTCGAAGCTCCTTTTCAGATGCCAAACTCGAGGAAATTTTTAAGGCAGCTCTTGACCAACAAACGCAAAATAGATGAAGAGCACCACGTGGAACTAAACGCAACATGCTCGAAAATGTTACAAAACAGACTACCACAGAAACTAAAAGATCCAGGGAGTTTTACAATTCCATGTTTAATGGGTAGTTTAAATATTGATAATGCGTTAGCTGATTTAGGGGCAAGCATAAATGTCATGCCTTATACATTGTTTAAACGACTAAGTCTAGGTAAGCCCAAACAAACTAGGATGAGTATTCAATTAGCTGATAAAACTGTAAGAATTCCTAGGGGCATTATTGAAGATGTGCTCATAAAAATCGATAAATTTGTTTTCCCAGTAGACTTTGTTGTCTTAGACATGGATGAGGATAATTCAATCCCCTTAATTTTAGGAAGACCTTTTCTAGCAACTGCCAAGACTAAAATTGATGTTGCCACAGGAGAACTATACTTCGAGTCGGAGATGAATTGATCAATCTTCAAGCTCTCAACTCGGCCAGGGAAACAGTCGATGAAGGTAAGAAAGTCACTTCAATTGATAATCAAATTGTTCAACCTTCATCGCAGGAACATCACAAGGCCTAAAACCTGAGCCAACTCATAGACCCCAAGTCGACAAAAAAGAATCACACAAGGAACAAAGCATTAGGGTCGACAATTTAGAGCAGCAGAAGACACAGATCAAAGAAGAGCCGGAACCACACGAAGTAAAACCAGAGGAACCGTCAGAAGAGCTCGTAGGGACATCAAATCACTTCAATATAGGAGACCAGGTACTGTTAGACAAAACCGATCCTCATATCACTACCACAGACCTGAGAGCAAAGGGAGAAATCCTTCTTAAGGTACACGATATCTTCCCACACGGAGCAGTCGAGGTAAGCAATCCAATATTCGGCACTTTCAAGGTAAACGCTTCTCGACTTAAACTTTGTCAAGAAAATAGAACTATAAGAATGAGGGAAGATATTCAAACCTTTAAACCTCCTTAAATTTTTCAAACACGAGGAAAAGTTTAGCTTAAGATTATAAACGAGCGCTTCTCGGGAGGCAACCCGAGTACTAACCCTATTTCTTTTTTTTGAAAGTTGTTTTCATTCCTTTTTATTTTTCTTTCTTTTTCTCTTTTTAAACTAACCAAAAGTACAAGTTTCCAGGACACACGGCCATGTCCGTGGCCGTGTGGACCACCGGAACCACCGCACTGACAGAGTAGAGGCCGTGCGAATCAGATCCTACCTAACCCCAACGTCACGGATCCAACCACCCTCCCCACGGGCACCGATAGAATGGCACGGCTGTGCCCCACAACTGTGTGAAGCTATTGACTTGCACACCACGGGAAGAACACGCCAGTGTCCCACAACCGTGCGAAGCTACTGACTTGTCCAGCACGTGCAAAACACGCCCGTGCAGCTTGACCGTGCCAACATACAAACTTCACAAACACGGGCGTGGGTTGATGAAACACGGACATGGAGTAACAACACACCCCAACACACGGTCGTGCAAGGCAGTCGTGTAACTCGACACGCCCTTGGTACACGGGCGTGGGCACGTACCAGATTTGGAGCCTCTATTTAAACACCACCCCACCCTCTCCCCATTCCTCTCCTTCACTCCCCACCTCCCCTCTCCCTCTTCATCTCAGATTTCTCTATCTAACAACGTCTCTTAAACCCTTGAGCCGAACAAGAAACCATGCCGAAGAAATGGAAGAAGGCCAACCACAGTCTCCCCAAAGGACACCTTACACATGAGTTCATGCCGGCAGCTTCGTCTCAACACCAAGCCAAGGATCTTTAAGACCAATTAGTTTTTCTTTTTCTTTTCTCTTTTGCTTCAATTTCCTTCTCTTTGACAATCTTATGATCAATTTAGTTTAACTTATTTTAGTTTCTTAGTGACAGGTTCGCCAGGCTGCTAGGGAATCACACCGACCACCATGATAACTGCACCACTTCCGCCACCGCCATCACCTCCACAGCCGTAGAGGTCACACCCACCTTGCGAACCATCCTTCAATAAGGACTCTTCGGTCCATTCTTTTATCTTCATTTTCCTTCTTAGTCTCCCTCCCTTTTTCTTTCTTGTTTTTAATTATATATGTAGGATATTTTAAATGTGTCTTAATAGTCCCTGGCTAATCCTCTACGAGCTCCCAATGTCTTCATCTAGCACAGGTTCGTCACCCAGACCGACCTCTTCCGGGAACTCATCCATAATTCAGGGAGTACATCTTCCCCTTCTCTTTTGATTTATCCCATAAATGTTATATTTATCTTTATACATTGAGGGCAATGTACATCTTAAGTGTGGGGGGTGAATAATTATCTAATAAAAGGGCCTAACTTTTTGTATTATTCTTAAATTCGGCCAAACTTATTTCATTATTCTCAAATCCCTAAATTTAGTCTTGTTTTTAAGTAAAATTTTCATATTACTAATTAGGATGAAATTTCTGATGATTTATAAATCTTATTGACATGTTTTAGATTAAGTCATGGATAATTAGGCATTGATGATTAAATTTTAAGATACTAAAGAATCAAGCATGATAAGTCTATTTTTCTAAATAAAATTTTTATGCTAGGTTGTTAATCGAAATTTGAATATTGCTTTGAAGTTTGAAATTTATGAGATAGATGTCAAAACACCCATAATTTTTGTGAGATTTTGAACCTTACAGAGCACATATTTTTTTTCTTCGTGCTTACTTTTTGATTATATGTGTGTCAACTTTGAACTGTTATTCTAGAATTTGCCTCGTTTATACATGTTGAGACCACATTTATGATGTGATATACAGAGATGATAAAGGCACCTAGGACTTAACCCACTCACTCCACTAAAAAGCCTACCTTCATAAATTAACCCCTAGTAAACCCCGTTGATCCTAACACCCCTTTTTATTGATTCACCCATTAATAACCCAAAAACCCCTTTGTATTTGTTATCACCATTCCTTTCTAACTACCCTTTGATCGAGATATGATTTGATTAGCTACCAAATTATATTATGCTATAAGCTGAATTCATCATTTATTACTTAGTTTGTTCTTAAAAAAAATTCGAAGTATATCCAATATTAGTGGTGAGCTTATACAGTTAAAGTTTATATTCCGAAAGAAAAGCTCGTATTATTAGGATTATTATTATTATCAGTTGATGTAAATATTATTTCAGTATTCATTAAGTAGATACTTGTCAATTCAATCTCGATTTTAACCTTCTAATTTCAGCCTTTATCCACACCTTAACCCTAGCCTCGTTACAACCCTAACAAAGACCTTTTGATCTGTTTATCGTCTCATTTTATAGTGGTGGAGATTTGATTTTTAGGCAAGCCTATGGGATTAACTTTTCAAGTTTGACGTATGAGTGCCTCTTTTCCTAACCCTTAAACACTTTGAGTGATTTGAGTGAATCTATAGTGAGGATGTCAACTCTTGTCAATTTCGAATCAAGGGTAATATTTCAGATAAAGGGAAACACCTACGTTTTCAATCACAAACGAATGACTTATCATTGTTTGAATCTTTAGGACTCGTTGAATTGAATTATCCATGTATAAATTATCTATGAATTATGATAAGACATTGTTAATAGGAATTGTGGATTATGGAAAGTTCATTTTAATTGTAAGTTGAGAATTTTGCTTGAGGACAAGCAAAAGCTTAAGTGTGGGGGTATTTGATAAACCGTAATTGTAACATATTTTAATCCCACATTTAGCTTACTTTTGGATGATTTATCCTTCAATTTATGTAAAAAAATGCTCTTAATCCTTTCTTTTTATGTCCTATACCTAGGAAAGCACCCGAGGATGAAAATGACATAAAACGGGCCCAAAACAGAGTAAATGGGCCATATCAAGAAATCGACACGGCCTGGCCCAAAGTCCACACAGCTGTGCCTTGTCAAGTCTCCAGAACACGGCCTCAACCCCGATTTACACGGCCGTGTATCAATTTAGAAATCTGAACACGGCCTGAAGACGATGCCACACGGGCGTGTGACATGGCCGTGTCCCTGTCATGGCAATGAACAATTTCATTCAGATTTGGATACTTTGGGGAAAAGAAACACATTCCAAGAGCCTATATATATCCCTTAAGTACCACCATTGAAAGGGACCGAAGCTAGGCCAAAGAGCCAAGCCGGAAAGGTCAGAGTTGAGGGAATCACTCGAAGATAGCCGGTTGATCCATCCCAAGAAGCCGGAGTTATACTCAAGACGACGGATTTCTCCTTCAATTCCTTCAGGGAGTTTTAGGGATTTTTTATGTTTTGTTTTATCTTTTCTCTTGAGATGTTTTATTTATTTGTCATGAACTAAACCCCTCAGATACCTGAAGGGGATGAAACCTAGATGAATTTTGTTATTTGATTTCTGAATTATATGATAATTACTTAGTTTGTTCTTAATTATGTTGCTTAATCCAAATCTGATGTGCTTAGGTGGAGGAGGAATAGACCTTGCCTAAGAGTAGATCTAACATAATTAAGCAGAGTTGATCGAACGCCTAGAGATAGGGTTACGAGATTTTGCCGGATTAGGGTGAAACCTAATATGGGAAACCATTGATCGATTTACTGCTATTCTAGGGGGTTATTATAAAAGAACGAGAGTTCCACTAATTAACTTAAGGTTAGACGTTATTCACCTCGAGAGAGGGTTTAATATAGGTTAGGGAGTCCTACGGATCAAGCTAAGTAAAAGAAATCATATGGTTCAGTGTTAAATGACAAGTGAAGTCTAGGTGGATTCTTCCTAAGGGTATCGTTGTAATCAACTGAGTTTTTCGTCAAGATATTTCCCAATTTGTTCTTTTTGTCTTGTGTCTTTAGCATAGTAGTCGTTAATTTAGATTAAAGCAACTTCACTATATCTTTAAGGCTAAATAATAAAAAGAAAGTTAGTATTAGTACTTTCAGTTCCTTTAGGTTCGACAATTCGGTCTTGCCTAAGCTATACTACTGTTCGATAGGTACACTTGCCTTTAATTGTTGTCAGAGTTAGTTTCCAGGTTCGATCACATTCATTATAAATTTTTAAAAATCTGATTTCAGCGATCAGTGGCCTCGAGAGAGGTATTGATATAACTTAGGGAATCCTACGGATCAAGTCAAGTGAATAAATTGTCCGGTTCAGAGTTAAATTACAAGTGAAGTCTAGGTGGATTCTTTCTCGGGTATTGTCTTAATCAATTGGTTTTTCCCACAAGTATTTTCCCAAATTCATTCTTTTTATCTTAGCATCTTTAGCTTAATAATTAGTTAATTTTAGATTAAATAAACAATTCACTTTTATTTTAGGCTAAATAATAAATAGAAAGTTAGTATTAGTACTTTTGGTTCCTTTGGGTTCGACAATCCAGTCTTGCCACTAAACTATACTACTATTCGATAGGTGTGCTTGCCTCAATCATTGTCATAGTTAGGTTCTAGGCTCGATCATTCTTTATATAAATTTTTAAGACTCTAACACACGATCAGAAGACACTAATCCTGTCCCAAATTTCTCAAGAAACTCCAAGCCTCTATTCAAAACCGTGCATCTGGAGACCTATATAATCCTGTGAAGCGCCAACGATTAATGCTAGTAGATTCCTGAACTACAACATATATGTAAGCGAAAAAATTTCGTAATTCAAGTTGCACATCCGAACTCCAACTTAGGCTTAGTCCCCCTCTCATTCCATCTGCCCCAACCTCAATACCATGCAAAAAACCACTCCTCCCTCGAACACCTTCCATACGAACCAATCTAATTTTGTCTCCATCAAGAATACAATATGGGGATTATACAATTTCAGGATATGTTGAAGTCGTTGTACAGCCCGTGAACTCCCTAATCCACGGACATTCCAACAGAACAGTTTCATGGATGTCTGTCCACCTGCCCCTTGATGGTTATCGATATAGAATTGTGATAAGTGGAAACACACTCATTCATAACTCCAGTAGAATTCGAACACTTAGAAACCAATCCAAGGCCACCAATTACTCTCTGTCATTTCTTACCCTCAACGCTAGGCAAAGGCGTGGATTCTATATTATGAGTCATTGATGAAAGTGTCACATCCCATAATTTATTAATTTATTTGCAAGAATGAAAACAATGAAGTGTTGTGACCTAGCTGTAGGAAACTCCTTAGCTATCCTAGAGTTCCCTAGTTCGAATCCCTTTGTTCTCATTTTTTAATTAAAATTTTGCACATATTTAACATGTGCATTTAAGCCTTGTTGTCCACCCATATAGTTGCCCCAAATTGTGTGATTTCATTCCTCTTTTAACTAGTCAAACTTGCCATAAGTTGTGAGACATATCCCCCTTTTCACTCATTGTCTCACTTCCTTACCAAAACCTCATTTCTTGCCAAAATGTTGTGATACAACAAATCTAGTCATGGTTGACCAAGCTACATACACCCTTGTCGCCCCCTATCCTCATTTTCACCATATTCTTTCAATTTTTTATTTTTTTTCATCTTCTTTCTTTCTTAATTTGAAAAAGAGCCCACCACCATATTCCTTTAATTTTTGTTCTTCAACCACCACAACTAACCCTTCCACCACTATCAAGTGACCTCCTAGCCACCTTAAACGCCACCCTCTCACTTCTCTTCCCTTCCACTACTGTGCGCCACTGTGACTACTGCCACGAACCACCGCGGATCTTCTCCTCCTCCACCTATTTCTTTTCTCTTCTCTCATTTTTCTTCCAAACTCTGGTGATCGAACCCTCCTCCTTTTTATATTTTTCTCACCACAGTCAGATCATCGCTCCACCGTTGTCAAAGCACCATTGTGTCAGACCTTCGTCGCTGTTGGTGATAAATTTTTTTCCTTTTTGCTTCCTCTTTCTTTTGCCGATTCCTTAGTGAATAAAACTCACATTTTCTACCACTTTATCGATTATTTTTATATCACTCAAAATCGTCGATCTCATCCCATTCTCGATCCTTCGATCATCTCATATTAAATCAAGTGTAAGTGAGGTTGTTCGATTTGTAAATCCTTCATTTAGAAATACCATGTTTGGTCGAATGGTATAGTGTTTTATTGTTATCAAAATATTTTATTATTCGTTTATCATAATACTAATGCGATTTCGTAACAACTTGAAGGACCAAACGACGCCAACCCAAGAAATCCTTAGTAAGTTAACCAGTGCATCAAATCCAAGTGTTGATTTAAGGATTAATTACCGAGTTTAGATCCAAGCGAAACCTCTTCTAATAGCATTGTGGCAATCGGATCTATGATTTAAGGTGTGGGATCTAATTTTTTTATTTTGAGTATAATCTACCATTATTTTATTATTAAATAAAAAGCTATTAAATAATTATTTGTGAGTACATTAAGTACTCAAAGCGGAGCTGAAAAACTCATCAAAAGGGAAATTCCAAGTAAGTGTTCTTAAAATTATTAGTTCATGAAATCTATGACTCGCAATGTGTTGATGTATGTGATGATGACATGTGTGCAAATCACATTTCTATGTTATGTGATACATGGCTTAATTGATATGTGATGATTTAAATATGTGTTATATATACATGTGTGTGATGAGATCCATGATTTAATATGAAAATATATTAAAACATTCTAAAGTGAATAAAATGTGATATGTGATATATGATATGTGAGCATGCTTACATGCAATTGTGTAAAATTGAGACATATGCATTAAGTGAGACTGTGAGCATGACTACATGCGAAAAGTGATTAAATGTGTTAAATTTGAAAATGGCCATATCACATGCTTGGGGTAGGTCTTGTGAAAGGGGGAAGTTATATGGCAGTTTATCTGCGCTTATGTGGTCGTTATCGGCAATTATGTGGTGGCTTGTCCATAATGTGTTATGTGGTTGTTTATCGACATTTATGTGGTGACTTATCCACAAATGGTGTTATTGGGTGGATGGGTTCTGGAGAGCTCGATATTGGTGTGTAGAAGAGGTGGGTATGAAAATTCTTCAAAATGTGCATTGTTACATAAGCATGTCTCGACATTTATGTATATGTGTAATATCAATGATATGAGATTTCTGTAAAAATGGTATATATTTTGATTTGGATATGTTTACTCGATATGTTGAAAAGCATGTTATATTATATATATACTTTATTTTTGATCTCACACTGAGCTTTTTAAAGCTCAACCATATTACTCGCGTGTCTCATGTAATCCTTGTAGTTAGGACTCGGATGCTGATTCTAGGTGATGCTCTCGAAAATAAATTTTTAATAAAATATTAAACTTAATACCTTTTTATAGATTTATATTGACTTTGAATTGGGATTGTTTTTATAACTTTTTGGAACTTTATTTAATTGTGGATTGTGGCATGGAGATTTGTTTTTAACGTTTTCTAACTACTGCATGGATTGTTTATGTTTGAATTACCGTTTCAAATGATCATTAACCGATTTTAAGAAATATTATCCGCTGCAAATATGTTCTCAAAACTAAGTTAAAATACAAGTGTTTTTTTATAAAAATGATTAAATAGTTTTTTTTAAAGAACATAAAATTTTCTAAATGACATGTTTTCGAGCACAATGGATTTTTTTATGACAAACGTTTTAGCCATTCTTCATGGTTCATTGGACTTTTTGCATGAATTTTGATACGGATAAACGTTTTGCTGGTTTCTTAATTAAATCTATTTTCTGTAAATTCAATTGATCGGGCATGAATTTTTGATGATCAAACCAATGTTTTACAAATAATAAGTTTTCTTTCGACGTAATATTTTTCAACATCGTATAGACAGGGAATACTAAAACGCGTTTTCAAAAACTATATCTATTTATTTCAACTCAAAGTTTTCGCCATTTTTATGGCCCATGTAATCGCTTGGATTGGGTCGTAACATCTAGGCCCAGCTTGAGGTGTTACAAAAAGTCCCACCATGCCCAAAGCGCTACCCTGACCTACGAAAGCATTCCCTTCAGAATTAAACCCCAACACGGGATGAATAGGACCTGAAGTAGGTTCGAAAGGGTGTGTCTGAAGTCTATCACTAGAGACTCTCTCTGAAGAAACACCCTCTGTTAATCCTTCAACAGCCTCCTTTCGCAGCCAAACACTGCCAACTACAGTGGCCTTCTAACCCACTGCCCGTAGAGATGCATCCCACCCCATATCAGAATCAGTAACATCCCTAGTCAATTGTATAGGACAGAAACTATCACCATGGCCCAAACATCCATACAAGTGGCAAAATAGTGTCAATTTCTCATAACAAAAGCGCACATACATAGAATTGCCAGGGGAAAGTAGAATTTTCTTCCTTCGCTTTAATGGAGCCTGTATATCAAGCTGAACCCACATGCGTAAATAAGAAAGAGTTCCACTACTTATCTGTTTAGCATCATACTATTCAAAAGCACCAACAAAATTACCTAATTGCTGAGCAACAATTTTTGAGAAACAACCTGACGGCAAACCATGAACTTGTACCCAAAAATAGGAGTAGATCAACGACACAAGTATCGGGTCTTTATTCGGTTGCAAACAATGAAACACTACTAGGTGATTATTGAAAGTCCACGGGGCACTAGTCACCACTCGGTCAATGGCAACTCGATGGAAGAATCAGAAGAGAAGCCATTAATCCCCTAAATAAGAAATTTGAATACCTCCAAATGATGCCAAAGAATAGCCAACGTTGTGCGTGTAATAAGGAAATGCACCACACTGACAGTAACGAAACAACCCACCAAACATAAATCATAAAGAGGTTTCGGTGTTGTCAAAGCCCTCACAATTTGAATTTCGTCATCCTCTATTTCTGAGATTTTGAGAGCAGCCAAATCTTGTTCCATAACTATGCGAAACTTCAAAACCCCCCACCCACTCGACCCATAAACAAACAAACAACAAAAGCAAGGAAAATCGAGAAGAAAGAAGGAGTGGTAAATCCTCAAAGAAGACAACCAAGAAGGAAGTAACCACCGTGCCAAGAAGCAGACAAACCCCAACCTTTCCCCCCTTTTTTTCACTGTGTAATTGAAGTTATAATAGCCCGATTTTGGGGCTAGTCATAACATTGGTTTCGGGACCACAAATCTGACACAGCAAAGTTCATTTTTATTATATTTTTTATGGTCTGCAGTTTCACGAAATGATTTCATGAAAATTTCGTTCGAAAATTTTGACGTTTGAGCACTCAATTTAGCGAAAAGGACTAAATTGTAAAAAGTGCAAAAGTTGAGTTCTACATGTTAAAAGTGTCCAATTTCTATGAGATTTTAAATTGAAGGTCCTTAGATGGTAATTAAACCATTTACTTTAATTTTGACAAAAATAGACACGAGGTAAGAGAATTTTAGTGTTTTGAGAAAAGGGCATTTTGGTCATTTAGTTAATAAAAGAATAAAAAGGGAAAATAAAGCCAAAATTTTGTCCATCTTCTTCAACCTTGGTCGAATTTTACAAGACACCATAGCTAGGGTTTTCTTCAACTTCCAAGCTTGATAGTAAGTGCATCCTAGCCCCGTTTTTAATGCTCTTTATATTTTTGAAGTCCTCGTAACCCGATTTACCAATTTCTACCATTATTTTGAAGTAGGGTTCATATTTAAAAATTTACCCATGTGTGACATGCATGTTATTTGATGTTTGATGGAAGATATTGATTGTTTAAGGTGTGATAAACAACTTTTACTAAGTGATTTTTAGTGAAAATGTATAAAAAGGACTTATTTGTAAAAAGTTGTAAAATGGGTAGTAAAAACCTATTTGATGAAAAATGTTGGCTGTTAAGAGCATGATTTAGGTTCAGCTAGGCTTGGGATTCAAGGAAAATAGATACATTTCATTTTATGAGCCTAAAGACAAAAATGTAAATATGTCAAAGTTTAGGGGCAAAAGTGTAATTTTTCCATAATAGGATTTTGGACTGAATTGAGTAATGTGAATAATAAATAAGTTAAATTTGCTATTATAGATCAAGAAAGATGAGGTTCAGACCTCGGTCGGGGGAAAAACAAGATTATTAACGATTAGGTCTATTTCTGCTATTTTTGTACCGAGGTAAGTTCGTATGTAAATAATGCATTATTATTTATGGTTTAATTGTGTTATCATTGCATGAATTGTGATTTACTCTTTGAATCAAATCGACAAAGTTCGACAAACGAGAAATTCCGGTTGAACCTTAGGAATTATTAGGATACAAATGTCATGACATTAGGGTTAGTTGAGATTGCGTGTAAGACCATATCTAGGATATGGCATCGATAAGACCATAGCTGGGCTATTGGCATCGATATGAGATCCCATGTAAGACCATATCTCGGATATGACATTGGTATAGTACTATGTGTGTGAGACTTCCCGAGAATCCTTTAGTATTCCAAGTGGTTCAACAGGAAACTTAACGGAAAAGTTGAAGTTGTGAAAGACTATGGTATGATGTGAAAGATTATGGTAAGTTGCAAGTTGGTACATGTACGGACATAAAACTCATGCTTAATAAGATTGATATGTGATGAAACCTCGGATTGGTTCGATTGAGTAAGTTATGATGTTAAGATTTTAATAACATTTATGCTAAGTTTGATTATGAATTCACAATGACATTTATGTTAATTTACTTTATGTTAAATATATGTTAAAATGTGTATGATGCTTATTATTTACATAGGAACTTACTAAGCTTTAAAGCTTACTCCCTTTCTCTTTCTTTTGTCTTATAGTGTCACCAAGCCAGCTCGAAGATCGAAGACAGTCGGAGATTCATTCACATTATCAAATTATCATTTTGGGTACTTATGCTTTCAATATTTTGAGTTATGGTATGTATAGGGACTTGGTCTTTTGTTATGTGTCATAATTGATTTGGCCAGAAGTGATGGCTTCAATAGTTGATAATTCATTTTGTAAATGGCCATTTGATATTGGTTAATATTGGTTAAGTATTATACATATGATGATGTTTTCATGAATGTGGGAAATTGCATGGTTTGAAATACTAAGTATGTGATGTTTGTATGTGATAAATTATAGCATGTAAATGATATGTGGATACCTTGTGTATGGCTGAATGGGTTGAAAGTATATGCTTGGATTGGTGCTATGTTTTGTTGTGTAGGTTGGTTCATTGAATGGTGGAAAAAAGGCTTGGTAAATAGCATTATATTTTTCCATACGGGTAGACACACGAGCTTGTATCGAGGCCGTGTGCGACACATGGTCTGCCCCACGGGCATGTGTTTCGGCCGTGTGTCCCTTGCGCCTTAATTGTTGAAAAACAGAATGCTCAGTAATGAGCACACGGGTAGAGACAAGGGCGTGTGTCTCAGCCGTGTGGACGGCACAGCCTTGAACACGGGCGTGTGCCTTGGCCGTGTGAAGTCTACACCTATTTTATGAAAAATTATGAAAATTTAATCGATCACACGGCTTAAGCACACGGGCATGTGACTTGACCGTGTGACCTTAATTTGATGATGACGTTATAAACAGAATGCTCCCTAATTTGAACACGGCTTGAAACACGGGCGTGTGACCCATTTTTCATGAAAATTTTTCTAAGTTTTCCAAAAGTTTCCTAAGTTCTCGGTTTAGTTTCGAACCACTTCCAATGCATGTTTTGGGCCTCGTAGGCTTGTTTTAGGGATGCTATGAATTTTTTGAAATGTTTTAAATTTGAGTGGAAATTCATGTCTCAGTTTTGAATATTTACTTGTGAATAAGTCCGGTAATGCCTCGTACCCTATTCAAGCTTCGGATACTGGTAAGGGGTGTTATATTTAGAGGTATCAGAGCTACAATTTAGTCGATTCTCGGACTAATGTAGCGTGTGTTAGAGTCTAGCTATACATGCCATAAATGAACTGAGATAGTGTTATGACTCCTGACAACTTTAAATTGTGTTTTCATATAGTAATGGATCCCAATCGAATTGAGGTTGATGAAGTCGAAAGTAATGCGCCGGCTCTCGTTCAAGGGGCAGCACTGTCTGATAGTAGACCTTCTACGGTTAGTCAAGGAGAAGGAGGCAGGGAAGCCCTTCTCCGTATGATGAATGAGTGGTATATAGAATTTGTTCGAGCAAATCCAAATACCCAACCTCCTCCACCCCCACCCATTCCTCGACTGGTTCCCATAGCCCTACAAGGTATGGATTTTGTAAGAATGAATAAGCCCTCGGTTGATTATATCCGAAAGCATGGGGCTGAATATTTAAGAGCAAATGTGGATGATGATCCCGAGAGAACCGAGTTTTGGCTCGAAAACTCTATCAGGGTATTTGATGAGTTGTCCTACACACTGGATGAGTGTTTAAAGTGTGCTATCTCACTTCCGAGAGATTTTGCATACCACTGGTGGAATACACTGGTATTGGTGGTACCGAGAGAAAGGGTTACATGGGAATTCTTTTAAGAGGAGTTTCGAAAGAAATATAATAGTCAACAGTTTATCGATCAGAAACGTAAAGAATTTCTTAAGCTGAAACAAGGTCGTATGATAGTGACCAAATATGAGCGAGAATTTGTCAAACTGAACAAATACGCTCGAGAGGGTATTTCTACGGAGGCTATTATGTGTAAAAGATTTGAGGATGGATTGAATGAAGATATTTGTGTGTTAGTCAAGATTTTAGAGCTAAAAGAGTTTGTGGTATTGGTTAAACGGGCGTGTAAGGCTGAAGAATTGAACAAAGAGAAGAGGAAATTGATCTTGAAGCTAGAGACTTAAGGAAAAGACCGATGAGTAAGTCATTTCCATCCTCGTCTAAGAAATTGAAAGAGATGTATTCCCGTTCGAATGTTTTAGCGGGTATTCACACAGAGATCGTGAGAAACAACATTCGAGTTTTAAATCTCAAGCTACTTCGATGGCAAGTGTGGGTAATGTAAAGTCTAACAGACCCGAATGTCAACAATGTGGAAGAAGACATGAGTGTAGGATGAATGACCGGGCTTGTTTCAAGTGTGGCTCTCAAGAGCACTTTATCCGAGATTGTCCTGAAATGGTTAAGAAGGAAAAATTTCAGAGTGGGAGGCCGAGTAATACTACTAATAGAGGTTGGCCACCGAGAAATACCGAAAATGGAGCTAGTAGTGTAACACCCCTAACCCGTAACCGTCGTCGGTTTAGAGATTAAGAGCATTACCGAACATTCCAAACATTTACAATCCAATTATAATACAAAGTATATCATCGTCCAAAAATATCAAGATATATGCAAATAGTCCCTTAATGAGGTCTACGAGACCTTAAACACGTGTTAGAAAGGGGTCGGGACTAATTGGAACACATAAAATTTTTTTCAGAAAAATCAAACATTTCCAAAGCTGCAGAGGTCACACGCCTGTGTGGGTAGGCCGTGTGCCTCACACAGCCTCGGACACGCCTGTGTGTCCAAGCCGTGGAAAAACAGGGCATACATACTGACTTGTCTACACGGCCTGAGACACGCTCGTGTGCCTTACCCGTGGTCGACACTGACTTGCACCACACGGCCAGTCATACGCCGTGTGTCTAGCCCGTGTGTGAGCCTGACTTATTTTTGAAACACAATCACGAAGGACACGGTCGAGCCACACGCCTGTGTGCTCAACCGTGTGGGCAATTATAGGCCATTTGCAAGACCAAACTTGCTACCCACACTTAGGATCACCTACAAGCATCAAACCATATGCATCTATACCTAAAATGGCAATAAAAACATACCAATATATGCACCAATTAATCATCATCTACACCATCTATTTCCATACTCAATTTCAACTCAACTATGTCTATCTAAAATACTAATTTCACATCCCAAATTAGACAAGTCAAGCATCATGTAATTCATACCACAAGGTCACATTTAAACCACATTTCTCATCAACCAATTTAAGCATTAGAGATACACATCCATTTTCACTAACTCATACCATATTTATCATTTATATAACCCACACATATATATATACCAACATCATTCAACTTTCAAGCCATATCACATGGCAAAGCTCATACACTTCAAAACATACCATATCTACTAGCCTATACATGCCATATTCAAATATATACATCTTTCCAAATATACCAAAATAGATAGCTGATAGTGTGATTGAGTCGCTGACGATCCTCGGATTTGAGCTAGCTTTAAAGACACTGTAAAACAGAGAAACACTTCACACAGTAAGCTTAAAAGTTTAGTAAGTTCGTTATATAATACATATAACTCAATAATACAATATCAATATACAAAATATACCATCACTTAGATATATTCACTATGATACACATTATCATCCCTAGCTATATGCTTACACACTAACCAGTTGTCCATAAACAATATCCTCAAACACATAGGTTCTGAACATACCTTTGCCAACACCTAGTTAACAATCATTCTTGCTACTCAATGCTCGATATTACATTTCAATAAATCTTCATCATTCGTTTGATTTATTCGCACGCTTAGTGACAAATTCTTAGCTGAAGCTTAAATATCATCGCACACTTAGTGCCTTTATATTAAACCGAATTTAACTCGGTATCGCACACACAGTGCCAATCAATATAGACGAGGCTTCCTTTACTTCGCACACACAGTGCTATTCACCTTTGGCTCCATTCTAGTTACGCACACTTAGTGCCACATCTATCAATTCCACATATAGCATTTCTAATTCGATAACCATATGAATTTAAATGATTCGTATTATACATGAACTTACCTCAGACGTCGAAGTTACGAAACAAGTCAATCAATCGAGCACTTTATTCTTGCCTCGATCTAAATCCGAATTTCTATTTTCTTGATTTATACATATTCAAATTTAGCTCATTCAATCACCAAATCATTCAATTTAGTCCAAGCATACATATTAGGGCATTTTACAAAATAGCCCTCACATTTTCACATTTTGACACTTTAGTCCCTATTTCATAAAATCATCAGATTCACATAATTTCTTTTCACACATGCCTAGCCGAATTTTCCTTGTGTTCATACAAGCCCACATATTTCTTTTATTTCACATTTTAGTCCTTCAATTTCTTATTTTCACAATTTAGCCCAAATTACTCAATTTCACCAAAAATTCAAATACAAATTATGTTAACCCAACATTAAACTTTCATATTCCACCAACTATCAACACAAAGCTCACATATTCATCAATGACATATCTCAAAATCATCATAAAATTCTAAAATTAAAGCATGGGTTTGATAGTACGCTAAGCAACGATCACAAAAACGTAAAAATTATCAAAAACCGATAAAAAAACACATACCCGATTGAGCTATGAATGTGCCAAATTCAAGAAAGATTCAAACCCTTATTTCTATTTTAATATTCAGTGGACGGAAGATGAATATGGCTTTCATTTCTTTTGTTTTTAATCTATTACACATTAATAGGCTTTTTACCATTTTACCCCTTTTTATTAATTCATTAAAATTCCACTAACTATGTACATATATGTCCATCTCCACTATCTATTGTCTAATTACAACATAAGGACCTTTCATTTAAAAAGCCATGCAAATAAGCACTTTAACAATCAGCACAAAGCTTTTGCATTTTATGCGATTAAGTCCTTTTTGCTAATTAAGCACACAATCGATAAAATTTTCACGCAGAACTTTCACACATACTCAATCACATATTGTAAACACCAAAAATAATATTAAAATATTTTTTCAACCTTAGATTTGTGGTTTTGAAACCACTATTTCGACTAGGGTCCAAACTGGGCTGTTACAAGTAGCAAAGGTGTGATGAAGGATACAGCTGTGAGATTCGAAACTCGAGCACCTGCTAGAGCTTATGGCATCCGTGCTAGTGAAGAAGCAACATCTCCCGATGTTATCACTGGTACTTTTTCTCTCTATAATACTAACGTAGTTGCATTGATTGATCTTGGATCGACGCATTCTTATGTATGTGTGAAATTGGTAGCTAGTAAGAGCTTGCCTGTTGAGTTTACTGAGTTTATGATTAGAGTGTCAAACCCTTTAGGCAAACATGTTTTAGTTGATAGAGTTTGCAAGAATTGTCCCTTGATGATTCGAGGTCACCATTTTCCGGCTGATTTAATGCTGTTGCCATTTGATGAATTCGATGTTATTTTGGGTATGGATTGGTTAACATTGCATGATGTCGTAGTGAACTGTAAAAGAAAGATTATTGAACTAAAATGTGAAAATGGTGAAATTCTTCAAATTGATTCAGATGAGTCGGGTGAGTTACCTGTTATGATTTCTTCGATGACTGCACAAAGATATGTAAGAAAAGGCTGTGAAGCTTACCTTACTTATGTGTTGAATACAAAAGAATCTGAATTGAAAGTTGAATCAGTGCTGATAGTTTGTGAATATCCGGAGGCGTTCCCGAAAGATTTACCTGGGTTACCTCCAGTTAGAGAAATTGAGTTTGGTATTGACTTAGTACCAGGGACCTCGCTAATATCTATTGGTCCTTATAGAATGACTCCGACCGAATTAAAAGAGTTAAAGACTCAGTTACAAAAGTTGACAGATAAGGGTTTTGTGAGATCAAGTTATTCTCTCTGAGGTGCTCCAGTGTTGTTCGTAAAGAACAAAGACAGGACTATGAGACTTTGTATAGATTGCCAACAACTCAATAAGGTAACCATTAAGAACAAGTATCCTTTGTCGAGGATTGATGATTTATTTGACCAACTGAAAGGAGCGGCAATGTTCTCGAAGATAGATTTGAGATCTGGTTAATATCAATTGAGAGTAAAAGAGTCGGATGTGCCAAAAACCGCTTTTAGAACAAGGTACAGACACTATGAATTTCTTGTCATGCCTTTTGGACTAACGATTGCTCCTGCAGTTTTTATGAACCTAATGAATCGAATCTTTAGACTTTATTTAGACAAGTTTGTAGTTGTCTTTATTGATGACTTACTGATTTATTCTCGTAATGAGTCCGAACATGCCGAACACTTGAGAATTGTTTTGCAGACTTTAAGAGATAAGAAGTTGTATGCTAAGTTCAATAAAAGTGAGTTTTGGCTCTGAGAAGTCAGACTTTTAGGACATATTGTCTCAGGTGATGGTATTCGGGTTGATCCAAGTAAGATTTCGGCAATTGTTGATTGGAAATCGCCAAGGAATGTATCTGAAGTTAGAAGCATTTTGGGCTTAGCTGGTTACTGCCGCCTGTTTGTCAAAGGGTTTTCAATGATTGCTACCCCTATGACCAAGTTGTTGCAAAAAGATGTCTAATTTGTATAGCCCGAAAAATGTCAGCAAAGTTTTGAGAAGTTGAAAAGCTTTATTGACTGAGGCGTCGGTTTTAGTGCAACCTAAATCGGGAAAGGAGTTTGTGATTTATAGCGATGTGTCACTGAATGGATTGGGTTGTGTGTTGATGCAAGAGGCCAAAGTGGTAGCCTATGCCTTGAGACAATTAAAGCCACATGAGAAGAATTACCCGACGCGTGATTTGGAATTAGCCGCTATTGTGTTTGCTCTAAAAATTTGGAGACATCATTTGTACGGTGAGAAATGCCTTGTTTTTACTGATCACAAGAGTTTGATGTATTTGATGACCCAAAAAGATTTAAATTTGCGGCAATGAAGATGGCCTGGGTTACTGAAATACTATGAGTTGGTGATTTTTTATCACCCGAATAAGGCGAATGTAGTTGCAGATGCCCTGAGTAGGAAATCTTTGTTTGCCTTGAGAGCAATGAACACGATGTTAACATTGTCCGATAATAATTCAATTATAGCAGTGTTGAGAGCTAGACCGTTATTTCTTCAGCAAATTTGTGAAGTTCAAAAATGTGACCATGATTTGTAAGCCAAGAGAGCTCATTGTGAATCGGTTAGTGATTCAGATTTTCATGTTAGATCCGATGATTGTTTGATGTTCGGAGGTAGAGTTTGTATACTGAAAAATGATGAACTTATTCAAAAAATTCTTCATGAGGAGCATAATGGTTGTTTATCTGTGCATCCAGGTAGTACAAAAATGTATAACGATTTGAAGAAATTGTATTGGTGGTCTGGTATGAAAAGAGATATCTCTGAGTTTGTTTTGAAATGTTTGATTTGTCAAAAACTAAAAGTCGAACACCAAGTACCTTCTGGTTTACTTCAGCCAGTGATGGTACCCGAATGGAAATGGGACATAATTACGATGGATTTCATAACTGGATTACCTCTGACTCCGAAAAAGAAAGATGCCGTTTGGGGCTTTGTTGATAGATTGACGAAATTAGCTCATTTTATTCCGGTACGTATCGATATATTCGCTTGATAAGCTAGTTGAGTTGTACATTTCTGAGATTGTAAGATTGCACGGGGTGCCTACTTCGATTATTTCGGATAGAGATTCGAGGTTCACTTCGTGATTTTGGAAAAAGTTGCAAGAAGCTTTGGGTACAAAGTTGAACTTTAGTACCACTTTTCATCCGCAAACCGACGGTCAATTGAAAAGGGTAATTCAAATACTTGAAGATATGCTTCGATGCTGTGTTCTAGAATTTGAGGGTAGTTGGGAAAAATATCTACCATTGGTCGAATTTGCTTATAACAACAGCCATCAGTCGAGTATAAAAATGACACCTTATGAGGAATTGTATGGCTACAAGTGCCGAACACCTTTGTATTAGACCGAGCTTAATGAGAAACATATTCACGGGGTTGACTTGGTTAAGGAAATCGAAGAAAAAGTAAAAGTAATCCGAGATTGCTTGAAAGCTGCTTCAGATCGACAAAAGTCGTATGCAAACTAGAATAGAAAAGAGATCGAATTTCAGGTCGGTGACAAAGTCTTTCTGAAAGTATCTCCGTGGAAGAAGGTTCTAAGATTTGGCCGTAAGGGCAAGTTGAGTCCACGTTTCATTGGGCCGTATGAAGTTATTGAAAGAATAGGGCCAGTGGCATATCGGTTAGCTTTACCGACAGAGTTGGAAAGAATCCATAATGTGTTTCATGTGTCTATGTTGTGACGTTATCGATCAGACCCTTCACATGTGATTTCTCCAGTAGAGGTTGAGATTCGACCTGATATGACTTATGGAGAAGAACCGATCAAGATTTTGGCTCGGGAAGTTAAACAGTTAAGAAATAAAAGTATAACCCTAATGAAAGTTTTATGGCAACGACACGAAGTCGAAGAGGCTACGTGGAAACCTAAGGAAGCTATGCAAAAACAATACCCAAACCTATTCTCTGGTAAGATTTTCGGGGACGAAAATCCCTAAGGGGGGAGAGTTGTAACAGCCCGATTTTAGGGCTAGTCGTAACATTGGTTTCGGGACCACAAATCTAACACAGAAAATTTCATTTTTATTATATTATTTATGGTCTTCAATTTCACGGAATGATTTCGTGAAAATTTCGTTCGAAAATTTTGACGTTTGAGCACTCAATTTAGCGAAAAGGACTAAATTGTAAAAAGTGAAAAAGTTGAGTTCTACATGTTAGAAGTGTCCAATTGCTATGAGATTTTAAATTGAAGGTCCTTAGATGGTAATTAAACCATTTACTTTAAGTTGGACAAAAATAGACATGAGGTAAGAGAATTTTAGTGTTTTGAGAAAAGGGCATTTTGTCATTTGGTTAATAAAAGAATAAAAAGGGAATAAAGCCAAATTGTGTCCATCTTCTTCATCCTTGGTCGAATTTTACAAGACACCATAGCTAGGGTTTTCTTCAACTTCCAAGCTTGATAGTAAGTGCATCCTAGCCCCGTTTTTAATACTTTTCACATTTTTTAAGTCCTCGTAACCCTGTTTACCTATTTCTACCATTATTTTGAAGTAGGGTTCACATTTAAAAATTTACCCATGTGTGACATGCATGTATTTTGATGTTTTATGGAATATATTGATTATTTAAGGTGTGATAAACAACTTTTACTAAGTGATTTTTAGTGAAAATGTATAAAAATGACTTATTTGTAAAAAGCTGTAAAATGGGTAGTAAAAATCTGATTTGATGAAAAATGTGGGCTGTTAAGAGCATGATTTAGGTTCGGCTAGGCTTGGGATTCAAGGGAAATGGATACATTTCATTTTATGAGCCTAAGGACAAAAATGTAAATATGTCAAACTTTAAGGACATAAGTATAATTTTTCCATAATAGGATTTTGAACTGAATTGAGTAATGTGGATAATAAATAAGTTAAATTTTTAATTATAGATCAAGAAAGACGAGGTTCGGACCTTGATCGAGGGAAAAACAAGATTATTGACGATTAGGTCTATTTCTGCTATTTTTGTACTGAGGTAAGTTCGTATGTAAATAATGCATTATTATTTATGCTTTAATTGTGTTATTATTGTATGAATTGTGATTTACTCTTTCAATCAAATCGAAAAAGTTCAACAAACGAGAAATCCCGGTTGAACCTTAGGAATTATTAGGATCAAATGTCATGACATTAGGGTTAGTTGAGATTGCGTGTAAGACCATATCTGGGATATGGCATCGATATGAGATTTCGTGTAAGACCATAGCTAGGCTATTGGCATCGATATGAGATCCCTTGTAAGACCATATCTCGGATATGACATTAGTATAGTACTGTGTGTGTGAGACTTCCCGAGTATCCTTTAGTATTCCAAGTGGTTTAACGGGAAACTTAACGGAAACGTTTAAGTTGTGAAAGACTATGGTATGATGTGAAAGATTATGGTAAGTTGCAAGTTGGTACATGTATGTACATAAAACTTATGCTTAATGAGCTCGATATGTGATGAAACCTCGGATTGGTTCGATTGAGTAAGTTATAATGTTAAGATTTTAATAACATTTATGCTAAGTTTGATTATGAATTCAAAATGACATTTATGTTAATTTACTTTATGTTAAATATATGTTAAAGTGTGTATGATGCTTATTATTTGCATAGGAACTTATTAAGCTTTACAGCTTACTCCCTTTCTTTTTCTCTTGTCTTATAGTGTCACCAAGCCAGCTCGAAGATCGAAGACAGTCGGAGATTCATTCACGATATCAAATTATCATTTTGGGTACTTATGTTTTCAATATTTTGAGTTGTGGCATGTATAGGGACTTGGCCTTTTGTTATGTGTCATAATTGATTTGGCCAGAAGTGACGGCTTTAATAGTTGATAATTCATTTTGTAAATGGCCATTTGATATTGGCTAATATTGGTTAAGTATATATACATATGATGATGTTTTCATGGATGTGGAAAATTGCATGGTTTGAAATACTAAGTATGTGATGTTTGTATGTGATAAATGATAGCATGTAAATGATATGTGGATGCCTTGTGGATGGCTGATTGGGTTGAAAGTATATGCTTGGATTGGTGCTATGTTTTGTTGTGTAGGTTGGTGCATGGAAGGGTGGCAAAAAGGCTTGGTAAATAGCCTTATATTTGTGCACATGGATAGACACGCGGGAGTGTATCTAGGCCGTGTGCAACACACGGTCTACCCCACAGGCATGTCTTTTGGCCGTGTGTCCCTTGCGCCTTAATTGTTGAAAAACAGAATGCTCAGTAATGAGCACACGGGTAGAGACACGGGCATGCGTCTCAGCCGTGTGGATGGCACGACATCGAACAAGGGCGTGTGCCTTGGCCGTGTGAAGTCTACGCCTATTTTATGAAAAATTATGAAAATTTAATCGATCACACGGCTTAAGCACACGGGCGTGTGACTTGACCGTGTGGCCTTAATTTGATGATGATGTCATAAACAGAATTGTAACAATTAGACCCTAATCAGAATAGTGATTTCAGGACCACAAATCTGAGGTCGAAAAAATATTTTTATATTTTTTTGGTGTTTACAGTATGTGATTGAGTATGTGTGAAAATTATGTGTGAGAATTTTATCGATTGTGTGCTTAAATTGCAAAAAGGACTTTATCGCATAAAATGCAAAAGCTGTGTGCTAATTATTAAAGTGATAATTTGGCATGGCTTATTAAATGAAAGGTCCTTATGTTGTAATTAGACCATAGATAGTGGAGATGGACATATATGTACATAGTTAGTTGAATTTTAAATGAGTTAATAAAAGGGCAAAATAGTAAAATTAAAACAAAAGTAATTGAAGGTCATTTTATCATCATCTTTTGCCGAAAATTAAAAGAAAAAGAAAGAAATAGGGCTTTGAAACATTTGACCATTGTTGTTCTAAATCAAGGTATGTTTTGAGCTCGATTTTTAGTGATTTTTACGTTTTTGTAATCGTTGCTTTGTGTACTATCAAGCCCATGCTTTAATTTTAAAATTTGATGATGATTTTGAGATATGTCATTGATGAATGTTTGAGCTTTGTGTTGATAGTTGGTGAAATATGAAAGACATGTGAAAGATTAACATGTTTTGTCTTTGAATTTTTGATGAAATTGAGTAATTTGGGCTAAATTGTGAAAATGAGAAATTGGAGGACTAAAATATGAAATAAATGAAATATATGAGCTTATATGAGCATAAGGAGAATTCGGCTAGGCATATGTGAAGTGAAATTATGTGAATTTGATGATTTTATGAAATAGGGACTAAAGTGTCAAAATGTGAAAATATGATGGCTATTTTGTAAAATGCCCTAAATATGTGTGTGTTTGGACTAAATTGAATGATTTGGTGATTGAATGAGCTAAACTTGAATATGTATAGATCAATAAAAGAGAGATTTGGATTGAGATCGAGGCAAAGATAAAGTGCTCGATTAATTGACTTGTTTTGTTAATTCGACGTCCGAGGTAAGTTTGTTTATAATACGAATTGCTTAAATTATGCTCATGTGCTATATAATGAAAGATTATGTGGTTGATGAATTATTGATGATAAATGTGAATTTGAGAGATATGGCACTAAGTGTGCGGATAGAATTGATGTATTAGAGAACGGCATTGCGTGTGCGAAATAAAGAAAGTATCGACTATTTTGATTGGCACTGTGTGTGCGTTACCGAGATAAACTCGGTTTAAAGTAAAAGCACTAAGTATGCGATGATATTTAAGCTTCAGCTAAGAAATTGGCACTAAGTGTGCGATTAATTTGAATGAATAATGAAGGTTGATCAAAATGTGGCATTGAGCATTGAGTAGCAAGAATGATCAATAACTATGTGTTGGCTAAGGTATGTATGGAACCTATGTGGTTAATGATTTTGTAAATGGATATATGGATGATTGAGTGAGCATATTAATTATGGATGGTGTGGTGTATACTTGTGAATTGATCTATGTGATGGTTTAATTTGTGTATTGTAATTGAGTTAATGTATTATATTACGAACTTACTAAGCTCTTAAGCTTATTGTGTGAAGTGTTTCTCTGTTTTACATTGTCTTTAAAGCTAGCTCGGATTCGGAGATCTTCAGCGACTCAATCACACTATCGGCTATCTATTTTAGCACTTTTGGAAGTTGTATATATTTGGTATGTGGCATGTATAGCCTAGTGATTATGGTATATTTTGAGTTGTATAGTTCTTGCCATGTGATATGGCTTGAAAGTTGAATGATGTTGGTATATATATGTGTGGTTTATGTGAATGATGAATATGGTATGAATTAGTAAAGAAGGAAATGGTATGTTTCATGCTTAAATTGGTTGAATGATGAATAGATTATATGATTTGGGATGTGGAATTGATATTTTAGATGAATATGTTTGGGTTAAAATTGAGTATGGAAATAAATGGTGTAGTTGATGATTAATTGTTGCATATATTGATATGTTTTGGTTGCCATTTGAGGTATAAATGCATAAGGTTTGATGCTTATAGGTAAACCCAAGTGTGGGTGGCAAATTTGGCCTTGCAAATGGCCTAAAATTGCCTACACGGTTGAGCACACGGGCGTGTGGCTCGACCGTGTCATTCGATTTTGCAAATTAAAACAAGCTAGGCTCGCACACGGGCTAGACACACGGGCGTGTGACTGGCCGTGTGGTGCAAGTCAGTGTCGACCACGGGTGAGGCACACGGGCGTGTCTCAGGCCGTGTGGACAAGTCAGTATGTATGCCCTATTTTGCCACGGCTTGGACACACGGGCGTGTCCGAGGCCGTGTGAGGCACACGGGCGTGTCCCCTCACACAGCCTACCCACATGGGCGTGTGACCTCTGTAGCTTTGAAAAATGTTTGAATTTTCAGAAAATTTTGTATGTGTTCGGTTTAGTCCCGACCCCTTTCTAACACGTGTTTAAGGTCTCGTAGACCTCATTAAGGGACTATATACATATATTTTGATATGTTTGGACGATGATATACTTCGTGTTGTAAAATGATTTTAAATGTTTCGAAATGATCGGTAATGCCTCTTAACCCTATTCCGGCGACGGTTACGGGTTAGGGTGTTATAAGAATGCTCCCTAATTTGAACACGGCCTGAAACACGGGCGTGTTTTAGGGTCACACGGGCGTGTCCCGAACCCACATGGGCGTGTGACCCATTTTACATGACAAATTTTCTAAGTTTTTCAAAAGTTTCCAAAGTTCTCGGTTTAGTCCCGAACCACTTCTGATGCATGTTTTGGGCCTCGTAGGCTCGTTTTAGGGACGATATGAATGTTTTTGAAAAGTTTTAAATTTGAATGGAAATGTCCGGAAATGCCTCGTACTATTTAGGCGTCGGATACGGGTAAGGGGTGTTACAGAAGTCCTATGTTAAAAGAATTTAGATAACTTTTACTTATATATTTAATTTTTTTTTTTTTGCAGTAAAAGAATTGGAATGAAAAGCAAGATAATGGGGTTATTAAGATTAAAATTTGGTGATTTCAACCAAAAAAAAATTCTCAAAATTTTTAGAGTGAAAAAATTTATTAAAAAAAACCTAAAATTTTTAAAGTGAAATGGTCGACCAATTTTTTCAATCAAGAAAAACAAATATTTAATGTCCAAATTGATTAATTTTTTTAAAATATAAATTTTTTAATATTAATAACCCTAATATCTTGCTTTCCATTTTTTTAAAAAAGAAATTAAATCTGAAAATAAATATTATCCAAAAATTTTCACCTTGAAACTTTAATTGCATGGTAAAAAGAAAAAATGAAAGGGAAAGATTATGTGGTGGTGTTTTTATTTTAATAACTAAAATGATTTTGGTTCTCATTTTAAAAGTTATTATGACCCTCAACTTCCCTTAACTTTTCCCTAGCTTAACTTACAAAGTCTATCAAATTAAAGAAAAGAATGATACTTTCCCTTACTTTACTTTCCTCTCAGTCACCTCCAATTCAAACAAAAGCTAAAAGAATATACACTACTGAAAAAAAATTTTACGTGATAAGTTAATCATTATCTACTTGTTATTTTTAACACTTTTTGATTAAAAAAAATTCTATCATTTATTTTTTTATTCTGTATTATCAAACATGCTTAAAAAAAAAATAACTAAAAATATTAATTTTTTGTTGATTTAATTTTTTCAACGTGTTATCAAACAAGACCCTTCATTATAATTTCACAATAGTCTAAATCACAAAATGGTATTTAAACTATATTTCATTACCTAAATTGGTACTTAAGTTATACTCCACTATCTAAATTACCCAAACCATTAAAAAAAATCTCTTAGCCAATCATTTTATAGCACTTGGCAATTTTTAACTTAAAAAATCCAAAAAAATTTAAATATTATTTCCTTAACTTAAAAAAAAACACTTAAACACATGTTCAATTCTTTTCTTCTTCACCAAAGAAATTCCCCACAATTCTTTCTTCGCTTTTAATGCATTTTTTAACTGGTTGATTTATTTTTTGCGATCTTCTTACCATTTTTCGTACTCAACTTCTTCTCTATATTTGAATTTCATGTTTTATCTGGGTTTTTTCATTATAAAATTTTACTTAACATTAACTATTTTATGCAAAGTATATAGAAAAGAGCAAATAAATTTACCTTTAAGAAAAATAATAGATAGATTTTGCATTGAGGGTAAAAAAAGAATCAAAATCGAGGTTTAAAATGGAAAAGAAGCTTGTCGGAATCTAGGTTGTCTACAAAAATTGGATTTGGATTAATTTTTCGACGAAATTTTTTAAATTTCGTCACCGGGTTTCTTAGGTGAAGAAAAAGAAATAATACGTTTATAATTTTTTTTAAAAAAATTCAAGGGAATAATATTTAACTTATTTAAAATTTTTTACTTTAAAAATTATCACATGTCACAAATTAATTGATTAAGAAATATTATTTAAGATACAAATATTTTGATAATGGGACATAGTTTAGGTACCGTTCTGGGTAATGGTTGTGATGCAAACTTATAAAAATAGATATAGTTTGCTACCAATTTATTTATGATTCAAATTTGAAACAGTGGTTTTCATCTCCCTATCACAGTACATGAATATCCTAATGTTTGGTTTGGCATGAACAGAAATTGCTTTGGTATGCAAACACACCATTTCACCTCTCTTCTTTATTGCCAACCAATTAAAACAAACATATAGTGATTTAATTGGTAATGTTAATTCCCAGCAATAGAGGAGGAAGGTGAAGTGGGACCATGGCACCGCGTGGCGTAAGCCTCACAACCCAACCATTTTAAATAATTGCAACTGGGGCGAGATATTGGCCCAAACATTGTGGCCTGTGGGAAGGGAACCCAACCTTCCTCTCTCCGTTTTTCTTACTGTGATTTTGGCCCCCACTCATACGTAACCATCATGTGGGTGTTACTGTAATTTCTTCTCCCACTCTCTCACCTACATTGTGTGAAGTTGGAGTTGGCTTTCACAACGACAGAGACTAGAGAGAGAAAGAGGGGGGTGTTTTGTATTTTAAGGCGTCAAAAATGTGCGACCTTGCCTTTAATCAACAAATATTCCAGAGGGTCCTTAAATGAAGCTTGCTCCCGTAAGTGTAGGGAATTTTACGAGTTGAACCAACTCTCTCCCTGGGAATCCCAAATCCCCCACTGCTTCTTCTATGTGTTTAAGCTTGTAAGGTCAGCTTCTCTTTTCTTTATCATATTTTAATTGCTTTGTTTTTTCTGTGGAGCTAAAGAAACCACCTTCAACACCGACATGTCCTCTCCCCTCAACTGTTCATTCTCTAATGCCCCTCTCTTAAAAGATAGCCACTAAAACTTCAACACTACTTACTTATCCTGCCCCCCCCCCCCCTTCTCCCCACGATTTATTTCTTGTAAAAGCTGACACTTTTACCATCCCTTTCCTTCTCTGTCTCTCTCTCTATCCCTTTAATACTTTGTTGTTGTTGTTGTTGACAGATCATCAATGGTAAGCAATCATACCGACAACAAAAACGACACCGTAGCCTCGCCGGAAACAAGGGGAAAAAGGGTTTTTCTTTGAAATTTTGCTGCTTCCACACCATGTTGGAATACGAATGGGGAAACCCCTCTTCAATCATGTTATCGGGTGAAGAGACCGCCCAAGAACCCGACACCAATCGTCAGCTTTTCCATCACTATGCCACCACCACCACCACTACCCACCACCAACCTTACAACGAAACCCTCCTTTCCCATCACAACCCCACTGTTTTTTCTCACCAAAACCTCTTCAATAACCCTAACCAAGCTCAACCCCCCCAACACCCTGCTACTCTTCAATCCTTGTACGACCCGCACTCCTACTCTGCCACCTCCGCTTACTCCACTGCCCACGCTTCCTTGCTCTCACTGGACCCAGTTTCTGCCGTCGGAGGGAGCGGAGGCGGTTACTTTTTTGTTCCCAAGACGGAGGAAGTTTCTACACCTGTTGACTTTACTGCCAGGATTGGTCTCAACTTAGGTGGGCGTACGTATTTTTCCTCCGCCGAGGATGACTTTGTGAACCGGCTTTATCGCAGGTCTAGACCCGGAGATCTCAGCTCAACCAATTCCCCCAGGTGCCAAGCCGAGGGTTGCAATGCCGATCTTACCCACGCTAAGCACTACCATCGCCGCCATAAAGTCTGCGAGTTCCATTCCAAAGCTTCCACCGTCATCGCCGCTGGGTTGACTCAACGATTCTGCCAGCAGTGCAGCAGGTTGAAGAGTTTTAAACTTAAATTGAAAAAAAAAAAAAAAAAGAAGAAGAAGAAAGAAAACATTTCCCATTTTGCAGTAAGAAATCGTATTAGAGTGTTGAGAAGTAAGCAAGGTCTCTGAAAGAGAGGAGTGAGGATAGTGATGTGTTGGAAATGACGGACGTGCCCCTGTAGCTGTCTGTGATGGCCAATGATTGCCCACTCGTTACGTGGGGGGTTGATCCCGAGGGCATTTGTGTCCGTGAAAGCTCCCTGTTCCTTCCGTTTTACGTACTTATAGTAGGGTGTTAGTATTAACTGAAACATACATTTAATTAGCAGTCAATTACTGAAACACCCTCCACATGCATTCATATTTTCACTTTCTCCGCAATACGTTATATTGCATTGTGTTACTGTGAATATGGATCGGGCTTATCTAAAGAGTAGCATTGTTGTGGACTGCTATTGCTTATACTTAAAACATTTGGGCAGATTCCATCTTCTGTCAGAATTCGACAATGGGAAGCGTAGCTGTCGAAAGAGACTGGCCGACCACAATCGTCGCAGGCGAAAATCTCAACAGCAGCAACCCAATAGCACTCAAGAAAACCAGAAGCACCTCCCGCTTGAAAGTGGTGGCAATCCCTGCTCTGATAATCCCCCAAGTAAGGCTTTTTCACAATGAAAATAAAAATAATAAAAAGCTTCTCTTTGTCATATTGACCTGGAAAATAGTAGCCCATTGATTAGTTCTTAGCTTCAAAATTGATTTTTTGTTTGTTTGTTATGGGTGATTAATACAGGGTCACCGCCGGATTCTGGGGTCCAGTCATCTTCTTCAGTAACGGTGGCAGCTTCGCCGCCCCGAATTTCATTGGATTGTTTCAGGCAACGACCTCACAATGCAACGGTCTCTTCATCATCATCAGGCACACTTTTTTTCTCAAGTGGGTAACAGTTAACAATGGAGAAGCTAGCCAAGGAATTAGCAAGCTGAAAACGTCCCGTCTCTGCTATATTCTTATGTCTGAATTTTCAATATTGTTTAATATTCAGATGGTGTTGGCTTATACTAACATCAAGAAATTTGGACTAATTAATAGAACATCTAATATATATATATTTGTTATTATTGTTATTTAGCTGCAAATATATTTGGCAGGTTTATTTTTACATTTGGGGAATGGTATTATTATCCTTTTGTCTGGTAATGGAATTTTCCCGGAAAATATACATGCCAAGAAAAAAGAAGAAAATTAACCCACATGGTACAAAATTTCTAGGAAAATTCAAAGTTGGGAACTAGGGTCTAAGGGTAAGGTGGATATGAAACGATCAAGATGTCTCCTCCATGGAGGCCGGCCGTACCAAAGCAGAGTTCTCATTTAAGAAAGAAAGAAAAATAAATAAATATCTGAATATCATCATCATCATTACCATTGGGTTGATGTGTGGCTGAAGACTTAAGTTAAAATGAGGGGACCCATTGGGTGGACAAAGTATCACCTTACTAGATCTCAACCTAACAAATTTAACATTTAACATTTAACATTTAACATGTGATTTGATGCATCCCAAACCCCATAAAAATATGAATTACCATAGCTAAGCTTAGATGATGGGTCATGACTTAAAAATCTAGTATTTGTGCTCGATTCCTCAAGGTCCTTTTTAGTGTCCGTACAGGAATATTATTGTGATGTAAGTAGGCAATGAAAGCATGTTGGTCATTTTGATTATTATTTTGCTTGAAATATAAAAGTGGGTTGAAACTGACGCGACATTCCAGTTGGCACTTTGTGTCCAAATGATGATTACGAAAGTGAAGATGTTTGTTTTTATTCTTGTGGCGATGTGCATGTTAATGTGGGAAGTCATTTGCCTTGCCTTTACCCTTTAACCTTGTTTATATCATTCCCAACCCTCCTTGCAATTTCCAGGAAATTCATAGCGGGGTCCTCCTTCCCACTTTTTTCTCATTTTTGGTTCCCATTTCATTTCAACATCTATGTGTTTTAACTTCAACTCTAGTGCTCTTCAACGCATCCATCACCATTTACAACTTAATTTTTACATTTAATCAATATATTTTGAATTATAATAACCATTAAGCTATAAGCAAATGTTATGAAATAAAAAATAATTTTTTAATTACAAATTAAAAGAAAGATGTCATTGTTAAAGCTAACTGAATCCCTAAATTTTAATGGCACTAATAAAAGAATTTGAATGGTAGTCCACATGTATCTAATTACTAATCTGGATAATTATTTAAATAAATTAAACAAATTATTTACTAATGTATTTAAGTTTATGATTAAGTTTGTGCCACAGGTCAATCAGTCTCCAACTTGATTTAAGAAATTATGAAAATACCCTCACATGTATAACAAATTATATTATTATTATGAGGATATTTTTGCTTTTTTATACTTTTAATAAAACCAGTAAAATATTTGCATATGGTGAGATTTGAACCTATGCGACCAACATTTATGAAATATTTTCTTTATAAACTCGATACTATCTTGAGAAAAATAATAATACCATGATAAATAATTAGAGTGCATTTAATATTCTTAATATGATGTATTTACCTATTTAAATTTCTTTTTATACACAATTTAAACTATTTTTATTTTAATTTCATACATACTACATATGTATTATATTATTTTCAAGCCTTACATCTCATTATTTATTTTATATTATTTTTACACGTATAACTGTAATTTAAATAAGTGGTTTCCATATATATACCCATATAATAGAAATTCTAGTAATATATAAACTAGAAAAGGCTGTATTAAATGTTTAGGGAGGATAAAGCTAGCTAATGTTTATTTTTTCACTTTAGTTTTAATTTTTCATATTGTTTTGGTTCTCAACTTTTAAATTTTAATCAAATACAAAAATTATTTGAACAATTAAGAATTTAATAACACAATGTAGCTATTCGCATGGTAGTCCACATGTGATTCATAAAAAAACATAAAAAAGTCATAATTTTTTTAAAAAATAAATTATTCATGTCAACTATGAAGTACACGTGAACTACCACACAGGCTACAACATCAACACCATTAAAATTTTAACAGTTCAGTAAACTTTTTTGTAAAAAAAGAAAAGAAAAGAAATTTGACTAAATTTTAAAGGTTAAAGGTCAAAATGGTCTACAAAAAATTAGGACCAAAGTGACAAAAGAGGCAAACTGTAACACCCAATATCCAATCCGATCACGCAGTCCGAGCAATAGGATGTGTAACACCCCTTAGACCGTTAGAAAAATATGGCGTATAACATTCAGTGAGACAGATTGCCCAATGGACTAGGGCGATACTGGCGGATTCAAACTTTCCGACTTAACTTAAATTTTTAGCAAAATAGTTATGAAGATTTACCTTTTAGTTAAAAACTTTATTTTTCTTTCATTTTGTAACACATTTTTAAAGAAAATAATAGGAATTGTAAAAGGAAAATTTATTATCCATCCACTGCCTAGCTATGGTGTAACACCTCTAACCCCTTTTCGTCGCCGGACTAGGGTTAAAAAGCGTTATCGTACAAATCGGAACAAATAACTTCAAATCAAATTAATAATGCTATTTAACATTAATTATTTAAATCTCATATAAATCCAACAAACATACACATTTAGGCCTTAAATTGAACTTTCAAGGCCCTAAAAATAGTTGGGGATCAAAACGAGAACGAGACTAATTTGAAACAATTCAGAAAATCTGAGGAAAAGTTAAAATTTAGAAAACAGGGGTCACAGAGCCGTGTGGCTAGGCCGCGTGACATAGCCCAGACCGTGTAGTGTTCGAACAATAAGACACACGATCGTGTCCTAGCCCGTGTCTTAAATCGTGTAACTCACTGACTTAGACCACACGGCGGTGTCATAGGCCGTGTGTCAAGCCATGTAACTCTCTGACTTAATACACATGACCGTGTCGCAGGCCGTGTACCAGACCGTGTGACTCACTGTCTTGATACACACGACTGTGTGGCAACTCGTATACACCAGAATGAACCTTAAAACTCAATTTTATCATTTCATGATTTCTTGGACAATAAGCAATTCATTTACCAGCCATTAGACCTATTCAAATTGCCATTAAACATGCTCAAATCATGCTAAACCAACCAACTTAAGTGTTTAACCAATGTACCCTCAATGGTACCACAAGTATTACACACATATACAGCAGTATAAATCATCAACCATTCAATCATACAATCTTATCAATTTTTAAGCTAAATACCTAACCTTATAACTTGCCAAGTTAAGATCAAACATGTACCATATTTATAACTAGCTATGCTTACCAAAAACATAACCACAACTTTACAAAATGAACTATATTCACCACCAAACCTAGCAACCGTGTAACTATCATCACATTACAAGACAACATCGATCAAAAGATGAACTAGTTACATGCTTTATATATATATATATATATATATATATATATATTAAATGAGGTCATTGGCATAACAACCTATTACGTGCCATATAACCCAAAATAAACGTTCAAAAACTACCGAAATCAGATGAATAGTGTGACTTAAGTGCTAATTTGGTCTTCTGTCCCAACCAAAAGATTTCTACAAGAAATGCAATTCACACAAGTAAGCTGATTGAAGCTTAGTAAGTTTGATGAACAGAAACAATGAATCTTACCGAAATAAACTTAATCAATACATAATACAGAAATCTCATAAATCATAGTCCTGCCATTCATAACTATATCACAGGTGAGTCATAAACTTGTATATGGGTGAATTAATTCAATCAATTATGATATATCAATAACTATACCCGATGAACGTTATAATGGATTCAGATACACGGTTAACCAGCCAAACACACCAAATCACTTAAATGAGCTAACCAACCAAGACACACCTAAGCACCAAGTGCCAATCTCGTAGGCTTTACATCCACCCACGAAGCACACCTAAAATACTGTAATATAACTCAATAATTAGCAACAAATGCTGAACTTCGGTATATTCAGTAAACATGAATGAATTCATAATCATCATCTCAACATTAACTAATCTCGTACAACGCGCAATATAACCTATTGGCATGCCAATCGTATCCTATCCTACGTTCATCGGCTCACATATTTATCATTTAACAACATTTAATACAATTTGTTTCCCAAAACAATTCACTTACCACAATTTAATACTTTCAAATCAATTAATAATTTTCAATCCACAAGTAATTAAATATTTAAATTATACTAAAACTTAACCGTACGAACTTACCTAGTCTAAAATGTAATAGTTTTAGAAATTCAGGGACTATTTTGCAATTAATTCTACATTTTATATCCTTTTATTTTTTGAAATTACATAATTGCCATTACCATAATTTTCCTTCAATTTTTCTTTCAATTTTAACTCCATTATTGTCCACTATCTATCAACAATGTCTATGCCTTATAAACCCTCCCTCCTTTATTAATTAATCTATTAAGTTATCTAACTACAATAATTGTTATGTTTTGCACCCTTTACAATTTAGTCTTTTTTCTTTAATTAGATATCTAAACGTTAAAATTTCTTAACCAAATTTTAATATGACTCTAATGACTCCGTAAATATTCTATAAATAATATTTATAGTTGACACGACGAAAATTTGTAGTCCCGAAACCACTATTCCATCACCACTGAAAAACGGGTTGTTACAACTCTCCCCTCTTAGGAAATTCTGTCCTCGAAATTGTTACCTGAGAATAAATTTGGATACTGTAGTAGCCTCTTTAGTACCATGTCGATGACGCAAGACTTTTAACAATGGTACTCATTTATTCCGAAGTTTTTTGACTTCCTAAGCCAAAATTTTCAGCGGTTCTTTAGAATACGTCAAATTTGGCTATAATTCAATTTCACTATGAGGAATCACTTGTGAAGGATCAAATCTGTACCGTCTCAGTATTGTAACATGGAAAACATTGTGAATTTTCTCAAGTTTAGGAGGCAAAGCTAATATGTAAGCTACAAGACTGATTTTGTTAGTAATCTCATACGACCCGATAAATCTCGGACTCAGCTTTCTTGCCAAATCGTAGTACTTTCTTCCATGGAGAAACTTTTAAGAATACTCGATCGCCAACAGTAAATTCTATATCTTTTCTTTTCAAATCTGCGTACGATTTCTGATAATCAGATGCAGCTTTCAAACAATCTCGAATAATTCGAACCTTGTCTTTAGTTTCTTGAATCAAATCAATCCCCACCATTTTGGATTCGCTCAGCTCAGACCAATACAATGGTGTTTTACACTTTCTTTTATATAAAGCTTCAAATGGTGCCATTTTAATACTAGATTGATAACTATTATTATAAGTGAATTTAGTTAACGATAGATTTTTTCCCAACTACCCTCGAACTCGAGTATACAACATCATACATGTATTTCAGAATCTGTATTACTCGTTCTAATTGCCCGCCAATCTAAGGATGAAATACTGTACTGAATGAGTTTAGTGCCTAAAGCCTCGTGGAGTTTACCCCAAAATCTCGATGTAAACCTCGAATCACGATCAGAAATAATAGATGTTGGAACTCTGTGTAATCTTACAATCTCAGACACATAATTCCGCTAGCCTCTCAAGTGAGTAATCTGTTCTGATTGGAATAAAGTATGCCGATTTAGTCAATCTGCCAACAATCACCTAGATCGAATCTTTCTTTTTCAGAGTTACAGGCAAACTAGATACAAAATCTATCGTGACTCGCTCTCATTTCCACTCAGGAATCATAACAGGCTATAATAATCCAGACGGTACCTGATGCTCAGCTTTTACCTACTGACAAATCAAACATATTGCTACGAACTCGCAAATCTCACAGTTCATACCCGACCACCAGTACATCTGTTTCAAATCACAATACATTTTCGTACTACCAGGATGAATGGAATACGTACTACTGTGAGCCTCTGATAGAATATTATGTTTTAAATCTAAATTATTCGGAACACAAATTCTACCGCGGTAATAAAATGTATGATCAATACCAATACTGTATTCAGTAGCCAAATTACCCTAAACCAAATTTCATTTCATAAACAACTTCAGATCATCACTTTGCAACTCCCGAATTCGTTGAAGAAACAGTGGTTTAGTCTTCAACTCTGCTAGTACAGAACCATCGTCATTTAGAGCCAAATGAACATTCAACACTCTTAGTGTAAATAATGATTTTTGACTAAGCGCATCTGCAACCACATTAGCCTTTCTCAGATGATAATCAATAACCAGATTATAATATTTCAGTAGCTCTAACCAACGTCGCTATCTCAGGTTTAGTTCCTTCTACGTCATTAAATACTTTAAACTTTTGTAATCAGTATATACATGACATTTCTCACCGTATAAATAATGCCTCCATATATTCAAAATGAAGACAATAGCGACCAATTCGAGATCGTGAGTTGGATAAATTCTTTCATGTGGCTTTAACTATCGAGAAGCATAAGCTACTACTTTCCCTGACTGCATCAACATGCAACCCAAACAATTGAGAGACTCATCACTGTAAACAAGATATTCTATCCCAGATTGAGGTTGAGTCGATACTGGATCTTCTGTTAAAATGTGTTTCAGTTGATCAAAACTCTGTTGACACTTATCAGACCAAACAAATTTGACATTTTCCTGTAGTAACCTGATCATAAGTGAAGCAATAATTGAGAAGTTTTTAACAAAACAGTAGTAGTAACCTACTAAACCTAGAAAACTTCCCACTTTTGAAACATTTTTCGGAGTTTTCCAACTCATTACAGTAGAAACTTTACTAGGATCGACTCGAATCCCTTCAGCTGATACAATATGACCCAAAAATCTAACCTCTCGAAGCTAGAATTCACATTTATTGAACTTTGCATACAACTATTTTTCTTGCAAAGTCTGTAACATGATTCTCAGGTGTTGAGCATGTTCAGATTCTGTTTTATAATAGATCAATATATCATCAATAAACACAATCACATATCTATCCAAATGAGGTTGAAAAACCCAATTCATCAAATCCATAAAAGCAGCAGGAGCATTTGATAATCCAAATGGCATTACCAGAAATTCGTAGTGGCTGTAACAAGCTTGAAAAGTAGTCTTTTGCACATAACAATCTTTAACTCGAAACTAATAATACCCGGATCTGATATCTATCTTCGAAAATATTGTGGCACCTTTTAATTGATCGAACAAATCGTCGATATGTGGTAAGGGATACTTATTCTTTATTGTAACTTTATTCAACTGTCTGTAGTCAATACACAACCTTAAGGATCTGTCTTTCTTTTTCATAAACAACACTAGTGCACCCAGGGAGATACGCTTGGTTGAATAAACCCTCAGTCTAACAATTTTTTGCAACTGAGTTTTCAACTCTTTTAACTCAGTTGGTGCCATACGATACGGTGATATCGATATCGGTGCAGTTCTAAGAACTAGATCAATAACAAACTTAACCTCACGCTCAAGTGGCAAACCCAGTAACTCTTTAGGAAATACATCAGTAAACTTATTAACAATTGGTAGCTGATCTAAATTCAATTTTGAATCTCAGGTATCAAGTATATATGCTAGAAATGCCTCACTACCTTTACGTATCAATCTCTGTGCGGAAATAGCTGAAATGATTCTATAGATACCGTTCAGTCAGTCAAATTCAACTGAAATCATTTTTCCTGTCTGGCATTTCAAATCAATTCGTTTCTGTCTACAATTTACCATGGCATCATGTAGTGATCACCAATCCATGCCCAAAATAATATCAAATTCCCGAAAGGGTAACAACAACAAATTAGCAGGAAAATCACAGCCCTAAATTCTCAGCGAACATTTATGACATATTGAATACTAATACACTATGACCTAGTGGATTAGTAACTCTAACATCAAACTCTATTAACTTAACAGGTAAATTCTTATCCGTTACTAATGTCGTGCAAATATATGTATGAGTTGACCTAAGGCCAATCAATGCATACACAATAACACCAAAGAGATAGAATGTACCAGTAATAACGTCAAGTGCAGTAGCTTCCTCTCTGGCTCGGATGGTGGATGCTCGTGCAGGAGCTCTAGCTTCTGATCAGTCAGTTGTGTCTTTAGTGCCACTGCGGTTTGCCCCAGTATTATTACTTTGGCCTGGATGTCTACTCCTTTGTGGTGTCGACATTTTCTTTTCATTATTTTCATCATTTCCATGGATTTACATAACCTATCTTACCATTTCATAAAATCATCGATATCCGTAGTTTCATATATAAACCTTTCCAATACTTTACTTACCCGTTGAACCACACAGAATAACATCGGATACTCGATAACATCTTTCCATATAACCATAACCTTTTCAATAATGCTCACACAAGCTGTGGGTTGGGATGTTAGCTACAAGATGCTGCTCACACGAGCTGTGGAGAATTCGCAACAAATATAGGACCTTAGCCATCGATAGGACATCCAGGACCAGTACCCAAAACATATAATCCCCAATGACATGTCATTTGTATCCTAAGAATTCTCTAGGTTCAAATGGGATTTTTATCGTCAAGTATTCAAGTATCAAATTATTACTGAATCTATTATAAATAACATAACATTAACGAATAACCAAGCAATATAATAACTAATATGGGTAAAACTCATACGAACTTACCTCGACCACAATGGTTGTATCAACAAAAGTCGAGAACTAATTCGAGACTTTCATTTTTCCTTGATTCAAGTTCAGTTGATTCTTTTCTTGATCTAAAGAATAATTTAACTCAATTTAATATTTCAATTGATTACAATTATCCAATTCAAACCTATAATCCATGATAACATGAAATTACAAAATTATCCCTAACATTTTAACTTTTTTACCATTTAGCCCCTAAATTTAAATCTTATAATTTAACCAATAAAAATAAAATATCATAATACCCAATTATTCTTAAGGTTTCGTACAACCCTTAACTTTCACTAATTCACAACATTAATAATGAATTTTGCTATTTTCATCATTAAGTCCTTAAACTCTAAATTCATCAAAAATTACTTAACAAAACATGTCTATCTAACAATTAAAGTTAATAATCTATCAAACAAATTCACAAACACTATTAACTCATTCATGGAAAAATCGTAAAATTTTACAACTTTACAATTTAACCCCTGAGCTAGCTAGGTTAAGCTAAAATGAACTCAAAAACATAAAAATCATTAAAAACGGAACTCAAAAACCTTACCATGCAAGCCCTTGAATTTGCCAAACTTTAAAGCATGAAAATGGGGTTTGGCTAGGAAAATCAGTGGAAGAGGGGGAATTAAGAAGATGATACATTTTATCCTCTTTTGTTATATTTAATAATTATTTATTTACCACCTTAGCCTTCAAAAATATCAAATTTTACACAAACACCAATCCACCAAATTCCACTAACACACATATATGGTATTATTACCATTTAAATCCCTTCATTAAAGATTCCATATCTAATTAGCCTTTTAACAAAAGACATCAACTTTTGTACTTTTTTCCATTTAGTCACTTTTAATTAATTAACTATCTAAACCTCAAAATTTCTCAACGAAAATTTAATATGACCCTAATATAACTCTATAAACATTAAATACACATTAAAATATTACTCACTCGTCAAAATTGTGGTCCCAAAATCACAATTCCCGACACCACTGAAAACAGGTTGTTATAGCAAAAATTGAAAAAGTTAGTTTCTATTATTTAATTGATTATTTTAAGATAGGTAAAGGGGTCTATGTGGCAATTATGCCATATTTAAAGGTTAGGTACGGTTGATGTTGTTTTATTATGTTAATATATATGTTTTATTAGTTAATTAAAAGAAAAGATAAATTAAGTTGTAATAAATTAAATACATAGGCATCATCTCTTTCATTGTTCTTTAACCACCAAAAAACCACCGTTAAAATAGAAGAAGAAAGCTTCAAGCTCCCTTTCCATTTGGTCAATTGCATGTAAGTGTTACTAAGCTCACTTTTAATGATTTTTTATGTTTTTGCTATTGGTTTAGCTTAATCTAGTTAACCCGGGAGTCAATTCGTAAGATTGTTAAAAATTTAGCGGTTTACCATGAATGAATTAAAAGTGTTTATGAATTTAATTGACAGATTATTAAGGTTGGTAGTTAAATATAATTATTTTGTTAAGTGATTTTTTATTATGATTTTAATGTTTAGGGATTTATTTGTGAAAATAGTAAAATTTCATGAAAATAGTGTGAAATGATGAGAAAAATGGACTGCAATAGACCTTAGGAAAAATCAGCTAGTTTGGTTTTTGATTAATTATGGTTAATTTGTGAGTTTCGGGTTTAGAGACTAAATTGCATAAAAGGTAAAACACTGGGGGTAATTTTGTAAATTTTCCATTGAGAAGGGTTATAAGTTGCATTGATTACATTAAGTTATTTGAATGGTTTAATTGAATGAAAATTATTATTTAGATCAAGAAACGAACTAAATTGATCTAAATCAAGGAAAAGCTAAGGTGTTGGATTAGTTATCGACCTCGTTTTTACAATTGTTTTTGTTGAGGTAAGTTCGTATAATGGTAAATTGGTTAATTTCTTATTTTGAATGAATGTTTAATTAAGGTTATGCTTTATTTAACTTTTATTGAAAATATATTGTTAACTAGTAATTTGGAGAAAATCGTAATGTTTATTCAATTGATGCATATTTATGAAAAATATGGAAATTTATGGATGTATGTTGTAACAATCCATTTTTCAGTGGTGTCGAAAATAGTGGTTTCGAGGCTACAAATCCGACGAGTAAGCTCGTAAATGTTATTATTTAATATTTATGAGTCAAATATAGTATTAAAATAAATTTTGAATTGGCAATTTATGCTATTTGAATGAATAATTAGGTTCAAGTGGTATGACTTTAAAGTCAAGTGGTTTTAGAAAATGAGGTATTGGGACTTTGTTTCTATAAACTGAGCTGTAGACATTTTATTAAATATTTACGGAGTGTTATTAAGGTTGTATTAAAGTTTCATTAAGAAATTTTAATGTTTAAATGATTAATTAATCGGAAAGGACTAATTTGTAAAAATGTAAAATTTAATAGCTATAGCTTTATTTGTATTTAATGGATATAAAAGCATGAAATAAGGGCCTTAAGTAGTAATTCAACCAATTTTAAGGTTAGTGGATGATCATGGTTTGGCATTCAACGAAATTTGGTTTAATATTCAAGGGTAAAATGGTAATTAGCTAATTAAACTTAAAATTAAGGACAAAGATGATATCTTTTTATTTGGAGAAGGGGATGATCAAAACACCATTTTTTTAGGGGAGAAGCATTCGGCCAAATTGATTTTGATGCATGGTAAGTGTTTTGATTCTGTTTTTAATGATTTTTATGTTTTTAGGCTCGTATTAGCTTAATCTAGCTAACCTAGGGGTCAATTTGTTAAATTTTTAAATGTTTAGAATTTTACCATGAATTTGAGATATTATTGCAAGTTTATGGTAGAATCTTAAACTTGGTTGCTAGATAGGACTATTTTTAAAGTAGTTTTTGGTAATTTTAATGTTTAAGGACTAAAATGTGAAATTAGTAAAAGTACAAGGAACTGTTGTGAAATAACAAAAAAATGGGTTGTAATAGGGTTCCAAACAATTCAGCTAAACTTGAAATTGAATAAAAATGGTTAATTTGCATGTTTTAGGCTTAAGGACTAAATTGTATAATAGTAAACTGTTGGAGGTAATTTTGTAAAAATGTAAAAAGGGACTTAATTGCATAAAATTAATTGATTTTTCTGTTATTAAATTGGATGGGATTATTATATTATATCAAGAACGAATGAAAAATCGAAAGAAGAGAAAATTGTCAAATAGCTCCTGTACTTAGTCATTGTTGCAATTTAGTCTGGTAAATTCGTATGAATTGTAATTTTTATAATGTTATTTAAATTATATGTTTAATATTTTGTTTTTAATGTAAATGTATCAATATATATGAGAATGTATCCACATTATGAGGAATTGACAAATATCGAGTCCCGGTTGAACCTTAAGAATTCTTAAGATACAAATGACATGTCATTAGCGATTTCATGTTTCGGGTGGTGGTCTTGAATTTCCTACTGATGGCTGAGGTCCTGCATTTATTGTAGATTCTCCACAGCTTGTGTGAGTAGCATCATGTAGCTTACATTCTGACCCACAGCTCGTGTGAGCAGACCCATTTCACAGCTCGTGTAAGCATTGTTGTAAAGGAAAGATTACAATTATTTGTGAAGGCACACTTCGTGTGAGCTTCCCCGAGTATTCAATGTAATTCTAGATGGTTCAACGGGTAAGAAAAGGAATGGAACGGTAAGTGACTTAATGGAAAGGTTCATGGCTATACGAATGCTTATGTAATGTATCCTATGAAATTCTACTTACAATGTAAACGAGTTTATATGTGTTGTTGATGATCCTATTAACATATGAGTTTGATGATGCTTGAATAGGCTTATACTAAACTCATAGCATTGGTAATGATTTGTGTTTAATCTCTGAATTGTAATATTGAAATTAGTAAGCAAATGGAATAAATCGTGATCGTATATCAATGATGATGAATTAAATGTTATGTTTATACATGGTTGATTTCATATGTATCATGAACAAGTATACTAACTTGTGAGTTTGATGTTGTTATATAGGATTTATTTAAGCTTATGGCATTGGTAAAGGTTTATATTTATTCTATAAATTTCATTATTGAAATGGTAAGTTATGTTTTAAGTTTATACGAGCTTACTAAGCATTCATTGCTTATGTAGTTGTTTTCCTTGTTTTATAGATCATCAGAAGCTCGATTTGGTTGGAAGCTTGCTGGAGACTTGTCACACTATCTAGTAGACAATTCAATAGTTTGTGAGTAATTTGGCTAAGTTTTATAATGGCATGTATAGGGTGAATTGAAATGGTATTATGGTGTATGTGTTAACGATGTTTTGTCATGTATAAGCTTTGGAAAGCTATGTTGGTCTGGTACACTTTGTTGCCTTACCAAGATATGTGATTTTGGTTACTTTAAAGTGGTTGTCTATAAGGTTATCTTAGCATGTTGATGATGGCTTGAAAATGATTGCTTGTGACATGTTTTAGTTCATATTTGAGCTAGGTTATCATGTATGGAAATGGTAATATTATCATGTATATGTCTTTTGTGTTGATAGCTCATGGATGTATTAAATGGTTGATTTAGTAAGTTTATGTATTTGAAGTTTATGTATAATTGAATAAATTATAATGTTTATTAAGTAAGGTCTTTTAGACTACTTTTGTAACAGTCTTGTTTAGACCCTAGTTGAAACAGTGGTTTCGGGACCACAAATCTGAGTCAATAAAACATTTTAATATTATTTTTTGTGCTTTTGATATGTGAATTAGTATGTGTGAAATTTATGTGAGTTAATTTATCCATTTGAGTGCTTAATTTGAGTAAAAGGATTAAATCGCATAAGTCATAAAAGTAGCATTCTATTTGATTAATGATCTATTTTGGTGTGGCTTATTAAATGTGGAGGATTTATATGGCAATTTGGCCATAAGAGGAGTAAGTGGACGGCAATGGTCTTTAATGACCTTATGTACATATGTTTTGTCTAATTTTATAAAAGGTTAATTATGTCATTTATGTATTAAAATGTTTTATGATAAAAACAAAGTTTGAAAATGGGCATTAATTCATTCATCTTTTGACCGAAAATATAAAAGAAGAAGAAAAGAAAACACAAGCTAGGTTTCGACCATATACAAGCAAAATTAAGGTATGTTTTGACTTTGGTTTTTGATGATTTTTATGTTTTTAAGATTGTTGCTTAGTCTACTATCAAGCCCATGTTGTAATTTGAAGAATTGATGATATTTATGAGATGAGCCATTAATGAAATGGTGAGCTTTGTGATGAGTATTGGTGTTAAATGAAAGATATGTGTTTAATGAACATGTTTTGTTCTTGAATTTTTGATGAATTTAGCTAATTAGGGCTAAATTATGAAAATAATATTTTGGAGGGCTAAATTGTAAATTTGATGAAAAATATGGACTTGTATGGTCCTTAGGGAGTTTCGGCTATGCATGTGTGTGAACAAATTTGTATAATTGATGTTTTGAGAAAAATGGACTAAATTGATAAAATGTACAAATGTGAAGGCCAAGTTGCAAATAGCCCTAAATATGTGTATTTGGATTGAATTGGATGAATTAGTGAATAAAAGGGTTAAATTTGAATATGTATAGATCAAGAACCGAAGAAAATAGACTTAGATCGCGGGAAATCGAAAGTAATCGAGTAGTCGTATCCGTTTCCGTTAAACCGAACTCAAGGTAAGTCGATATACAAATAAATGTATTTGCATTGAACTATTTGTGTATATATGGAATTTGAATTTCTATGAATATCCATAGTGATGGAATGTATATGAAATATGAGATATGAATAAGTCGACAAGTTGATAAAGTCCGAGAAGTCCCGTTTGAACCTAGGGATAGATAGGATAGTATATGTCATGGCATAGGTGTCCGTTATGTGATATCATGTAAGACCACGTCTAGGACGTTGGCATTGATTTGAGATTTCGTGTAAGACCACGTCTGGGACATTGGCATTGATATGAGATTTACGTGTAAGACCATGTCAGGGACATTGGCATCGTATTGATTAGTGTAAGACCCTGTCTGGGACAGTGGCATCGACATCTGACTACATATAAGACCACATCTGGGACGTTGGCATTATACGACTATTCCGAGCACTCTACGTATCCTATTAGATTCCAAACGGTTCAACGGGAAAATCCAAGAAATGAACGATTATGTGAGTTGTATATCTGTTTCAGGTACGTTTGAAAAGTACACTATGTGTGTATGAAAGGTAAGTGTCTATATGAACTTACTAAGATGAATATGTGCATTGAAATGATGAGATAATATGTGAATATATGCTTGAATGAGCTATGTGTTTATGTGATATTTGAGTTGAAGAATATGGTAATATATGGCCAAGCAAATGAGCCAAAGAATATATGTGATGAATTTGCTATGAGAACCATTATTGTCATTGTATCAATATGGTTATGTGCATTTTATGCTAAGTTTATTTGTATATGGCTTACTAAGCTTTGAAAGCTTACTCTGTGTGTGTTTGCTCTGTTTTATAGATCGTTAAAGCTACTAAAAGCTTGGGGGCCGTCGAGGATCGTCATCGCACTACACAAACTCATTTGGTACCTTTGAAATATGTATATAGCTAAATATGGCATGTATAGGCTAGTCATTTTGGATTATGTTTCAAATGTGTATAAATATCCATGAGATGTGGCTAGATAAATGTTGGTAATAGGCATGAGTAAATATGATATATGATGCATGATTTGGTATGGCTTGATAGCTAATGAAATGGTCAAGGCTATCTTAAGCTTATGAATGCATTATGAGTATGTATGTTTGAGCAAAGAAATGGTTATATGAAAGATAAATGTAGATGAATCATGCTTGAATGTATATGTGTTTTAGTTGTACAAATGGGCATGATTGGAAATGAGATTAGATGTAAAGATTTGTTGATTAATTTGACATGTTTTTGGGTGGAATTTTGGCCTTGCAAATGGTCTGTTTTGCATACACGACTGTGGCACACGGGCGTGCCTGGTGGCCAAGTCAGTAGCTAGCCTAATTTTACATGGCCATGGCACACGGGCGTATCTGGTGGCCGTGTGGATAAGTCAGTATACATGCTCTGTTTTAGCACGGCCAGGACACATGGGTGTGTCTAGTAGCCGTGGGAGGCACACGACCAGCCCACACGGGCGTGTGACCTCTATAACTTAGAAAAATTTTAAATTTTCGAGAAATTCCATATGTGTTCGGTTTAGTCTCGAACCTATTTTAAAACATGATTAAGGTCTCGTTGACCTATAAAAGGGACACTTTGATCGCGATTGATGAATTGTATTATGAAATGTCTATAAAGTTTCTGATCTATCCAGTAACGCCTTTAACCCTAATCTGGCGACGTATACGGGTTAGAGGTGTTACAACTTTAGGATAATTGAAAGGTATGGTATTTTGGTATGCTAGTGATCGCTTGAAAATGGTAAAAGTGATGTGTTTTGGTAGGTGTTTGAATTAGGTTGTTATGTTTGAACAAAATGACATGTTTTAATAGTTGATGTTTTGGTATGTTTATGGTTCCCATGAATGGTCTATTGGTTAGACAAGTTAAGATGTTTTGATTGGTATGTTTAAGTGTAATTGGATGATGTTTAAGTCTCTTGAAAGTGTGCACCAATGGATTGGATGTTTATGTATGGTTTGGTTATGAAATGGTTTAATATTAGGTGAATTTTGGGTTCACACGGCCGTGTGAGACACATGGCCTGGTGACACGGTCCTGTGTCACTTGTGGTTCATTAGGGTTCCAAGTCAGTGAGTTACATGGCCTAACACACGGCCTAGCACACGGGGGGTGTGGGGCATCTTAGAAAGTTACACGGGTGAGGACATGGGCTAGGATACTATCGTATGTCCCTTGTACGAAAGTTACATGGCCTAATGTGATTCCACATGGCCTGCCAGCACGGTCGTGTGACCCATTATTTCCAATTTTTGCAAATTTTTCCTAAACTTTCCATTTTATTTCAAATTGGTCCCGAATTGCTCCTATGTTATTTTTAGGGCCTTGAGGGCTCGATTTAGGGACAAAATGCATGTAATTGAATAGACTATGATATGATTAATTTATTTAAATATTTTGATGTTAAATGTTTCTGATAGTACGGTAATGCTCCGTAACCCTAATCCGACCACTAAGACGGGTTAGGGGTGTTACATATGTATTAGAAATGATATAATGAGAAGAAGTTAAAGGTTGGATATGGAAAATGTCCGTTTGAACCTTATGAATACTTAGGATACAAATGACATCTCATTAGGGATTATATGGTTTTGGGTGTTGGTCTTAGATGTCCTATCTAAGGCTAAGGTCCTGCATTTGTTATGAATTCTCCATAACTCGTATGAGTAACATCGTGTAGCTAACATCCTGACCCACAGCTTGTGTGAATAGGCCCATTTCATAGCTCGTGTGAGAATTATTGAGACGATTACAGTTACACGAAAATGCACACTTTGTGTGAGCATTTCCCGAATATCTGATGTTATTGTATGTGGTTCGACAGGCAATTAAGGTTTAAAAATGAAAAGGTACATTCATATGACCAAAACACATTTTAAACACACTTAAAGCATTTCCTGTGTATTAGCCTCATTTTACCAATTCACATTTTATATTCCCAATTAACTTGACTCGAACTCGGACTTGGGAAGGATACACGAATTCTAGCCAACATACAAATCTGACACCTAGTCCTCATTGGAACATTCAAAGTATATAAATTGTGCCCAATGCTCATCGGTATAACCGAAGAAAAAGGCGTGCCCAACACTCATCAGAACGTCTAAAGAAAAATGTGCCCAACTCTTATCGTATACTCCGTATACAATCTATCCTACAACATGCCAACTATATCCAACTCTGCCCAAATAGATAATAGGGTAACCAATGTTTGATTACACTATACAATCCTATACATATATCATTTCTCATTCAATTTCATAATTACATTTCAATTTATCATCAGTTCAAAACTTTCTCATAGCACATAACATGTTTCAACCCATTTTCATATCACATATCATGTATCAATTAAATCATGCTACTTTCTATTTTGTTCAATTCGGTCCAATATCACGATATTCAATATCAATCACAACAAATCAATTTATACGCCAATTATATACTCAACTCGATACTCAATCATGCAAATAACATGAATATGCAAACAAGCAAACTGATATTGAATCATAAAAGTACAAACTGAATCCTCATGTTACTCATCGACGACTCTTGTTTTTCCTTTCTCTCTCAATGACCCCACATCTCTTTAGTTACATACAATAATACCCAAATAAACAATATCAATTTTCATCCAATTCAAATTTACATACAAAGCCAAATATATTTTTTTATTTTATTCAATTTAGTCCCTATACTTAGGATATGCATATATTTCAATTTTAGCATTGGATCAAAATTTGATTCCACATTATTTCATTAGGGGCCCTATACTTTCTATTCCTAGCATAATTTTATAACATGTTTTAAGTTTATTTAATTTGGTCTCTAATGCTACAAATTTAACTACCAAGCTTATTAAGCTTTACAAGTTAGTCCTTATCATAATCTAAGCTTAATTTCTATTAATTTCTAGCCTAATTCATCAATTTCTCAACAATGAAAACTTGCTAAAAATTCAAAAATTGAACAAATAAATACATGAGCTAGCTAAATCAAGCTCCCATGATCACAAAAAATCTATAAAAATTATGTAACACCCCAAACCCGACCCAATCGTTAAGGCCGAATTCAAAAAGCTACATTGCCAACCGGAATGTCCCAAAAAATCTATCGTAGTTTTCAAACGTACTTTTAAACCATCTAAATAAATCGTCTTGAAAACCCTTCCTAAAACTCCCAACATTGTTTGGAATATTGAATCATCCTTATTTTCTTGATTTCTGCCTTTAGCGTAGACGCATTAAAGATGCCATTTGTCTCAAGGTCAGATACAAGTTCTTACAAAAACTAACAAATAATCTTGAGCTACTCGACATTGTGCTACTCGAAAATCACATACCACAAGTTTGCAAACATCAAGTTTTTGTATTGCGTTCTTGAGTCTAAAGTTTTATGTTAATCTGTAGTTCAAAAATAAAGCATCTAACTATTTCCTAAATGTATACAGTTTAAGGTTTACAGTTCTAATGTATAATTTTAAACAGTATAATCTTAATGTTTATCTACATTTTAGCAGTGAAAATAGTAACTTCAGAACAACATCGGAGTTCTCGATTTTTTTTTGAAAATCTTATGAATTTTTTCTTATGTCATGGTTCCCAAAATACCCCTTTCAAATATGCATGCGCACTCAACTAAAATTCACGGTCCGAGTTTTGAACCCCCAAACCTGACCCAGTCATTAAGGCTGAATTCAGAAAGCTACATTGGCCACCGGAATGGCCCAGAAAATCTTTCGTAGTTTTCAAACGTACTTTTAAACCATTTGCATAAATTATTTCAAGCTAGTGAAATCGAGAGTTTTAGAAATTTATGACTCTAGTATTTTATTTGAAAAATTTTTTATCGTTGTTCAAAACTTCCGTAATTTCAATCGTATTTCAAAATCATTCATTTATTTATTCAAAAGCAAAAATGACTTGGTTATTCTTCGTTATTTAGGAAAAAAAAATGTTATTGTCAGTAATTAAATATCTTTATAAATCTCATTCGTAATCATTAGTAATTTTGAAAACAAAGTCTAATTTTATTAAAACTTGTCTCTCAGCATTGCTGTAACACCCCTTACCCATATTCCATGCCGGAACCGGGCACGAGGCATTACCGGATTTAATCTACTTAATCACACAACTTTAGTATATAAACTTTCAGTCCCAACTTGACATATCTCTATTGCCATCACAATAATCTCATTTAGGACCTATGAGGCCTTAAACATACATACAAAGGGTTTCGAAATCCAACCGGAAACTTTGCGATCTTAAAAATTTTCACCTAAACAGGGGCCACACGCCCGTGTGAAATGGGACATGCCTGTGTGGGCAGGCCGTGTGGTCACACACGTCCGTGTGGGATTTATTATCATTTCGAACCTACAGGGGTTTTCACATGGCCGGGCACACGCCCGTGTTCTCCACACAGCCTAGACACGCCCGTGTCCTCGCTCGTGTGTAAAAACTTGGGTATTCTGTTTATGACATTAGCAACCTTATAAGGGGCACACGGCCTAGGAACACACCTGTGTGGCTAGCCCGTGGTCGACCCTGACTTACAACACCAACATGCAGGGGACACACGGCCAAATCACACACCCATGGGACTGACCGTGTGTCACACATGGCCTAGACACACGCCCGTATGCCTACTCGTGTGGACAAGAACAAGGCTATTTGCCAAGCCCTTTTCATCCCTCTAGCTCACACAACATGAATCCATTCAACATATCACTAAACAACTCATATTTTGCAATATAAGCTTCCATGAATAACTTCATATTTTCATATATAACAAAGAGCCAACAATTATGGCTATATACACAAGAATTTCTCTTTAAAGGGGCCAACACACTCTTGGCCAAAATAACAAAACAATATACCTAGTCTAGCCCCTATACATGCCATACTCAAATACACTAAGTCTAGATATCCCGAGGTGAGCTGATAGTGTGGGCAATCTTCCAGTTAGCTGCATATCCCGACCCGGCTCTTTAACTCTATAAGACAAGGGAAAAGAAAGGGGAGTAAGCTTTGAGCTTAGTAAGTTTACATGCAAACTTTAAACATTTTGATACATGCTAACCAATAAATAACAATTTCATAACAAGTAAGAACAATCCACATTCCAAGATCATGCTTACTCAATCCACCTCTTACCACATTCCAACCATACAACAAGCAGGATGCTCTCATTTAATATGTAACATCCTAAATTTATGGGCCTATGCATTTAGTGTAGGGATAACTTTAATAGGTTAATTTAAGTGATAGGGGTCCAAATTGGGCTCAAGATTAGGCTAAGGCCTTGATTAAATTATTAGCTTGGGCATTAAGGAATTAAAAAGGTGGTAATTATGTTTAAAATGCCAAACATGGGCTTGTGGCCCAACAATAAGTGGCACTATAGGGGAATTAGAAGTGAGCCACACACAAGGGATTTAGGGGCCCAAAATTTAAGTTTAATGAGGCCCAGATCTTTTAATTTAAGTGAGTTAAATTTGGCATTAGGGTTAGTAAGAGGTGGACGGCTACAAGGCTATAAAATAGGAAAAAATATGTGGATTTTTAAGTGATAATATCATAGATAAAAAGGAGAAAAGTTAGGAGCTTATCTTCAAAGGAAGTGTTGGCCGAAAATCCACCACCTAGAGGAGTGTAAAATTCGGCTACTGCATGGCATAGAGGGTGCCGAAATTCTCCTCTCTTCTAGCTTAAATTTTAAGGGCGTTTTCGGTATTTAGCAGTAGGTGTCAAAAATCTATAAATAGGGGGGCTAGCTCCTTGTTTCTGACATTGAAAACCCTAAAATCCTCTCCCTTAGTGTAAAATTCCCTAGCCTCTCCCTCTCCAAATTTCTTTCTTCAATTACTTCGAAAGCCGAAACTTCTCCCCACTTTTTTTTCCCTTGTGCCGATTTCTCTAAAAAGCCGAAGCATCCATCACTTTTTCTTATATTCATCCTATTTGAAGAATTGTCTATACTTCCAGCATTTAAACCTTCTATTGGCATTGCCGAATCCTCTCCCTAGTGCTAGCCGAATCTCCTAAGCTAAGGTAAGAGTCGATTTTTGATTAGTTCTCATAATCTATTTTAGAAAGGAAAAAGTCGAAAGCTAATAGTTAATGGTTTTATGATGGGCGGCAATTCAGGATTTGAAGGAAGCTTAGTCGACTAGATCTAAAAGCCGAAAATCATAAGTCTCCAATTTCGAGATTTTAAGATAAGAAGATTATCCCTAGATTTTTATTAAATTCGTTCAATATATATATGATTTTAACTCTATAAGGAGGATTAACGATTAAATATTGTTATAGTAGCTCTGATAAGGATTTGATGGAATTAAATATGGATCAGACAAAAGAAAGAATCCCTAAGTTTAAGAAACGAGCAGTATCTGTTGTTCGGGATTGGCCAATTGGTTGTGGACCGGCTTCTGAACAACACCTTAGGCAGATAGCAGTTGTGTCGACTAAGGATAGCGTCGATATAGAAAGCCTCGTTTTATCGGTAATCAGGTGTGTAGATCTCTAACACACTACTAATAAACCTGTATGTATTTCTATTTATGTATGTTATGGGCTAAAAAGCCGGAATAAGGCCGTATAGATAGTCGAATGGAACCCTAAAAAGGGTTAGGCAAGGATGCCAGGTACGTAAACATAGAACTCCCTATGTGTGTCGAAGAATATATAAGTCTGCTTGATGTTTTCTTTATGAATGTATGCATGGGGTGGGAATGATGATAATTGAAGGGGAAGTGTATGATAGGTCGCTTGGTGATCGGTGGTAGAAATCCCACATAATTTAAATGTAAGGTCACATAGTGATCGGTGGCTATGCCACGTTTAATGATTCCTGCTTAATAGGAATAGGCAGTGCGATTGTCGTTTTGGTGTGTAGCGGATGGAGGGTTGATTGTAGAAATCCCCATGATGTAATGGTTGGTACGGGTTGGTGTGTAGAGGATGGAAACCTAGGATGGGTTGGGTTATTCATTCTTTATTGTTTATTATGTGATTATGATTGATGCATTCCTGTATGGGCCAGGGCCCATAATGTGTTTGTGGGCTCAGGTCGATGTGTGTTTTGAGATTTATACACTGAGTCTTTGTGACTCACGCTTTCCTTTTCTCTACTATTCCAGATGAACAGTAGATCGTAGACATGGAAGCCGAGAGGGACCCGAGGGGCCATCAAGTTCTATTTCTACAAGTTATTTTCTTGGGATTTCTTTAAGTTTACTTTATTTCATTGTTATTTCGAGAATATTTATGTAATAAGGCCCCTAGTTTTCATTCAACTAAGTCGTTTTCAATGTTAAGCAACTTATGAATTTATGATAAGGTTTGTTATACTTTTAATAATAATAATACAAAGGATTCCATATTTTTAAAATGCCACCTATCTATCCAAATAATGTTCAATTGACTTATGATTTCCATAACATACAAAGCAAAAGTTTTCAAAGTACAAGCCGTGACATGCCAGATCCGGTCGAAACGCATGGGCCGGGTTTGGGGTGTTACATAATAGCATACATTCCCTGCACTTATCACCTCAAAACCACATAAAACAACACATCAATATTTCCAATAAACCATTCATAATACTACCAATCACTCGGTGGTTTCACACTTAGCCCACCATAAGTCTTTAACAGGGTGGTGTCGCACACAGCCCACCGAAAAAATAGTCACGGTGGTATCGCACTTAGCCCACCAAAGGATAATGTAAAAGATGGTATCGCACATAGCCCATCGTGGATGATTAATAGGGTGGTATCGCACTTAGCCCACCGTTACAAGTATTTACAGTGGTTTCGCACATAGCCTACCACTTATCATTAATTTAAACTCATACGGGAATTACTCAATATCTATGGAGCTCAACTCGTCTCAAGCATGAATAATTCTATTCATACAATGCACCATTATTAACAACATATAAATTCAAAATGAAAAGTTTACACATAAACTTACCTCGGTGCAAAACGTTTTAACTAGCGGTTTACTCCGTAACCTTACCTTTTCCACGGTCAAGGTTAATTTCGCGCTCTTCTTGATCTATAACAATAAAATTCACTCATTTAGATCATTCTATGATCATAATGCATCAAAATATACACTTGGGCAAAAATGACCATTTTGCCCTTGTACTATGACAAAATTACAATTTTGCCCTTAGGCCCGTAAATCATTTTTCAACTACTCACAATTCTAACTATTTCATGCATTTATGACACAATTTCCATCTTTGCATTCAACTCCTATTTAGGTGTTTTCATGACTACACCTTTCACCAAAGTTGTTTCTCATCTCCCTAACATTCATTTTCTTCCATAAAAACTCAGTTATTAACAGAACCATTCTCATGGCAAGTCCCTAGACTTCCAACCATATCACATATTAGTCCCCTCATTAGCTAGCTTAAGCTTTGAGGACTCCAAAAGTACAAAAATTATCAAATAACACCACCAAAATCACTTACTTGTAGAGAAGATGAGTTGTTGAAATTTTTGAGCTTCAAAACCCCTATTCTCTCTTTAATTTTCGGTGAAGAAGGAATGTGAATAGTAAAAGATGATAATATCTTTTATTCATCTTATTTTATTCATTTTTTGTCGCCTAATTCAACCAAAAATTAAATGCTCTTGTCTCCCTAAGCTATATGGCCGGCCAACATAATCTAATTGGCCTAATTGCACTTTAATGGCCTCCAATTTAATATTCTATGGCTATTTAACACCTTTACCTTTAAAAATAGAACTTTTACACTTTATGCGATTTAGTCTTTTTCACAATTAAGCATGCAATCATTAATATTAAAACACCAAAATTTTCACATAGCCATATATTAATGCTATAACATATAAAATAACATCAAAATAATTTTCCTCAACCTCGGATTAGTGGTCCCGAAACCACTGTTTCGACTAGTCCCAAAATCGGGCTGTTACAATTGCAGCAGAAAACTGTAATGTTAACATATTTTTATATGAATCTCAATGAAAAATTTTACTGAAATCATATTTTGTTAAAAATTGATATTTTATGTAACTTTGATAAAGCATCAATAGACGATTTAAAACCTCAAAAACCAAGTCATGGTTTTATCTAAATATCATTTCTCATTGTTAAAGTGGAAAAGATTAATTTTGTCAAGTTTTAATAAAAACCAAATTTCATGCATAATCTTATCAAATATTAATTTATGCAGTTTTTTAAACTTAATTTCATGCAAGTAATTTATGCAAATCAGAATGAAAAATCCCAAAATAAAGTCTCATGCCACAGTCCATACTCAAACTTATTACAAACCCAAAATATCAAAATAAAATATAATTATTTTAATTTAAAAAAATCATCCGAGAAACTTGTCCAAATGTCGTCATCGAATCCTAACCTCGGGGTTATCTATTAAATCAAAAAACTAAAAGGGGTGAGCTATAAAGCTCAGTGTGAGATTAACATAAACACAATCACATACATATAAACATATACATTATACATGTAACACCCCTTACCCGTGTTTAACGCTGGAACAGGGTACGAGGCATTACCTAACTCGAACACATACTAACATACATTTCCGGACCATAAAAGTTCGTTCAAATTTAAAACTTCTCAATCTTCAACTCAAAGTCCTTAATATGGGCCTACAAGGCCTACAACACACTTTAGAAACAGTTCGGGACCAAACCGAGTTCTTTAAAAAACTTTGGAAAATGTCATTGGAAATAGGGGCACACGCCCGTGTGGCAAGGGACACGCCCCTGTGGGAAGATCGTGTGGTCACACACACGCCCATGTCCCTAGCCATGTGAATTTATTTATCAATTCAAACCTATAGGGATTTTCACACGACCTGGCACACGCCCGTGTCCACGGCCCGTGTCCCCCACACGACCATGACACGCCCGTGTGTAAAAACCTTGACATTCTATTTCTGACATCATTAACCCAATAAGGTCACACGGTCAAGGCACACGTCCGTGTCCTTAGGCCGTGTGGCAAATTAAATTCCTAAATTAAAGTGCAGACTTCACACGGCCTGGGCACATGCCCATGTTCTATGGTCGTGTCTTCCACATGGTTGAGACACACGGTCGTGCCTCAGCCCGTGTGGTTACTACTGGGCATTCTGTTTTGCCAACTTAGGGTGTAGGGGGACACACGGCTTAAGCCGTGCGTCACACACAGCCTAGACACACGCCCGTGTGTCTACCCATGTGGATAGTAACAAGGCTATTTACCAAGTCCTTTTTGCTATCCTTACTTTCACCAACATAAGCCACATCAAATAACCTACTCATTCATGCATCAATATACCAAATACTCAACCATGCAGTTTGTACATTCATGAAAAACATCACCATTTTCATATATTAATAGCAAGTATTAGCTATCAACTATGGCCTTTTACAAAATGAATCCATCTTTAAAACAAGCCAATACATTTGGCTAAACCATTATGACACTTAACAAATGACCGAGACCCTATACATGCCATTCCCAAAATGATAAATCTAACTATACCAAGCGTTCAGTTTGATAGTGTGATCGAGCCTTCGACGTTCTTTGATCCCCAAGTTAGCTTGGCAGCACTATAAGAAAATGGAAAAAAGAGGGAGTAAGCATAAAGCTTAGTAAGTTGCATGTAAATAACTAACAACAATTACCATGCATTATCATACTCATATCATCTTATAAACGTGCACAAGATTCTTGAATGATTAAAAACATAACTTACTCATTTTCACCCTTACTAATTATACAACATAATTCGAGCTCATTTCTCATGAATTTCATATAGGTACCTATACATTGACAACATAGTCGTAATTTTTCCCACTTTTAGCATAAGCTCTAAATTTCCCATTGAACCAGTTGGAATACCAAAGGATACCCGACAAGCCTCACAGAAGAGGGTAAAATACTGATGCCGTGTCCCAGACCTGGTCTTACACTGGCTCACATGTCGAGGTTGATGCCATGTCCTAGACATGGTCTTACACTGGCTCTCTTAATGTGGCCGATGCCATGTCCCAAAGATGGTCTTACGCTAGCACACATATCAACCGAAATGTCACAGCTTGGATATCCAATCTATTCCTAAGGTTCAATCGGGAGTATATCACATCAACTTTCATCATGCATAATCATAGAAATAATTAAACATTTTATGCAATATCAATTGTTAAAAACATAAGAATAATAGAGTTGTATTATTCACATACAACTTACCTCGATATACAAAATATGGGCAACTTGCTCGATTTAGTCCAGTAACATGGTTTTCCCCGGTCCCGGAATCCGTTTTTCTTAATCTATAATGATAAAATTCCACTCTTTTAATCACCACATTAATCAAAAGATTTCAAAATTCTTACTTTGGCAAAATTATCGTTTTGCCCTTATACTTTCACAAAATTATGATTTTGCCCTTAGGCTCGTAAAACGATTTTCATCAAATATCCTTATTAACCAAGCCTAGCCGAATCTATTTTAAGCTTATAGCAACTCACAATTCCAATTATTTCACACATTTACTACCTATTTTGCAACCTTTACAAAAAGGTCCATTTTAGGTGTTTTCATGGAAACCCCTTTCACAAAAGTTGTTTATTTAACAACCAAGTTTCATTTTCTTCCATAAAAAGTCAGCAAAAAACACTAATGTTCTCATGGAAAAACCCTAGACTCTCAACCATTTTGCAAAATAGTCCCCTCATTAGCTCCCCTCATTAGCTAGCTTAAGCTACAAGGGTCTCAAAAGTACAAAAATTATCAAAAATGACCGTCAAAAACACTTACTTGTAAAGGTTTAAGTTGCAGAAAATTTTCAAGCTTTCCAAAGCCCCTCTGTGTTGAAAATTTCGGTGGTAGTATGAAGAAGATGAAAAGATGATATTTTCTCTCTTTATTTTATTTTATTTCATTCATTAAGCCACCTAATACCACCCACTTTGACCAAATTTTCATTTCTTTGTCCCTTATGGCCGGCCAACACATTCCTAAGGGCCTAATTGCACATTAAGGACCTCCAATTTAATATTCTATAGCTATTTGACACCTTTATCTTGGCGAACAAAACTTTCGCACTTTGTGCAATTTAGTCCTTTTTCAAAATTAAGCATGAAATCACTAAAATTAATGCACCAAAATTTTCATGCACTCATACAATCATGCTATAACACATAAACTAATATTAAAATAAATTTTCTCTGACCTAGGATTAATGGCTATGAAACCGCTATTCCGACTAGCCCCTAAATCGGGCTGTTACAATACAATCATAATAATCATATCAATTTCATATAACACAATATTTCACATTTATACTATACATGATCATGTTAATGCACATTTCATAAAACGATGAATATTTTACAAAAATGGTACTACCCATCCAACACACTAAATTGTGAACAGTGTCACCAAAATCGCAGATAAACTGCTAATAATCAATATAGTGGACAAGCCACCATAATCACAGATATACTGCCACATAATCAAAATCATGAACAATCTCACATTGATGTAAATAAACTGTCACATACTTCCACCTTTCACATATCCCACCACATGCATGTGATATGGCCAAAATCACTCAAATCATATAGGCATGTTTATAATAATGGTACCAAAATTTCACATTTTATAATCATACGAATAAAACATATGCCATATGATCTCTTAACATGAGAATGAGATTTACATATTTTTCAAATAAATAATAATCATCAATATCAAACAACATGCTTTTCACAACATATACGGTTTGGAAGTCACTTACTTGCCATAGTCCATAACGATGGGTTTATCTCTCTCTTTATGGATACATAATGTATCCTTATCAAACAACATAATTTAAATAAAAATATTTTTATCAATATAAAACAAAGACTTAATTTTTTTCTAGTGTTAAAACCCACACTTAATTTTTTTTAGTGTTAAAACCCACACCTGATAGTAGATCCAATGCAAATAATCACTCTAAAGAAATACCTACACTCGGATCTAATCGATAGGTTACCTACTTATTAACAAAAGTAATCTTTCATTAGGGAGGTCATTTTTAAACAATTTATAAGATACATCAATTTAAAAAAACTCTCATCCTCACTTACTCTATAATAATCAATCGAAGATTGATCTCCTTTCCAAGGTTAAAGGTTTTTCGGAATGGTATCGATCGACCCTCATCAAAATTAGAATATGATTCATTAATACTTAAAGGAAAATGAATTAAAACCCTTTAAACACATTCGACCTATAGGAAAAAGTAGGGAAGAAATATTATATTTCATTACACTTCTATACTCTATCTCGATTAAAACGAGAGGGTCGAAGGATCATTGTGCTCTTGAATCGGAGAATGATGAGAATCTAGAGAAAAAGATTACTTGAAAAAGTGAGTCACTCAGTTCAATAATTTAAAACATAATATTTAAACTTATTGAAATAGAGCTATAGAATTTTTGTTTATTATAAGGATGATAGAGGTTGGAAAATGGTGAAGAAAAGAGAAAGAATCATCAAAGTTGGTGGAGGAGAGACGATGGCGACGGTGGAGGTTCGGCAACGGAGGTGCTAAGATGGAGGAGGAAGAAGAAAAGTCTTGCATCACTAGAGAGGAGAAAGAAAAGAGAAAAATAAATAAAATGAATGGTGGTTGCTTTGACGCACGATGGTTTCTGCGGTGGTGGAGGGTGGTGTTAAGGGTGGCGGTGGAACAAAAAGAAGAATAGAAGAGGAGGATGGGTGATGAAGTGGTGGTGTTTAGGTCAAATTGTGGTAGCTAACTGTGGAGGAAAGGAGGGAAAAATCAAAATAATGGTGGTTCAAGGTGGTGCAAAAGGGGAGGAGGAGAGAAAATAAAGGAGCAAAGGAGGGGGATGGAAAAAATGAATAGGAAAATTAAATATTAACAACAAAAGGTGTCATTGACCTTGTCCAGGTTCAATGTATGACACACTAGGTAAAGGTGAAGAAAATAGGTATGTAGAGGGGACAAAGAAGCAAAAATGGAATCATAGGTGTAAAAAGGGGTCTTAATGAGGGAAGATTGACTCACACACAAGGAAAGAATATTTCCCCATGCATGGCAACTAGGATGGACGGTTTTGGGGGGTGTTGAGCACTAAAGTTGGAAAAAATTTAAATAAAAAGATGGAGAGTGTGGAAACTTGAACCTAAGACCTTTAGGTCCAAATGATTTAAGCTCCTAACCACTAAGCCAACTCACTTCCTTATGATCATTTTAACATAAACTATTCAAAAACATGGGATGACCTTTGCTAAGGGTTTGAAACAAATTTGCACCAAACAAAAATTAATGAGAGGGAAGGGATTCGAAATTAGATAATCTAGGGCAACTCCACCTTTACTCAATCACTATAATTGATATTTATTTATTATCAAATGTGCTGAGGTCATCTAAAAAAAATTCAAACGTGACCATTCTCTGTGAATTAACCCAATTCCTACTAACCCGGTTTTTTGAGAAGCAACAAATTACAAGGGCTTGGTTACCTTGGTAGCTTTTTGGCCAAATGCTTAAGGAAAGTAAGCTTTCTTTGCTTCAAAACAATTGTGGATAGTAAAGAAGATGATGAATTATCATCTTTCTCCACTTACTTTAATATTTATACTATGCCTAGCCATTGAATAATCTTACTTAATTAACTTAATTAAGGTTTATTATGCGTTACTTATTTATTAATGAAGCTTAGTGTTTTCCAACATCATCATCCACCATCGATTACTTATTATTGGTTTATTTATCATTTTAGTCCATTGAATAATTGCTCTAGATGTAACACCCCTACACCCAATCTGACTATTGGATCAAGTATAGGAATGCTACATTGGTTGTCATAGTAATGGAAAATAATACTCAAATTAATGGAATTCCATATATTTTGATTTCACTATCATATCTTTCCAAACATCAATTCAAAATAAAATCGAATACATTTTCCAAACATTCATACTTTTAAATGAAATTATGGTACATGGACTAAGGATCGATACTGGGCACGAGGTATTGATACCCCTGTCAAGTATCAATACTATTTTTAACTTCGATGTTTTGAAAAATGTTTAACAAATTCAGTAGTATCGGTACCACTTAAAAGGTATCGATACTCGAGTAAGGTATCGGTACCTTGGTTGAAGTATCGACACTTCCTTCTAAATATCAATACTTTACCCTTGGTATTGATACGAAAACATGGTTTGATGTTTGAAATTCAAGGAAAATTACCGATTTCCAAAACTTTGCATTTAATTCCTTGCACACCAAGTACTTCAACACAACCAAACCAATTCAAAATTAAAGCATATAAATCAACTATAATACCAATATCTTATAACTCATCGCAAACATAATAAGGATTTTAATTAAGTTCACGAGCTAATAAAGTTTACAAAGTCTTGCATTTTAGTCCTCCTTACCTATGTCCCATACCACATTACTTATGTGCTTGCCATACTAAACCAAAATTTAGTGTCATACTCTTTCCAAGCGTGTAGATGTGATCAGATGAGCTGACCATGATCACTATCTTAGCTCGTTGAATCTATCTTCTACCTACGCGTTATAAACAAACACATTAAACCGGTAAAGTCTTAGTAAGTACAACAAGAATTTAGATCTTTTATTTAATAACAATTAATATATTCTTAATAAAAATAAACTTACTTCATTTCAACCCAAATCCCTATGTTCAAAATTTAACTCATCCAAAACTTACTAAGACTTACCATGACATTTTATTGATATCTTAACTCATATTTCATATACTAGCCCAATGTAGACTAAATTGAACACTTAGGATATACAGAACATATACAAAGGTGCACCGAGATGCATTCATGTAGCAATAAGCACCGTAGTGCATTCGCGTAGCAGTGAGCATTGTAGTGCTTAACAGAATAGTAAGCGCACTAGACTTCTTTAATAGCATGCCATCTATATACTAATAGTTCTAATCTAGTGTACATATGCTTCATTTTTATTAAACCATAGCATTTATTCAATCAAGAAGTATACTATAGCTTTTCAATTCTCACAATTTGGTCGTTTTCTTCACAATACAACATGACTTGTAAACTTACTTCATATTTAATGCACATAACATAATCAATTTATCATTTTTTTCTATTTAAGTCCTTCTTTCAATTATCAACATAAACATTACATATCCACAACTTAAACTAGAATTTAAATCTTTCACATAAATTTTCATTAAAGATTACTATATGTGTAACATCCCCAAACCCGGCCCATTCACTACGACCGAATCTGGTTATGTCACTGCGGAAAAGACGGTGGAAAATTCTTGTTAACTTCGAATAAAACAGTAAGTTTCACTAACTTTTTGGTAAAACCCATGTAATTTTAAAACTATACTTTAAAACTTTGGTGTTATAAAAATGTCCACATTAAAACACTTTATTAACTTATATATATATTGAATAAATAGGTTGCTAATATATAAAAAAAAATCAATTCCACATAGTAAATCAAATTAATCAAACCATAATTAAATTAAAATAAAATAGTACCAAAAATAATAGTAAAATAACTCTAAGAAATAAATAAAGATCAAAAGGCCCTTATTACACCAATAATTAAACCCAACTACTTAATATAAATAAGCTTGCAATATTTAAACTCTTCTTTCTGCATGGGCCACCATGTGTCCTCTCCGATCCCGGTCCAAATCTACGCATCACCTGAAATGGTTAGGAAAAATAGAGTGAGTCCACTGACTCAGTGCATAATCACAACACTTATTTCCACACGTATGGGCTTGGCCCATACCCACACAGCCATCGAAACAAATCATGCAAGAATGCATTTCAGCCCAACCTACTATCCAACCGTGACACCAACCTTAGCAGACTCTCTGCCTAAGGCTGTGGCTAATCTACCACTGATCACATTGTGATCCATGAACCTTACCTTGGCAAGCTCGCTGCTCAAGGCCGTGGCTGAGCCACCGATCAACCAAAGTGATCCTAAAACCATAATCTGTCTACGGTGAGGCACATAGCCATCAACTGCCGAGATGGGCACCGAGCCAACACCTACGTTGAGGTAGCACACAGCTAACCCTCAAGCGCTAATGTAGCCGAGGCTAACATTAGACCACGTACATCATATGTACACTCCTTCCTTCACTGATCCAATCCGCCTCCCATGTGTGTAACAAATGCAACATGTCAGATCATAACATAAAAGTAGGCATCACATGTCAATTACCATATCATGAATATATCATAAATAACTCACCATCCAAGCCATTATAATCGGCCATCCCACATCACGCATATGTAAACACATTAGCAAACCACAAACCAAAGAAATAGTGCGATGATTACGCACCTTAACACTTGTAGTTCTAAGCTTTCGATCCCTAAGCTATCGCTCAAAGAAACAACAGCTATCTGCCTATAGCTATCCCCTGCTGCTGGCCCACACTCCGGTGGCCAATCTCGAACCGCCGAGACAGCTCTCTTCTTGAACTTCGGGATAGGTGCCTTCCCTTGCCCACTCTGACTGGTTGTTGCCTCCATCAGAACACTTAATCAGAACACCAGGTTAACCTCCAAATCACAATCTAAGAAACAAATCTTAATAAATATTCTTACCAAAATCACTTACCAAGCTGACTGCTAACAAACGGAGGCTTAACTGACTACTTCAAATTCCAGAGTATCTTAACAACGGTTGCAAACGAAAACCCAACGAGGTCTATGCTAATATTCGGCCAAGGTGTTACCAAATAAAAGAAAAAGGAGCACGGCACAAGGATGGAGTGTAGATTCGGCTATCAATAAAAGATAATCAAGGAAAGGGAATAGGGGTTTCGGCCAGAGTTTTGAGAAGAGGGTAAGATAGGTGTGGGGGTGTACTTTTGTTTTAGCAAAATGGAAGAGAAGAGAGATGGAAGGGTGGGTGGTTTCGGCCAAGGGTTAAAAAGAATAGAAAGAAGGAAGACAGAAATAGAGGTTTCGGCTCAGGTGGAGTGGGGGAGAACAAATGGAGAAACCTTTCGGTAAGCAAGCAAATGGGGAAAAACTAAAAAGATGAACACCTCCCCCCCTATTTATACTACTAAAATCGGCCAACAACTCATCCCCCACCCAATCCCAAAAATCCTCCTACTTTCACTCTCACCAACCCTTCAAATAATTCAAAATAAAAACCATCACATCTCTCCTCCTAGCCATCCATTCAAAATGGTTTGAACAAGTCAAACCTAATTCCTTACCTACCTAGCCGAATTCAAAAAAAAGAAGACCAAGTCTTCATCCATCTTTTAAGCCTCCAAAAACCGTCCAACACCTTACCAAGTTGACGCAAAAACAAAGCCCTCCTGCTGCCCTTGCGAATCGAACATGAGACCCCTTCCTCCTTCAAGTGGCGTCACCTTCCAAGCTCTAGAGTGGCGCCTCCTTGCCACTCTGCCACACCAATCTTTGTGCCAAAACTCCACCAAAATTTCTCTTAAGGCCCCCTCTATCCAAGCTCCCCCTTTTAACCCCTAAAACTAAAAAATTTCCAAATCATTCCACCACTACCTAGGGTTCTCAGGACCCCTAAAACTCACCCAACCACACACTGAAGTGTGCCAACACCAGAGCTAAGCACCAAAAACCTAACCCCTAAAAACAGGGTGTTACAATATGTAACAGCCCAATTTAGGGGCTAGTCAGAACAGTGGTTTTGGAACCACTAATCTGAGGTCGAATAAAATTATTTTAATGTTATTTTATATCTTATAGCATGATTACAAGAGTGCATGAAAATTTTGGTGCTTTAATTTTAGCGATTGCATGCTCAATTGAGAAAAAGGACTAAATCGCATAAAGTGCGAAAGTTCCATTTTACAAGCTAAAGGTGTCTAAAAGCCATAGAATATTAATTGAAGGCCCTTAATATTCAATTAGGCCCTTAGATATAGGGTGGCCGGCCATAGGGGACAAACAATGTCAGAATTGGTCAAAGTTGTTGGAATTAGGTAGATTAAATTGACTTGTATTAATAAAATAAAGAAAGGAAAGATATCATCTTTTCTTCTCTTTTGCTCCACCAAAAATTAGTAGCAAAATAAGGGGTTTGAGAGCTCAAAAATTTCATCAAGCTTTTCTCCTTGCAAGTAAGTGCTTTAATGGCCATTCTTTATCAATTTTTGTACTTTTGGAACCCCTAAAGCTTAAGCTAGCTAAAGAGGGAACTATTTTGCAAAGAGGTAGAAAGTTTAGGGTTTTCCATGTGAGAATTTATGTTGTTTGATGCATTTTTATGGAAGAAAATGAGTCTTAGTTGTTAGATAAACAACTTTTGTGAAAGGTGTTTCCATAAAACACCTAAGATGACCTCTTTGTAAAGGTTGCAAAATAGGTATTAAATGTGTGAAATAATGAGTATTGAGAGTTTCTATAAGAGAAATAAATTTCACCTAGGCTTGTTAAAGGAAGAAATTTGATTAGAATTGATTTACGAGCCTAGGGGGTAAAATAGTCATTTTGTGAAAGTCTAAGGGCAAAATGGTAACTTTGCCAAAGTATGATCTTTGAAATGCATTGATTAATGCAGTAATTAAAATGAGTGAATTTGTTATTATAGATCAAGAAATACGAAGCCCAGACCAAAACTGAGGCAAGAACAAGGTGGTGGACTAATTTGAAAGATTCCACATATATTTTGATACCGAGGTAAGTTTGTGTGTAATAAATTCAACATCATGTTATTAAGTTTTAAAATGTTTGCTATTAGTGATGATGAATATTATTTCTAAGAAATTGAGTAAAGATGTTGAATGAGAAAATGATGAAAATTTACGACATTGAAGTCCCGATTGGACTTTAAGAAGTGAGAGGATATCATCATCGAGACACGAGACTGGTAAGGTCCCGTATAAGACCATGTCCGGGACATGGCTCGACACCAAATTGAGATCCTGTATAAGACCATATCTGGGATATGGCATTAGCATCGGATATGGAAATTGTATAAGACCATGTCCAGAATATTGCATCGACATCGATATGAGATCCCGTATAAGACCATATCTGGGATATGGCGTCAGCATCGAGATGTGACCCCATGTAAGACCATATCTGGGATATGGCATTGGCATCGTGTTTATGTGTATGATGATGATTTGTATCCTCGGGTAATTCAAGTGAGTTATCAAGATAGGTAGTTAAGTTGTAATAGAGATGAGATTAGTGTTAAAGCTATGTGGTGAAGTGATACAGGTACATGTGAGTAATTCACAAGAAATGTTTACGGTATGTGACATGACATGTAATTGGTAAGAGTAAGCATGAGTAAGTTATGGCAATGTGCTTGAGATTTTGTGCTTTTATTCAATGCAATGGATGGATGGCATTATGAGCCTTTATGTTGCTACTTATTTCATGCAAAGTTTCTAAGCTCTATGCTTACCCCTCTCATTTCCCTTTTCCTTGTAGTGTAACACCCCTATCTTGTATCCATCGCCGGATTAGGGTTAGGAGCGTTACCGAACAGATCAGAAAGCATTTTCAGAAATTCAAAACATTTCATACATTTCATTCATCAATTGTATACGCAATGTCCCTTAAATAAGTCAACAAGACCTTAAACATGCTTATAAACCGAGTCGAGACTAAATCGAAACACATACAAAATTTCATGGAAAATTAAAAATTTTCTAAGTTACAGAGCTTACACGCCCGTGTGGGCAGGCCGTGTGCCTTCCACGGCTAATAGACACACCCGTGTGTCCTTCCCGTGGTCTATCCTGACTATACTCCCAAGGCCACCAAGCACGCTCGTGTGCCTTGGCCGTGGACTATCCTGACTTGGCCCCCACGGTCACAAAGCACGCCCGTGTATCCTGACCGTGGTCGATCCTGCCAAAACCAACACGGTTATCCAGCACCCCCGTGCTAAGGCCGTGTACTACTAGGCCATATCCTGACTTGCTCACACGGCCACTAGGCACGCTCGTGTGCCATGTCCGTGTGACATTAATAGGCCATTTGCAAGGCCAAAATGCCACCCAAAATAGGTCACCTACAAGTAACATTTACCATTCCATTTCATGCATATATGACAATACCAAAAACACACCATAATAGCCATTCAAACCATGTATTCAATACCAATTCTATGACAAAAATCAATATATCCTTTCATACAATTTCATTTCCAAACATGTCAACTTAAACACATTCATATACTAAACATCATTCATTCTCAAATTCACTAATTCTTACTAACATTTTACCATCACAAAGATTTCCATTCATAAGTCAATTTTTCAACTCACAATCCATACCAAAAGATGCATCATATATACCAAAGTCATTCACGCTAAAACTAGCACATATCTAGCCACATCTCATGACTACTTACAAATCCCAAACATGATTCAAATAACTAGCCTATACATGCCATATTTTACTATGTACATCTTTCCAAAAATACCCAAAATAGATTGCCGATAGTGTGACTGAAATGCTGACAAGTCCCAGATTTGAGCTAGCTTTACTGACACTGCAAAGCAGAGAAACAAATCACACACTAAACTTTCCAAAGCTTAGTAAGTTCGACATACAATACAATTATCTCATCAAATCAAACCAATGTATATATTGAACAATTACATAGATTAATTATCTCATGTTCAAGCCACCTCATCCATAACTAAAATACTCATTCATCATTCATAGCTTATTTATAACTCATCAACCACAAAGGTTCAATACATACCTTAGCTAACACATAGTTATTCAACTTCCAAGCTATTCAATGCTCGATATTACATGTCGATCATCCTTTGATATTCGTTCAACTTAGTTGAACACTCAGTGCTAAATAAATGCCAGAAGCATACTCATCATCGCACACTTAGTGCCTAATCTTTCAACCGACTTATCTCAGTATCGCACACACAGTACTAAATCAAACAACCGAAGCTTTCACAATATCTCACACACAGTGCTATTCATTTCTATTTCGATTTCAATTTCGCACACTTAGCGCCATTAACTAATTCTTGCACATAGCATCTCAATTTCATACACATATACATATTTATTTCATAATGCTAAAACATATCTTAATAAAATGTATTATATCTGAACTTACCTCGGATATCGAACTATCGATACGGTCGATTAATCGAGCACTTTATCTTTGCCTCGATCTCGATCCAAACTTCTCCTCTCTTGGTCTATATACATTCAAATTTAATCCATTCAATCATAAAATCATTCATTTTAGTCCAAACACACATATTTAGGGCATTTTACACAATAGCCCTCACATTTTCACATTTCGACACTTTAGTCCCTATTTCACAAAATCATCAAATACACAAAATTTCAATACACATGTGCTTAGTCGAATTCTTCCCATGCTAATACAAGCCCACACATTTCATTTATTTCACATTTTAACCCTTCAATTTCTCATTTTCTCAATTAAGCCCAAAATACTTAATTTCATCAAAAATCCCAATACAAACTATGTTAATCCAACACCAAGTTTTCATATTTCATTATCAACTAACACTTAGCTCAAACATTCATCAATGGCTCATCACAAAAACATCATCAATTCACAAAATTACAACATGGGTTAGCTAGAGCACGAAGCAACGATTACGAAAACATAGAAATTATCAAAAATCGAGCTAAAATCACATGCCAATTTGTGCCTAAGCTTACCGAAACCTCAAAGCTTCTTAGCCCTTCTTTCTTTTCTATTTTCGGTGACTAAAGATGAACATTTTCATCTTGTTTTCATCTTTTATTTGTTTATTAAACATATTATTATTAAATTACTAAATTATCCTTTCATTAAACATATAAGACAAAAATATAATAAGGCTAATATGTCATTTGACTTGCCACTAACTTATAAATGGTTTATTAACAACAATAGGCCTTCTCCTGAAAAAGCCATCAACAAATTGACACTTATGAATCAGCACACAGCTTTTATACCTTATGCAATTTAGTCCTTTTTCATAAATCAACACACAATCGATAAAATTATCACACAGAATTTTCACACAGGCTATGTCACATATTATTCACACAAAAAATATCATTAAAATATTTTTACAACCTCGGATTTGTGGTCTGAAACCACTGTTCCGACCAGGGTCTAAACCGGGCTGTTACATATAGTATCGCCAAGCTAACTCTGGGATCGTACGACGTTGGAGTTTGGAATCACACTATCAACTTCTCTTTGGTATAGCAAAGTTAGATTTATTTTGAGTATGGCATGCATAAGACTTGGTCATTTTGTTATGTCATATTTGTTAGCCAAGGTGTTGCCTATTAATGTTGTTCAATTCATTTTGTAAATGGTCATTGGAAATGGGCCATTACTTGACAAGTTCATATTTATAAATAGTGACGAAATTCATGAAGTGCATGTTTGTATGGATGTCTTGATTTTGGGTTCTTGGAAGTGCCTTATGGTCATGATGTATGTTGAATTGATTTGGTATAAGTGTGATTGCTTTGTAGGGTGGCAAATGGCTTGGTAGATAGCCTTACAAATGTCCACACGGCCAGCCCCATGGGCGCGTTGAGAGGCCGTGTGTCCCCATGCATGCCAGGTTGACAAGTCAGAATACCCAGTAGTAAACACACGGGCTGAGACACGGCCGTGTGTCTCAACCGTGTAGGAGACATGGCCTAAGACACGGGCATGTGCCCTGGCTGTGTGAAGTCTGCACCTGAAAGTAGGAACTTAATTCGACACACGGTCTAAGGACACGGGCGTGTGCCTTGGCCGTGTGACCTTATTGAGATGATGACGTCATAAATAGAATGTCAAGGTTTTCACACACAGGCGAAGACACGGGCGTGTCATGGCATGTGAGGGACATGGGCTATGGACACGGGCGTGTGTCAGGCCGTGTGAAAACCCCTGTAGGTTCGAGTTGAAAAATAAATCCACACGGGTGTGGAACATGGGCATGTGATATTCCACATGGGCATGTCCCATCCTTCACACGGGCATATGGCCATATTTTGAGTCAAATTTTTTTCTAAGTGTTCAAAAGTTTTCGGTTTGGTCCCGAATCATTTCGAGTGCAAGTTTAAGGTCTCGTAGGCCTATAATAAGGACATTATGGACTCAAATGAAAAGTTTTAATTTTAAATGAATTTTTTATGGATCGATATGGTATGATTGAGCAAGTTAAGTACGGTAATGCCTCGTACCCGGTTCAGGAGTCAGATACGGGTAAGAGGTGTTGCACTATACATACCAAATAATACTAATAATTAAATTTGATACGAGCATTAACGCCCAATTAAGGGAGCATGGACATGATGGGCTAACTCTACCTCAAGGCCCTATTACAAGATCGAAAGCTAAGCAAATCAAGTCCAGATTGAATGTAGTAGTCCAAGGGTTTGTGACGAAGACCCTACAAGCTTATTCAAAGGACAAAGGAGATCAAGATTCATTTTCTTAGCTCAATTCCATCATATATGAAGATCTAAGAGTTTAAAGAAAACAAGATTTTGAATCTTGGTCTATGAAACCTCATTTTGGAGTTGGAACGAAATGGATCACACTGATGAGCTTAAACAAGCCTAATCTTGCAACAAATGGATCTAGATGCAAGATCAACCCATGGGGAAGTCTATAAACTCATATTGAAATTTCAACTAGAGTTTATTTGGATCACTTTAGGACTTAGTTTATTTTTCAGTTTTAGTTTGGCCCAATTAATAAGCTTAGTCAAGTCAAGTTGTCTTCAACAATTTTTAGGGATTTGTTTGGCTAAATTGTAGGCATTTGTCTTCCACAACTTTGGGATTTGTTTCTTTTTTATCCAACCTCCTTGTAGTATAAAAATAAGTGTTGTCCACCATCTTTCGGACATTGTGAGTTTTTGATTAATAAAAAAAATACTTTTTGAGTTTCTTTTTGTAAGATTTGTTTCTTGTCTATTTTAGAAGTTGTTCAACACAATCTTCTTAGATTGTTAGGGATCGTCTTCAGGCTTCGACTTGCCAATAGTGCTTTCTTGGAGAGGAGATTAGAATCAGTTGAAGGGAGTTGTTGGATCTCTTATTCCAAAGGCTTCTTAGAGTGTCTATTTAATCATCCATACTCCATCTTCCATCTTCAAATTCACCCACCCATCATCTTTTTTCATCTCTTATTTAGTTTTACTTATTGTTTATTTTATTTATTTGTTTTCTTGAATCTAATCACTTCAAGTTCTTATTTTTTTCAGGTTCAAGAATCCAAAAATTTATTTGGTATTAAGGCTACAATTTTCCATTCAATTCGGTCTAGCACCTTAAGTTAAATTCGCAACTTGAAAGGTTTTTTTCGATCCTAATCCGTTGCCTATATCAAAAGTATTCAATTAACATAATTTATGATTAACTTTTAAGCCAAACAAGATAAAATTCTTGAAGTACATACAATCAAGGCTTGGATGATGAGTTTTCCTTCTTCTTACTCATTGATTACTTCTTTTCCTTTGTCTTCAATTTGAGTCTCACTTTTCTTCTCTTTTTCTTCAATTTCATATCAAAACATATAATATTTACATGCTAAAACCATAACCAAATAACATTTCTGTACTCTCATTGAAATAAACATGTATTTCATGAAGATTTCATCATCTCTTATCTTAATCACTTGAAATCAAAACCTAATTCTTATTTTCTCTCTCCTTCAACACATCTATGGAGTCTCTTCTCATAGAATTAAGATGACTACTAGTCTTCTCTATTTCACTTACTAAGAAAACATCAAAGAAATTAAAGGATTTGAGCTTGAACTGGCTTAAAAATTGTAGAAGGACCTATTTGGAATAAAAGCAAAAGTTGAATGGATAGGTTTTTGGGAGTGACGGTTTGGCTTCCTACATAAAAGATGAATGTTTTCATCTTTTCTACTAAATTCTACATAATTCCATGAAATATCTCTTTCTTAGTCATTAAAATAATAATTTTGCAAATTGGTCCACCAATGGCAATTTAACACAATTTCACCCTTAACCATTAAGTTTTTTCATAATGATCTAATTTAAGTAATTACTATTTAACCCTTCAACTTTTTCTACAATACCATGCATTATTCATGCTTTATTATGGTCAAATTTCACTTCTAGTCCTTCCTCTTTTTTCCTAATTCCATGTATTCCTTTCTAGTATTTAATTTTATACTTTTACCACAATACTTTCTATTCTTCTACAATTTATTCAATATCTTAAATTAATTTTCTTCATCTAAAAAGCATTTCCTATCGGTTCTAACTACTTCCTACACTAACACTCAAAATTTCCTATTTAATTCGTTTCTAAAATTTTCTAATATTCCTAACCCGACATAGCACTGTACCCAGCTCTGAGGCAGAATGTAGATGTTACACTAGGTTCCAAAGCCTTTTCTTAATTAAAACTCAATAATGATTGAACTTTTAAAATTTAGTCCCTAAGCTTTAATTAACTACTTTTTTTTATTAAATTACTTAACCGAACTTCAATATATTTTTATATTAACTCCGTAAAGATTTCTATTTTATATTTTTGAACTTGGTTTACAGAAACAGAGTTCCAAAATCATATTTTTCAACACCATTGGGATTCAGGTCGTTACATAAACACTAAGGGCTAAATCTATCACCATGTTAATCTTTAGTTGACACTAATCTTAGGTTTGATCTCTAGATAACCCCTACCTCTTATAAAAACACAACTAAAATATGGCATATAAGAATTTTAATATATATTATGTTGTGGGCGAAGCCAAGAATTATGTGATTAGGACCGAGATAAAATGGAAATTTTTTAAGAAGGCCAAAGTTAAAAATTTTACATTAAAATGGTTAAATTGATTTTTTTAGCATTTGCGAGGGATTGAAAATGCATTTTTAAAATAATAAAAAGGAATAGTTTAAGTTATTAATATTTGGGAGGGACTAAAGCTATTGTTATACCATTTAACCAAAGGGCAAAGTATGATTAGAAGATAGAATAGAAAATTGATGCAGAAATACATGTACATATGATAGCTTGCCATGCAGAGTTAGAAAAACGATAAATCCACATTTAGCCCTTGAACTTGGGAACTATTTTCAACTTGGACATTTGGTTTGTCATAATTTAACACATCAAATTGGGCTCTTTCATATATTTTAGTTTCAATGCTAGCTTGTAATAGCATATTTTTAGTCAAATCAGAACAGTGATTTCGGGACCAAAAATCTGAAGTCAAAATAATATTTTATTATTATTTCAATGTCTATAGTATGAAAATATGATGGTGTGTGTAACACCCCAAACCCGGCCATACGTTTCAACCAGATTTGGTATGCAACGGGTTGTACATTGAAAACTTTTGCTTTGTTGGTTTCGAAAATCGTAAGTTAATTAGACAATATTTGAATTAATAGGTGACATTTGAAAATAAAACCTTGTATTATTATTATTTTGAATAATTAAACCCTTGACAAAATTTCATAAGTTGCAAATATTAAAAACTATGTAGTGAAATATAAACCATGGGGCCTTATTATATAAATATTCCCAAAATTAAAAACTTGAAGAAAAGCCGAAATAATCTATAAAGATAAAAACTTGATGGCCCCTCGAGTCCGTCTCGGCTCCCATGTCCGCGATCTACTGCTCATCTGAAAGAGTAGAGAAAACGAAAGGGTGAGTCACCAAGACTCAGTGTATAAATCCCGGACACACTGACTTAAGGCTCACAAACACATCATGATCCCTGGCCCATACATAAAGGCAACAATCATAATTACATGAAAATAATGAATGATGAATAGCCCAACCCATCCTAGAATTCCATCCTCTACACACCAACCCGTACCAACCATCACACCTTGGGGATTTTTACAATCAACCCTCCATCCGCTACACACCATAACGACAGCCGTACTGCCTATTCCTATTAATCAGGAATCATTAAACGTGGCATAGCCACCGATCACTATGTGACCTAACATTTGAATTTGTGGTTTAACCACCGATCACCAAGTGACCTATCATGCACTTCCCCTTCATTATCATAATCCCACCCCATGCATACACACATGAAAAAAATCGAAAACATCATACCATCTTTAAAAAGAAACAGGCTTTCATATATTTCGATACACATAGAGATTTCTATGATTACGTACCTGGAATCCTTTGCCTAACCCTTTTAGGGTTTTATTCGACTGTCCACACAGCCACTTTCCGGCTTTTTGCCCATAACATATATAAATTACAGTTAACTAGTGTGTTAGAGATCTACACACCTGATTTATCGTTGGAACAAAACTTTCTACGTCGACGCTATCTGTAGTCAACACAGCTGTTATCTGCCTAAGGTGTTGTTCAGAGGCTGGTAACGAAACATTAGGTTAAGGCACGGCCAACGAGAAGAAAACGATCGATCATCTTAAGGAGAATTGAAAACCTTACCTTGAAATCCCGAAATTAGAGACTAGCGACTTCCGGCTTTTAGATCTAAACAATTAGGTTTCCTTCAAATCCCGAAATGCCACACAAAACGCAGGAAGAGAGAAAATATTAGCCTCAAACAAACCAAGTGGCCATTCAGCCTTGTCTCCTAAAAACCGAAAGAGATCTTAAGGAATAACAAGAATCGACACTTACATTACTAGAGAAGATTCGGCTAGCACTTGAGAGAAGATTCCAGCTTTTATGGAGAAATCGGCACAAGAGGAAAAAGAATGGAAAAGAAAGTGAAGTGAGAGGTTTCGGCTTTTGAAGAAATCAAAAGAAAAGATTGCAGAGAATGGCTAAGGGTTTCGGCACAGAGAATGAGAGAAAAGAATAGGGTTCCAAATGCCGGAATTGAAGAGATATCCCCTCTATTTAAAGAAGATTTCGGCACCTACTACTTAAAATCGAAAATGCCCTTCTTGATAACTAACAACTAATCAAATAGTAGGGGAAATTTCGGCACCCCTTTGCCATAAAGAAACCGATTTCTTCCCTCCTCTAGGTGATGGAATTTCGGCCAACACCTAGCCTTGCAGATAGCTCCTATCTTTTCTCCTTTTATCTTCCATATTATCAACTATAATATCTACATTATCCCATTCACATAAATCCTCCTATTTTTGAGCCTTGTTGCCGTCCACTCCACCTAACCCTAATGCCGAAAATTAGCTAACTTAAATTAAAAGAATTGGGCTCCATAAAACTTAAATTTGGGCCCCTTACTCCCTTGTGTGGCGTCACCTCCTTGCTCCCTAAGTGCCGCTACTGACCACTGGGACACAAGCCCATTTTGATATTTTAAACACAGATACCACATTTTAAACCCTATAGTGCCCAAACAAAAATTTAACCAAGGCCTTGACCACATCCTGAGCCCAATTTGGACCCCTAACATTAAATTAACACATTAAACATATCCACACACTAAACGCATAGGCCCATTAATTCAGGATGTTACAGTGTGAAATTTTCGTTAAGAAATTTTATTGTTTGGATGGTTAATTTGATAAAAAGGACTTAATCGCGTAAAGTGCAAAATTTGTGTTCTATTAGTTAAAGGTGTTAAATAGCTTGGTTTTTAAACATGGTGGCCTTAAATAGTAATTAGACCATTGGTTGCATAAGTGGACATTGATGGACATGCATTAAGTGAATTTTAATGGTAATAGTCAAGGTTAAAATTGTAATTTGGTAATTAAAAGTAAATTAAATAAAACAAAATCAAAACATCATCTTCTTAAACTAAAAAAAAACACCACTGAAACTTCAAAATAAAAGAATCCATGGGAGCCTGAGCATTCGGCTAAGGGGACTTGAATGCACGGTATGATTTTTGACTCGATTTTTAATTATTTATACATTTTTGAGATCGTTGCAATTAGGTCTAGCTAGCCTAGGGACTATTTTGCAAAACTATTAAAGATCTTGAATGTTTCCATTGATGAATACATGAGTATTTTGATGTTTAATGATAGATTATGAATGTTTGTTGATAGTTATACAAGTTTTGTAAAGTGATTTTTGAGAAAATTGACAAATAGGGATTAAATTGAAAAATGTGAAAAGTTTGTGGGTAAATTGTGAATTAAATGAAAAATAAGGGTTGCTATGAGTATAGGTAAAATTCGGCTAGCATAGGTGTGAGCTTGATTGTATGAAATTGTGTTTTTATGAAATAAGGACTAAAGTATAAAAATGTGAAATGCTAGGGGAAAAATGTAGTTTTTCCATAATATGATTTTTTGGGCTAAATTGAATACAGAGATAATTAAATAAGCTAATTTTGATTACATATAGATCAAGAAAAGTGAAACTTGGATTTTTACCGGGGGAAAAAAAATTAAGTATCGGACTAGTCGGTTCATTCCATCATTTTTGTGAATCGAGGTAAGTTCGTATGTAATAAGCATTAATATAATTATGTTTTAAATGCTTTGATAGTACATAAACCGTGAATACGAGACCTTGGATAAGTTTGATAATGGCTCGATGGTAAATCGGCATTCGAAATCCCAGTTGAACCTTAGGAATAGGTTAGAATACTAGTGACATGTCATTAGGAAACTTCATTGATTTGGCTTCGGGCCATGATATTAGCACTTCGTGTGCGAGATACGTTGATTTGGCTTCGGGCCATGATATTAGCACTTTGTATTCGAGATACGTTGATTTGGCTTCGGGCCATGATATTGGCACTTAGTGTGCAAGACTCCTGAGTATCTGACTTCTATTTCAAATGGTTCAACGGGTATATTGAAGATGTGAATTGGTGAGAAATAGATACATATCAGTACAGGTATGTACGGAAAACTATTTGAGCAATGAATCAAAGGAAGTTGTAAGCTTATGATCAATTATGTGGTTAAATTCAATGTTAACTTGGTGTTTAATGTTTTGATGCAATTTGAGTTACTTATTTAGAAATGTAAAAGAATGGTGAAATTTGCTTAATTATTCATACGAGCTTACTAAGCTATAAAGCTTACTTTGTTTATTTTTCCATGTTTTATAGTGATTTCAAAGCTAACTCAGATTCGGGGATCGTCGGAGACTACGTCACACTATCTAACCATCACTTTGTTACTTTTGAGCTTATGGTTTGGTCATATGGCATGTATAGGATTATGGTCATTTTGATATGTATTTTGGTAGTGAGTTTTCCATTAGAGATGGCTTGTGAATGATCATGTTTTGGTTTGTATATATAGCCATGAGACTTGGCTTAATTTGGTTATTGGTTATGTATAAATATGTGCATATATGCTTGTGTTATGAGTCCTTGGATGATTATATAATGCTTGAGAATTATAAAGATTAGGATGTTAAGTGGTTGATATTAGAGTAGTTACATGCTTGTGGTTTTGATGCAAAATGATGCATGTTTGGAAAGGTTTAATTAGATGATTTGAATATGTGAAGTTGGTATGATTTGAATGAGTAAAACATGAGATAATAAGCATGTTAGTTGTTGGAATTGAAATGGTATGTTTTAGTCTTGATTGTGGTTGAATTGGATGTCCACTTATGCTATGAATGAGTACCATTTGAATTGTGTAGGTGTTGACAAATTTGGGTGGCAAATTGGCTTGGTAAATAGCCTATTTTTATCCACACAGACAAAGACATGGGTGTGTGTCTCAGCTGTGTGTGACACACAGTCATGTTACACGGCTGTGTGTCCCCTGGTGTTGAAATTAAAATCAAGTCAGTATGCTCCACACGACCTCACATAGGGGTGTGTGACCTGGCCGTGTGGCATAAGTCAGTATACCCTACAGGTTTGGCATGGCCTACCACACGGCTTGGCACACGGGCGTGTATGGTCATTTGTAGGGTACACGGGCATGTGTGTTGGTCGTGTGAGACACACGGCCGGGCCACACGGGCGTGTGTCCCTTGTTTTTGAAAAAAGTTTATAAATGTTCGAAAAGTTTCCAATGTTATCGGTTTAGTCCCGAACCACTCCCAATGCATGTTTAGGGCATCGTAGGCTCGTAATAGGGACAATGTGAGTGTATTTGAATGGATTTTAATTGGTTGAGGATTTATGATTCGAATTGTATGACTGTATGTGTTGTAAGTCCGGTAACGCCTCGTAACCCTATTCCGGCGTTGAATACGGGTGAGGGGTGTTACATAGCTTTTATTACATTTTATCAGTTTTGAGAACCAAATTAGCGAAACTATGCCATTAGAAGTCTAATGGTTGATTTGAACTTGTGTAGGGAAATGATGGACGCAAAACATCAATGAAGACCTCTACTATGGCTGAAGTCGTGACATTGACATTGACCCTTCCATCACCATGAAGGAGTTGGACTTCACCAAATCCCAACTTGAAGTGGACTATTGTGGATGTCACAACACTGAGTATAGGGTGTCGTGACATTGAGCTTTAAGTTCGTGACTTCAAACTCTCGAGGTTCCAACTTCAAGCCAAGCATCAAAGTGAAGGGGACCGAGTAGAGTGTGGTCTAGGTCGCGACACTAGCAAGGTAATGTCGCGACACTAAGTTTTTCTCAAGCCTCTTTTGAGCCAACTGTCGTCGGGGTTGAGACACCAAAACTTGGGTGTCACGACATTGAATCCTAATGGGTGAAAATCTGCATGGGCAATTTTGTGTCCAAACAAGCTAAAGTCATCCACATTTGAAAGGTAATTTTATCAATATTAGGGTTGTAATGTGAGACTATTTAAAGCCCCTTTTATGGCAGAAAAAGCTAGACATTTAATATTTTGTCACTATCATTTTATTCCTTCAATCATTTTAGATTCTTAGGTTTTTCCTTTTCTAGGTTAGACTTTATTTTGCCATTTCTTTTTCTATATTTTTCTTATTTAACTCAAAAAGGTAAAGGACCTCTTGTGTTATTTTGAATTTTTTTCTTCATAGTATTCAATAGATTTAAATGTTTGGGTTATTTAATAATATTCAAAAAGGTACAAGGACCCCTGTAAAGAATCCTCATTTTTATATCTTAAAGACTAGACCTCTCACCAATAAATTCTCCCCCTGAGAACTTAGCTTGTAAAACCAATCACATCATAGGTTTTACAATGAAAATTCACTCTAAAAAATAATGTTCCTTGCTGAACATATAAGTGCTCTCAATAATCAACACAACAACCTATACAAGTCTTTTGATTATATAAGGTTTTTGAGACTTGCTAACATAATGAAGGTCATCATGATCCCTTATAAACAAAAACTAAAATAGCCAAATATAATTTAATATTAATGACCAAGTAATATGGACTGTTGGCAAATAAGACTTCAAGTTTCGATCTGATCCAACTTCCTTGATCCAAGGAATTCGATATAAATGATTCGACTCGATCCTTTAGATATGTTTCTCCAAGTGAATTGATCTTCATTGATAAGCTTAAACCATTTCATGGTATCAGTACAACCCAAAGGTTTGGTTTAATAAATTGTTAATCTTCCAAATATGGCAAGTAGTTTTGTCGTAGTGATGAAGGAAGTGAGTACTTTCATTGGCACATTGCAACAACTTCAAATATGTGAATAGACTTTAAACCTGTTTTTTTGTCCATATTAGTCCTTGAACTTGGTTTTTGTTAAACATTTTAGTCTTTTTTTTTTAATGCCATTAAGAGATGATGTGTCACGCTCTCAAATTGCCATATCATCTAAATTTTAAAAAAATAAAAAATCTAAAAAATAGATTTTTTTTTAATTAATAAAATTAAGGAAATTTTTAAAAAATATAAAAATCTATATTTATAAAAAAAATATAAAAATTTAAAAATTAGTAAAATTAAAAACTCATAAAATATAAATAAATTATTTTAAAATTAGGAAAAACATAAAATTACTACACGTGCATGTTTAGAATGAACTTGGACAAACTAGCGTCCAGGTTCATCCATCAAAATTCAAAAGAAAATTCTAAGAATTGAGAAAGTATTTTGATTTTTTTTTTTTTTGAAATTGTAAATATATAAGATGATCTTGGATGTCCTTTTTTTCCGAGTTAATTTTAGATGTGCAATTTTTTTTTATAATTTTTAATATATATTTATAAAGTTTAGAGGTTTTATAGACTTGGTAATTTTTTTTATTATAAATTTCTCTAATTTTCTATATAATTTTTATGAAAAATATCTTCTACACCATCTTGTGAGGCAAGCGAGTTTAAGGTGTGACAAATATCTTGTAGAGTGAAAAATATATATAAATAAATGTGACACTTGTCATATTCTGAAATCGCTTGTGAAGTTTAAAAAACTCCAAAGACAGTGTATCAAATAATTACCTATTTTTTATTATATATTTAATTTATATATATAATTTTAAAAAAAAAAGTGATAGATGTGACACTATATGTCATCATCTCATAACGAGGTTAAAAAAAGACATTAATTTATAAGAAAAAAAAAACAAAGAAAACTCAAACTAAAGTAGGAGCTGCTTAATTTGGATCTTGAGTGGTTATATAAATAAGATTCTTAGAATTATTTGGTTAAAATGTAAAGAAATTGAGAAAAGGTGAAGTGAGTGGTGCGCGTGTATATGAACAAGGTGTTGCATGGTTAAAACAAAATATGGGACCAGTCTCCCTCAGGTGCATCTCTAAGCTTATTAATCTAGCCGACAGTTTGTTAATTTTACGTGGGTAGAAGTATTGGGTTCTGCCACGATTAGAATATAGCGCTTCTTTAACAAGGAAAAGCGATAGGGATGTTTAATTTGATAATCAATCCATTCTTTGTTAAATTTGATGGAGCTGTCCATTAATTTAGATGACATAATCTACTTACTTAAGCTACACTAATATTTTCTTTTTGGTTAAAAAAATACTAGATGAGGTTTGGTAACTGTCATGTAAGTTTCAATTATTTTCATAATTTGAGGTGGCGAGTGTAATAAAGAAGGAAGGTGGTAAGTACCCAATGGCTATAGCAGCACATGAAAATGTCTTAAGATGGGGACCGGGAACATACCCCACTTAAGGACATTGGCCGAGGTTTGTGACTCATCACCACCTTCTGTTCCCTACCCTTGCCCCCTGGATTGGCTTCTATTATGTGCTTAATTTAGTATGTCTCAATTCCCTTTTTGCAATTTTTAACATTCTACACCTACTTTGTGTAATATTCAGTACAGTAGTAATCAATAACATAAATAAGAAAATAGTCTACTGTTTAGTAAATCAAAATTTTTCATAACTTGCCTAGTATTTTTAAAAATTATAATATAAATATAGTCTTAAATTTCATTTTTCAAAAAGGGTATATTTAACAAATATATTATCTTTTATATGGTTACGAAATAAATTTAATCCAAAAAAAATTATCGTCTGGTTGATGTAACCTAAGTGGGAATCGAGAAAGACAAAGAAGGGGGAGAGATAGTAATTGAATGGTAGGGGGTTCACACTATAGTGTGGAGAGCCTAGTTGAGTAGGAGTGTTCTCCCTTCTCCTCATAACCTAAACTCTCTCTCCTTACATAGATATTTTCTCTTTCATATTCATAAGCTAAATCATGTGGTGTTACTAACAAATATGCTAGGGTGTATATTTTGAGTCGCACGTTATTAGGCCAAGCCCTTACAATTTATGTGATGACAAGTTAACAAATTTTATAAGCGACACATTAAATATGATTTGATTTTAATTGTTGATAAGACAATGAAATATGTAATGATGTTTCTAATAAAACAAGGTGGGGTAAGACGAGGTATATAGTCATTTTAAATAAAAGAATTTATTAAATAAAGTTGACATATATTAAAAAAAACTTAATAAAAAAAAAGAAATAGAACCTATGAATTAAAACTAGTGTTAGAGAAAATGAAGAATCAATTTAAACTGTGATAAGATTTTTGAGCAAAAACATTCTTGGAAACAAAAAAAAAAAAAAAAAAAAAAGAAAAAAATGTATAGAATAGAAAACTCTTGTAATAGACTTTACTATCTCAACGAGTATGTTATACAATTTCCACAAGTACCAAAGGAAAAGCTTCTTAAGTGGGTGTAATAAGTATTGTGTTAGTTTTCATAACCAAACAAGGGACTATTGTTAACTACTGTACTATGAAGCATATTACAATGTTAGAATTCTTACCCAAGCATTAGTGGTTATTAGATTATGCCATAATGTGGGTAAAAGTTTTTATATAAAACATATATTTGTTAAAAAAAAAATTATGTATAAAATTTTAGGTGAAATTTTGAAGGGTATTGTGTCTTAAGCTCAAATGCTACAATGTGTGAATATTTTTAAAATTTATTCTGGATTTAAATTTATTTTAATAAATTTTATATAGAAATAAAAAACAAATTACACTTATAGTAATATTAGTTATTCTATAAAAAATATTTTTATTTATTTTCAATTAAGTTGGAGTCCAATTGACTTATGATACTATTCAACTAAGAACTTAAATATAGTATAGATTATTTAGAATAAGAAGGAAACATATAAGTCTCCTCTAATATAAATTTAATTGAGTGAATGCCCTTTCCATAATGTATAGTCTATACTGATATTTAAGTGTTTAGCTAAATTCATGTGATGAATCAATCGAACACCAATTCAGTAGAGAAATAATTACAAATTCATTTCTTTAAATAAAACAACATATATGGATATAAGAATATTTATATCTTTTGATATTATAAATAGAGTAAATTTCCCAAAAATATCGTTTGTAAAAACATTAGTAGATTAGGCTGTATTTTTTAAAAATTACGGGACAAGGCCAAAATAACAAATATGTACGTTTTCAACAGATTTGTAGGAAAACACTTCCTTCAGTTAGAAGCGTTATCTGGCCCCAATGTCTTTATTTTTTTTTGTGCCACTTTTTGTGAAAATAAAACTTACAAAACATGTCTTTTTATATAGACCACAAATCTCATTTGTTTTGTTTTCTTAAGCGATATGGGATATGGATCTATATAAACTCATAATCCATTTGCAGTTTGTTTCTAGACAATGTGAGATTACTTACTCTTTTAACTAACAACATAAGATTAAAGACTACACTTAATTTTTAAAAATGAAAGACAAAACTTTGTACAACATTAAACTCTAACAAAATAAAACATCATAAACTCTTATACAAATATTATCGTTGTAAAAAAAGTCCAATAAAAAAGAAAGACAAATTTACACATATAGTAACACATAATGTTTTATATATAAATATTAAAGTGTAAAAATTAACAGAGATAATATAATGATGCATATTTTAGTTTTTAGTTTTGAATATGTTATAGATATTATATTGCCAATAATTATAGATATTATTGTATTAACTTGATATGTTTATTTTTACATTTCTCTATATTTCTAAAAGTAAAAAGTATATTAGTCAATAAATAATTCGGTGACAAAGAATTTGTATTATTATTTAGTCTTCTATTAATACATAATTTTAAATTCAAACATGAAACAACTCTACCTCTCTTCCTATAAAAAATAAAATAAAAGAATAATGTAAATTTAGAGTTGAGTTAAGACTAAATCAATCAAGAAATTAAATAATTTTACATATTTACAAAAAAAAATATTTTATTATGAGAATATTTTTATTTTTTCTTTTGTAAAAAAATAAAAAATTTACAAGTGTAAATAATATTTTTAATATAATTTAATAAAAAAAATAACAGAAATACGATACAAATGTATAAAACTTTCATGATAAAAAATGAAAGAAAATAAAAAATATATAAAATAAAAAATTGATTTACTCGAATTACCCCAAAAATAATTTAAATATAATATTTAGTTTTCTAATGACCAACCTCAATTTATAATCTGAACAATCTCAAGCAAAAGGATAGCATTTAAAGATTGACAAAATATTTTGTTAGAGTTTAATGTTGTACAAAATTTTGTCTTTAGTTTTTAAGAATTAAGTGTAGCCTTTAATTTTATTTATGTTGTTAGTTAAAAAAGTGAGGAATCCCACATTGTCTAGGAACAAACTGCAAGTAGGTTATGAGTCTATATAAACCTATATCCCATGTCGTTTAAGAAAACAAGAGAAATGAGGCTTGGGGTCTATATAAATACTTGTTTTATAAGTTTTATTTTCACAAGAGGTGGCACCAAAAAGATTTTAAAAAAAGATACTGGAAGCAGAAAGTGCTTCTAATTGGAAGTATTTTTCTATCAATAAGCTGAAAACACTTCCTTGTAAATCTGTTGAAAATGCTTCTAATTGGAAACATTTTCGTTATTTCAACCTAGTAAAAAATAGCCTAATTCAAGGGTAAAATACCCAAATATACCAAAAAAATTAAAAGTTTACGGAATTGGGCCGATTTCTAGAAAATTTACAGAAACTGGCCATTTCCCATCAAAACGCGTCCACGTCAGCGCGTTTTGAGGGGAAATGCCAGCAAAGCGCGCCCCTAGGGACGTGCTTTGCTGGCACCTCAAATATTGGATATTTATTTTTAAATTAAATTAAAAAAAAAAAAATATATTTAAAATAAAAACTAAATTACAAAAAAATAAAAATAAAAAAATTCTTATTTTATTACTTCTTATTTTATATATTAAAATTAAATTAGAATAAAATAAAAATAAAAAAAACTTCTTATTTATTTAATATATTAAAACTAAATTACAAAAAAAAAAAAAACTTCTTTGCTTGTAAATAATCATTCTTTGCTTTTCCTTATAAATAATCATTCTTTGCTTTTCCTTGTCAAATTAAAATTTCCTTTTCCTTGTAAATAATCATTCTTTGCTTTTCCTTGCTACAGTAGTCTGTCGCAATCCTTACACTATAAATAAGCCAAATTTCATTCTCAGGTTGCATAACAGAAAATGAGGCAAAAAAAATAGAAACTGAAAATGAGTGAACGTATTAATGCCGTTATTTACTACGATGGTGAGGTTTATGACACTGAAAATGGTGTTGTTTTTTGATCGGAAAACACAGCGCGACTGGGTTTTAATCGGAACATAGATTTGTCAGAACTTCGCAAAAGAATTAGGCGCAAAATCTTTGAAACAACGCCAATGAAAGTTCAGTCTATTAAGTATAGATTTTGCGCTTCGGTTGATCCGGTGAGATATGAATCATTCGACATCAGAGGTCCTTGGAGTCTTGAGGCAATGGTGAAGACTCATCTTGCCAGTGGATCACCCTATCTTGAGGTATATGTATAATTTTCATCTCCAAGTGATCTTTCTTCGACCTCAACATCTACTTCTGTTCGAGGAGAATACACGACCCCAAGCCGACACTCTGTTAGTGGGAGGCAGAATATAGAAGTGCTCGTGTTTGGTGGTAGTATGGAAAACATAACCCCCGCACGACACTCGGTTGGTGGATGGAACATGCATATCCTTCCTTCGACGTCCGATGATAGAAATACGTATTGGGGAACGTCATCAACTTCTAGTGGTTGGCAATCTATATATGATTGGGAACGTTACGAAAGATGTTTAAGGAGGGATAATGTACTCCCCACGACATCCACCAACGAGGGGCCCTCGTTCGTTGCAGATTATGGTGGATCAGATGATGAGTCGAATGTGGATCCACCTCGAGAGCCCGGGCCTGATAGTGCAGAAGTTGGATTATTTTCTGAACCGGAGCATGTTTCAATAATACCTGAAGATGTTGAGGGCGGTTCAGAAGAAGAAGAAGAAGATCCGCTATTCAGGGCGTACTCGCCTCCAGCCCACATGCATAATGTTGATCTATCCCAAGACGATGCATTGGAGTTTCTTGAACTACCATACCGGACGCATAACCGTACAACTTCGTCGTTAGATTCGGGCGAATTAGAAGTTGGTAATGAGTTTTCCAACAAGGATGCTTTTCTTCTGCATTGAAACAATACAGCATCAAGAACGGGGTTAACTACATCGTGGTTAAATCTAAGCTCGATAAGTACTAGGCGAAGTGTGCAGTGCAAGACGGTACGTGTTCATGGAAAATCATGGCCACGTTGAGAAAAAGGACAGGCTTGTGGGAGATCAAAAAGTACAAAGGTCCACATACATCTCTTGCCGGTACAGTATCACGATGTATTCAATGTTTTTGAATAATACTAATATTACGTAATGTTGCATTATTTAACGTAGTTCGTTGACAGGTGTTACACAAGATCATCCGAAGATGGATTCAGACATGTTGGCTGACTTAATAATGCCGACGGTGAAGGCTGATCCCAAGACTACAGTGCCGGCCTTAATTGGCAATATTCGTAGCCAATTGGGGTACACGCCCTCTTACAGGAAGGCTTGGATAGCCAAGCAGAAAACGTTGGAAAAGTTGCATGATCGGTGGGACACTTCATATAATGAAGTGTGGCAGTGGTGTCAGGTGCTAGAGAGATATGTCCCACGCAGCATAACAGACCTTGAAACAGAACCGGTGTACTACAACGATCGTTTGCTCCGTGGATGTGCAGTGTTCAAACGTCTTTTCTGGACATTTAAGCAATGTCGAGATGCATTTATATACTGCAAGCCATTGGTACAAATTGACGGTACCTTTATGTATGGCAGATATACACATCGACTATTGCTAGTTGTGGCACAGGACGGCAGTGGGAGAATCCTCCCGATTGCGTTTGCAATAACACCGGGGGAGTCAGCTGATGACTGAGATTTCTTCCTATCTAGGTTAAGGAGGCATGTCTGCCCCCAACCTGATATATGCGTTATATCGAATCGGGGCCCTGAAATACTAGCCGCAATAGAGCGCCAGGGAAGCCTGTGGCATCACACACACCATTGATATTGCCTAGGGCATGTTGTATCCAACTACTACAGGCAACATCGATATAAAAGACAGCGAGGGCAAGTGATCGATATGGGTATGTAATATCTATTAATATAATTTCGTTTGTAATATTCAATTTATTCTCAATTGGAGAGTGGTATGTAATATTCGCTATCAACATATATTGGTAGGGTACGAGATCAAAAATGACCGTTTTCAGGAGATGTTGGCTAGTTTGTGATCAGATAACGAAGAAGGCACAAACTACCTGTGTAATATTCCTTTTGAACAGTGGACACAAGCATACGACGGCGGCCTACGATATGGTCATATGACCACAAACCTAGCAGAATGCATAAATTCTATTTTAAAAGGAACGCGTCATCTGCCGATAACATCAGTTGTGCGAGAGACATATTTTCGTTTAGCGGCACTATTTCTGAAGCGAGCAGCGAGTTATAAAGGCGAGATGCAAGGAGGCCATGTATGGAGCGCGAAGGTCTTACGAGAAATTAATAGGGGGAAGGCACGGGCCAACAGCATGCACACAGTGTGTCACGATCGCAAGAACCTATGGTTTCATGTGACAAAGTTTGACAGACCGAACTAAGGTATTGTTGGCGGGCAGTATCGTGTACACTTGAGGAAAAAGACCTGCGACTGTGGGATATTTGATGCACTTCGTTACCCATGCACTCATGTACTTGCGGCTTGTCAGAATCTCCATCTTGATCCAACGAGCTATGTCGACGAACTGTATAAAATAGAAAGCATGTACAACGTGTGGAGACACGTATTCCCACCAGTTCCAGATGAACGTAGGTGGCCGTCGGTATCGCTTGCACCGTATAAGTTGTTGCCAGATAGACAACTGAGGCGCAAACCCAAAGTTCGATCTTGCTCGACTAGAATACGCAACAATATGGATATTCGAGAAACGTCCGACCAACGTAGGTTGTGTGGATGGTGTAGGAACCGAGGCCATACATCTTGTTCGTGTCCAAATCGGAATAGTTGGCAGTCTGCTTAACTTTTCTGTCTCTTGGTGTCAATGTAAATTCTATTTATTTGTTTGATGAAAACGGTGAACTTTTGTAGAAAGACTAATTTGGAAAAAAAAAACCTTTAACTTACAATAAAATTACAAATATGGTCTTTATTTATAAAAGAAATTTCAAAAAAAATTAAACAAATTCTATTTTACAAAAGATATTAGAATATTACAACGAAATTACAAAAAAATAAAAAATAAAGAAAACTTCTTATTTATTAATATATTAAAACTAAATTACAATAAAATAAAAAAAAACAACTCTTATTTATTACATATATTAAAATTAAATTACAATAAAAAAATTAAACAATTTCTATTTTATTAAATATAAAATTAAATTACAATAAAAAAATTAAACAACTATTATTTTATTAAATATATTAAAACTAAATTACAAAAAATAAAAAATAAAAAATAACTTTTTATTTTATTAAAAAATTCAAATTAAATTATATACAAAAAAATAAACAACTTCTATTTTAGTGAAAATATTAAAATTAAATTACAAACACAAATAAAAAATAACTTTTTTTATTTAAAAATAAAAAAGTCGATCCGAATCAATGTTGATGCCGGTCGGAATCAGTGCCACACGGGGGCGATCGGCGGTTATGCGCTGGATTCCTTCTTCTTCTAGCTTCCAGCGGGGGTCGTGGAACCTCGGGCGGTGATTCCGGTTCCTCCGGCATTGGGTCTGGTTGTGGGTGTTGCGAGGATGACTCACCTTGATAAAATAACGACCCCGGAGGTGTTTGCATAAACCACGGTGGGGTGTCTGAATCCCGTATGGCGAAGGAGACTAGTAGAAAGAAGTGCTCCTCGACGGCGCCTCCTGTGATCCCTCACGCGACGACGGCCTCAAGATCGGCTGGCCAGCCGGAGTAGTCGGGAACGGACTCAAACCCGGCCATGCATTCCAACCTAGGCTGGGACTGGGAAAAGGAAACATATATGGGTTAGGATACATATAAGGGGTAGGGTACGCACCTGGCATAAAGGGTAAAGGCTGTGACGTCGGTGTCGTCGGCTGAACTGATAGGCTCGGTGACTGTGTGGGTGCTATTGATGGGCCCGGTGACTGTGTCGGCGCTGTTGATGGCCCCGTCTCATCACCCCTTCTCATTGGATTTAAGGGGCCCCGACGTTCCCTTTGTTGACGAAGTTGCCGTCGCCTCTCTTCTTCCGACAACAAATACGGCTTACCATGGATCCTAAACCATGACATGTATTCTGGCACGCACGCTAACTCCGGAACGACGATAGATTCTCGGTTAGGTAAATAGTCATACCGGTTCTCCCACGTCTCGATATATGCTGACCAAAATCTTGGCCAATCTATGTGCAACTGCCGTAAATCCACTTTGTGCTCATCATCGAGCACCTCAGGTGGCACGGGAATCGATTGCAGAATCCAAATTATCGCAGAGCCCGATCTGACTGGTGCATCTCCACGGTCGTATAGGTGATCAATGGGACCTTCACGTGCCAACTGTTCGGATTTTGCAAGAACTCCTCCGGAATTACTGCTCGAATTTTCGAATCCTCGTATGGTGTCCATTGAAACTATATTAACATTACCAAAATATTAGTTATATACATAATACTAGACATTAAATACGAAATGCTAAATTATAAATACGAAATTCGAAACTTACTTCTGATTCCGACCGTTGGTCCAATAGAAGTCGTATATCTTCAAGCGAGGTAGGTATTCCAGCATGACTCGCCGAATCGTTTCACCTAATTAAATAAATTTTTAGCATAAAATTATACTATAAATCTACGTAATAATTGTAAAATATAACATTAAATTTACCTCGTTACCAGTGGGAATGAATATGGGTGGTCGAGTCGAGGACGTAAAACTGGAAATCGAAACCATGCCCATGACTGCAGTAGTGATAGGTAACCTCCGATTTTCGCTTCGCGTCGCCCCGCACATCTCCCGATACAACCTCGATAGCACGGCAAACCCCCAACTCAATTCACCAGCTGCTCTAAAATCAACAAGTTTCAGCAGCCATCTCAAGTGTACGAGGTTTCTAGAAAGGTCCGGCATCAGATAGCCTCCAATTATCTGAAGAATGTATGCCCGAGCATGCCGTATTCTCTCTATTTCAGTTGAACCCTCATTCTCCGGGAATGTGTCTCGTAACCAGGCCATCTCGATCCGACCTCCCTGAATTTTATCCGGAATGGCACCTAGAAGCTCATAGCATACGGCCATCCAATCACCAGAAGTTGCGGACCCGGTGACTACTGACCCGTCCACCGGCAATCCCAACTGCAACTGCACATCTTCCAAAGTGATGGTACACTCTCCGCATGGAAGATGGAAAGTGTGCATCTCGGGTCTCCACCTCTCTATCAACGCACTGATCAAAGGCGGCTCCAACTTGAACCCTGGCCTATCGTGGCCACGTGCCAAAAACCCACTTTCCGCAGGTAATTCTCGATCAACGGCGATGGGGGACCATGCATATTGCGAATATAACATTGCAACACCCGATCTACAGACTGTTTAAAAAATTATAAAATAAAAATTAATTAAAATTGCATAGACCTAAAAAATATTAAATAATATTGAAAAATTAAAATTAAAACTTACCATTTGCATTTGCTCGACGGAGATGTGCTTGCTGTCTAGACGAAGTAATTCCCCGGCCATTGTAATACGATCGAGAATTTTAAAATTTTCCAAAATATTAAAAAATTAAAAAAGGGCTTTTTTTTGTAAATAGTAAATGACTATTTTAAAATTTGAGAGTAAATTTCAAGGACTTTGAGAGAAAATTGAGAGAAAAATGAGAGAAAATTGAGAAAAAGATTAAAGTGTGAAAAAAATAAAAGGGTTGGGGGGTTTTTATAGGGAAAATTTTGACCGTTGGGCCTAACGGTTAAAAAAATTTTGACCGTTGGAGGCAAAGCGCGTCCCCAGGAGCGCGCTTTGCTGGCATTTCCCCTCAGAACGCGCTGACGTGGACGCATTTTGATGGGAAATGGCCATTTTCTATAAATTTTTTAAAAATCGATCCAATTTCGTAAATTTTTAATTTTTTTAATATATTTGAGTAATTTACCCTAATTCAATAATTAAAAGAAAAAAGAAAGTTGGCTACTCAAAACACAATAATAAGGTTTGAATATTAGATTTCAAGAATAAAGAAAATTTGAACCACTATTCTCAAGACCTTTAATTATAAAAATAAAAAAATATCATTATTTTTTCTTGGGTTGTTAAAAGGAAGTGCATGTAATGATTCAAACCCCCCCCTGTCCTATCATTTATTGATTATTGTATGATTGTTTGAAAAAGTGATTTTAGATATCCCTAATCATATAAAAAGATCCAATGTTCCATTGCATCAGCCCATGTGCAATATTTAATTATCTGAATTTTATGGACAAAAAGGGGTAATAAAGTAGCGAATATCTTATTTGTTGAAGGGGAAACCCTTAAAAGGAGAGCTGCCTGGGCACTCCAAATAATTTTATAATCAGACAAACAGACAAGCAGAAAGGAAAATGATGGAGAGAATATGCCAAGATTGTACCCACTAATATTATTATTATTTAAAAAGAATCCTCTCACAAGTCAAACACTATTCATCAAACTTAAATGGAAATGGAGTTTGATTTTCTCTTTTTAGAAAACAAAGCGGTCATTTGAGAATAATAAATATTATGTTATATATATAAAAGATTATAAAATGAAGTTGGAGTTGGAGTTGTATTCCTTTGTGGTTAAGTGTATGGACAAAGAGTTGAAAGCAATGTTTCACTCGCATATTGCTTCATGGAAGGAGTGCAGCAAATCCCTTGGCTCCCCATTCTCCAGCTTTGTAGGGACCCCTTAAACACATCTTTTTCATCTTTAATTACAGTTGGGGCCAACCCTCTTCTTCAGAGAGATGCATTGTGAAGGGGAGAGGAAAGACGAAAGTGGGACCCCTCAGCTTTGAATGCAACTAGAAAACCAGGCAGCTCTAATTAAGGCTACACTACCAACTGGCATGCAGCGCCAAAGCTCGGGCCAGTGTTAATGGAGGAAGCCGGTGCGGGGATGACTACTTTTCAAAGCTGTTTTTTGCATGCAGGATTGCAGGTTTTTTATCAGTCATGTAGAAGGTGGGGACCTTAAGTCATTTGGCTTGATAAGGGTTTTTGCAGGGCTCACGTGCACTGCGCGTGATCAGTTGGTAGATGGATTGTCCTTTGTGGGGGACTTGGCCAACAGTTCGGGAAGCCATTTCGGATTTTATACCTACCTGTTGCTTCGCTATTTGCCATGAAGAAGATGGGCAGTTTTACTTCCATTTTTTCTTTATCAATTTGTTGGTTGGGGGGTTACTTTCGATTTTCAAAGATAGAATAACGTGTGATTCCAGAGTCAGTGACTCCATTGTTTTATCTGTTGGAACATAGTAATTCTATTACTTCAAAATGCAATCAATTTAGTTAGACCAAGAGAACATAATTTAGGATAAACTAAAGTTTGATTTCCCCATTGAAAACTTACCAAATCTCGTTTAATTTTTCAATTTGTTTTGGGTCACAAATTATTAAATGATTAACAGAAAGATTACATCACAACTTTTAAATTTGGTATAATGATAAATTTAACTTTTAATATTTACACATTATCTTACTTTATCCGTTTTATAAATAATTCAATTCACAATATGTAAATTAGGAATAATCACAAAGACATTTTTTTAAATTCTTATTATTAAATAAGATAATTAGAAATACATTGCTTTCCTTATACTTCAAATGGTCGAGAACTTAATACCTCTCTATGATAATTAGCTGATTTTTTGTTAGCTTGAGCTGATCACCGTTGATGAAGCAAATAAAAGTTTAAAAAAAATTGAAGCTATTAGACTTATATTTGGGTTAACTTAATGGTCGTTTTGTTTATTGTTGTTGTTTTTAATTTTATCATGGAGTCAAACACATGGACAAGGTTGCGAAAGGATGAAGTGACAACACTCTGATTGTAACACTCCTCGTCCGACCTGATCGTTGAGTCCGAGTTACGGAATGTTACAATCGTTTTCGGAGTAACTACTAACGAAAACATTGAAAATAAACCATTTAAACATACAAATATTTCATAATATAGTCATTATATGATAAAGAGACTTTACCGAGACTCAATCACACATACGAAAACTTAGTTGTTAATTTGAACATGAAATAGGGCAAAATTGAAAATTTTCAAAATTTTAGAACAGGTACCGATACCTCTAAAAGGTACCGATTCCAAATTTAATTTTGTTGTTTGGAAAATTCATTCTCAAATCAACAAGTATTGATACCATATTCTAGTATCGATACCGTTTTATGATTCTATTTATTTTCTAAAAGCTTATCAAAATACAAGTGTTCGTGTAAAGTAGCGGTACCCTGATGTAGAGTATCGATACTTTAGTCCGGTATCGACATTGTTTTGACATTTTGTTTGTTTGAAAACTGATTGAAAATTGCTAAGAATCGATACCTTTACTACGGTATCAATATTTTAAAGCCAATGTGTCAAAAACTTTCATTTTGGTGCCCATTTCTTACTCAGACTAGAAAGTATTCAATAGGTGCCTTAAAGCACACATAAAAACCTGCATAAAACACTCCAAATTGCATTCCATTTCATCATTTAATCTATAACAAAATCAATCAAATCATCTTGCCTTAATTTGGTAAAAAAAAAAATCTCAAACAACTTAGTGAAAGTACCAACTTATCTATCATGCTTTCAACCATTCAAACAACATTTAACTATACCATTTTCATGATCAAATCATACCATTATACATCCAAAATTTTCCATTCAATAAGACACACAAATATAGCCTATCATATTTCAAAAACACACTTATATATGGACATTAGCTTTCCAAATTCAAACATCAAACAATGTTTCAACCAAGCCATCCATTCCCAGGTTATTTATATATATAAGCACCTAAGCACATGCTACAATACCATGCTTAAAATGAGTAAAAGTCTACCGAGTCGATAGAGGAATAGTGTTATCTTTGAGCTAATCTGACTGACGAGTTTTCACAAATCGACAATCTACAAAAAATGGAAAACAACTAGGTAAGCATTTTGGATCCACGAGTAACTACACCACACCAGAGAGCACTGAAGTGCTAAGCAGAGAGTACTGAAGTGTTGAACAGAGAGTATAAAAGTCATGAACAGAGAGCACTGAAGTGCTAAATAGATAGTACAGAAGTGCTAAACCCGTACAAGCATTCAAATAACCTCGTATCCTATCCTTTAATACTTTCTGTAATATCCTGTTTTTGGTGGGTCTGTGCATTTGGTATGTTGTATGGCTTAGTTGGTAATTGAGGCTTTGAGGTATGTAGTGGGCTTAGGCTCGGGCTTAAACCTGGGTTAAATTACTGGTAAATAGTGTAAGGTTATAATTTAAGTGATACAGGCACACCCGGGGCACCACCAATTTTTAAATTTCTGGAGCAACTCAATATTCAAACTTCAATCCTCTTGAGCTCAGATTCTTGCCTTTGCCTACTTAGATTGTCAAGTTCTTCTCTAAGAAGATCTCTTCATGTTCACCAAAAGCCACCTGACAACTTTGTCTCTTCATGTTCACCAAAAGGCATTGGGCTAGTTGAATGCCGAATGAAGCTGAAATAAGCTAACACGACTAAATCAGCTTGAAGAAAGGTGCAAATCAAGCTAATTGAGCATGAAGCTGGGAAGCAGTTTAATGTAGAAAAGCCAAGAGATGACCAAGATATGTTGGAGGAGGTAACAATTGTGGGGAGCCAACTATAGTTGATTTTCCAACATCTTATAGAGCTAACTAATTATACAGATAATGGCTATGCTCAATTAGCTTGATTCGCACCTTTCTTCAAGCTGATTTAGTCGTGTTAGCTTAGTTCAGCTTCATTCGGCATTCAACTAGCCCAATGCCTTTTGGTGAACATGAAGAGACAAAGTTGTCAGGTGGCTTTTGGTGAACATGAAGAGACAAAGTTACCAGGTGCCTTTTGGTGAACATGAAGGGATAAGGTTGCTGGTGCCCTTTCGAAAACCTAAGGGTTAAGGGATAAGGTTGCTAGTGTCTTTTCAAAAACTTAAGGGTTAAAAGGTTGTTAGGTGCCTCTTCAAAAACTCAAGGGTTAAGGGTTAAAGGTTGCTGGTGCCCTTTCAAAAACTTAAGGGTTAAGAGGCAAGATTAGAAGACTATTTGGCTAGCCTTTGTTCAGCCTATAAAAAGGCTGTGTAATTCTCATTTGACAAAATTCAGACTTTAAGAAAATTTTATGAACTTTTGTTCATTTGAGTGAGTTCATCTCCTCTTCATTTTCGTACAAGTTTCGTTAGACTTATCAAGCTTGCTTGTGGCGTCTTCAACTTGTTTGAATATTTGAAGTTCAAAAAAAAAAAACGAAAGATACAAAAAAAATTGAAAAAAAATTCGAAGTTAAAAAAAAAAAGGAAGTGTGAAGTTTGTAAGTTTTGCTTTACTTTCATATTTCTACCCCCGATCTTAAAAAAAAAAAATTTCCATCATTCAAGTTCACATCATTTCACCCCAACGCCACTATTTTTTTTTATTTTAGCCTACCCGAGACAAAAAAAAAACTTTTCTTTTGTTTAGCCTACCCTATACTCAACATCAATCCCTTGTTACCCACTTTGAAACCGAACCTCAAGCCACGGTTAGTCTTTTCAAAACGAAGTATAAAATTGTGAGACGAGATTGAGCGGTAAAAGGCACGAGTGTATTCATCAAAGAAAAGCCTTAATACGAGTGAAAGCACGAGTAAAGAGTGATTTTCTTTGTGAGTGACTTGTGAGTTTTTGTAGTAAGGTATTTTTAACTTTTTTTTTTCTTTATAACAATTTCTTTTCAGCAATAAACATGTCTCAAGACAAATTCTCAGCCGGTGACTTCCAATACTTATTGAGCGAAATGGAAAGCCTGCTCGACCGAAAGATTTCATCAAGCCAGAGGGCAGAGTCGAGTTCATCACGGCGATACACGTCCAAGGACTATTCGCAAAGAAACCCTTGTCAAGATTCATATTCGTCAAGATTTTCGAGACGGAGAGAAGAAAGATACGAGTTCGAATCCTTTCGAGGCGACGAACAAGAAGGAACAAGTTATTCCTCTTCTGCTTCAACAAAGTCTCTATTGAAGAAACGTTCTCGAAGAACTTATCGAGATACCTATGAGAACGCTATCCCTTCTCTTGAACAAAATTTTACTCATTTTGATTCTTTTGTATCCTCTTCTTGTTGTAATGAAAGAAAGAGAGAAAAAGAACTAAAAAGAAAAGAAAGGCAAGAGAAGATCATGAGAGAAAACGAGCGAATATGGAACGAACTCGAGAAAATAAAAAAAGAAGAAATTGAAAGAGAAGAAAATGAAAAAGAAATTGAAAAAGAAGAAAAAGAAAAGAAAATCAAGATTGAGAATAAAGAGAGCGTTGAAAAAGAAAAGAAGCTGGAAAAAGAAATGCGAGAACAAGATGAGCAAGAAAAAGAAAGTGATTTTTCAACTAACACTCTTAAAGTTTGTTCTTCTTCTGTCACTTCTTTTCAGGTTCCCGACAAAACGCACGATGACCTTCAACTTCAATACCTTCCCGACGGCGATGATTTTGTTTGATCGAAAAGGGGAAAGTTGAAAATGAAGTTGAACCTCCCGAGTTGAAAGGTAAGGAAGGTAAGGATTCCTTGTATATCGAATCAAGGCCGTGTGATTTCAAAGTTGCCCATAAAGATTTTGATGACTTTATTCCTGAAAGACTTGCATCTTTTGATTTGGTTAGTCATTATCTATCTTTTAGAGTTAATGCCCTTGTTTCGAAAAATGCCATGAAAAGCATTTCCTATGAAATGTCTTATAATGGAAATTCTGTTGATTTTTTTGGATTGGTTCAGCCTTTGCGAATTGTGAATATTTGTGATAAAAGTTTTTCACTTAAAAGTTTTGACGACATGAAATCTTTGAATTCATGTGTTAATCCTTTCTGTTTAAACATGTCTGTATCGTTCATTTATGATAGGTTATCGCATGAAATAGTTGATCCATGTGATTGTGTCATTCAAGATAAATCTTTGAAATTTCGTACGAGATTTCCATGCTTTGAACTACCTGTTTGAATGAAAATTGAGATGCAAAAATGTTCGAGTGTTGGCATATCTAAGTTTCCTTTGATGCATTTGTGTGAAAATTTGTTGACATTTAAAAAGCCCGTTCCATTTAGTGATTTACCTTGTTATGTCAACTTTGCATGTAAGTTTCATCAAGTAAGATTGGAATCACATAATTGTTTGGTGACGATTTTCTTGAATAACATGATGTGGACATTGAGATCTAAACGATATATGTTGTCTCTTAGAATTCGTGATCAAGTTCGTGTTTTCAAACCTGGCATTTGTTACTTTGAGTCATTTTATGAAAACTTCAAGCAACTTGCATGTTGTACATCTAATTTAAGTTTGCTTGATTTTCAAACTTTAATTGGGGCAATGAAATTTAATGATTTTGGTTTCAATTCTGTTTTGATCCTTGATCATATTGCTGGGCCACACGTGAAATCTTTATTACATTCCGAGAATGTAAGGTCGATTTTTGCCTATGGACTTGAATCCAACTTCAAACATGATTTGGTTTTCCAATTTAAGTCCATCCCTCCTGTTGAAACTAACCTTTTACATTTTTGTGTACATAACCTTTTACATTTTTCTGTGTGCTTCATCATCAATTCAAGTTGATCGAGTTACAAGGTTTGTTTTACATTACATTTCCAAAGAGAGAAGATTTGTGATGATCAAGCAAGGTAAATCCGATCTTTGTTTTCCTACTCGTGAAGATAAACAAGGTGAGGCATTTAAAGGCTTTGAAACTTGTTCATACTCCTCGAATGATAACAACAATCATGTTAATAATGATTTCATTTGTGTAAAGCACTTAGATCATGATGAGTTTGACTATTTTGTTTCATTCAAATCTGATCTATCTGTCTTGATTAATGATAAAGAGATTTTCGTTTTTAATCGTCATGATGCCTATGATAGTGAACCTTTTCAATTACCTGCTTGTGACAATTATGTCTACCATTTGATTCATCTCTCGCATGCCAACCATGACCTGTGGAATCAATTTAGTTTGTATGCCTGTTTTGAAATCCATTCGAATTTGTTTCGAACATTTGACGAGGCATTACTTGGTTTACATGATAATTCAATTCTGTCCATCCACATGTGTCATATTTGTCTTGATTTGATTAGGCCTAGATTACGAGTTTGTTTGCATCACCTTTTGCTAACTCTAGGCTATTGTTTTCAGGTATTGCGATTATCATCCATCCCGTTTGATCGAGGAAAGACGAGCAAGGAGTTTTGTTCAAACAACCAACGGGCCGATTCGAGGATGAATCGTCTTGAAGAGGGAGGGGATGATACAGGCACACCCGGGGCACCACCAATTTGTAAATTTCTGGAGCAACTCAATATTCAAACTTCAATCCTCTTGAGCTCAGATTCTTGCCTTTGCCTGCTTAGATTGTCAAGTTCTTCTCTAAGAAGACGAACGACATTTGTTTGCTTATATTCCCAGTGTTTTACAAAGTATACTAACTGAGACAAGCCATTATCTGTATAATTAGTTAGCTCTATAAGATGTTGGAAAATCAACTATAGTTGGCTCCCCCACAATTGTTACCTCCTCCAACATATCTTGGTCATCTCTTGGCTTTTCTACATTAAACTGCTTCCCAGCTTCATGCTCAATTAGCTTGATTCGCACCTTTCTTCAAGCTGATTTAGTCGTGTTAGCTTAGTTCAGCTTCATTCGGCATTCAACTAGCCCAATGCCTTTTGGTGAACATGAAGAGACAAAGTTGTCAGGTGGCTTTTGGTGAACATGAAGAGACAAAGTTACCAGGTGCCTTTTGGTGAACATGAAGGGACAAGGTTGCTGGTGCCCTTTCGAAAACCTAAGGGTTAAGGGATAAGGTTACTAGTGTCTTTTCAAAAACTTAAGGGTTAAAAGGTTGTTAGGTGCCTCTTCAAAAACTCAAGCGTTAAGGGTTAAAGGTTGCTGGTGCCCTTTCAAAAACTTAAGGGTTAAGAGGCAAGATTAGAAGACTATTTGGCTAGCCTTTGTTCAGCCTATAAAAAGGATGTGTAATTCTCATTTGACAGAATTCAGACTTTAAGAAAATTTTATGAACTTTTGTTCATTTGAGTGAGTTCATCTCCTCTTCATTTTCGTACAAGTTTCGTTAGACTTATCAAGCTTGCTTGTGGCGTCTTCAACTTGTTTGAACTTATCACCAAATTCCCTTTGGTGTGGCGTTCATCAACCTATCTTCATCTTTCCACCTTAAACATTATAGAATCCGGGGTGACACTCTTTAGTGTTGAATCGATTCTGTTTAAGTTCGTTTATCCATCTCCATCCAATTATCCTTTTATCTATTTTATATTTTGTTTTATCAAAACTGAACCAAATTCTATTTTTATTTATTTAAACTTCCACAAACGCATCCATATTTTCCAATTATCTTCTAAAGGCTTGATTCCTCCTCGTAGACGATTGGGCAACCCGTATACATTTCGACTCACCCTGAGCCGGCCCGTATCATTAAGTAAGTACCTGTGTTTGGCAGTAAGTTGGGCTTGAGGCCCAAAATTTAGTGATGCTGTAAGGGGCATGTAGGTGACGTCAAAAGGGGGAGGCATTTGGGCCAAGTATTGCCGTTTGGGCCCAAGTGTTTTGGGGCAAAATTCGGCACATAGGAGGGAAGGGGGATGGACGGCACAATGGCTAAAATTTAGGAGCTTTATTTCTTTTTAATTTAGTGATTAAAAGCTGATAATTAAGAGGGAAGAGTTGGTTTTAAGGTGGCCTCTTCTAAAGGTGAGATAGGGATTGGGTTATCATGCAAGATAAGAGCTATCAGGAGGGGGAGAGTTGGCCGAAACTCCAACTCTGAGTGTGTGCTTGTGTATTGCCGAAATTTTGAAGCCTAGTGTTCATCTTTTCCATTTGTTTTCTTTTCTTTCTTTCTCACTTACTCTTCTAGCCGAAAATTCTCTTCTCCTATTCTCTCAAATTCTTTTCTTTGCTGCAACTCTCCAACACATTCTTCTTTTCATTCATTTTATCCAAAGCCGAATACCCTGGTCTTCATCTTCCTCTCCCATAGCCGAAACTACAAGGGTGGATTTTTCCCGAAGGTGCACCATAAGCCGAATACTCATTAGTAATCTGGTGAGTTTCGGGATTTCTTTCCTCTGTGATTTCTCTATTTCTATCAAGTTTCTAATCCTAATCATTTGTACTAAGGCTCTGTCCATTTCACGCTCTACCTCTAGAAGCCGAATCCTGTCTTGCTATAGCCAGAAGTGCCGATTTTGGAAAACCGAAGGTGGGTGGTTGATGGTAGGTTTGGCCGAATGGCCTTTCTTGTTTATTTGTGGTTGGCTGAATGTGTTTTGGTACTTGATTGGTTGCGAAAAAAGGGATTGGTTTGATATACTGGTGTTGGCCGAATGTAGGTAGATTGGTGGTGACGTTTTCTTGAAGACTTTCGGGATTCGACAGTTTAGGTAAGGTTGCGTTTTAGTGTTATAAGTATTTAATTAATTAGATCTCACCGTTTACATTCGGTTTAGTGACCAAGGAGTTATTATGGACAATATTAACAGTCAAGCAGTAGGAGGGGTTGGATCTGTAAACCCAATGCCAAAGTAGCGTAGAAGCAGTGAAAGCGTTAGTAAGAAAACCATGTGTGTAACTCTTACACACTTTCCTACTTAATATGTTAATGTTATGTGTTATTAAAAGCCGGAATGACGGCAATGGTTACCATAATACCCTTGTGGGTATGAGCGAGGATGCCGGGTAAGTTGTTATTATTGCTCGCATTGATTGTGATCTATGAAAGCATGTTATTCTGTAAACGTAGTTTTATATGTTAAGCATGATCATACTGATATTGGTTGCATGAGTATATGCCATGGGTGATGAGAGGAGGGGGAGTATGATCTATCAGACTGTCACCAGTGATTTGGTATCACACAGTGGGTTGGCCCCACATATTATAAAAATTGTGACTAAGTCTCAGTGGTTTGGCACCACCAGTGGTTTGGTACCACATATGTTATTTTTGTAACTTCGGTTACCAGTGGTTTGGCACCACCAGTGGTTTGGTACCACAAGGGGTAGATTTGGGAGACCCGGATGGACATAGGTTGAATGGGTTGCATGACTTGCATATTAATGTATGAATTTGTGTAAGAGCATAATTTCTGTTGGGATGGGGATTTATACACTGAGTCTAGGTGACTCACCCCTTTCCGTTACATTTTCCAGATTAGACTTAGATCGTGGATATGGAGCCGGAGTGGACTCAAGGTGGCCATGCATAGCGTTTGATTTATTACAAAGTTTTCTATTCGGACTTAGTTATTTTACCTAAATTTTGGTTTTCAGTTCTGTAATAAGGCAACTTAAGTTTTATTTTGGGTTCTTTTACTTAGTTGATTTTAAAGTTTCTATTTAATACGTTGACTAGACTATGAATTGGTTGTTTTCAAAGGCCAAATAAATACTTGTTTATTTTTATATGCAATGACTCAGTAAACAATACGGAGTAACAATGTGACAACTAAGTTTTTCTTAAGCCAAGTATCAACATGTATTACACATTGCAAAATACAACAACTTTCTCTTAAAAACAAGTCAACAAAACAGTTTTCAAACGTTTTCTTTCCGTGGCACGCCAGATTCGGTTGTAGCGTTTTAACTGGGTTTGGGGTGTTACACTTTCACTCGGGCACATTGTACACATATAACCATTTCTTTACAATTTAATCTATAGCTCACCTTTTTGTACCAAATTGTAAATAATTAAAATTATAATTACACAAAAAAATTTCATAATTCAAACATATATACATTACAACTACATATAACTACACCATATGAACTTACCTGAAAAAAAAACAAATAAAATGTTGAGTACTATTTCGCAATTTTACTTTTTCCTCGATTTTCCTCCGATGGATTCAAATCTCGATCTATAATAATAATTCATTTCAATTATCAATTTGAAATACTTTATAACATTCTACTTTATGCATTTGATAGTTCAATTTCATAATGTTCCCTAAAGTTTTGTATTTTATTTAATTTAGCCCCTAAAACAGAAATTGCTATAACTTTCAAACTTAAGCTTCGATTTCAAAACCAATCTCACTTTCATCCTTCTACAGCCTTCTAATATCTATAATTAGAGAATTTAACATGAATTTTGGAATTCTTTACACTGTAATCTCTATGTTCAAAACTAACAACTTTCACTTTACAAATTAGTTCTTTTTCATCTCTAAGCTTAAAATCTAGCAATTTAGTACCAAAAGCTTTAATAAATCAACAATGTAAAATTTTGAAAACTTTAATAGTTCTGCAAACTAGTACACGGGTAAGCTAAATCAAGCTCTTAGGATCTCAAAATCATAAAATTTACAAGAAAAGGACTTGATTGCATTAACCAATTGAAGAGCTTGGAACCCCTTGGCCAAAACTTTTGGCTTCCTTACCTATGGAGAAACGGTGGATGAAGAAGAAATGAGATATATTTTCTCTTTCTTTCCATGATTCATTTTATTTCATATTTACTTTACTAACACATATTAATATAATTAAAATTTTAACTTTATTCTATCTATTAAGCTATCCAATCGTCCACTTAAAATATAAAATGGCTTATTTGTCATTCTAGGCCTTGTTAAATTCCTATATAATTCCCTTAGCAATTAAAAATCTATAGCGATTAACTTTTAGCCCTTTTACAATTTAGTCCTTATACCTTAATTAACTATCCAATTAACAAAATCAATGGACCAAACTTTAATTAAAATTTATACTAATGACCACCTATAAACGTGTTATTGTTTATAGTATAAATATCACACCAAAAATATATTAAATTAAACTGGCAGTGTTCGTAAGCGTACGGGTTAAATTGTAATATAGTAAAGTTTACAATTAACACTGGTAAGTATTCTGAGGATCATACCCAAGAGATTACAAATTGGAGAAATTATTATTAAATTAATTACAAAAAATAATTACTAATCTGATCAAGTCACAAATAAGTAGTGTGAATCCAAATCAAAATATTAATTAATCTAATTAAATTAATAAACCTAAATTAATCTAATGGAATATCCTATCCTAGTGTCAACAATGTAAGCATCTAGCCTATGATCGATTAAATCCCTAATTAATAAACAAAAGATTAACTAATTTCATAATTTGAGTTTTAATATGAATTAGCTATTAATTAACTAGTTTTACCTCCCAGGCTCTACTACCTAATTGATCAACGGATACTCGCTGATCTCTCGAGCTTGTTTCTCCTATGATAACTTCCTAAGGTTGTCAAGCCTAGGTTTTAGGAACACGTAACCTATACCAACTAATCCTATTATGAACCCTTATTCTTTTGTTAATTAATCAACTTGATTAATTAGTTAGTTCAATAAAGGAATCATGCAAGATATGAATAAAGCTCACTATTCTATTCAATTATTCATACAAACATCAATTGGCCAGATTAACCAAAGATAAATAAAAGATTAAAAGATAAGAGATAAGAGAATGTTCATGAATAATTACATTGATGCGCGGATTCAGAGCAATCTCCACTACAAATGTCTTCACATCGGAATATGATCTTTCGACTACGGAAGAAGAAAAGAAAACTAAAACTAAAGAACTTAAGAAGTGTTTAATGGATGGATTGATTCTTAATGTCTAAACCTGTACAAAAACCTCTTATTTATAGGCTAGAATGTGTGCACTTTATGCTTGATATGCCCCCAATATTAATAAATGCTTGATATCAAAAGGTATCTTCGATTGCTTGCACAATATGGCTGCTCACGTCACTTTACTTGTGACCCAGGTTCATGTAAGAGTATGCCCAAAGATCAATCATGAGATGGTTGTAATAACATACTTAATTTACCATGTTTATTAATATAAAGTGTTGTCATTATTATTTCAGTTTTTCTTTCTGTGTGTATAGATAAACTGTTTTATAATAATGTCCTGAGAATAATATGATTATTCTTAAAAGATCCTTAGTCGAGTATTATTGTTGACTAGGACAATAATAATGCATTAAGACTAACATGTAGTTGATTGATGATAAAGAGTTGTCATTGATATGGAGTGTCAAAATCAATGCATGAATATGTGTGTTAGAGAACAACATATTGGATTGACCCGCTATGAGTATGTTTCTTGGATTATTATGTAATTGTCACAACATTACTCATAGTGATTAATATGTATATGATCCTCAGACTTGAGATCATTATTATCCCAGCATCGTGAGTTGTATATTTTGATACAGTCAAACGTACACCGTAACAGGTTGTTCTATAAAGGCTGATGTTGGATATACCACAATCTATGTAGAGGGATATGGTTGATCAATAAAGGATAAGTCCCTCCTACATAATAGGAGTAATATCTTAGGCCACTTGATTGAGTGAGACTAGAAATGCATGGCCATGCTCAAATAAGTTGATATGAGATGTCATACTAATTTGTATATCATAGTCTACTCAAGATATCAAGAAACATGGGATGGATTATGCAAGTGTGACTATCCCATGACTTGTATCCGTTCCAGAGATAAAGGACTTAAGGATTAATGCATGAAAGGTTAATCACGAAAGGTTATGTCGAATCATGACTTCTTGTAACTTAGGTAGCAATGATGCATTGCTAGATGCCACTCATTGTCTGTGACAATAGAATCGTTCTAGTATTACTGCTAACGTTGCAAGAACCTACAGGGTCACACCCTATGGTTGAAATGAACGGAATAAAATATAGTTGGTATTGTGCTTGGTTGTCACATAAATTAAATTAATTAAAGAATTAATTTAATTGGGCAATCAAATATTGAACATATTATATGTACAAGGATGTTGTACACATAATGATAACATAATTTTATTAATATATGAATTTGATTCATATATAAATTTAAATAAATATAGTTTACCGGAATCCTTATTATAATTAATGTAATTATAATTTTCAGATATAATTAATGTAATTATAATTTTCGGTTAAAAAATTTATTGTATTTATTTAATCTTGTAATACATTCAAGATATACCAATTATAAAAGGCCCAATTAAGAGGATACCTATTATAAAAGGCCCAATGAGAAAGGCACCCATTATAAAAGGTATTAAAAGGAGACAAAACCAAAAAAATATGAAAACCCTAAGTGATTGCTTGTTAGGTCTAGCAGCCGTCAAGCAAATAAGCCTCCAAAACAGTTTTGGAGATTTCTTCCGTTCATAGTCAAACCGGGTGGATTACGTAGAGGCCGACATCGGAAAAGGTTGAGGCTTGATTCGACAGTAGATCAAAACTCTTGTTGCCAAGGCGTCGCTGTCTACTCAGATTGAAGTTTTGGTAATTTCGAAACCTTTATTTCACCCCGATTCGTTCCTTACACATGGATCCATGATTTGGATCGCCGGATCTAATTTTATTCTGCTGCGCCATGGGGTACCGGCGTTCCAACAGTGGTATCAGAGCCACTTGTGTGATACGAACTCGGGTTTAAATACTTGGGTGATGCAATTGTATAAGATACATGTTTTGATCTTATTATATTTTTGATTGTTTAAATCGTTTAAGCATAATCTGATAATTGTTCCTTTCGGTAATTGATTAAATGTTAATCATGGTGTTGTGGCCTATTCGATTTTATGTTATTACTGTTAACTATTAACAAATCTGTAGCGGCGGTGGTATTTATAGTTTCCAGTAAGTGTTAACTGGCTAGTGGAACAAGGGTTGTTCCGATATGAAACCTCAAGGATTAAAATCCTAAAAACACGATTCTGTTGATAAAATTTATCAAATCGTGAGGCTTCATTTGACTGGGGTATGCGATTCGCGCCGCGGGGGCGGGATCTGAGGATGGCTCCGGCCGCGGGCCTTCGGCCCGCTTCCTCCGACATCCTCAGACCCCCGCAAAAAATTTGTTAATAAAAGAAATTTATAAACTTGATGGGCCACAAAAGGTTGAAAGGATATTTTATAATTCACCTTAGCAAAAAAAAAAAAAGCATTGGACTATGTATGCTATTTTTGACATGCACGGTGTTTGAAATGCATAGTTATAGCCCAATGACCCATTCGATAAAAGGTTGTATTTTTTTTTAAAATACGGCCTGCGTGTCGTGCCTTGCTACTATTCTCTTGTAATTCTCTTCTCATCTTATTCCCTCGTATGCAAAACGAGTTTCTGCATATTGTAATTTGCAATGATTGTGAATGATAGCTTGTGAAAGGGCTTACACCTTTAGGTTTCCTTTTGGTTTTCCCATTGGCTTGGGTTGAACCACTTTAGTTTATGGGCTATAACTATTGCATTTATTTATTGCTTTATTTATTCATGTATGAGATGCTATGGATGATAATAAACCTTGTTGATAATAAACCCTATAATTGATGAGATCGATTAGAAGACTAAATGGGCTAAAGTAGACCATAATTGGTGAGATGCAACAACCTTAATAAAATCCCTCTATTAAAATATTAAGTCAACATGGCCTTCCAATTTTGCCCTCGTTAAGGCCTCGATCAATACTATGTAGGTTCTGCCAAAGTGAAGTACTAGTATTTATCTTGGTTAAACGCGAAGAATAAACAAGTGATATTCGCTGGTTAAAAATTGGTTAATGACTTAACTAGGTTACTCTAATAGGATTAGAAACCTAGAGGCAAGTAAATTGGATAAATCATAAGATGATTAGAACAAGAGTTGTTCACCAAATATTAGGAGTTACATATGATGTAATTAGCAAATGTTGCTTACCTAAATAACCATAATCTTAAGAGTAAAGCCAAAGCTGACTTAAGAGGTGGTGAAATATGGATCCTTAACCTACTAGAAATACTTTTGAGAAAGTTTTTCCGAAATTAATATACGAGGGTTATTAATTTTGAAATAAAATAGTGGGAATATCATTTAATAAAGTCTTTTTAATGATTGATATAAAATTGGTAAATTTACTCACATGCATATTTAATTGTTGTAGATATATTATGGCTGCAAACACTAGCACACTCTCATTGCGATCGGTCCTTGAGAAGGACAAATTGAATGGTTTGAATTTTCTTGATTGGTTCCGTAACTTGAGGATTGTCCTTAAACAAGAACGGAAATTATATGTCATTGAACAACCACTTCCTAATGAACCACCCGCTAATGCCTCGAGGACTGATAGAGATGCTTACAAGAAGTATCTCGATGACATGATAGATGTTGGATGTCTTATGCTTGCCACTATGAATCCTGAACTTCAGAAGCAACATGAGGACATGGTTGCTTATGATATGATCGAGCACCTGAAAGAACTTTATCAGGGACAAGCACGGCAAGAGAGGTTTGATATCTCTAAGGCCTTATTCCAATGTAAGTTGGCTGAAGGAAGCCCAGTAGGACCTCATGTCCTTAAGATGATTGGCTATATTGAAAGCCTGTCTAAGCTTGGGTTTCCATTGAGCCAAGAGTTGGCCACTGATGTTATTTTACAATCGTTGCCGGATAGCTACAGCCAGTTTGTCCTCAATTTCAATATGAATGAATTGAAAAAGGTTGGACCCAAGCCCATACTGATGGTCCGTAATAACAAGGGCAAGGGAAAGGCCAAAGTTCAAACAAAGCCCAAGGGCAAAGGTAAGCCCAAATTTGGAAAAGGAAAGGCTGCACTGAAACCTAAAGGTGGGGTGTCTAAGGAAGGAAACTGTTTTCATTGTGGTGTGACTGGACATTGGAAACGGAACTGCCCTGCCTATCTTGAAGAAGTCAAGAAGGCTAAAGCAAGCGGAATGTCTGCTTCAGGTATTTATGTTATTGATATTAATTTATCAACTACTACTTCTTGGGTATTAGATACTGGTTGTGGTTCTCATATTTGTACTTCTGTACAGGGACTACAAAGGAGTAGGACTTTGGCTAGAGGAGATGTGGACCTACGAGTTGGAAATGGAGCAAAAGTTGCTGCATTAGCTGTGGGAACATATACTTTATCTTTGCCTAGTGGACTTGATTTATGTTTAGAGGATTGTTATTTTGTGCCCAGTTTGACTAAAAACATTATTTCAATTTCTTGTTTAGACAAAATTGGTTTTGAGATAATTATTAAGAATAATTGTTGTTCATTTTATCTTAATAATGTTTTCTATGGTTCGGCGCAATTGATTAATGGCCTCTATATTTTAGATCAAACGAATCCCATTTACAACCTAAATACTAAAAGATCTAAAATAAATGACTCAAATCAAACTTATCTTTGGCATTGTCATTTGGGCCACATAAGTGAGAAACGCATATCCAAACTCCATAAAGATGGTCTCTTGAATTCATTTGTTTTTGAACAATTTGAAGTATGTGAATCTTGCTTATTGGGAAAAATGACTAAATCTCCTTTTCCTGGAAAAGGTGAACGAGCTAGTGATTTATTGGGCCTAATACATTCTGATGTATGTGGACCAATAAATACACAGGCCAGAGGGGATTTCACTACTTCATTACTTTCACTGATGATTTCAGTAGATATGGGTATGTTTATCTCATGCGCCATAAGTCTGAGTCCCTTGAAAAGTTCAAGGAATTTAAAAATGAAGTACAAAATCAACTAGGCAAAACTATCAAGTCACTTCGATCTGATCGAGGTGGAGAGTATTTGAGCCTAGAGTTTGATGATCTTTTGAAAGAATATGGGATTGTCTCACAACTTACTCCTCCTGGGACTCCTCAATGGAATGGAGTATCCGAGAGAAGAAATCGAACTTTGTTAGACATGGTTCGATCCATGATGAGTCATGCTGATCTACCGACTTCCTTTTGGGGACATGCACTTGAGACTGCTGCCTTCACACTAAATCGTGTTCTATCTAAATCGGTTCAAAAGACGCCATATGAGATGTGGACTGGGAAACGTCCTAGTATGTCCTTTATGAAAATTTGGGGTTGTGAAGCTTATGTTAAACGTCAGACGTCTACTAAGCTTGAACCCAAATCTGAAAGGTGTATTTTTGTGGGGTATCCAAAAGAAACCAAAGGATATTATTTTTTTAATCCCACTGAGAACAAAATTTTTATTGCTCGGACTGGTGTCTTCCTAGAGAAAGAATTTACTTCTAGAAAAGGAAGTGGGAGAAAGATTGAACTTGAAGAAATTCAAGAATCACAAGATACCACTGAACCAGAGATTGAACAAAACCAAATTCCACAAGAAATTGAGGAACAAACAACTGCTATAGAAACACAACCACCGCGCAGATCTTTAAGAGAACGTCGTGCACCTGAGAGATATGGATTTCTCATTACAACGCATGGTGACGTTCTTCTTATAGATCAAGATGAGCCTAGGACTTATCAAGAAGCGGTGACGAGCCCAGACTCTGAGAAATGGCTTGAGGCCATGAGTTCTGAGATGGATTCCATGTATGAAAACCAAGTATGGACTTTGATTGACCCACCCGAAGGGGTTAAACCTATAGGGTGCAAATGGGTTTTCAAAAAGAAAATAGACATGGATGGTAATGTACAAACATACAAAGGGCGATTAGTCGCTAGAGGTTTTCGCCAAATTCATGGTGTTGACTATGATGAAACCTTTTCTCCTGTAGCTATGTTTAAATCCACCAGGATCTTGCTCGCCATAGCTGCATTTCATGATTATGAAATCTGGCAGATGGACGTCAAAACAGCTTTCTTTAACGGGAAACTTGAAGAGGATGTGTATATGACACAACCTGAAGGTTTTGTAAATCCAAAGGATGCTAGAAAGATATGTAAGCTACAAAGATCCATTTATGGATTAAAGCAAGCTTCTCGAAGTTGGAATATTCATTTTAACGATGCAATCAAAGAGTTTGGTTTTATCAAAAATGAAGATGAACCATGTGTTTACAAGAAAGTTAGTGGGAGCACTATCACATTCTTGGTACTATATGTGGATGACATACTTATCATGGGAAATGACATACCTACCTTGCAGTCTATTAAGACTTGGTTAAGAAGTTGTTTTTCTATGAAGGACTTGGGCGAAGCCACTTATATCTTAGGAGTCAAGATCTATAGAGATAGATCAAGGCGACTACTAGGTCTAAGCCAAAGTACATATATAGATAAAGTACTGAAAAGGTTCAGTATGGAAGAATCTAAAAGAGGATTCCTACCTATGAGACATGGTATTTCACTCTCGAAGGAAATGTGTCCTTCAACTCCACAAGAGAGAGAACGTATGAGTAAAATTCCATATGCTTCCGCTATTGGATCTATCATGTATGCTATGTTATATACCCGTCCAGATGTCTCGTATGCCTTAAGTATGACGAGCAGGTATCAAGTAGATCCCGGTGAAGGTCACTGGACCACAGTCAAGAGTATCCTTAAGTACTTAAGAAGAACTAAGGATACGTTCCTATTATATGGAGGTGAGGAAGAGTTAAGTGTAAAAGGTTACACTGATGCCAGCTTCCAAACCGACAAGGATGATTCTCGATCGCAATCAGGTTTTGTGTTTTGCCTTAATGGTGGTGCTGTGAGCTGGAAAAGTTCAAAGCAAAGTACAGTAACCGATTCTACAACAGAGGCCGAGTATATTGCAGCCAGTGAGGCAGCAAAAGAAGCAGTTTGGATCAAGAAGTTCATTACTAGACTAGGGGTTGTGCCTAGCACATCAGATGCTATAGAACTCCGATGTGATAACAATGGAGCTATTGCACAAGCTAAAGAACCCAGATCTCACCAGCGATCCAAACATATACTTAGACGCTACCATCTTATTCGAGATATTATCGATCGAGGGGATGTAGAGATATGCAGAGTACCTTCAGATGATAACATCGCTGATCCCCTGACCAAGCCTCTGACACAGCAGAAGCATGATCGTCACACTAAGTCACTTGGTATTAGATATATGAGTGATTGGTCTTAGTGCTAGTGGGAGATTGTAAGAGTATGCCCAAAGATCAATCATGAGATGGTTGTAATAACATACTTAATTTACCATGTTTATTAATATAAAGTGTTGTCATTATTATTTCAGTTTTTCTTTCTGTGTGTATAGATAAACTGTTTTATAATAATGTCCTGAGAATAATATGATTATTCTTAAAAGATCCTTAGTCGAGTATTATTGTTGACTAGGACAATAATAATGCATTAAGACTAACATGTAGTTGATTGATGATAAAGAGTTGTCATTGATATGGAGTGTCAAAATCAATGCATGAATATGTGTGTTAGAGAACAACATATTGGATTGACCCGCTATGAGTATGTTTCTTGGATTATTATGTAATTGTCACAACATTACTCATAGTGATTAATATGTATATGATCCTCAGACTTGAGATCATTATTATCCCAGCATCGTGAGTTGTATATTTTGATACAGTCAAACGTATACCGTAACAGGTTGTTCTATAAAGGCTGATGTTGGATATACCACAATCTATGTAGAGGGATATAGTTGATCAATAAAGGATAAGTCCCTCCTACATAATAGGAGTAATATCTTAGGCCACTTGATTGAGTGAGACTAGAAATGCATGGCCATGCTCAATAAGTTGATATGAGATGTCATACTAATTTGTATATCATAGTCTACTCAAGATATCAAGAAACATGGGATGGATTATGCAAGTGTGACTATCCCATGACTTGTATCCGTTCCAGAGATAAAGGACTTAAGGATTAATGCATGAAAGGTTAATCACGAAAGGTTATGTCGAATCATGACTTCTTGTAACTTAGGTAGCAATGATGCATTGCTAGATGCCACTCATTGTCTGTGACAATAGAATCGTTCTAGTATTACTGCTAACGTTGCAAGAACCTACAGGGTCACACCCTATGGTTGAAATGAACGGAATAAAATATAGTTGGTATTGTGCTTGGTTGTCACATAAATTAAATTAATTAAAGAATTAATTTAATTGGGCAATCAAATATTGAACATATTATATGTACAAGGATGTTGTACACATAATGATAACATAATTTTATTAATATATGAATTTGATTCATATATAAATTTAAATAAATATAGTTTACCGGAATCCTTATTATAATTAATGTAATTATAATTTTCAGATATAATTAATGAAATTATAATTTTCGGTTAAAAACTTTATTGTATTTATTTAATCTTGTAATACATTCAAGACATACCAATTATAAAAGGCCTAATTAAGAGGATACCTATTATAAAAGGCCCAATGAGAAAGGCACCCATTATAAAAGGTATTAAAAGGAGACAAAACCAAAAAAATATGAAAACCCTAAGTGATTGCTTGTTAGGTCTAGCAGCCGTCAAGCAAATAAGCCTCCAAAACAGTTTTGGAGATTTCTTCCGTTCATAGTCAAACTGGGTGGATTACGTAGAGGCCGACATCGGAAAAGGTTGAGGCTTGATTTGTAAACACCCCAAACCCGGCCTATGCGTTAAGACCAGACTTGGCATGCCACACAGTTCGAACTTACGTCCAGTCATTAATGCTTTTAATGAAAACAAATTTTTTTTTTCAAAACGATTTTTTTTGAAGACGAAATTTATCAAAAATCGAGATTTATTTGAAAACCATGATTTTAAAACATGAGAGTTTACAATTTTATTTTCAGAGAAATAATTTGGATAAAAACTTAAATAATTGGTTGAAATAAATTTATAAAAGAGTTTTCACAAAATTTTACGAGTGGGTGATATTTAAGAAAAACCCCCTTTTTATACGCAAGTTTAAGAAAACATTTATAAAAATTAAACAACCCCATTTAAGTAATTAAAACATATTAAAAACCATTCACAAATAAAAATCCAAAAAATAATACTAGAGGCCTTATTACATCGAAATTTAAAATAGTACTTAAATAGAAATACTTAAAAGAAGTCCAAAGTTTTTATAACTCATCATTCGTAGTATGGCCTTCACACGAAGTCATCCTCGGCCCAAACCTCCATCAATTGTCATTACCTGAGAAGGGTAAGAAGAAGGGGTGAGTTACTTAGAACTCAGTGTGTAACCCACTTACCGTGTTCACTTGGCCAAAACCATTTAAACAATTAGTTGGGCTTGAGCCCATTTACAATTGTACAATATATAAATAAAAAAAAAATGCATGTGATATGCAATTCCCAACCAAACCTAATTTCCATCCGCTACACACCACCCGTACCAACCAACACACCTGTGGGGATCAAGTCAACCCACCCCGCCAACACACCGATAGCAGGCATTAAGCCAAATATAATATTTGTGGCAGAGCCACCGAACTAGATTTTGGCAACAGGCCTTTCTTCTCTTCGTCAATTATCCCAACCCATGCAGTCATGTATATATATAATGCCTAACAATATATTCATAAGATAAATTTCAACAAAAAGCCCATATTACAAGTTATCAATTTGGCCCGTTAGTCAAAATAACAATTTAGCCCATTTAACGATCTAGCAAATTTTGGCCCATATATATATATATATATATATATATATCGATCTAGAAATTTTGGCCCATATATATATCGATTTATCAAGTTGGGCCCATATAGCAATTTATCAAATTGACCCATTAAGGGTATTTTCGTAATTCAGCTCATTAGGGGCATTTTTGTAATTTGACCCATAATGGCGTTTTCATAATTCGGTAATCGTACCCACTAAGGGTAATTTGGTAATTTACCCTCCAAGGGTATGATGGAAATTTTTGCAACCTAGGCTTAATGACTAATTTGGAGCATAAAAAAAATCAAAACTGTTCATCTGCGTCGTACTGACTAAAATGACTATAACTCGATTTCGGAAACTCGAAATTTCGATCCGTAAATTTTTTATGGAACTAGACTCATATAACTTCTTACTATAATTTTTTCAGAATTTTTGGCTTAGCCAATTAGTACAGTTTATTCTTCAAAGTATCCCTTGTTTCACTGTTTGACAGTTCTGACCTCTCTTCACAAAATCTCAGATATCTTATTGTACAGAACCCAAATACTGATTTCGTTTGATCCAAATAAAAATAGACTCACTAAGGATTCTAATAATATAAACCATGTCCTGTAATTATTTTTCTACAATTTATAGTGATTTTTCAAAGTCAGAACAGGGGATCTCGAAATCACTCTGAACCAGTCTTACAAAAATCTAAAAATCTCAAAATATACTGATCCTTTGCTTGCTCCGTTTCTTTTATAAGAAAATAGACTCAATTATCTTTCAATCCATATATCCTTCACTTTCTAATTCAATTCCCACTATTTTTGGTGATTTTTCAAAATCACGTCACTGCTGTTAACCAAAACTGTTTTATTACAAAATATGATTTCCACTTCGAACATACGTACGCCCGAGTGATTACGGATGCCGGTTTTTAGTTTTCTTCGGTATTTCCACCGATTAACAGCATATTTCATACAAACTTTCAGAGAAGTTTGATATTACATACCATTTCAATCATATATACAAAAGGTACGGGATTACACACCTTAATAACGAGTTGTGCTTTCCACCGATTTCAACACCACGAATGTGATCTCCCTCGATCCTACCCTTTGGCTACTGAAATCCCGTCTTGACGAGTCGACGATAACGATTGATTAGTACCATTCACTTGTGCTCCTTCACCTTGTTAAAAAATCCGATTCGATCAAGATGAGGTTTTCCCACACGATAAAGAACGAAATGATGAAGACGTAGGATGATAATGGGTTCGACTATAGGGAAAATCGAACAAAAAGATGTGATTACAAAGTGATGTTGATTAAAGAAGAAGAAAAGGTTGATGAAATGGTCAATAGAAGAGAATGGATAGGGAAAGTGTTTTGGTAGTTTCGGCTATTAAAGAAGATGAACAAGAGATGAATGTTTTGACCAAACAATAGAGAAGAAATGTACAAATGTGCTAGGAGGGTTCGGTAAAGAAAATAGAAATTTGGAGAAAATGACACAATTGATGCTATAGAAATTTTGACCAAAACAAGCACTAAAGCTTTACCAAAAGACCAAGAAAAATAAAGCTACCTCTCCTACACACAAAACCGTCCATATTATTTCCCCTAAAAGCCAAAATTTGCCAACTACACTTTCCATAACACTCTCCCTTTTTTTGTGCCCCCAACCCCACTTTCCAGAATTCTCTCCCTTTTTTTTTTTTTTTTTTGCTCCATGTTTTCCTCCATGTTTTGCTCCATGTTTTCCTCCATTTGTCCCCACTCCATGTTTTGCTCCATCCATGTTTTCCTCCACGTTTTGCTCCATTTGTCCCCACTCCACCTCTTTTCTTCTTTGAGCAAAAAATAGAACTCTCTTGTTACTTGTCATGAGATTCGAACCCTTGCTCCCTTCAATAGCTCAACACACCACTTGCCACCAAGCCACAAGCTCCCTTGTGTCTCTTAAATGCACCCACTTATTCTTAAGTCCTACTTCCATCACTCATTTCCACTAAAAGGCAGAAAAATGAAAATTCTTGCTATGGCCTAACTCGAACCCGAGACTTCATAGAAATCCCATAATTTTCCAAAGTCACATTCCTAATAAGTCAAAATTGTAATAATTCCGTTCTCATATTCTCAAAATTTTTAAAACGCTTCTATGCTCAAAGTCCAATGGGCCCAATTCTACTAGGCCCAATTTCGGTCGTTACAATTCTACCCCCCTTAAAGAAAATTTCGTCCTCGAAATTTACCTGATTAGAAGAGGTGAGGATATTGTTGCTGAATTGCATCCTCAGGCTCCCACGTAGCTTCCTCCGCTCCGTGATTACGCCATAAAACCTTGACCAACGGCACGGTTTTCTTTCTTAGCACTTTAACATCTCGGTCTAAGATTTTCACTGGTTCCTCCTCGAAAGACAAGTCTGATCTCAACTCCACTTCTTCTACCGGTACTATGTGAGACGGATCAGATCTATAGCGCCTCAGCATGGAAACATGGAAAACATTATGAATTTGACTCAACTCCGGAGGTAATTCAATCTGATAGGCCACTGGTCCTACGCGCTTCAACACACGGTACGGTCCAATGAACCTAGGGCTCAACTTGCCCTTCCTTCCAAATCTGAAAATCTTCTTCCAGGGTGAGACTTTCAGAAAGACCTGATCTCCCACGCAAATTCAATATCCTTACGCTTCAGATCCGCATACGATTTTTGTCGATCCGAAGCTTCCTTTAACCGCGCTCGAATCACCTTTACCTTTTCTTCCGTCTCAGATATCAACTCAGGACCCAACAACTGTCGTTCCCCCAATTCAGTCCAACAAGTAGGAGTACGACACCTACGACCGTATAACGCTTCATAGGGTGCCATTTGGATACTGGATTGGTAACTGTTATTATACGCGAACTCTGCCAACGGTAGGAAATCCTCCCAACTACCTCTGAAGTCGATTACACAACCACGCAACATGTCTTCCAAAATTGAATTACTCTTTCTGACTGACCATCTGACTGAGGATGAAAAGCCGTACTAAAGTTTAACTTTGTTCCCAAAGCCTCATGTAAAGCTTTCCAAAACCGTGATGTAAACCTGGGATCTCTGTCTGATATGATAGACACTGGTACCCCATGCAACCTTACGATCTCAGATACATACAGCTTAGCCAATTTCTGCAGCGAGTAATCCGTACGAACTGGTAGAAAATGAGCAGTCTTCGTTAATCGATCAACTACCACCCAAACAGAATCTTTCTTAGCAGGTGTTAAGGGTAACCCACTAACAAAATCCATCGTTATCTGTTCCCATTTCCATAGAGGAATCTTTACCGGTTGTAATAATCCCGATGGTAATTGATGTTCCGCCTTCACTTGTTGACAAGTCAAGCATTTCCCTACAAATTCAGTAACCTCTCGTTTCAACCCTGGCCACCAATACTGTTCACGAAGATCCCGATACATCTTATTTCCTCCGGGGTACATAGCATAAGGACTACTATGCGCCTCCCGTAGAATCATTTGTCTCAAACCTGAATCCATGGGCATACAAACTCTTCTACGAAAACATAGCACGCCATTCTTGTTCAATCCAAAATCCCCTATTATACCACTTTTAACTTGTTGCATTAAAGGACCCAACTTTTCATCTGATAACTGCTTTTCCTTGATTTTCTCTAACCACATAGGCTTCACCTGAAGTTCCGCTAGCAGACTGCCATCCTCAAACAAACTGAGGTGAGCAAACATTGCTCTCAACTCCGATACTACCTTACGACTCAACGCATCTGCCACCACGTTAGCCTTTCCAGGATGGTACTCGATTGAGAAGTCATAATCTTTTAATAACTCTACCCATCTTCGTTGTCTCAAGTTCAACTCCTTTTGAGTAAGGAGGTACTTAAGACTCTTATGGTCTGTATAAATGATCGACTTCTCACCGTATAGATAGTGCCTCCAAATCTTTAAAGCAAACACCACCGCTGCCAACTCCAAATCATGAGTAGGATAGTTGACTTCATGCGGCCTCAACTGACGAGAAGCATACGCCACCACTTTCCCACTTTGCATTAACACACATCCTAAACCCGTATGTGACGCATCACAGTAAACGGTAAACTCTTTTCCAGCCTCAGGTTGAATCAGTATTGGCGCTTCCGTCAAAATCTTCTTCAGTTTCTCGAAACTTTCTTGTTGTTTATCAGTCCACACATACGGTACTCCTTTTCGTAACAACTTAGTTAGGGGTGCAGCAATCAATGAAAACCCCTCAACAAAACGCCGGTAATAACCAGCCAACCCTAGGAAACTCCGAATTTCAGCCACTGACTTCGGTGGTTTCCATTCCAAAACAGCCTCTACCTTCCGAGGATCAACTCTTATTCCTTCAGCTGACACCACATGCCCCAAGAAAGTCACTTCCTTCAACCAAAATTCGCATTTACTGAATTTGGCATAAAGTTGCTTATCCCGCAAAATTTGCAACACAATGCGCAAATGTGAGTCATGCTCTTCTTCATTCTTCGAATATACCAAGATATCATCTATAAACACCACTACAAACCGGTCTAGATAGGGTTGAAAGACTCGGTTCATCATGTCCATAAATGCAGCTGGTGCATTGGTCAAACCAAACGGCATAACCAAAAACTCATAATGTCCATAACGAGTTCGGAATGCCGTCTTATGAATATCCGCTTCTTTAACCTTGAGTTGATGATAACCCGATCTCAAATCAATCTTGGAGAAAACTGAAGCTCCTCTTAATTGATCAAACAGGTCATCGATTCTCGGCAATGGATACCTATTCTTGATCGTCAATTTATTTAACTGCCTATAATCAATGCACATACGCATCGACCCATCCTTCTTCTTGACGAACAAAACCGGTGCTCCCCACGGAGACACACTAGGTCGAATGAATCCCCGATCTAACAATTCTTGAATTTGAGCTTTAAGCTCCGCTAACTCCTTCGGCGCCATTCTATAAGGAGCAATGGACACCGGAGCCGTTCCGGGCAAAAGCTCAATACCAAACTCTACTTCTCGATCTGGAGGTAGACCCGGAAGTTCTTCGGGAAAGACATCTGGAAATTCCTTCACCGTTCTCACACCTTCCACCGATAATTCCTTGGCATCCAAAGCACTAATGAAGGCTAGGAATGCTCCATACCCTTTCCTCACCATCTTTTCTGCCTTCAAAGTAGATACCACATTTGCCAAAAAGTTCCTTCGCTCACCAATCATAACTACCTCCTCATCATCCACAGTCCTTATTAACATCCTCTTTTCAGCACAATCTACTTGCGCCCGATGCTTCACCAACCAATCCATTCCCAAAATAAGATCGAACTCGCCAAAAGTCAATTCCATCAAATCCGCCAGAAATATTTCTCTTTGGATTTCTAAGGGCACGTCTCTAAACAGTTTATTCACAATTACCGACTGTCCTAAAGGATTAAGTACCGTCATCTCTCTATCGGTAATCTCAGATCTAATATTCAAGTTTCCAGATATGGCACTAGCAACATACGAATGGGTAGACCCGATATCTATCAAAGCAGTAACAGGTACATCAAAGATGAAGAACGTACCAGTTATCACATCAGGTGCATCGCCATTTTCCCGACGCCTAACCGCATAGACCAACCCTGGCTGTCTTGCCTCCGCGTTACCTCTAAAGCCATTTCCTCGACCCGGTGCACCTTGACCACTTCCAACATCATTACCACCACGACCTGGTCCACGGCCTCTCGGTGGCTGCTGAGTGCCTCTAGCTGGCTGAGCATCAGGGTTACGAGCTTCTGGAGTCGTATCAGTCCGTCGAGGGCAGTTCTTATACTGATGGTCTTTGGAACCACATCTATAGCAGGCACCAATTTTCCTCCAGCATTCTCCGGGATGTCGTTTCCCACAATCAGCACAGTTTTGACTCTGATTGGTAGTCACAGGTGCTCTAGCTTGAGCTGACTCATCATTTCGTGGCCTCTTCTGAAACCTTTTAGCAGAGCCCGTGTACCTAATATCCCTCTTGCCTCTAACTCTTTCCCGGTTCTGGCGTTCTGAGTTCTTAGCCTTTCGGCTATCTTGGCTTTCTCCACAAGCGAGGCAAAAGTCCGTACTTGTTGTGGGGCTATCAGTACCCGCAACTCATCATTCAGCCCATCTTCAAAGCGTACACAGCGCTCATGATCAGTAGACACTATTGTGCGAGCATAACGGCTCAAGCGAAGAAATTCCGCCTCGTAAGCTGCCACCGTCTTATTTCCTTGAACCAAATTTAGGAATTCCTTCCTCCGTGCATCTACATAACTTGTCCCAACGTACTTCCCTTGGAAAGCAGCTTTGAAGAAATCCCAAGTAATCAATGCAGCCTCGGTGCCTTCTCGAACCGTAAGCCACCATTGATACGCCTCGTCCCTTAGCAAAGACACAGCCCCTCTCAGTTTTTGCTCGACAGTGCACTCCATATCATCCATAATCCGCTCTACAGCCTCGAGCCAATATTCTGCAACATTCGGAGCTACACCCGAGACACCTCTAAAAACCTCGGCACCACTTGATTTAAGTCGTTCCGAGATTGATCCACGGATTGCTGGACCAGCTCTAACCCCAGTAACCCTTTCTAAGAATCGCAACATTGCTCGAGTCAAAGCATTATCCTCTCTCGTATGATCATGAGATCCAGTCTCACTCCCAGGTGACACAGGTGCATCCATTTCCGGCATAAGTCTCGACGCTTCAGACGCTACCCTAGCACCTCGGCCTCTACCACGGCCACGTCTACCACGTCCACGTCCACGTCCACGTCCTCTAGTGCTCATATTGGGTATTTCGATTTAATCTGATTACAAGTTTTATGAATCAGTACACAATTTCAGTATTTATTAACGATATTTTATGAGATATAAGAGGTAAGTTGTTTTCGTAAATGCATCCTATAGTCTTAATCTCTATAGTTTCAATACCCAAAACTAAGAGTTCTAGAGTGTTCCTATAGGTATATCACAATAATAAGAATTATTCAATCACATACACTTACTTGAATTGGTGCCGGATGCTCGTGGTGCCATACTAATTTAAACAGTTTTTAAACAAAATTTGTTGTTGAACCCAAACCACAGCCGAGTTTTGAAACTAGCTCTGATACCACAAAATGTAAACTCCCCAAACCCGGCCTATGCGTTAAGACCAGACTTGGCATGCCACACAGTTCGAACTTACGTCCAGTCATTAATGCTTTTAATGAAAACAATTTTTTTTTTTTTTTCAAAACGATTTTTTTTTGAAGACGAAATTTATCAAAAATCGAGATTTATTTGAAAACCATGATTTTAAAACATGAGAGTTTACAATTTTATTTTCAGAGAAATAATTTGGATAAAAACTTAAATAATTGGTTGAAATAAATTTATAAAAGAGTTTTCACAAAATTTTACGAGTGGGTGATATTTAAGAAAAACCCCCTTTTTATACGCAAGTTTAAGAAAACATTTATAAAAATTAAACAACCCCATTTAAGTAATTAAAACATATTAAAAACCATTCACAAATAAAAATCCAAAAAAATAATACTAGAGGCCTTATTACATCGAAATTTAAAATAGTACTTAAATAGAAATACTTAAAAGAAGTCCAAAGTTTTTATAACTCATCATTCGTAGTATGGCCTTCACACGAAGTCATCCTCGGCCCAAACCTCCATCAATTGTCATTACCTGAGAAGGGTAAGAAGAAGGGGTGAGTTACTTAGAACTCAGTGTGTAACCCACTTACCGTGTTCACTTGGCCAAAACCATTTAAACAATTAGTTGGGCTTGAGCCCATTTACAATTGTACAATATATAAATCAAAAAAAATGCATGTGATATGCAATTCCCAACCAAACCTAATTTCCATCCGCTACACACCACCCGTACCAACCAACACACCTGTGGGGATCAAGTCAACCCACCCCGCCAACACACCGATAGCAGGCATTAAGCCAAATATAATATTTGTGGCAGAGCCACCGAACTAGATTTTGGCAACAGGCCTTTCTTCTCTTCGTCAATTATCCCAACCCATGCAGTCATGTATATATATAATGCCTAACAATATATTCATAAGATAAATTTCAACAAAAAGCCCATATTACAAGTTATCAATTTGGCCCGTTAGTCAAAATAACAATTTAGCCCATTTAACGATCTAGCAAATTTTGGCCCATATATATATATATATATATATATATATCGATCTAGAAATTTTGGCCCATATATATCGATTTATCAAGTTGGGCCCATATAGCAATTTATCAAATTGACCCATTAAGGGTATTTTCGTAATTCAGCTCATTAGGGGCATTTTTGTAATTTGACCCATAATGGCGTTTTCATAATTCGGTAATCGTACCCACTAAGGGTAATTTGGTAATTTACCCTCCAAGGGTATGATGGAAATTTTTGCAACCTAGGCTTAATGACTAATTTGGAGCATAAAAAAAATCAAAACTGTTCATCTGCGTCGTACTGACTAAAATGACTATAACTCGAGTTCGGAAACTTGAAATTTCGATCCGTAAATTTTTTATGGAACTAGACTCATATAACTTCTTACTGTAATTTTTTCAGAATTTTTGGCTTAGCCAATTAGTACAGTTTATTCTTCAAAGTATCCCTTGTTTCACTGTTTGACAGTTCTGACCTCTCTTCACAAAATCTCAGATATCTTATTGTACAGAACCCAAATACTGATTTCGTTTGATCCAAATAAAAATAGACTCACTAGGGATTCTAATAATATAAACCATGTCCTGTAATTATTTTTCTACAATTTATAGTGATTTTTCAAAGTCAGAACAGGGGATCTCGAAATCACTCTGAACCAGTCTTACAAAAATCTAAAAATCTCAAAATATACTGATCCTTTGCTTGCTCCGTTTCTTTTATAAGAAAATAGACTCAATTATCTTTCAATCCATATATCCTTCACTTTCTAATTCAATTCCCACTATTTTTGGTGATTTTTCAAAATCACGTCACTGCTATTAACCAAAACTGTTTTATTACAAAATATGATTTCCACTTCGAACATACGTACGCCCGAGTGATTACGGATGCCGGTTTTTAGTTTTCTTCGGTATTTCCACCGATTAACAGCATATTTCATACAAACTTTCAGAGAAGTTTGATATTACATACCATTTCAATCATATATACAAAAGGTACGGGATTACACACCTTAATAACGAGTTGTGCTTTCCACCGATTTCAACACCACGAATGTGATCTCCCTCGATCCTACCCTTTGGCTACTGAAATCCCGTCTTGACGAGTCGACGATAACGATTGATTAGTACCATTCACTTGTGCTCCTTCACCTTGTTAAAAAATCCGATTCGATCAAGATGAGGTTTTCCCACACGATAAAGAACGAAATGATGAAGACATAGGATGATAATGGGTTCGACTATAGGGAAAATCGAACAAAAAGATGTGATTACAAAGTGATGTTGATTAAAGAAGAAGAAAAGGTTGATGAAATGGTCAATAGAAGAGAATGGATAGGGAAAATGTTTTGGTAGTTTCGGCTATTAAAGAAGATGAACAAGAGATGAATGTTTTGACCAAACAATAGAGAAGAAATGTACAAATGTGCTAGGAGGGTTCGGTAAAGAAAATAGAAATTTGGAGAAAATGACACAATTGATGCTATAGAAATTTTGACCAAAACAAGCACTAAAGCTTTACCAAAAGACCAAGAAAAATAAAGCTACCTCTCCTACACACAAAACCGTCCATATTATTTCCCCTAAAAGCCAAAATTTGCCAACTACACTTTCCATAACACTCTCCCTTTTTTTTGTGCCACCAACCCCACTTTCCATAATTCTCTCCCTTTTTTTTTTTTTTTTTTTGCTCCATGTTTTCCTCCATGTTTTGCTCCATGTTTTCCTCCATTTGTCCCCACTCCATGTTTTGCTCCATCCATGTTTTCCTCCACGTTTTGCTCCATTTGTCCCCACTCCACCTCTTTTCTTCTTTGAGCAAAAAATAGAACTCTCTTGTTACTTGTCATGAGATTCGAACCCTTGCTCCCTTCAATAGCTCAACACACCACTTGCCACCAAGCCACAAGCTCCCTTGTGTCTCTTAAATGCACCCACTTATTCTTAAGTCCTACTTCCATCACTCATTTCCACTAAAAGGCAGAAAAATGAAAATTCTTGCTATGGCCTAACTCGAACCCGAGACTTCATAGAAATCCCATAATTTTCCAAAGTCACATTCCTAATAAGTCAAAATTGTAATAATTCCGTTCTCATATTCTCAAAATTTTTAAAACGCTTCTATGCTCAAAGTCCAATGGGCCCAATTCTACTAGGCCCAATTTCGGGTCGTTACATGATTCGACAGTAGATCAAAACTCTTGTTGCCAAGGCGTCGCTGTCTACTCAGATTGAAGTTTTGGTAATTTCGAAACCTTTATTTCACCCCGATTCGTTCCTCACACATGGATCCATGATTTGGATCGCCGGATCTAATTTTATTCTGCTGCGCCATGGGGTACCGGCGTTCCAACAGTTCAAGCTATGGCTCAACCCAGGGTGTATGTTGCTCCACACACTTTGCGTGTCACACCACACAAGGCATTTTGTGGCTTTGGACTTTTTTTCATGCTTTCACGGCTCAAGAAGCTTGTCCAGCACTCGTCCCAAGTTCCTACGTCAATTGGACCTAAAATTAAGCCTCTTGCACACTTAAATACACATATCAAACCCGCCTAAAGCCAGTGTCAGCCTAATAGGTCATCAACACTCAGAAATGTGTCAAAAACACTTATTTTTATTAACTTTTAATCCTAGGTACTAACTATCGAATATTTAATAATAAATACTAAATTGCCTAAAAAGCAAACTCTTTAAATGTAGGAATAGACCAAATTAACTACTACATTTGATGGCAAGTCAACTAACCTCGTAAATATTAAATAATAATATTTACGAACTTACTCGTCGAAAATGAGATTTTGAAACCACTGTTTTTGACACTACTAAAAAATGGGTTGTTACACTAATCACTCTTACTTTTTGATGAAATTTGCTATTTGAATTGGCTTTGCAATCGATAATGGGAGTTGATTCACGACTCTGTTTGAACTTTCAACTTTTAGATCTAGTGCCCTAAATGTAGTATATTCATTTTCTATACATGTACTTTTTGAACAAATTGGTTTAATAATAATACTCGTTAATAACATTAATACCATTTGTATATTCTCCTCAAAGTTTTTGCACGCAAAGAAAAATGGAAGCAAATATTGGCTCACTGATTATCTAACGTTTAACTAATACTAAGCAGTATTACGTAGTTAGATCATAATACAAAAAGTCAACTTGTATTAGTAGATGAACCTAACATGTCCTTAGTCTAACCGAAAATAAGCAAATTGATTGAAAGACTAATATGTCATCTATCAAGTCCAATCGGGGAGATGCTTTGTCTCGAGATCGGAGCGGATTACTCTTAGAAGATAGAAACATAGATGTGACTAACTAGACTGATCGTACATCGAACAAGATCCAAGTTGAATAGATCCTGAATCCGTTTATGGATTTATTCACTTGTGACATTCATAGTAAGACATACCTTAATCCAATTTTATACGTAACTTGTATACTTTGATTTAAGAAAAAACTTGAGTTTAAAAAAATAAGGAATCGAAAGTTGATGTGTTTAGGTATACGGATTTTATAGTATGTGCCATCATTCACAATAGTGGAATCAATAGCCCAACTAATCGGTAAATGATATCCTCTCATCGACATTACATGATAGATAAAAAATAAACTTGTTCACGAGTTGTTTATTTTTGTGATAAATGAGTTTATTACTATTTGATAGTAATTGTTTTTTCATGAAGGAAGATGTAATGGTTACCATAAGATAAAATAAGATCATATTGGGAGAAAAGATTTATCCCAAAAAGATTAATGATATCCTATGAAGGTAACACACTGATGACAATTTCATTGGACGAGCAATGATTAAGTAACTTTCGTAATAGTATGCAATTAGAGAGTGCTCAACCATGATACTATAGTGAAATGACTTCGTGACTAAATAAATTTATAATTAATAGGAAAAAGGTTGGAACTTAATCATAAATTATTTAAACCCTAATTACATTTGTCTAATTAGTCCCTTTGCTAGTTCATTGAAACCAAAAATGAATTGCATGTAGAACAAAATGAACATATATGAACGAAAATAATGAAGTTAGAGAAATGAGCCACGTTCACAAATGAATGTGTTTTCTCACACTAAATATAGAAATGACTTGATAATTAATTTAAGGTTTTCAAATTATTATTCAATTAATTATAATTAAATAATTTAAGTTCGAAAATGAAATTAAATTAATTAGTCGTTATGAAACCATTAAATATGAAAATTAAATATATTTCCTCATAGATTCTTTTACATTAAAGTTGTCATGAATTTAACGAAATTAGAATTGAATTGAGAAAATTATTTACTTAGGAAATTAAAATAGCTAATTTGATTAATTAAATTAATTACATAATATTTTATTTTAGAAATAGAAAAAAATATTAGGTTGGATTAAATTATAAAGTGTTGAGTTAAAAGTACATGAAGCACGTATAATTGGACCCAATACATGAGAGCCCCAATCTGCCTCACATAAACATGTGAGAGGCAGAAATACTAAGGGAATTGTTAGGGACTGTTGCCCCCTCTTCTAGTTTAACTAAAAGACTGTTTTTCTATTAAATAAATATTATTTGTGTTATACTTATTCAACCAAGATTGTCCTATCTCTCTTTGTAAATAAATGGCACTGAAAGAGCTTTTAACATAGCTTTTTTACACGCATAAATTTCACGTATTGCTATTCTGCCAAAAAGTAGTGGAAATTTATTTTCTTAGAATATTTTCTATTTTCTAGGAATTAAATTTTTATCGGTTTCTATTAAGAGAATTACTTTCCTGTTGAAAGTAATAAATCATTTTTGGTTCTGTGTTTGGTTCTTGTTGTTTGAGTCCACACTCAACACATTTCAGGGTACGAGGATAGTGAAGAAGGCCATTTGGTTGAAAGTCAAGAATGATTCATATTCGTCTCCCACAAAGCATAATGATTTTTGGGAAAAAGTTTATTATTATAAATACCACAAACCAACACAATTTTCAATTTTTTTTTTAAATTTTCGCTGTGAAAGAAATCTATTTTAAATTAGATTTTTCCAACAATTAGTATCAGAGTTAGATTGTGCTATGTTTATAGTATAAATCGATACCAAATTCTCTCTACTTCGTGTTTGGTTACTTTTGATAAGAATTTTACATCCTTGTAATTATATGCATGTTTTGGGTTATGTATGTTAATAAATATTTTATTATATATATGGCAAATTAATTTTGCCAAAGTTGTGATTCCTAGAAATTAGATTAGGTGTAATTTTAGGTTTTAATAAATTTTGGGATATGTACTTAGATCTTGGACTATTACCTCCATGTAGGTTTTATTTAAATTTTTTTAGAATAATTCATGTGAGTCGGAAATAGACTTAGATTTTTCTATAAGCTAATTTTTTGACAAATCCCGGAGAATTGAGACTTATTCAAAATTGAGCAAGACGATGCAAACTTGACCCAACCAATGATAAAAGATCGGTAGTGGGTTCATCTATAACAGTCTGATTTACACCCTAGTCAGAACAGTGGTTTCGGGACCACAAATCCGAGTTCGTATAATATTTTAATAGTATATTCAATATCGTTGATATGTGAATTATTATATGTGAAGTTTCTGTTTGGTGAATTATCTGTCTATGTGATTAATTTGATGAAAAGGATTGAATTGCATTAAGTGTAAAACTAGCATGCTAATTGTTAAGGTACTAATGTGTTGTGGTTTATAAAAGAAAAGGGCCTTATGTGGCAATTAAACCATTACTATAGATAGTGGACGGCTATGGTCTATATTAACCTTTGAAAATATGTTTATAAATTTATATTATAAGGGTAATTATGCCATTCATGTATTAAGTATATTATGGTTTAATAAAAGCATGAAATTAGTTATATCATCTTTTGGCCGAATGTCTTAAAGAAAAAGAAAGAACAAAAGCTTAAGGGTTTCGGTTGGCTTCCATCTTGATTAAGATCAAGAACTGAGGAAAACAAACCTAGATCGTGGGAAAGCGAAAGTAACCGAGTAGCCGTTTCCGTTTCTGTTAAATCAAATCCGAGGTAAGTCATTATGCAAATAAACGAATTCGTATTGAATTATGTATGTTATTATGACTATTGTTATCGATGAATACTTACGATATGGTCTGATCATGAATTCTGAGATAAGGATTACTTAGTGACAATGTCCGAAAAGTCCCGTATGAACCTAAGAATAGATAAGATTACATATGTCATGACATAGGTAGGATTACATATGTCATGACATAGGTAACTGTTCTGTTTTATCATGTAAGACCTCGTCTGGGACATTAGCATTGATTTGAGATTTCGTGTAAGGCCACGTCTGGGACATTGGCATCGATATTATCTTTGCGTGTAAGACCACGTCTGGGACGTTGGCATCGATATTATCTTTACGTGTAAGACCATATCTGGGATATCGGCATCGTATTGATTCGTGTAAGACCCTGTCTGGGACAGTGGCATCGATATCTGAATGCATATAAGACCTCGTCTGGGACGTTGGCATGAAAGAGCTTTGTATATATGAGGCTTTTGAATTGATGAAAGTGGCAAATATGGCCAAGTACATGGACCAAAGTATATATGTGATAATTTGCTAAGTGATTTAGATGTGCCAATGTATCTATGAGTATATATGCCTTCAATGCTAAGTTTGTTTGTATTATGACTTACTAAGCTTTTGGAAAGCTTACTCTGTGTGTGTGTGTCTTCTCTGTTTTATAGGTCGTCAAAGCTATGGAAGGCTCGGGACCGTCAAGGATCGTCATCACACTATTCAACTTGTTTATGGTAAACTTTGGATAGATATGGCATGTATAGGCTAGTCTTTTGTATTTGTAAATGAAGTGAATTTAGCCATATGATTTGGCTAGTTATGTCTTGGTATTGTGTTTAAATGAATGTGATATATGAAGTATACCTTGGTATGGTTGAAGCACATGAATTGTTCAAGTTTTTGGGTAAGCATTTGGATGGACTATACTTAATATACATATGTTTTGGTCTTGAAAGTTGGCATGGTTGAAATAGATATTGAATGTTTAGATTGAATGGTTATTTTGGTTGTCTAGTATGCATGAAATGTGTTGGTAAATATTGCTTGTAGGTAAGACCCAAGTGGGTGGCATTTTGGCCTTGAAAATGGCCTATAATGTCACACGGTTGTGGCACACGGGCATGCCTAGTGACCGTGGGGCTAAGCCAGTAGCTAGCATAGGAGTACATGGCCTTGGCACACGGACGTGCCTAGTAGCCATGTGAATTTCGACAGGATCGACCACGGCCAGAGTACACGGGCGTGCTTGGTGGCCATGGAAGAAAAGTCAGTTTCGACCACGGGGAGGACACACGGGTGTGTTTAGCAGCCGTGGGAGGCACACGGCCTGCCCACACGAGTGTGTAACCCCTGAAACTTAGAAAAGTTTTGAATTTCCGAGAAATTTTGTATGAGTATCGGTTTAGTCCCGACTCGGTTTATAAGCATGTTTTAGGTCTCGTTGACCGTATTAAGGGACATTATGTTTGAGATTGATGGATGAATGTATGAACTTCAGAAAATGTTTTTGATCGGTCCGGTAACGCCTTTAACCCTAGTATGATGACAAATACGGGTTAGGGGTGTTACATCATCGGCTAAAGATGACAACGGTTAGTAGTGGTGGTTGATGGTCCAACCAACGATTACGACGACAACGGTGATGACAATGACGATGATGGTGATGACAGCAACACTGATGTTGGATTTGGTGCCCTAAATATAAGATATGCATTTATATACTCGTATTTTTTTCGAATAGATTGGTTTAATAAAAATATCCATGATTACATTAATACCCTTTGTGTATTGTCCTCAATGGTTTTTGCATACAAACAAAACTGTAACGGCCCAAATTTCAATGGTGTCAGAAAATGCGATTTCAGAACCTTATTTTCATAAACCGAGTCTATAAACATAAAATTAGAATATTTGCAGAGTTAATATAAAAATATATTGAAGTTCAGTTAAGTAATTTAACCAAGAAATTAGTTAATTAAAGCTAAGGGACTAAATTATAAACGTTCAATCGCTATTGAGTTTTAATTTAGAAAAAAACTTGACCTAGATAGAAATTATCCCAAAGATCAAAATATTTATTTAACCAATTATAAATGGGAGTTAATGGAGAATCATGGTGGATGACACTTAGATTAAGTTCATAATTAAAAATAACTTAATTAAAGAACAGTATAATTAATCAAGTTTAATTAACAATTAAACTTAGTATAAAAGCCTAAGTTAGTGGAAGATGAAGATATCATCTTCCTTACTTAGTTCATGCCATCCATTAAAGGAAAGAAAAGAAAGAAAATCACCATTTTGAAGCTACCATTCGACCAAGTAAATTATTAAGGTAATCAAGCCTTTTTCATGTAATTTTTATATATTTATGATCACGGGTGTAACACCCCAAACCCGGCCCAAACATTACGACCGAATTTGGTTTGCTACAGAGAAAACATTTTGAAATCCCTTTAAAACCGATTTAAAGTTTTGTAGAAAACCCTTCGATTTCGAGTCTCTTGTTAACAACCATACTTAGTGTTGTTTGAAAATATTTATTAAGTCGGGTTGTTTATAGATTTCTAATGTGCCCGATGACACTTAAAACATTTTACGTTTGATTTGAGAAAACATGTGAACTCGTTTTAACATCATTAAATAATTTAAACAAAATATTCAAAACATGTAACAATAATAAAATAATTCTAGGAGGCCTTATTACAACTCAATTAAAACAAAACCAACCATAAAGTATAATAACTAAAATTTAAAGTTCATTTAATTGAAATGTCCACTGCATGGCCACCTCGAGTCCATCCGGCTCCATCTCCGCGATCTACTCATCTGCAAAATGTTAAGGGAAAGGGGTGAGTCACCAAGACTCAGTGTGTAATCCCCCACCCGGTAAAGTAACTCATACACAAGTCATTAATAAACATGCACATGCAACCCAACCTAACCATCCATACTTCTTTTCTACCCCGTGTGGTCAAAACCACTGGTGGTCAAAACCACTGATGACTTAGAGTCACAAATCAGATGATGGGGCCAACCCATCGTGTGGTCAAAACCACTGATGACCATAGGTCACAATATGTCAAATGTGGTCAAAACCACTGGTGGTACCAAACCACTGGGACTTAGTCGCAAATAATCAATCGTTGTGGTCAAAACCACTGATGACCATAGGTCACAAATAGTCTGATGGGGCCAACCCATCTCGTGGTCAAAACCACTGACGACAGTCCATAATTCATCCCCCTCCTCTCATCAATCCCACCATCACATGCTTACACATCAAATTTCATATATCATGTCATAGTATTAAACATCATGTGATGGCATGCAAACATATAAAAATTACAAGTTAGGGGACTTACCCGATATCCATGATTATGCCACAAGCTAACCACAACCAAAAGATCTAAGGCAAATAATAACAGCATGTAAATTAATAAAGTGTGTATAGAGATCTTACACACCTGTTACTATCGTAATTCCTAGATCTCGAAACTTCGATCTACAACGCTAGATCTTGACCTCACACGTCCTTTGAACCCTAACCCCCTTACGATATGTACATCCTTTTCGCTTCCCTACAATCGGCACTTATCCAAAATAGATTCTTACCAAAATCGATTGATAGGGAATGGAGGGTCAAATCTATTGCTTGAAAATCCCGTAGTTCCTAGATGATATCGATTCAAAGAGAGATTAGCCAAACTCTTAACAAGGCTAGCCATAACAAGAACAAAGATTAAGCTTAGAGTGATCCCTTACCACACTATGAAATTCGGCAGCACTTAGTTAGGGGAAAAAGAAGATTCGACCAACACTAATGGAAGGGCTGAAATTTTGAGAAGAAAAAGGTGCTGGAAATTTTGAATAATTTAGGTAATGCAACAAGGGGAAATTCGGCAGCAGCAAATTGGAGAGAAAGAAAAGAATTTTAAAACAAAAATTTGGCCCCCAAATCTAGGAGATAAAACCGAATGTGAATGGCCTTAATGAATCCTTCATTCGGCCAACATTCATCCTCATTTTGTGATAATTTCAACTTTTTAATTATCAAAGATAATGCATGGTTTATTTCCCCAAGAATTCAAAAGCAAATAAACCACTAATACTCCCCCACTTCCAGCCGAATATGAGCCAAAAAAAAATAGCTCTCCCTTATCACTTCTTTAATCAATAAAGATAAAAAAATAAAATAATAAAACCCCCACTCCTTCAGCCAACTAAAATAATATCCATCCTTTAACCATTATCAACTCTTTAAAATATAAAATAAACTAATATTTATCTTTTATTAATCCCCTTAATCCCCTCTTAAACAAATAAAAAAAATATATATATATATATATATATATATATATATATATAAAACCACCCTTGCCGAATTCAAAAACCAACTAGCTTAATCTTATAACAATTTCCTATATATTCTCTTATCAAATAAATTAATCCCATGCTTAATCCTTATCTTATCACCTCTTCAAAACATCAATAAACTAATGTTTATCTCCTATCCACCTCTTCAATTTTAAAAAAATTAAAGAACCCATGTGCATAGCAAACTCCTCCAGCCGAATGCTAATTAAGGAACCACGTGCAGCCAACTTACCTTGTCACGCCAGTAGCACAAAAAAGAAAAAAAAAACCAAAGTCCTGCTTCCTTGATTCGAACCAAGGACCTACTGCCGCAGCCCTCCTTCCCAACGTCCCAACCAACTCTCCCAATTTGACTTTCATGTCAATTAACCACCACATTTAATTATAAGGCCTTCCAACGTGAGCCCAGCACCGCATAAAAATTAAAACACAAAACCTTTGCTTCAGCTACTCGAACCTAGGACCAGCTAGATCCCTTGCTGCATGATGCGCCCCAAGCCAACTCCTCCAGCCCGAATTTCATGCCATAAGGCCCCCTTATTTATTTATAAGACCTCCCTAGGCCGTTTACCCCAAAAATTAAAAATGCAAAATGCCGCTTCAGCAGCTCGAACCTGCGCCTATCAACCTCCAAGCCTTTAAGTGGCACACGGTAGCCACTTTACCAAGCCCATTCTTTGCGTTACAATTCGCCCAAAATTTTATTAAAGCCCTAACTAACCTAGCTCCTTCCTTTTACACACATTAAAAATAAATTTTTAATACTGAGTCAGGCTTAGCTCGAGTGATTTTTAGGCCCTTAAACATGTCAAATAAATCCTAGAATTTTAACTCTTCAAGCACACATATGGGAAAGTATTTAAAATAATTAAATTTTCAACAACCCCTAATTTAGGGTGTTACAACGGGAGCTTGATTTAGCTAGATCATGTATCAGTTTGTTAAAATTTTAAGATTTGAGCAAGTTGCCATTTTAGAAATTGATTAATTAGGCTTGAATTTGATAAATATTAAGCTTAGATCATGATAAGGACTAAATTATAAAGTTAAAAAAGCTTGATAGTTAGCTTTGTTACATTAGGGATCAAATTTAATAAATTGAAAACCTGCAATGGAATTATGCTATGAATATAAAGTATAAGGTCCTTAATGAAAGAATCTGAAATTAAATTTTGATCCGAAGCTTGATATCAAAAAATATGCCTATCCCAAGTGTAGAGACTAAATGGAATAAAATACTAAATATACTTGGATTTGTATTTGAAAGTGAATTGGATGAAATTTGATATTGTTTATTTATTGAATTATCTTACGTAGCTAAAGATGATGATAGGCCGTCGAGAGGGAAAAGAAAAGCAAAAGTCGTCAACGAGTGGCACGAGAATTCAATTGTACATTTATGATTCGAGATCATTACATTTGTATGCATATTCATGCTAATTGCATGATTGAGTATTGAGGTAAGTATATAATTTTCATACGAATGTATTCATTGTGAATGATGTTAATTATTAAAAAATTGGATTGAATTGAATAAAATAGAAATAAGTAAGATATAAATTGATGAATGTCTTATATTATGAAATGATGATAGAGATGGTATGGAAAAATTATGTTGAATATGTAATTATATAATTTTGATAATAATAATTTATATGAATTGAATTGAGTTGATAATATTGAACATTAGGAATTTGGACTAAACTAAATATACTATTAAAGAGTGTGATATTATTGATATATAATATGTGATATGAATTATGTTATATGTTATATGATATTGAATATTTATATATATATGTATATGAATTTATGATGAAATGAAATAAGATTATGATATATGAATGATTGATTCCCATGTGCATTTAGTAAAATGCTAGGATACAGTTGACATGCCAACAAGGTCATATGTGCGCTTGTGTACCTTCAGAAACACTTTATCACCAGTCTGAAACTCAATCTCTTTCCGTTTCAAATCCGCATAGGACTTTTGTCTATTGGAAGTAGCTTTTAAGCACTCACGTATCACTTTTACTTTCTCTTCGGTTTCTCTGACCAAGTAGACCCCGTGAATCTGACTCTCTCTAAGTTCAAACCCCAATATAAAGGCGTTCGGCACTTACGCCCATACAATGCCTCGTAAGGCACTATCTTCAAACTCGATTGAAAGTTGTTATTGTAGGAAAATTCTAATAATGGTAAGTACATTTCTCATCTGCTTAAAACTCCAAAACACAACACCAGAGCATGTCCTCAAGAATCTGGATTACTCTTTTCGACTGCCCATTGGTTTGTGGATGGAAAGCTGTACTAAAGCTCAATTTTGTGCCAGGCTTCTTGCAACTTTTTCCAAAATTGTGACGTAAATCTCGGATCTCTATTCGAAGTAATCGATAACAGTACTCAATGAAGTCTTACTATTTCTATCACATACAAATCCGCCAACTTATCAAGCGAATAATCAACCCGTACTAGTATGAAATGGGCTGATTTCGTAAGTCTATCGACCACGACCCATACAACATCCTTCTTTTTCGGTGTCAACGGCAAACCTTTCACGAATTCCATAGTAATACGGTCCCATTTCCACTCGGGAACCATAATAGGCTGAAGTAGACCCAAAGGTAATTGGTGTTTAGCCTTCACTTGCTGACAAATCAAACATCTCGATACAAACTTCGAAATATCTTTCTTTATGCACGGCCACCAATACCATTTCTTCAAGTCGTTATACATCTTCGTGCTGCCTAGATGTACAAACAAACATCCACTATGTGCTTCGTGTAAAATCTTCCGAATAAGCTCATTATCTCTAGGTACACAGACCCTATCTCGAAACATCAAACATCCATCAGGACTTATCCAAAAGTCTGACTCAACATTTGACTCACATTGAACTCTTTTAGCCTGTAAATCATTATCGCCTTTCTGAGCTTTACAAATCTCTTGGAAAAACATTGGTCTAGCTCTCAACTCAACTAGAATAAAACCATCATCTGACAAAGCAATCCATGTATTCATGGCTCTCAGTGCAAACAAGGATTTCCTACTCAAGGCATCAGTGACCACGTTCGCCTTTCTCGGATGGTAGTCAATTACTAACTTATACTCCTTTATTAGTTCTAACCATCTTCTCTACCTTAAATTCAATTCCTTTTGAATCATCAAGTACTTTAGGCTCTTATGATCGGTGAACACCCGACATTTCTCACCATACAAATGGTGTCTCCAAATCTTAGTGCAATACAATTGCGGCTAACTCCAAATTATGGGTCGGGTAATTCTTCTCGTGCAGCTTTAATTGTCTAGAAGCATATGCTATCACCTTGCCCTCTTGCATGAGTACACAACCCAATCCATTCAAGGATGCATCGCTGTAGACTATGAGTTCCTTTCCCGGCTCAGGTTGTACTAAAACAGGAGCCTCAGTCAACAATGCCTTCAATCTCTCAAAACTCTGTTGGCACTTTTCTGACCACTCAAACTTCACATCTTTTTTCAATAGCCTCATTATCGAAATAGCTATCATGGAAAATCCCTTGACGAATCGTCTATAGTAGCCAGCTAGGCCTAGAAAAATCCTAACCTCGGTTACATTCCTTCGCGGTTTCCAATCTACAATTGCTGAGATCTTACTTGGGTCGACTCTAATTCCATCTCCAGAGACAATGTGCCCCAAAAATCCAACTTCCTTGAGCCAAAATTCACTTTTACTAAACTTGGCATATAATTGTTTATCTCTCAAAATTTGCAGAATCGTTCTTAAATGCTCAACATGCTCGTTCTCGTCCCGAGAGTAGATCAATATATCATCAGTAAAGACTACAACAAATTTATCCAAATATGGCCAAAAGATACGATTAATCAAATTCATGAAAACTACAGGGGCATTGGTTAAACCGAAAGGCATGACCAAAAATTCATAATGGCCATACCTTGTTTGAAATGCAGTTTTCGGCACATCTGAGTCCTTGACTCTCAACTGATAATATCTAGACCTCAAGTCTATCTTAGAAAACATCGTGGCTCCCTTCAATTGATCAAACAAATCATCAATTCTTGGCAACGGGTACTTGTTCTTCACAGTTACCTTATTGAGCTGCCGATAATCTATGCATAACCTCATGGAACCATCTTTCTTCTTCACCAATAATACAGGAGCACCCCACGAAGAATAACTCGGTCTTGCGATCCGTTAACTCTTGTAACTGTGCCTTTCGTTAACTCTATACATAACTCTTGTAACCGGGACTTCAACATCATAAATTTTCATTATTTTCTCATTCAACATCGTTATTCAATTTCATAGAAATAATATACAACATCACTACTATCAACCATTTTAAACTTAATAATATGATGTTGACTTTATTACACACAAACTTACCTCGATTTCAAAATAGACCAATTTGCCGATCTAGTCCGATACCTTGCCTTTTCCTCGGTCAAGGTTAATTCCTCGTTCTTCTTGATCTATAATAGTAAATTAGCTCATTTAATTATCACATTAATCAATGCATTTTAAAAATCATACTTTGGCAAAATTACCATTTTGCCTTTAGACTTTCACAAAATGACTATTTTACCCCTAGGCTCGTAAATCAATTCTAATCAAAATTCTTCCTTTAACGAGCCTAGGTGAAAATTTATTTCTCTTATAGCAACTCTCAATACTTATTATTTCACACATTTAACACCTATTTTACAACCTTTACAAAGAGGTCCTCTTAGGTGTTTTCATGGAAACACCTTTCACAAAAGTTGTTTATCTAACAACTAAGACTCATTTTCTTCCATAAAAATGCAGCAAAAAACATAATTGCTCACATGGAAAACCCTAAACTTTCTACCTCTTTGCAAAATAGTCCCCTCTTTAGCTATCTTAAGCTTTAGGGGTTCCAAAAGTACAAAAATTAACAAAGAATGGCCATTAAAGCACTTACTTGCAAGGAGAAAAGCTTGCTAAAATTTTTGAGCTCTCAAACCCCCTAGTTTGCTGCTAATTTTTGGTGGAGAAGAAGAGAAGAAAAGATGATATCTTTCCTTTCTTTATTTTATGATTAAAAATCAATTTAGTCACCAAATTTTCACCTAACCAATTGACAAAGTCTTTTCTTTGTTTCTATGGCCGACCACCACCCTAAACAAGGCCTAATTGCACATTAGGGACCTCCAATTAATATTCCTTAGCTATTTGACACCTTAAGCTTGCGAAATAGAACTTTCGCACTTTATGCGATTTAGTCCTTTTTCGAAATTAAGCATGAAATCGCTAAATTTAAAGCACCAAAATTTTTATGCACCTATATAATCATGCTATAACTCATAAAATAACATTAAAATAATTCTATCCGACCTCGGATTAGTGGTTTCGAAACCACTATTTCGACTAGCCCCTAAATTGGGCTGTTACAGCCAAACCACATTGATACGAACCCAGCCGCATCATGTTACGACACAACTCGATGCCACCGAGATTGGCCGAAACTCGAGGGTCCCAAGTGCAAAATAAAGCCTTTAAATTTAGCTTATTAATTTTAATTGCTGGAATAAAAATTAGTTAACTTTGTTTAAGTTAATTAAATTGCTGAAATAAAATTTATTTAATTTAGTTTAAGTTAATGATTTAGTAATAGTCAAATTTAATATGTCTTGGTTAAGACTCTGTTAAATTTGTTTAGTTTAATTTATGTGTCAATTAGTATGTTTAAGTTATATTAATATTTATTTTGGCTGAACACACACTTGAATTAAATGTTGTTGGCTAGTTAGTGTCAAAATTATGGTGTTAAGTATCCTAAGTGGCTGCCGAATTAATGAAGTCTAATTGTCCTATTTTATTGTGCCAAATTAAGGAGCTAATGGATTGATTAATTTGCTGCAGGTTTAATTACCGAGGATGGCATGAAAAGCATGGTTGGAACATTTTATTTTATTTTAATTAAAGTGTTGCACCAAGCTTTAATTTGGACAGCAATAAAGGGCCAACAAAGAATCATGGTGGGATAATTAACTGGCTGAAATTTAGAATAAAGACAAACCTCTAATGCCCATCCTTGGACGACATGAAGGCAAGTAAATGTTGCTGCACTTTGTTGACAATAATGGAGGGACATTCGGTTGTTCAAGGGCAGCAAATAAGGAATATTTTAATTGCTTTCTCCATTCTTCCATTTGCCTAATTTTGCTGCATGATGTGTGGTGGATTTAATAATTTGAACAAGGGGAGATTAGCATGCTTGAATAAGACAAAGGATTGATTTATTTATTCATCTAAGGAGCATGGGATAAACATGGAACAAATGAGCCGATGATTCCTTTATCCATGCGTGGGAAGCAAACAAAGCATGGAATTGCATAAGTGGCTTGATTTTTAAATCATTAACAAGGAGTAGAAGTGGGTTGGAATTGAAGAGCTTCCATGGTTGGACGGCAATGGCCACATGTGATTAATTTAATTTATTCATTAGGAAGACAAGGGATGGTGGTATGCTTGGGGCCGCATTAATGGGCTACACTTTGGTGTTTATTTTTCAAAGGAATATTCGGCCAACACACTTTGATCTCTCCAAGCCGAATTTGCAAGCATTTGGACTACACACATTCAACCTTTAGTTTAATGGTTATTTTATTCTAGAGTTTTCTTAGTCGTTAAATTATAATAGTGACCAAATTAGGCTAGCTCCATGATATCCTATAAATATTTGCTATTTTCATTTGTAAGTAACACAATTCAGACTTTAATGAAAATATATGAACTTTGTTCATTTGAGTGAGTTTATCTCCTCTCTATCTTTCGTACGAGTTTCGATCCCGACTTATTAAGCTTTGCTTGTGGCGTCAGTCATTTCTCATCCATTTATTTATACCATAGGTTCTTATCTTTTTAGATAACGGGTCTTGGTCCATCATCGAGTTCCATCTTTCCACCTTAACGATATAAGAAACGGGGTGATACTGTTATATAATGTTGAATCTTTCATAAGTTAAGTTCGTATTTCCATTTCCATATCAACAATTTACCATCTATCCACCTTAAACATTATAGAATCCGGGGTGACACTGTTATATAGTGTTGAACCACTTCTTGTTTAAGTTCGTTTATCCATCTCCATCAAAAAAAGTATCCTTTATCTAATTTTTTTATTTATCCATTTTCATTTCTTTTCAGCAAACCGAACCATTTCTCGTTTTTATTCACTTAAAGCTTCCGCAAATTCATTCATATTTTTTGATTATTTTCCGAAGGCTTGATTCCTCCTTGTAGACGGTTGGGCAACCCACATACGTTTCGACTCATCCCGAGCCGGCCCGTATCATTTGGTATCAGAGCCACAAAATGTGGGGCACGACAACGTACGTGAAGCCGGAATAAGTTCGTAAGTTGAATTTTTTTTTTAAAAATTCGTGTAAAAAAAAATAAAAAAAGTTGTATTTTATTTTCATTGTATTTAGCATATATTGTGTTTGAAGAAAAAAAAAAGGCGAAAATTTGAAAAAAAAATACGTATATATAAAAAAAAAGAGAAAAGTAAAAAAAAAAAAGGTGTGCTTGGAAATTTTTGAAAGTTTGCAAGTCCTTGTTTCGTTTTCATCCTTCTTACCTCATTCCTTCAAAACCACAACGCTCTACACCCCCCAAATTTTTTTTCTTTTAACCTACCCGATTCCAAAAAAAAAAATTTTGCTTTGTTCAACCTCCCCTACACCCATAAATCATTTAACCCTTGAAACCCTTTGAAGCCGACCCACAAGCCGCAATAGTCTTTCAAAACGAAGTACGAAATTGTGAGGCGAGAGTGAACGGTAAAAGACACGAGTGCTACATTAAAGAAAAAGCCTTAAACGAGTGAAACACGAGTGTGAGTGATTTTTCTTTGTGAGTGACTTGTGAGTTTTGTAGTAAGGTATTTTTAACTTTTTATTTATTTATTTATTATTATTTTTTTTCCTTTATAACAATTTCTTTTCAGCAATAAACATGTCTCAAGACGAATTCTCAGCCGGTGACTTCCAATACTTATTGAGCGAAATGGAAAGCCTGCTCGACCAAAAGATTTCATCAAGCCAGAGGGCAGAGTCGAGTTCATCACGGCGATACACGTCCAAAGACTATTCGCAAAAAGACCCTTGTCAAGATTCATATTCGTCAAGATTTTCGAGACGGAGAGAAGAAAGATACGAGTTCGAATCCTTTCGAGGCGACGAACGAGAAGGAACAAGTTATTCCTCTTCTGCTTCAGCGAAGTCTCTATTGGAGAAACGTTCTCAAAGAACTTATCGAGATACCTATGAGAACGCTATCCCTTCTCTTGAACAAAATTTTACTCATTTTGATTCTTTTGTATCCTCTTCTTGTTGTAATGAAAGGAAGAGAGAAAAAGAACAAAAAAGAAAAGAAAGGCAAAAGAAGATCATGAGAGAAAACGAGCGAATATGGAACGAACTCGAGAAAATAAAAAAGGAAGAAATTGAAAGAGAAGAAAATGAAAAAGAAAAAGAAAAAGAGAAAGAGTTTGAAAAAGAAAATAAAAATGAGAAAGAAAAAGAAATTGAAAAAGAAGAAAAAGAAATGAAAATCGAGATTGAGAATAAAGAGAGCGTTAAAAAAGAAAAGGAGTTGGAAAAAGAAACGCGAGAACAAGATGAGCAAGAAAAAGAAAGTGGTTATTCAGCTAACTCTTTGGATTTTTGTTCTTCTTTTGTTTCTTCATTTCAGGTGTCCAACGTATCGCACGATGATTTCCAACTTCAGTACCTTCCCAAAGAAAAGCATTTTCATTTGAGTGAAAAAGGTAAGGAAGGTAAGGAAAGAAAGTGTTCTGAAGTAATTCAATCTCCATCGAATTTTTGGTATGACGATGATTTTTCTTTTAACCCCAATTTATTTAATTGTAGATATTATGAGATTAATTCATTATCTAAAATAAAATCTTTGAGTTTTTGTAAATACATTTTGAAATATGTTAAGAGTTTTGATCGCTTTATCTTGAATGTACATAAGTCTTATTGGTTTAATGAGTTTGGTTTATCGAGACCGTTGGTACATCTTGTCTCCAGTAATCAAAATCAAATTTTTAAATCGAGAATCCGTTTTGATTCATCTTTTTGGAAAGATAAGCAACATCAATTATGTGCCTATAATTTCTACCTTTTTGATACTGGGTTTTTGAATAAGGTAAGGTAAAAACTTTGCCAACTTCTTGTTCAAATTTTATTCATTCTTTAAACAAATTTTGTGGCCGTGTTTAAAATTCACATTCCATTCGAAAAGTGTTGATTCAAACTTGAAGCTTCGACTACACTACATTCCTACGGAGAGAAGGTTTGTATTGCTCGAACAAGGTAAGAATGATCTTTGTCTTCCTGCTCAAAAAGGTAAGTCACTCAAAGACTTTGAGACGTTTTTGTTCTCTTCGGATGGTGTTAAAAATCTTGTTGATACTTTGATTTTTGAAAGATATTTAGATCGTGATGTTAATTGTTTTGTTTCATTTGAGCATGATCTATCTATTTTGTTTGTAGATAAAAAGATTCTTGTTTTTGATCCCGTCATCAATTCATTTGTTCAATTTGTGAATAATGTTTCAGCATGTTATTTCAAGTTCATCATCCATGGTGTCACTAACCATTTTCATTTTTGTGAAGGTGACATTTGGAAATGGATTTCTCCTAAAGAGGGAGGGCAAGTGTCTAATCTGTTTCATTTTCGAGAATTATGTATTTTTCAAGTTTGTGACGATGAAAAATTTTTTGCGAGCAAATGACCCGATTTGAGGACAAATCGCCTTCAAGAGGGAGGGTATGATACAAACCCGGCCGCATCATGTTACGACACAACTCGATGCCACCGAGATTAGCCGAAACTCGAGGGTCCCAAGTGCAAAATAAAGCCTTTAAATTTAGCTTATTAATTTTAATTGCTGGAATAAAAATTAGTTAACTTTGTTTAAGTTAATTAAATTGTTGAAATAAAATTTAATTAATTTAGTTTAAGTTAATGATTTAGTCATAGTCAAATTTAATATGTCTTGGTTAAGACTTTGTTAAATTTGTTTAGTTTAATTTATGTGTCAATTAGTATGTTTAAGTTATATTAATATTTATTTTGGCTGAACACACACTTGAATTAAATGTTGTTGTCTAGTTAGTGTCAAAATTATGGTGTTAAGTATCCTAAGTGGCTGCCGAATTAATGAAGTCTAATTGTCCTATTTTACTGTGCCAAATTAATGAGCTAATGGGTTGATTAATTTGCTGCAGGTTTAATAACCGAGGACGGCATGAAAAGCATGGTTGGAACATTTTATTTTATTTTAATTAAAGTGTTGCACCAAGCTTTAATTTGGACAGCAATAAAGGGCCAACAAAGAATCATGGTGGGATAATTAGTTGGCTGAAATTTAGAATAAAAACAAACCTCTAATGCCCATCCTTGGACGACATGAAGGCAAGTAAATGTTGCTGCACTTTGTTGACAATAATGGAGGGACATTCGGCTGTTCAAGGGCAGCAAATAAGGAATATTTTAATTGCTTTCTCCATTCTCCCATTTGCCTAATTTTGCTGCATGATGTGTGGTGGATTTAATAATTTGAACAAGGGGAGATTAGCATGCTTGAATAAGACAAAGGATTGATTTATTTATTCATCTAAGGAGCATGGGATAAACATGGAACAAAGGAGCCTATGATTCCTTTATCCATGCGTGGGAAGCAAACAAAGCATGGAATTGCATAAGTGGCTTGATTTTTAAATCATTAACAAGGAGTGGAAGTGGTTGGAATTGAAGAGCTTCCATGTTTGGACGGCAATGGCCACATGTGATTAATTTAATTTATTCATTAGGAAGACAAGGGATGGTGGTATGCTTGGGGCCGCATTAATGGGCTACACTTTGGTGTTTATTTTTCAAAGGAATATTCGGCCAACACACTTTGATCTCTCCAAGCCGAATTTGCACGCATTTGGACTACACACATTCAGCCTTTAGTTTAATGGTTATTTTATTCTAGAGTTTTCTTAGTCTTTAAATTATAATAGTGACCAAATTAGGCTAGCTCCATGATATCCTATAAATATTTGCTATTTTCATTTGTAAGGAACACAATTCAGACTTTAATGAAAATATATGAACTTTGTTCATTTGAGTGAGTTTATCTCCTCTCTATCTTTCGTACGAGTTTCGATCCCGACTTATCAAGCTTTGCTTGTGGCGTCAGTCATTTCTCATCCATTTATTTATACCATAGGTTCTTATCTTTTTAGATAACGGGTCTTGGTCCATCATCGAGTTCCATCTTTCCACCTTAACGATATAAGAAACGGGGTGATACTGTTATATAATGTTGAATCTTTCTTAAGTTAAGTTCGTATTTCCATTTCCATATCAACAATTTACCATCTATCCACCTTAAACATTATAGAATCCGGGGTGACACTGTTATATAGTATTGAACCACTTCTTGTTTAAGTTCGTTTATCCATCTCCATCAAAAAAAGTATCCTTTATCTAATTTTTTTATTTATCCATTTTCATTTCTTTTCAGCAAACCGAACCATTTCTCGTTTTTATTCACTTAAAGCTTCCGCAAATTCATTCATATTTTTTGATTATTTTCCGAAGGCTTGATTCCTCCTTGTAGACGGTTGGGCAACCCACATACGTTTCGACACATCCCGAGCCGGCCCGTATCATTTGGTATCAGAGCCACAAAATGTGGGGCACGACAACGTACGTGAAGCCGAAATAAGTTCGTAAGTTGAATTTTTTTTTTAAAAATTTGTGTCAAAAAAAATAAAAAAAAGTTGTATTTTATTTTCATTGTATTTAGCATATATTGTGTTTGAAGAAAAAAAAAGGCGAAAATTTGAAAAAAAAATACGTATATATAAAAAAAAAAGAGAAAAGTAAAAAAAAAAAGGTGTGCTTGGAAATTTTTGAAAGTTTGCAAGTCCTTGTTTCGTTTTCATCCTTCTTACCTCATTCCTTCAAAACCACAACGCTCTACACCCCCCCCATTTTTTTTTCTTTTAACCTACCCGATTCCAAAAAAAAAAAAATTTGCTTTGTTCAACCTCCCCTACACCCATAAATCATTTAACCCTTGAAACCCTTTGAAGCCGACCCACAAGCCGCAATAGTCTTTCAAAACGAAGTACGAAATTGTGAGGCGAGAGTGAACGGTAAAAGACACGAGTGCTACATTAAAGAAAAAGCCTTAAACGAGTGAAACACGAGTGTGAGTGATTTTTCTTTGTGAGTGACTTGTGAGTTTTGTAGTAAGGTATTTTTAACTTTTTATTTATTTATTTATTATTATTTTTTTTCCTTTATAACAATTTCTTTTCAGCAATAAACATGTCTCAAGACGAATTCTCAGCCGGTGACTTCCAATACTTATTGAGCGAAATGGAAAGCCTGCTTGACCGAAAGATTTCATCAAGCCAGAGGGCAGAGTCGAGTTCATCACGGCGATACACGTCCAAAGACTATTCGCAAAAAGACCCTTGTCAAGATTCATATTCGTCAAGATTTTCGAGACGGAGAGAAGAAAGATACGAGTTCGAATCCTTTCGAGGCGACGAACGAGAAGGAACAAGTTATTCCTCTTCTGCTTCAGCGAAGTCTCTATTGGAGAAACGTTCTCAAAGAACTTATCGAGATACCTATGAGAACGCTATCCCTTCTCTTGAACAAAATTTTACTCATTTTGATTCTTTTGTATCCTCTTCTTGTTGTAATGAAAGGAAGAGAGAAAAAGAACAAAAAAGAAAAGAAAGGCAAAAGAAGATCATGAGAGAAAACGAGCGAATATGGAACGAACTCGAGAAAATAAAAAAGGAAGAAATTGAAAGAGAAGAAAATGAAAAAGAAAAAGAAAAAGAGAAAGAGTTTGAAAAAGAAAATAAAAATGAGAAAGAAAAAGAAATTGAAAAAGAAGAAAAAGAAATGAAAATCGAGATTGAGAATAAAGAGAGCGTTAAAAAAGAAAAGGAGTTGGAAAAAGAAACGCGAGAACAAGATGAGCAAGAAAAAGAAAGTGGTTATTCAGCTAACTCTTTGGATTTTTGTTCTTCTTTTGTTTCTTCATTTCAGGTGTCCAACGTATCGCACGATGATTTCCAACTTCAGTACCTTCCCAAAGAAAAGCATTTTCATTTGAGTGAAAAAGGTAAGGAAGGTAAGGAAAGAAAGTGTTCTGAAGTAATTCAATCTCCATCGAATTTTTGGTATGACGATGATTTTTCTTTTAACCCCAATTTATTTAATTGTAGATATTATGAGATTAATTCATTATCTAAAATAAAATCTTTGAGTTTTTGTAAATACATTTTGAAATATGTTAAGAGTTTTGATCGCTTTATCTTGAATGTACATAAGTCTTATTGGTTTAATGAGTTTGGTTTATCGAGACCGTTGGTACATCTTGTCTCCAGTAATCAAAATCAAATTTTTAAATCGAGAATCCGTTTTGATTCATCTTTTTGGAAAGATAAGCAACATCAATTATGTGCATATAATTTCTATCTTTTTGATATTGGGTTTTTGAATAAGGTAAGGTAAAAACTTTGCCAACTTCTTGTTCAAATTTTATTCATTCTTTAAACAAATTTTGTGGCCGTGTTTAAAATTCACATTCCATTCGAAAAGTGTTGATTCAAACTTGAAGCTTCGACTACACTACATTCCTACGGAGAGAAGGTTTGTATTGCTCGAACAAGGTAAGAATGATCTTTGTCTTCCTGCTCAAAAAGGTAAGTCACTCAAAGACTTTGAGACGTTTTTGTTCTCTTCGGATGGTGTTAAAAATCTTGTTGATACTTTGATTTTTGAAAGATATTTAGATCGTGATGTTAATTGTTTTGTTTCATTTGAGCATGATCTATCTATTTTGTTTGTAGATAAAAAGATTCTTGTTTTTGATCCCGTCATCAATTCATTTGTTCAATTTGTGAATAATGTTTCAGCATGTTATTTCAAGTTCATCATCCATGGTGTCACTAACCATTTTCATTTTTGTGAAGGTGACATTTGGAAATGGATTTCTCCTAAAGAGGGAGGGCAAGTGTCTAATCTGTTTCATTTTCGAGAATTATGTATTTTTCAGGTTTGTGACGATGAAAAATTTTTTGCGAGCAAATGACCCGATTTGAGGACAAATCGCCTTCAAGAGGGAGGGTATGATACAAACCCGGCCGCATCATGTTACGACATAACTCGATGCCACCGAGATTAGCCGAAACTCGAGGGTCCCAAGTGCAAAATAAAGCCTTTAAATTTAGCTTATTAATTTTAATTGCTGGAATAAAAATTAGTTAACTTTGTTTAAGTTAATTAAATTGTTGAAATAAAATTTAATTAATTTAGTTTAAGTTAATGATTTAGTCATAGTCAAATTTAATATGTCTTGGTTAAGACTTTGTTAAATTTGTTTAGTTTAATTTATGTGTCAATTAGTATGTTTAAGTTATATTAATATTTATTTTGGCTGAACACACACTTGAATTAAATGTTGTTGTCTAGTTAGTGTCAAAATTATGGTGTTAAGTATCCTAAGTGGCTGCCGAATTAATGAAGTCTAATTGTCCTATTTTACTGTGCCAAATTAATGAGCTAATGGGTTGATTAATTTGCTGCAGGTTTAATTACCGAGGACGGCATGAAAAGCATGGTTGGAACATTTTATTTTATTTTAATTAAAGTGTTGCACCAAGCTTTAATTTGGACAGCAATAAAGGGCCAACAAAGAATCATGGTGGGATAATTAGTTGGCTGAAATTTAGAATAAAAACAAACCTCTAATGCCCATCCTTGGACGACATGAAGGCAAGTAAATGTTGCTGCACTTTGTTGACAATAATGGAGGGACATTCGGCTGTTCAAGGGCAGCAAATAAGGAATATTTTAATTGCTTTCTCCATTCTCCCATTTGCCTAATTTTGCTGCATGATGTGTGGTGGATTTAATAATTTGAACAAGGGGAGATTAGCATGCTTGAATAAGACAAAAGATTGATTTATTTATTCATCTAAGGAGCATGGGATAAACATGGAACAAAGGAGCCTATGATTCCTTTATCCATGCGTGGGAAGCAAACAAAGCATGGAATTGCATAAGTGGCTTGATTTTTAAATCATTAACAAGGAGTGGAAGTGGTTGGAATTGAAGAGCTTCCATGTTTGGACGGCAATGGCCACATGTGATTAATTTAATTTATTCATTAGGAAGACAAGGGATGGTGGTATGCTTGGGGCCGCATTAATGGGCTACACTTTGGTGTTTATTTTTCAAAGGAATATTCGGCCAACACACTTTGATCTCTCCAAGCCGAATTTCCAAGCATTTGGACTACACACATTCAGCCTTTAGTTTAATGGTTATTTTATTCTAGAGTTTTCTTAGTCTTTAAATTATAATAGTGACCAAATTAGGCTAGCTCCATGATAGCCTATAAATATTTGCTATTTTCATTTGTAAGGAACACAATTCAGACTTTAATGAAAATATATGAACTTTGTTCATTTGAGTGAGTTTATCTCCTCTCTATCTTTCGTACGAGTTTCGATCCCGACTTATCAAGCTTTGCTTGTGGCGTCAGTTGTTTCTCATCCATTTATTTATACCATAGGTTCTTATCTTTTTAGATAACGGGTCTTGGTCCATCATCGAATTCCATCTTTCCACCTTAACGATATAAGAAACGGGGTGACACTGTTATATAGTGTTGAATCTTTCTTAAGTTAAGTTCGTATTTCCATTTCCATATCAACAATTTACCATCTATCCACCTTAAACATTATAGAACCCGGGGTGACACTGTTATATAGTGTTTAACCACTTCTTGTTTAAGTTCGTTTATCCATCTCCATCAAAAAAAGTATCCTTTATTTAATTTTTTTTATTTATCCATTTTCATTTCTTTTCATCAAACCGAACCATTTCTCGTTTTTATTCACTTAAAGCTGCCGCAAATTCATTCATATTTTTCGATTATTTTCCGAAGGCTTGATTCCTTCTTGTAGACGATTAGGCAACCCGCATATGTTTCGACTCATCCTGAGCCGGCCCGTATCACACATGCCCATGGGGCAGACCGTGTGTCACACAGGCCCTAGACACACGCCCGTGTGGACAAACACAAGGCTATTTACCAAGCCCCTTTGCCACCCTAAAGCAATACATAGCATGAACATAAAGCACTTCTAATATTCACTACTTCATAATGCATATATCAATTTCACACATTACTCATTCAAGTGTATAAACTTGCACTTCATGAATTTCATCATCATTGAATAAATATAGCTTGGCTAGTTTTGCCCGAATTCAATGACCATTTACAAAATAAATAATTAACCTTAATAGCCAACACTTTGGCTAACCAATATGACATATCACAAAATGACCAAATCCTATACATGCCATACTCAAAATAATTAAACTTCACTATAGTAAAAGAATAGCTTGATAGTATGAACAGAGCTCTGACGTTCTACGATCCCGAGCTAGTTTGGCGATACTACAAGGAAAAGGAAAAGAGAGGGAGTAAGCATAAAGCTTAGTAAGTTTGCATGAAATAAATAACAACATGAAGGCTGATCGTATGTCTGTCGAGTTTTAAAATTTATAAAGAGAATGATCAAACCTGGAAACTAACTCTGACAACGATTGAAGGCAAGTGTACCTATCGAACAATAGTATATCCTAGGCAAGACCGGATTATCGAACCCAAAGGAACTAAAAGTACTAATACTAACCTTCTTTTTATTATTTAGCCTAAAATAAGTGAAGTTGCTTTAATATAATCTAAACTATTTACTAAGCCAAAGACACAAAGACAAAAAGGATGAATTGGGAAAATAACTTTTAGGAAAAAAACTCAGCTGATTAAGAGGATACCCTCAGAAAGAATCCACCTAGACTTCACTTGTTATTTAACCCTAAACCATACGATTTATTTACTAAGTTTGATCCGTAAGACTCCCTAACATATATTAAATCCTCTCTCGAGGCGAATAACGTCTAACCCTAGGTTAATTAACGAAAATCTCTTTCTCGAATAATAACCCCCTAGAATAGCAGTAAATCGATCTATGCACTCCCATATTAGGTTTAACCCTAATTCGGTAAAATCTCGTCGCCCTATCTCTAGGCGTGCGATCAACTCCGCTTAATTATGCTAGATCTACTCTTAAGCAGGGTCTATTCCTCCTCCACCTAAGCACATCAAATTTGGATTAAGCTTGCATAATTAAGAACAAACTAAGTATTTATCATATAACTCAGAAAGTAATAACAAGATTCATCTAGGTTTCATCCCCTTCAGGTATCTGAAGGATTTAGTTCATAACAAATAAAGAAAACATCTCAAGAGAAAAGATAAAACAAAACATAAGAAATCCCTAAAACTCCTTGGCCTAGCTAACCGCCCTTTCGGCTGCTGCTGAACTCCCCTTTCAAGTTGCCCCCTTGGGTGTTTATATAGGCTTTGAGATGCCTTACATGGTACCTAAGTATCCTAATTTAAGTAGAATTCCTACTAGGGTGTTTGAATAGGCTTTGGAATGTGTTTCTTTGCCTCCAAGTATCCTTTCCCGAATGAGATTGCTCTTTCCAGTGACAGGGACACGGCTATGGCACACGCCAGTGTGAATCGTGGCCAGGCCGTGTTCGAATTCCTTTAATGAGGCAGAGCCGTGTGAATTGGGGGTCAGGCCGTGTTTTGGATGATCAACAAGGCACGACCGTGTGGGCTTAAGTCCAGGCCGTGTCGATTTCGTGATACGGCCCATTTACTCCGTTTTGGGCCCGTTTTCCGTTCTTTTCATCCTCGAGTGCTTTCCTGGATATAAAACATGAAAACAAAGGATTAAGAGCACCTTTTTACATAAATTGAGGCTTAATTCATCCAAAAGCATACTAAATGTGGGCTTAGAGTATGTTACTTTTATGGTTTATCAAATACCCCCACACTTAAGCTTTTGCTTGTCCTCAAGCAAAATTCTCAACTTACAATGAAAACGAACTTTCATAATTCATAATTCCTATTAATAATGTCTCATCATAATTCATATATAATTTATACATGGATGATCTAACTCGAAGAGTCCTAAAAATTCAAACAATCAAAGTCATACATTTGTAGCACAAAAACGTAGGTGTCTCCCTTTATCTTAAATAATTACCTTTGATTCAAAATCGACAAGGATTGACATCCTCACTAAAGATTCACTCAAATTACTCGAGGTGTTTAAGGTTCAAAATTAAGCTCTCAGAAGTCGAACCTGAAAAGTTAATCCCATAAGCTTGCCTGAAAATCAAATCTCCACCACTGTAATATGAGATGATACACAAATCAAAAGGTCTTTAATAGGGTTGTAACGGGGCTAGGGTTAAAGGTGTGGATAAAGGCTGAATTAGAAGGTTAGAATCGAGACTGACCTGACAAATTGCATAACTAACAAAAATTGAACTAATCCTAAATAATTACATCAATTGAAAACTAATAATACGAGCTTTTTCCTCAAGATGTGGAATTTTAACATGTAAGCTCATTTAATTATAGAACTAATAATGAATATACTTTGATTTTTTTTAAGAACAAACTAAATAATAAATGATAAATTGAACTACTAAAATAATATAATTAGGTAACTACTCAAATCAAATCTCAATATAAGGGTAGTCAAAAGGAATGGTGATAACAAATATAAAGGGGTTTTGGGTTAGTTTTAGCTGGTGAGTCAATAAAAAGGGTCGTTAGGATCAACGGGGTTCACTAGGGGTTAATTGTGAATGTAAGCTTTTTAGTGGAGTAAGTGGGTTAAAACCTAGGTGCCTTTATCATCTCAGTGTATCAAATCATAGGTGTGGTCTCGACATGTATAATTGAGGCAAGTTCTAGAATAACAGTTCATAGTTGACACACTCATAATCAATAAAGTGAGCATGAAAGAAAAAAAAATATGCTCTAATAGGCTCAATATCTCACAAAAATTTATGGGTATTTTGATATCAACCTTGTAAATTTCAAACATCAAGATAATATTCAGATTCAGCTCAACAACCTAACAAAGATTTTAATTCTAAAAATAGACTTGTCATGCTTGATTCTCTAATATTTTTCTAATTTAATCATCAATGCACAATTAACTATGACTTAATTCAAAACATATTAATAAAAATCATAAATCATTAGAAATTTCATCCTAATTAGTAATATGAAAAATTTACTTAAAGACAAGACTAAATTCAAGGATTTGAGAATAATAAAGAAAGTTAGGCCCTTTTTTTAAATAAATATTCACACCACACACCTAAGATGTACATTGCCCTCAATGTACAAAGATGGATATAAAACTTAAGGGATAAATTAAAAGAGAAGGGGAAAGAATACTCCCTAAATTTTGGATGGTGTCCCTGGAGGATGGTAAAGGTCGTGGTGTGTCTGTTTGGAGGGGTTGGTCTGGATGACGATCCTGTGCTAGATGAAGAAATTGGGGAGCTCGTGAAGGATGAGCCAGGGTTTATTAAGACATAATTAAAATAAAATAAATATGTAATTAAAGAAAAGTAAGATAAAGTGAAGGAGACTAAGAAGGAAAATAAAAATAAAAGAAAAGAAGAATGGACCGAAGAGTCCTTATTGTAGGATGGTTCGCGAGGTGGGTGTGACCTCTAGGGCTGCGGAGGTGCTGGCGGTGGCGGAAGTGGCGTGATTCCCAAGCAGCCTGGCGAACCTGACACTAAGAAACTAAAATAAATTAAACTAAACAAAGTAGAAGAGAAGTAAAGATAAGGAAATTGAATCAACAGAGAAAAGAAAAATAGAAACTAAATGGTCTTAAAGACCCTTGGCTTGGTGTTTGGATGAAGCGACTGACATGAACTTATGTGTAGCGTCTCCTTCGTGGAGACTATGCTTGCCTTCTTACGCTTCTTCGGCATAATTCTAGTGTAGCTCAAGAGTCTGGATACCTTTTCTAAGGAAAGAAGAGAAATTTTGAAAGAAAAAAAAGGAAGAAAGAAGATGGGGAGAAGGGGAAGGGCTGTGGGGTTTAAATAGGAGCTCAAATCTGGCACGTTCCCACGCCTGTGGTCCGAGGGCATGTCGAATCACACGGCCGCCTCGCACGGCCGTGTGTTTGTGCGTGTTGATTCACCATGCCCATTTTTCAGCCAACCACGCTCGTGTCTGAGTAGTCAGTATGTTGGCACGGTTGGGAAGCATGGGCGTGTCTTGCCCGTGGTTGGAAAGTCAGTAGCTTTAGACGGTTGTGGGGCACGGTCGTGCCACTTTGTCGGTGCCCGTGGGGTAGTGGTTGGATCCGTGGCGTCAAAAAGTGGTTGGGACTGATTCGCACGGCCTCTGTTATGTCAGTACGGGGTTTCTTGTGGTCCACACGACCACGGCCACGGTCGTGTGCAAGGCCGTGTGACCTGGAAATCTGTACTTCTGGTTAGTTTAAAAGAAAAGAAAAAGAAAAAAATAATGAAAACAAATGCAAAAAGAAGAAGTAGGGTTAGTGCTCGGGTTGCCTCCCGAGAAGCGCTCATTTATAGTCTTAAGCTAAACTTTCCTTGTACTTGAATCAAGGAGGTTTAAAGGTTTGAATATCTTTCCTCGTGCTCATAGTTTTATTTTCTTGATAAAATTTAAGTCGAGAAGCGTTTGCCTTGAAAGTGCTGGATGTTGGGTTGCTTACCTCGACTATTCCATATGGGAAGATATTTTGTACCTTAAGAGGAGTTTCTTTGAGGTCTGGAGTGGTGACGTGAGGGTCATCTTTGTCGATCAATACCTGGTCCCCTATTTTGAAGTGGTTTGATGTTCCTATGATCTTCTTTGGGGGCTCCTTTGGTTTCTCTTCACGTGGTTTCGGTTCCCCTTCAAAGTTTGTTTTCTGCTATTCTAGTTTGTTGACCTTAAGGCTTCGTTCCTTATGTAAATTCTCTTTGTTGGTATTAGGTCCGTGATTCGGCTCAGGTTTGTGTCCTTGTGGTATTTCCTGCGATGAACATTGTAAAAATTGATTATCAACTGAATTGTCTTTCTTACCTGCATCTATTATTGTCCTGGCCAAGTCAAGAGCTTGAAGACTGATTAATTCATCACCTACACAAAGTATGAGTTCTCCTGTGGCAGCATCAATTTTAGTCTTGGTAGTTGCTAGAAAAGGTCTTCCTAAAATTAAGGGGATTGAATTATCCTCATCCATGTCTAAAACAACAAAATCTACTGGGAAAACGAACTTATCGATTTTTACAAGAACATATTCAATAATGCCTCTAGGAATTCTAACAGTTTTATCAGCTAATTGAATACTCATCCTAGTTTGTTTGGGCTTCCCTAGACCTAGTCGTTTAAATAATGTATAAGGCATGACATTTATACTTGCCCCTAAATCAGTTAACGCGTTATCAACATTTAGTCTACCAATTAAACAAGGAATAGTAAAACTCCTTGGATCTTTTTGCTTCCGTGGTAGTCTATTCTGTAGCATTGCTGAGCATACTGCGTTTAATTCCACATGTGGCTCTTCATCTAATTTGTGTTTGTTTGTCAAGAGCTGTTTTAAAAATTTCCTCGAGTCTGGCATCTGAAAAAGAGCTTCAAGAATAGGTAAGTTAATATGTAATTTCTTTAAAAGTTTAAGAAACTTACTGAACTATTCCTCTGTATCATATCTTTTTATGGCTTAGGGGTAAGGTATGCGAGGTTGGCATTCCTTGATTATCGGTTTCGGCTCTTCTTGTGTTACCTCTATTTTACCTTCGTCCAGCTCATTTGGTTTGTCTACCACTTTACTATCATGAGCTGTGATGGCTTGAATTTTCTCCTTTGGATTAATCTCCGTGTTACTTGGTAGACGTCCTTGCGATCGTTTGGACATTAACTTTGCAAGTTGCCCAACTGCCTTAATGACTTCCCCTACTGACTTAGTAAGTTCCCTGATTCGGTTCTTGGTCTCGTCAACCGATGTTTGTTGATTTTTGAGTGTTTTCTCTGTATCTTGGAGATGGTTTTCTGTGCTTGCCATGAACTTCATCAGCATCTCTTCGAGGTTTGGCATTTTCTCTTGCGGATATGGCTGATTTTGGAAATTTTGAGGAGTTGTTGCCTTTGATTTCCTTGACCTCCCCATGAAAAATTTCGGTGGTTCCTCCAACCTGGATTGTAAGTATTACCATAAGGATTTTTATTGGACTAGCTAACCACCCTTTCGGCTTCTGCTGAACTCCCATTTCAAGTTTCCCCCTTGGGTGTTTATATAGGCTTTGAGATGCCTTACATGGTACCTAAGTATCCTAATTTAAGTAGAATTCCTACTAGGGTGTTTGAATAGGCTTTGGAATGTGTTTTTTTGCCTCCAAGTATCCTTTCCCGAATGAGATTGCTTTTTCCAGCGACAAGGACACTACCATGGCACACGCCCGTGTGAATCGTGGCCAGGCCGTGTTCAGATTTCTTTAATGAGGCACGACCGTGTGAATCGGGGGTCAGGCCGTGTTCTGGATGATTAACAAGGCACGGCCGTGTGGGCTTAAGTCCAGGCCGTGTCGATTTTGTGATATGGCCCATTTACTCTATTTTGGGCCCGTTTTCTGTTCTTTTCATCCTCGGGTGCTTTCCTGGGTATAAAACATGAAAACAAAGGATTAATAGCACCTTTTTACATAAATCGAGGCTTAATTCATCCAAAAGCATACTAAACGTGGGCTTAGAATATGTTACTTGTATGGTTTATCAAAGGCTTATGATAACATCCATACGTTTCATTGAGTAACAACACAAGTTCTCAAGCACATTGCTATAACTTACTCATGCTTACTCTTACCAATCACATATAACATATCAGACACATTTCTTCGTAAGATACTCACATGTACTTGTATCATTTCATCACATAGCTTTAGCACTTTTACCATCTTGAACATAAATTTTAGCTCTTTACCCCTTTAACCATTTGGAATAACGAAGGATACCCAAACTCGTCATACACATAATAAGATGCCAATGCCATATCCCAGATATGGTCTTATATGGGATCACATGCCGATGTCGATGCCATAACCCAGATATGGTCTTATAAGTGATCTCATATCGATGTCATGTCCTAGACATGGTCTTACACGAAGTCTATCTTCGATGCCGATGCCATATCCCAGATATAGTCTTACACGGTATCTCAACTAAGTGCCGAGGCCATGTCCTAGACATGGTCTTATATGGGACCTTATGAATCTCATGTATTGACAATGGTATCCTTTCTATTACGAAGATCAACCGGGGCTTTCACATCATAAATTTTCATCATACTCTCATTAAACATCATTGATCAATTTTCATAGAAATAATATACATTTCACGTAATCTCAAGCATATCTATGCATAATAACCTGATGTTGAATTATTACACACAAACTTACCTCCGTACCAAAATGTGCCAATTTGCAATTCTAGTCCGAAACCTTGCCTATTCCTCGGTCAAGGTTAATTCCAAGTTCTTCTTGATCTATAATAACAAAGTCACTCATTTAATCACTACATTGATCAAGAAATTTCAAAAGTCATACTTTGGCAAAATTATCGTTTTGCCCTTAGACTTTCACAAAATTATGATTTTTCCCCTAGGCTCGTAAATTGATTCTAATCAAATTTACTCCTTTAACAAGCCTAGCTAAACATTTATTACTCTTATAGCAATTCACAATACCAATTATTTCACACATTTACCACCTATTTTACAACTTTTACAAAAATGTCCTTTTAGGTGTTTTCATGGAAACTCCTTTCATATAAGTTGTTTATTAAACAACTAAGATTCATTTTCTTCCATAAAATTTCAGAAATCAACATTAACACTCACATGGAAAAACCCTAGACTCTTAACCATTTTTCAAAATAGTCCCCTTATTAGCTAGACTAAGCTTTAGGGATTCCAAAAACATAAAGATGATAAAAAATGATCATCAAAACACTTACTTGCAAGAGAATGAAGAAAATGAAGAAGGATGATATCATTTTCTTTTTATTTTATCTTATTACTCAATTAAGTCACCAAACACCACCTAACCATTGACCATGTCTCATCTTTGTCTCTATGGCCGACCTACCCTTTCTATGGCTCTAATTGCACTTTAAAGACTTCCAATTTAAGGTTCTATGGCTATTTGGTACTTTTAGCTTGTAGAATAAAACTTTGCACTTTATGCGATTTAGTCTTTTTTCGCAATTAAGCATGAAATCGCTAAAATTAATGCACCAAAATTGTAACATCCTGAAATAGGGGTTATTTGTGTTTGAATTATTTTTCTTGTGTTTGGATTGCTGTGATATTATTCATAGTGTAATAAGACTTAATTAGGGGTCTTGAGTAGGCCCGGTTTAGTAGAAAATTTATTTGTGAAGCTTTAAGGATAGGGAGCCTTAGTAAGTAGGAGTTACAAGGTTGAAAGAGGGAACATTTGACATTAAAAATGACTTGGAAAAGTGGCAAAAGGGAGGCCACTTAGGAGCTGGAAGTTGACGCCGTCAAGGGAGCAAGGGGAGCATATGTTCGAGTCGCGAAATTTCCTTTTTATTTTCTTTTTGGACGGTCAACCTATGTTTATGATAGGTTGGACTTTCATCTTTTGGTAAGTTGAATATTGGTTATGGAAAGCTTGAAGTTAGGGATAAGAATCTTAAGGATATGGTATGATGAGGGGACAAAAGGCATGGAAGGTGGAGGATGTTTTGGAAAGAAATCCTAGGCCTTTAGTGCATGTATGTGGACGGCATGTAAGGCTAGGGGGGTGGCCGAATTTTGTTAAGTAGCTTGGGGGAAGGAATAGTTGGCAAATCTTTCTTTTGAACATCTTTTTGGCATTTTTGTTTTCCCTCTCCAAAAACTTTTTCTTTGGCCGAATGTCATTGTGCATTTTGTGCAAATTTTGCTTGTGATTTAGCCTTTATTTTGTTTAAACCAAATACCATTGTTTTTCTTTCATTTATCCTTTTGAAACCAAAACTTCATTTTGTCATTTTGTGCACTTTTTCTTTTTGGCAAATAAGGAGTTGGCCGAATCTCTCTCTTCTCCAAACTCATTTTTCTTTCTTTCTCCATTGTTGTTAAACCGAAAATACCTTCTCCTTACACCTTTCTTTTCTCTTCTCACATTTTTTGGCCGAAACCCCTATCTCACTTTTCTAATTATTTTCTTTCACTTTTAGCCGAATCTACTCCCTTGGTGTGTCGAACTTTTCCTTCTTCTATTTGGTAGCACTTTGGTCGAATATTGGAGTAGCATAAATCTTGTGGGGACTCTTCTTTCAATTGGTTTGGGAAGGTACTCCGGGATTTTAAGTGCTCAATCCAAACTCCTATCCTCTAGTAATCGGTTTTGGTAAGGTGGTAAGGATCTACTCTAATAAATTATTTATTTAGTGATTAAAGCCGAAGGCTATTAACATGTGATTGACCGATTATGGTTTGGTGAAGCAGATTCGTGTATCGTGTGCTGTGGTTAGTACTCAAAAGTGTGTAAGGTAAGGTTCGGGTTCAAGTGATAAACCCCTTGAGATTATTTTGGTTTGGCCGAATGGCCTTGGTACTAACTTTGGGTAATGGCCGAATATAGGGCAAGGGGATCTTGTGTGGTCGATTGGTTTCTTCGAGATTTAGGACTATCGTTGGTGACAGGTGTGTACATACACACTTTATAACTATTAATGTGTTAAGTGTTTGTGTATGCTAAATCGGATTTGTGTAGATTTGGATTTAATACCATAAATGGTATAGGCAAGGATTCAGGTAAGTCTTTGTTGTCATGAGTTTCTTTATGATGCTTTTGGGAAGCATGACATATTTGGTATATGTGACTTAAATATATGATTATTGATAAATTCAGTGTATGTTGCTAAGTAAGCATGTTGGCATGATTTCGGTTAAATATCATTGATTGATGTGGGTTATCTGAGTGGAGGGGGAAGTGATATTCGTGTCGACGGACACCAGTGGTTTGGTACCACATTTGTGACTTCGGTCACCAGAGGTTTGCACCTCCAGAGGTTTGGCACCTCATAGCGTCTCGTCCCAGTGGTTTAGCACCACAGTGGGTTGGCCCCACAGTTTATATTATGGGATTGACGCCAGTGATTTGGTATCACACGATGGGTTGGCCCCATCACTTGATTTGTGACTTTAAGTCACCAGTGGTTTGGCACCACAATATTGATGGATATCGTGACTATACGTCACCAGTGGTTTGGCGTCACCAGTGGTTTGGCACCACCAGTGGTTTGGTACCACACGGGGTATAGAAAGGTGTTTGGATGGCTAGGTTGGGTGTATATTAAACTTGTGCATATTAAATTAATTATGAGTTGTGTATGATGTTACATTAAACCGGGAAAAAGGGTTACACATTGGGTCTTGATGACTCACCTTTTTCCTTTAACATTTCAGGTGACTCGTAGCTGCGGATAAGGAGCTGGATGGACTCGAGGTGGCCATGCAGTGAAAATGTGAACTATTTTTATTTATTATGGGTTATTTTATTTAAGTTGTAATAAGGCCTCCTAATATTGCACTTTGATTACTTTACATGCTTTGGATAAATTGCATAAATTACTTCATGATATTAAAAATGGGTACACATGTTTTCTCAAATTAATACGAAAAATGTTTTATTGTGCCATCGGGCACACTCGAATCTGTAACAACCTGACTTAATATATTTTTACAACAACCCTAAGTAATGTTTTCTTTATACCCCTCAACTGTTTTAAAACAAGACAATATCTTTTATCAAAAATTTAAATTGGCTCAAAGGGATTTTCAAAAAGTTTTTCTCTGTAGCATACCAAATTCGGTCGTAATGTTTGGGCCGGGTTTGGGGTGTTACAAAAATTTTCATACACTCATATAATCATGCTATAGAACATAAAATAATATTGCAATAATTTTCTTCGACCTCAGTTTAGTGGTTCCAAAACCACTGTTCTAACTAGCCTCAAAATCGGGCTGTTACAATCGTTGTATGACTTACTTGGAGAGTAGTAAGATCGGATAAATACGGTGCGTTTGAGATCATAGGTAAGCAGAATAGTCAAGAATCCACCAAATGGTTATGAAAAAGGAACAGAGACATGCAGTTCTTAATGAAGATGATGAAATAGGAGAAAAAACTACACTGTGGTATGAAATATATGTTGGTATGGGTCCCCAGATTTCAGATAAATAACCAGAATGGAGGTGTTAATGAGATGCCCAAGCAGAACCTAAATCTAAGGACTCGCTGGTGCAAAAAGGGTAGCTAGAGATAGGTCAATCTAAACAGGGCTAACAGAAGAAGAAGTCTGTCAAGGGCTACTTAGGCAGACAATCTGCCGAAAAGTAGTAGTGGGTATGAGCCATTAGGATTTTATCTATTAAAAATTAATTATTTAGAAGTTTGGAGCAAGATGAATTAATAGCTAAGGCTAGATGCTATGGCACGAATCTACCATGATGGTAGGGTGTCCATTCAATTAGCTTGATAAAATGTTAAAGTGGTAAATCCTAAGTTTAATCTAGTGTTGAATGTACGGACCAAGGTAAGGATTTGAATTTAATGAGAACATAAGTGGAAGACCACCAGTAATAGACAATGAACTTTAGTTTCAAGTGGATAGATGATGTTGAGAGAGCTAAGCTTGTTAAGTTACCAAGGAAATTGGGATGGGGCGGAATTAGACCAATACTAAAGAGAACCATTATAGTGGAGAACATGCTTACATCTGAGATAGAAAATAAGTCCGCTAGCGGTGAGCTACCAGAAAAGGACAAGGCATCGACCACACCGGTGAGAACTGTGGGAGACCAAGGATAAGAAGGAAGTTTGACATCTATGCTTAAATTTTATTTTTGAAAACTTTAAAATATTGTTGAACATTATTCCGCATAATCTCACTAAATTCATTTAAACTTATGAATGTACTACTTATTTGCAGGATAAAGGTTTGACTTGAGAATCGAGCAAAGGAACCAAGCCAGGCACCGCCCATTTGAGAGATGGGTATGGATGTCATTCATGTGTTTAGAGGGGATCCCTTAAAGGCCATCCCTCGGGGATCAAGTCAAATGTAATGACTTTTAGTTTAAATCTTTAGTGTTGTATTTATTGTTAAGCTTACGAGGTCATAACCTTAAAGAGTTATGTTTCTTAATATAGTTTGTGTAATTTAAGAGTTTAAATATTAAGAGAATTAAAAACATCATCAAGTTATCTGGGTCTTTGTATCATCCAGTACCAGAACCTGGTGATCGAGTCGGGTATAAGGTGTTACACCTCACCTCTCATCGCCAACAATGGCCGACCTATTCCCACGACCCCTTAGGGTTCTACCATTACGGCCTTTTTCTCTTTCACATTGGCTCTATTACCATTTAGATAATTGATTATAAAACAAAGAAAATAACTATTTATGAATTACCTTTGAAGCAGTTGGAATCTTGAGTGAATTGAGAGGTTACACTCTTGTGTCGAGAAAGGAAGGGCAAAAAAAAAAGTTGAATAAAAAAGAAAGGAAATTAGGGATTTTGAAAGAACTTAAGGGACAAGAAAATTTTGGGGGAAAACAATTTGAGAAAGTAATGATTCTCTTTTCTCTATGATTGGCTATATAAAGAAATCATCTTTGGGAAGTTTCACGTTTAAAAGAATTGTATTAAACTGTTCAAATCCTTCAATCTATACTCGACATCTATTAGTTTCTTATAAGGAAATTTTAAACCCTTAATATTTAGAAAGTGGGACTATCCACCAGTATGGATCACGTAAGCAAGTATTCGCCAATCTGGTTTTACCTAATATGTATTCACCAATTAATTTTGCAAAAGCAACTTTATGATAATGCTATACATTTTGACACTCCGCTTAACTGCATCTTATGACTCTTCAATAAGATTATCCACCAAAGCATCTAATTACGGGAATCTAATTATAATGCAACTATTCACTCGTGCCTGTTCGAAGAAGCATTTTGTACAAAGGCTTCATAGCATTGGTCGCATAATGATTTGTATATAATAATCTGCCAGGTATAAGAATACGAAGTTTAGTTGAAGTATCTTGTCTGGGATTTCGTTATTACATGACGTCCTAGTGTGGGTTATATTTTCTTTGACTGTGAGTAAGAAATTTCGAGGATGAAATTTTCTTTAAAGGTTAGAGAGTTGTCACACCTTGTGTAACATCCTTAAATCGGGGTCTCTGCATTTTGCATGTGTTTGCATGTGATAACATGGTTATTGTGTTTGTTTGGTATGTTTTGGGGTTTAGGCATGACTTCGGGTTAGTCCTGGGTCATGACCAAAATTTCTGTTTTAATGCTTAAGAGGAAGGAGCTAGATAAAGTGGGGGTTAAAAGAAATTATTGGGAGTTTTATACACAAGTACACCAGTGGAAAAGTGGCAAGGAGGTGCCACTAAGGTGTCTAGGTGATGACGCCACAAGCAGGTTGGGAGTGCCTGTGTTCGAGCAGTAAGAATTGCACTCCCTGCTATTTCTTTTTGACGCTACAAGTTAGAGGAGGAGTGCTCACGTGGGACTCCTTTGAATGGATGGAGAGGAGAGATTTGAGGAGGTTGACCAGTTCAAACAGATTTGAATTGATGGAGGGGAGCAAATATAGGAGTTTGAATATTTTCAAACTCATTTGAAGGTGCTTGGTCGAATTTGAACTCTGGGGAAGGAAGTGTCCAGTCGAAATTGGCAAGGGGTGTTTTGAGCTAAGGGACAATCGGTTTTGGGGTCTTTTGGGTAGTGGCCGAATGTGCTTTGGTGGTCTCTCACCATTTGTGCCGAAACCGAAGCACCAAGGTGCTCTCATATTTGATTTTCCTTGTTTAAGCCGAACCCAAGGGGGTCTTTCTTCTCTTTTCTTCTCGGTTCTTTTTAGTTAGCCTTTGCCGAAATCACCTTTACCCATCTTCTCTTCTTCTTCTTTTGCTCAAGGCCGAAACCAATAACCTCACCCCCATTCGGCATCTTCTCTTTCAAAACACCTTGTGCCAAAATCTCTTTTCATTCACCTTGCCGAATTCTCCTTTCCCCATTCTCTCTCTTCTTCATCTTGACTATTCTAAGAAGCCGAAAACACCTTACCTATCTCCCTTTCCATTTTTGTTTTATCTTTTTCTTGAAAACCCCATTAGCCGAACCTCCTCAGGACTTAATCAAATCTTCTTTTCTTCTCCTATTCGAAACTATCACCCTCTCCCTCTCTTGCGATTTCTCCTTTTCTCTTCTTTGTGGATCATAGCTGAAACTCTAGTAAGTGAACTTCCTATTCGTTTTCTTTTCTTGATGAAGGTGAGTAATGTCGAAACCCACTTCCCTTTTATCTTCTTTTCCTTATAGATCTAAGTGTTAGACTTCTGTTCATGATCATTTAGGGGTGCCGAACATTGGTGTTTGATCAAGCTGAATCTATCAGTAAAGTAAGTGTGCGACAACTCATGTGGTTTCGGGATTTAAGTTATGGCCGAATGGTCTATGGGTTCTAAGAGTTGTGTTGAAACCGATTTCAGGGAGGACTATAGCCGATTGCAGTGTGTCTTTGGGATTTGGAGGTCGATCTAGGTAGGGTCTTAACGTTTCAAGATCCATTTCTTAATCGTTCAAAAGCCGAAGGCTAATCGTTTATGTGCAGCAGTGTGTGGCCGATTACAAGGAGGCTCTTTGTGTGGCTTCGGGATTTGGTTGGAAACCAAATCGGCTTAAGGTGAGTGTTATACTTGGGCGACATATCCTTCGGGATTTCCAATTGTGCCGAATAGGCTTTTTAGTTGCTAATTAATGTTGGCCGATTGTAGGAGGGAGTAACGTTCGGGATCTCGTTAGTTTGCGTAGTTTCGGGATTCGCTTAGATTTACGAATAGCCAGGTGTGTAAACTCTTACACACTTTATTAGTTAATGATGCTTATTATGTTACTGTATAACCTCTGGTATTAGTGACCTTGCCTTGTGGGCATGAGCTTGGATTCCGGGTAAGTCCCCTGTTATGTGATTTTCGATGTATGTTATCATGAGTTGATAATGCTATACTATGCCTTATTGCATGATACTTGATATTATGACACGTATGATATAAGCATGATGATGATGGGATTGATGAGAGGAGGGGGATGAATTATTTGGACTGTCACCAGTGGTTTTGACCACAAGATGGGTTGGCCCCATCATTCGATTTGTGACTACGGTCACCAGTGGTTTTGACCACATTATTATTATTATTTGTGACTAAGTCCCAGTGGTTTTGACCACACGTGATATGAGCTCACCGCCTGTGACGGACGACGACCATGACCCGATGAGGCTACCTAATGGGCCAATTACACGTTCCCGAACCAAACAATTCAAAGATACCGCAATGGTGTTGGTGGCACAAATTGGGGATGACCATAAAAGAGAGCCCAAAAACATGCTGAACTCATACAACTTATTTGAAGTTGAATATACTAGCTAGTCCGACTGCTAGTTCATTTAACACTTTAATTTACGCATGTCTTAATTTTTATTTTTAGTAATAGCTTCATTTTCTTATTTCTTATTTATTTTTTTTAGTTAGTCTTTGTCGAAGTTGAATATTAGTATGCTCTTATCTAGTGTTTAAATAAGGTAATTAAAATTCTGTCTAGTCGAATTTTAATTAATGTGATTTTATGCTGTGCTCCACGTTTTTGATGTCATGAAAGATGGTGAAAATGCAAGCCTTGAATTTGAATCAACATGGTGGAATTAATGAAATAAACAATTGAAGCAATTACATGATAATGGGATTTGAAGATAATGTGCGTGTGGGTGCATAAGATAGACCATGCGTGAAAAGCACATGATGGAAAAATATGTTTGTTGGTTGAATAAACAAATGTGAAAATTGAAGATGTGCAAATGGGTGGATATGAAGGCATGGACGGCTATAGTAGAATAATTAGGCATGTGCTAGTGAAATATTAAAGAAATGAAACATGTATGGCTAGTGTTTTTGACGGCAATGCTTGGAATAAATAAATTAAAGTGCAAAACCACCATGGGATAAACAATTGAAGAAATGGAGCATTAAAATATGGTCATTGAATAATGTTTTTATGGAGAGAATATATCTATGTTTGGACGGCACATTGGGAGATTGAATGGAAGCATATATAATGGGGGTTGTTGGATAGCATGCTTATCTTGAATCAAACAAATGGAGAGCATGGGAATTTACCTTGAACGGCCAAATGGAGCTAATATTGAATAAAATAATAGAAGCACCATGAATCACTAGTTGGACGGCATATTCTCCCATATTCTCATGTTTTTAAAGTTCTCCAAGCATGGCCAATTACATCACAAAGGCTCCACCAAAGTTGACTACACGTTACAACCAATTGAGGGTTTCTAGAAGTAAGCCACTTGATGTTCTTTATACATGGAAGCTTCAGGGAATCGGTTACCATTAGGAGAGCCTATAAATACTTTTGCTATTTTCATTTGTAAATAGAACTTTGAATTTGAATGAAAGAAAAATTTCTTTTGGTGAGTATTCATTCTCCTAATTCTTAAGGTTGAATTGACTTATCTAGTTTTCTAGTGGCGTCGTTCTTTCCTTGTTTCGAACTTATCATCTTTTCGGGTGTGGCGTTCATTTACCTATACCGTTGGTTCCTATCTCGCTAGATAGTGGGTCTCGGTTTTGTTTCAAAACTCATTCCATCAATTTGAAACTTATAAGATTCGGGTCTTTAATTTTTATTAAAGGTTCTTTCTTGTTTCAAATACGTATCCATTTCAACCTCTCACCTATCTTTACCTTTCAATAATATCATTTCCAATAAAATTAACCCTTTTGATAATTAAAAGAGAAACTACCTAATTTACGATCGGGCAACTTTTACGATTCGCCTCCTAACCCGAGACGGACCGTATCATCTGGTATCAGAGCCAATTAAATTAGGCACATTTTGATCATCTCAAGTTTTTCCGAGTAAGTTTAAAAAAAATTCAAAAAAACAAAAGTCAAAAAAAAAATATTGTAGTATCTAGATTTTCAAATTTGTCATATAGAGCCTTAATTTTTCTGACCCACCTCCTATCAACCTTCTTACCCTTTCAAGATCTACTTATTTCTGAAAACCAATTTTAACCTTTTAACTCTTGAAACGACCTACGAGTTTGCTAGTAAGTCGAAGACAACCTTTTTAAATCTAGAAGAGTGAATTTGAGCGGTAAAAGGCAAGAGTGATTACATTAAGTAAAAAAGCCAGAAATTGAGTAAAAACACGAGTTTGAGTGTTGAAAATTTCCTTGTGAGTGAACAAGTGAGGATTGAAGAAAGGATTTATTAATTTTATTTAACATGTCTAGGAGCCCCGAACGTCGAATAATAACTGACGAAGCATCCGACGCCGCCGGAGGTGGAAGAAGATTGCAACCCCGAAGGAATGATCCTGAAGGGAGAGATCTGGAATTGCAAACAGTAATGCAAGAAATCACACGTATGTTCAGATCGATCAACGAACGACTAGATCGAAGAGATGATCGAAGACCTCGAGCAAACACCCCTCCAATTCCGAGAAGGGGACGAGAACAACCTTGGTTACGTGACAACGACGTCTACGAGCCAAGTGAAGCCGACAGCAACCCGGCTTTCGAACACGATGAACAGAGAGGAGGTCCACGAGTCCGTGAGCGAAGGGATCGAGAATGGGCCGATGACGACTTAAAGAACATTAAAATGGCGATTCCTGCATTCCAAGGGCGGTCCGATCCGGAAGCCTACCTTGAGTGGGAAAAGAAGGTGGAGTTAATCTTCGATTGCCATAATTATTCAGAAAATAGGAAGGTTAAACTTGTTGCCATCGAATTTTCTGATTACGCCCTTATTTGGTGGGATTAATTAACGACGAGTCGAAGACGGGATGGTGAATGCCCAATATCCACATGGGCGGAAATGAAGGCACTAATGCGGAAAGGATTCATCCCAACCTACTACCACCGCGAGTTGCATCAAAAGTTGCAAAGCCTAACTCAGGGTCACCGAAGTGTGGAGGATTACTACAAGGAAATGGAAGTGGCCATGATCTGAGCCAATGTGGAAGAAGAACGAGAAGCCACCATGGCACGTTTTAGCGCTGGCCTTAATCGAGATATCGCAAATATTGTAGAATTACACCATTACATCGATATCATCGAGATGGTTCACATGGCAATAAAGGTCGAAAAACAGCTAAAACGAAAAGCTATGCCTAGAGCAAACCCCAATCATGCTTCAACATCTATGTGGGGACAAGTGACCAGCAAAAGGGACGTACCGAATCGAGCCAAAGAAACAAGTGGCGCACCCAAGTTTAACAAGCCGATCGGTGAAACGAGCAAAGGCAAAATGGAAGCTCTTCCGAATCGATCCCGAGACATTAAGTGTTTCAAATGTTTGGGACGAGGACATATTGCAAGTCAATGTCCAAACTGAAACACTATGTTTATCCGAGATAATGGCGAGATTGAATCTGGAAGTGAAGAGGAAGATGATGCCAGTGAGACATCCCAAGATGAGGAAGAGGTAGAACAAGCCGAAAGTGGAGAGATCTTGGTGGTAAAAAGGAGCCTTAGCTTACAAGGTGTCGAAAACGAACAACAACGCGAAAACATCTTCCATACGCGTTGCCAAGTACAGGGAAAGATTTGTTGCATCATTATTGACGGAGGAAGCTGTACTAATGTGGCCAGCACCATATTGGTGGAGAAACTTGGATTGACTACCACCAAACATCCCCATCCGTATAAGCTACAATGGCTTAACGAAGCAGGAGAACTTAAGGTCACAAAACAAGTTTTGGTTCCCTTTGCAATAGGGAAGTATCAAGATGAGGTCTTGTGCGATGTGGTTCCGATGCTAGCGGGACATCTCCTGCTTGGACGATCGTGGCAATTTGACAAGCGAGCAATCCATGACGGCTACACTAATTGGTACACTTTTAAATACTTGGGCCGGAACGTGACACTAGCTCCGCTAACACCCAAACAAGTTTACGAAGATCAGTTGAAGATGAAGGCATCAGTGGAAAAATCAAAAGAAAGCGAGCAAAAAAATGAGAAAGAAAAAGAGAAGAATTTAAAAAAAAAAAAGAGGGGCAAGAAATTAAGTGATAAAACAAGAGAGTGTGAACAAAAAGAAAAGAAAACGAAGGAAGAAAAAGAAAATGGAAAAATGAGTGTTTTTGCAAAAGAAAGAGATATTCGAAAAGCTTTGTGTGTGAGACAACCGATGTATGTCTTACTATACAAGGAATCATTTTTGAACACTAACGACTTACCCGAGAATCTTCTTTCTTCTGTGTTGTCTCTGATTCAGGAATTCAAGGACATCTTTCCAGAAGAGATACCAAGTGGTTTACCGCCCATTCGAGGCATAGAACACCAAATTGACTTGGTGCCGGGAGCTTCTCTGCCCAATCGACCTGCGTACCGGAGCAATCCCGAAGAAACAAAAGAGCTCCAAAAGCAAATCACTGAATTGCTAGAAAAGGGATATATCCGAGAAAGCCTTAGTCCATGCGCGGTACCGGTGTTACTAGTGCCAAAGAAAGATGGTTCGTGGCGAATGTGTGTCGACTGTTGCGCCATTAACAAGATTATCGTTAAATACCGACACCCGATACCCCGACTCGATGATATGCTCGACGAGTTAAGCGGAGCTCGAATCTTCACAAAGATTGATCTCAAAAGTGGCTATCATCAAATTAGGATGCGGGAAGGCGATGAGTGGAAAACGGCTTTCAAAACAAAGTTAGGTTTGTATGAATGGTTGGTAATGCCATTCGGACTTACAAATGCTCCAAGTACTTTTATGCGACTTATGAATCATGTTTTACGAGCTTTTATTGGCAAATCATGTGTTGTTTATTTTGATGACATATTAGTGTACAGTAAATCTTTGGAGGATCACCTCCAACATCTACGTGCGATCTTAGAAACACTGCGGAAGGAGGTATTGTACGCCAATCTTGAGAAATGTTCTTTTTGTACTGACAAGGTTATTTTCTTAGGATACGTCGTAAGTGCAAATGGATTAGAGGTGGACCAAGAGAAGGTTAGAGCAATCCAAGAATGGCCCCGTCCTACAACGGTTAGCCAAGTACGAAGTTTCCATGGGTTGGCTAGTTTTTACCGCCGATTCGTGCCCAACTTCAGCACGATAGCTGCTCCTTTAACAAGCGTGATCAAGAAGAATTCAGTCCGATGAGCAAGAACGGTCATTTAATGCCATTAAAGAATGTCTTGTCAAAGCTCCATTGTTATCCCTTCCTGACTTTACTAAAACTTTTGAAATTGAGTGTGATGCATCAGGTGTAGGGATCGGAGCCGTACTAACTCAGAATGGAAGACCGGTGGCATACTTCAGCGAGAAATTGAACGGAGCTACACTTAATTACCCCGTGTATGACAAGGAAATGTACGCTCTAATAAGATCGCTTGAAACGTGGCAACATTACTTGAGGCCAAAAGAGTTTGTTATTCATTCAGATCATGAAGCACTCAAGTATATTAAAGGTCAGCACAAGCTCAACAAACGACATGCAAAATGGATCGAGTATTTAGAATCGTTTCCGTACGTAATTAAGTATAAGAAAGGTAAGGAAAATGTAGTAGCGGATGCGTTATCACGGAGGTACTTTTTATTAACCTTTCTTGATTCTAAAGTACTTGGTTTCCATCACATTAAGGAATTGTATGCTAATGATGCTGATTTTGGCAATGTCTATAATGCTTGTGAGAGTGGTGCTTTCGATAAGTTTTACAGGCATGAGGGATTCCTTTTCAAGGAAAACAAGATATGTATACCGCAAGGTTCTATGCGAGACATGCTTGTGATAGAGGCACATAGTGGTGGCCTTATGGGTCACTTTGGAAGAGACAAAACATTGTCCACTCTTCAAGAACATTTTTTTTGGCCAGGAATGAGAAAGGATGTCGAACGAATTTGTGAACATTGCATTGCTTGCAAACAAGCCAAATCACGGGTCCAGCCTCACGGTTTATATACGCCCCTTCCTATTCCAGACACTCCGTGGGTCAACATTTCCATGGATTTCATCCTTGGAATACCAAGATCAAGAACCGGGAAGGACTCAATTTTTGTTGTAGTTGATCGTTTTTCTAAAATGTCCCATTTTATCCCTTGTTCTAAGACTGACGATGCTGTACATATTGCAAACTTGTTTTTTAGGGAAATCATACGATTACATGGAGTTCCGAAGACGATCGTATCTGATCGGGACGTAAAATTTTTAAGTCATTTTTGGCAAACTCTGTGGGGAAAGTTAGGGACGAAACTACTATTCTCGACCACGTGTCATCCTCAAACGAATGGACAAACCGAAGTACTGGACCGATTCCTATCAACCTTGTTGCGAGCATTGGTGCAAAAAAATCTCAAAACATGGGAAGACTGTCTGCCCCACATCGAATTTGCTTACAACCGAACTGTTCATTCTGCAACTAAATTTTCGCCTTTCGAGATTGTTTATGGGTTTAACCCTCTCACCCCTCTTGATTTATTGCCATTGCCTTCGGATAAATTTATCCATTCTGATGCTAGGAAAAAGGCGGAATACATAAAGGAGCTGCATCGAAAGGTGCGCGAGAATATTGAAGCAAGAACCAAGCAATACGTCCAAAGAGCTAACAAAGGTCGTAGACGCATTCTCTTTGAACCAGGGGACTGGGTTTGGGTTTATATGCGAAAAGAAAGGTTTCCCAAGCAAAGGCGATCCAAACTGCTCCCAATGGGGGACGGTCCATTTCAAGTCATTGAACGCATAAATGACAACTCCTACAAATTGGACTTACTAGGTGACTACAATGTGAGCGTGAGTTTTAATGTTTCTGATCTTTCTCCTTTCGATGTAGGTGATGATTCGTGGACGAATCAACTTAAAGAGGGAGGTGATGATATGAGCTCACCGCCTGTGACGGACGACGACCATGACCCGATGAGGCTACCTAATGGGCCAATTACACGTTCCCGAACCAAACAATTCAAAGATGCCGCAATGGTGTTGGTGGCACAAATTGGGGATGACCATAAAAGAGAGCCCAAAAACATGCTGAACTCATACAACTTATTTGAAGTTGAATATACTAGCTAGTCCGACTGCTAGTTTATTTAACACTTTAATTTATGCATGTCTTAATTTTTATTTTTAGTAATAGCTTCATTTTCTTATTTCTTATTTATTTTTTTTAGTTAGTCTTTGTCGAAGCTGAATATTAGTATGCTCTTATCTAGTGTTTAAATAAGGTAATTAAAATTCTGTCTAGTCGAATTTTAATTAATGTGATTTTATGCAGTGCTCCACGTTTTTGATGTCATGGAAGATGGTGAAAATGCAAGCCTTGAATTTGAATCAACATGGTGGAATTAATGAAATAAACAATTGAAGCAATTACATGATAATGGGATTTGAAGATAATGTGCATGTGGGTGCATAAGATAGACCATGCGTGAAAAGCACATGATGGAAAAATATGTTTGTTGGTTGAATAAACAAATGTGAAAATTGAAGATGTGCAAATGGGTGGATATGAAGGCATGGACGGCTATAGTAGAATAATTAGGCATGTGCTAGTGAAATATTAAAGAAATGAAACATGTATGGCTAGTGTTTTTGACGGCAATGCTTGGAATAAATAAATTAAAGTGCAAAACCACCATGGGATAAACAATTGAAGAAATGGAGCATTAAAATATGGTCATTGAATAATGTTTTTATGGAGAGAATATATCTATGTTTGGACGGCACATTGGGAGATTGAATGGAAGCATATATAATGGGGGTTGTTGGATAGCATGCTTATCTTGAATCAAACAAATGGGGAGCATGGGAATTTACCTTGAACGGCCAAATGGAGCTAATATTGAATAAAATAATAGAAGCACCATGAATCACTAGTTGGACGGCATATTCTCCCATATTCTCATGTTTTTAAAGTTCTCCAAGCATGGCCAATTACATCACAAAGGCTCCACCAAAGTTGACTACACGTTACAACCAATTGAGGGTTTCTAGAAGTAAGCCACTTGATGTTCTTTATACATGGAAGCTTCAGGGAATCGGTTACCATTAGGAGAGCCTATAAATACTTTTGCTATTTTCATTTGTAAATAGAACTTTGAATTTGAATGAAAGAAAAATTTCTTTTGGTGAGTATTCACTCTCCTAATTCTCAAGGTTGAATTGACTTATCTAGTTTTCTAGTGGCGTCATTCTTTCCTTGTTTCGAACTTATCATCCTTTCGAGTGTAGCGTTCATTTACCTATACCGTTGGTTCCTATCTCGCTAGATAGTGGGTCTCGGTTTTGTTTCAAAACTCATTCCATCAATTTGAAACTTATAAGATTCGGGTCTTTAATTTTTATTAAAGGTTCTTTCTTGTTTCAAATACATATCCATTTCAACCTCTCACCTATCTTTACCTTTCAAAAATATCATTTCCAATAAAATTAACCCTTTTGATAATTAAAAGAGAAACTACCTAATTTACGATCGGGTAACTTTTACGATTCGCCTCCTAACCCGAGACGGACCGTATCAACACGATTGATATTTGTGACTACGGTCACCAGTGGTTTTGACCACACATGGATTATTGTGACTCGTCCCAGTGGTTTGGTACCACAGTGGGTTGGCCCCACATTATATAGTACGGAATTGTCATCAGTGGTTTTGACCACACGATGGGTTGGCCCCATCATCGATATATATGTATTTGTGACTTCGGTCACCAGTGGTTTTGACCACACGGGGTAGTTAAAGGAGATTGGATGGTTAGGTTATGGGGTTGCATGATTTGCATATTTTGCTAACGATCTGTGTAAGTGGTTGAATTATCGGGTTGGGGATTTATACACTTAGTCTCGGTGACTCACCCCTTCCCTTATATTTTGCAGATGAGGCATAGATTGCGGATATGGAGCCGGGGAGGACTCGAGGTGGCCATGCATCTTAGTTTGGTTTTGGAACTTTAAACTACTATTTCGATTTTATTTACTTTAGTATAATTTGGTATTTAGGTTGTAATAAGGCCGCTAAGTTAAATTTTGGGTTTTAATTACTTGCTTTTATTTTGATTATATTGGATTTATGAACTTGTTAAATTTACCGGTAAAAAGCAATGTTTTCAAAACTATAGCTCTTTCGGGTTTTTAAATCATTACCATCGGGTAACACAACCTATAAGAAGATAACAAAGGTAACTTGAACGTTTTTCTCTAACTTTTCAAAACCACTTCAAATACAAAAGGTTTATACTTGATAATACTCAACACACCCCGTTCTTAACTAGTATCGCCTGTTTTTTGAAATTTCTAATAACAAGTGGGTTTTCGAGCATACATTTTAAAGAAATCATTACACGATTTTAATATCACTTCAAACAGGGATTTCTAAACTTCTTTTAAGCGACAGAAAGGGTTTTTCTTAAGATTTAATCAACAACTTATGTTTTCCAAATGATTTCACTCCGTAACATACCAGATTCGGTCGTGGTGTGCTGACCGGGTTTGGGGTGTTATAATTGTGGTATCAGAGCCAGGCTCAACAGCTCGGCTGTGGGCCCGAGGCCCAAAAATGTTTTAAAAAGGATTTTGGAAGGCTTTAATAGAAAAAGTACAGTGGTGGAAGCATGGCACCGAGTCTCCGGCACCAATTCGCCCATGTAAGTACCCCGAACTATTGCTTCTGATGATATGATTATATGGATATGATGATGGCATGATTGAGTAGTAGTAGGAACTACTTTAGAGACATGACCTATAGGATGATGTGTACTCGTGAAACAACTCCTTATTAAAACTTTTCATAAGACTGTGCTTTAAAAGACAGTGGAATAAAAGTCTAACGCATAAAACTTTTAATCAGCTTGGATATCGGTAGATATGAGTGCACGTGGACGTGGGCGTAGCACTCGTGGACGAGGTAGGGGTAGGATGACGGTCTCGGAACCAGTAGGGTCCGGACATGGTTTAGAAAATGAGGTACCACCGCCGCCAACTGTGGGCGCGGAATATCAGGATCAGACGGGTGGTAATGACGCAGTGTCACAGGCTGTACTTCGGGTGCTAGAAAGGGTGGCTAGTCCAGGAGTTGGAACTGGAGCTCGAAAATCTGTGACCGAGCGACTCAAGGCTAATGGTGCAGAGGTATTCAGAGGTGTGTCCGGTGTGGCACCTAGTACGACGGAGTATTGGTTAGAGGCGACGGAATGTATCATGGATGACCTGGATTTTTCAGCTGAGGAGAAGCTGAAAGGGATAGTATCTCTGCTGAGAGATGAGTCATATCAGTGGTGGCTCACAGTTAGGGACGGAGCGATGGTAGACGATCTCACTTGGGAATTCTTTAGAACAGCCTATCAGAGGAAATACATAGGAGCTAGTTATGTTGATGTGCAGCGCAGGGCGTTCCTGAACTTGGTCTAGGGTAATAAGACTGTAGCAGAATATGAGGCAGAATTTCTTCGGTTGAGTCGGTATGTTTGGGGTATTGTGGGTACCGAGCATGAGTGCTGTGTCAGGTTTGAGGACGGGCTGAGAGATGAGCTGCGGATGATAATTGCCCCACAGTAGGACCGAGAGTTTGCCGTTCTAGTGGAGAAATCTAAGGTTGCTGAAGGGGTAAAACAGTCTGTAAGGCAGAATCAGGATAGGGGTTGGAATAAAAGGAGTTTTGGATCATCTGGGTTTTCTGGGAATCAGCAAAAGAGAGTTAGGTATAGTGGGTCGAATCAAGCTGCTAGGCCTGCTGCTACTAATACTCAGTGGCCGCCACAGTGTGCTCGGTGTGGAAAGTCTCACACGGGAGAGTGTTTGACTGGTAACAGGGGATGCTTTGAGTGTGGATCGCTGGGGCATCGAGTTAGGGATTGTCCACAGAGATCAGCTAGGCTGCAGTCTGAGGGTCAGAATCGTGCACAGTTTGGGAGGGATCATCAGCAGCCACAAAGGGGCCGTGGTTCAGGCAGAGGAGGTAATGGCTCTGGTAGAGGTCGTGGAGCACCGGGCAGGGGTGCAGGTGGTACAGAGGCGAGACAGCCTGGGTTGGTCTACGCAGCGAGGCGTCCAGAGGAGGGCGACGCACCGGACGTCATAACCGTTACGTTCTTAATTTTTGGAGTACCTTATAATGCTTTAATTGATGTTGGTTCGACGCACTCATATGTTGCTAGTAGTATAGTGGAAACTATGAACTTAGACTCTAAGACTACTTCTAGGAAGATGACTGTGATAAGCCCTCTAGGTCACTCTGTAGAGGTAAGTAAACTGTATAGGGATGTACCCCTAGAACTTCAAGGGGTCGAGTTTTTGGCTGACTTTATGGAACTGCCGTTTGGGGAGTTCGATCTGATTCTCGGGATGGATTGGCTAGTTAAGTATCAAGCTAGTTTGGATTGCGCAGCTAAGCGCATGGTGTTGAAGACAATGGAGTGGGAAGAGGTGGTGATGATAGGTAATAGGAGAGATTATCTATCCAATGTTGTCTCTGCACTGAAGGCTGAGAAAATGGTTAGGAAGGGTTGTGAAGCATTTGTGGTGCATGTTCGTGTTTTGGAAGCTAAGGATGCAGCTGTGGAGAATGTCCGAACTATAAGGGAATTTGCTGATGTATTCTCAGAAAAACTTCCGAGTGTGCCTCCAGATCGTGAGGTTGAGTTCGGTATAGACTTGTTACCTGGAACCGCACCAGTATCTATTGCTCCTTATAGGATGGCGCCAAAAGAATTGGTGGAGTTAAAGGCCCAGATTCAGGAATTGTTGGACAGAGGTTTCATCCGACCGAGTGTATTGCCTTGGGGAGCTCCAGTGCTTTTTGTTAAGAAGAATGATGGTACAATGCGGATGTGTATAGACTACCGCCAACTGAACAAGTTGACAATAAAGAACAAGTATCCGTTACCCAGGATAGACGACTTGTTTGATCAACTCAAGGGTGCATCGGTTTTCTCTAAGATCGATCTTAGGTCGAGGTACCATCAGCTCAAAGTGAAGGAGGCTGATATTCATAAGACGGCATTTCATACTCAGTATGGACACTACGAGTTTCTCGTAATACCTTTTGGGTTGACCAATGCACCGGCAGCATTCATGGACATGATGAATCAGGTGTTTCAGCCGTATTTGGACAGGTTTGTCGTAGTGTTTATAGACGACATTTTGGTGTACTTGAAATTTGAGGAGGAACATGACGCGCATCTTCGAGTGGTTCTGCAGATTCTGAGGGAAAAGCAGCTGTACGCCAAGTTTAGTAAGTGCGAGTTCTGGCTTAAGGAGGTAACTTTCTTGGGTCATGTTGTATCAGCTGAGGGGATTAGGGTGAATCCTCGTAAGATTGAGGCAGTATTGGATTGGAAACCACCCAAGTCGGTTGCAGAGATTCGAAGTTTTCTGGGTTTGGCAGGATACTACAGGAGATTCGTAGAAGGGTTTTCTTTGATTGCAGCACCGTTGACTAAGCTGTTGAGAAAGGGGGTTCCGTTTGTGTGGACCGAGAAACAACAGGAGAGTTTTGACAAGCTGAAGAAGATTCTAACTGAAGCTCCGGTTTTGATTCAGCCTGAGGCAGGGAAGGAATTCACAGTTTATTGCGATGCATCACACACTGGTTTAGGGTGTGTGCTGATGCAAGATGGAAAAGTGGTAGCGTATGCATCTCGGCAGTTGAGACCTCATGAGGGTAACTATCTGACGCATGGCTTGGAGTTGGCTGCAGTGGTTTTCGCCTTGAAGATTTGGAGGCATTACTTGTATGGGGAGAAGTCGATAGTGTATACGGATCATAAGAGTCTGAAGTATCTTTTGACTCAGAAGGATATAAATTTGAGGCAGCGAAGGTGGATCAAATTGTTGAAAGATTACGACTGTTCGATTGAATACCATCCGGGTAAGGCTAACGTAGTAGCTGATGCGTTGAGCCATAAGGTGGTGGCGGACCTTCGAGCGATGTTTGCTCACCTAAGTCTTTATGATGATGGGAGTCTTTTGGCAGAATTGCAAGTTAAGCCATCTTGGATTGATCAGGTTAAGGAGAGGCAACTGACTGATGAGGTTTTGAGTGCTCGGAGGTTGCAAGTACGGAATGGTGAGTCCGAAGGTTTCAGCTTGGGCATTGATGGAGTACTGTGTTTTCAGGGAAAAGTATGTATGCTTAAGGATGTGGAATGGAGACAGCAGATTCTCCAGGAAGCTCATAGCAGCCCATACGCTATGCATCCTGGAGGCAGTAAGATGTATCGTGATTTAAGGGAACAGTTCTGGTGGCCGGGTCTTAAGCGGGAAGTAACTGAGTTTGTGGGCAAGTGTTTGACATGCCAGCAAGTCAAGGCTGAGCATCAGTTACTGTCAGGACTGTTGCAGCCGGTTAAGATCCCACAGTGGAAGTGGGAAAGGATTACGATGGATTTCGTCAGTGGGCTTCCCCTTACGCCTAGTAAGAAGGACTCAGTCTGGGTAATTGTGGATCATTTGACTAAGTCAGCTCATTTTATTCCGGTGAGGGTTGATTATTCGCTGCAGAAGTTAGCCAAGTTGTATGTGGCGGAGATAGTACGGTTGCATGGGGTGCCTGCGTTAATTATTTCGGATAGGGATCCCAGGTTCACGTCGAGGTTCTGGAAAGCTTTGCATCAGGCTTTGGGTACAAGGTTGGATTTTAGCACGGCTTTTCATCCACAGTCTGATGGACAGTCTGAATGGGTAATTCAGATTCTGGAAGATATGTTAAGGGGCTGTGTTCTGGACTTCAGTGGTAGTTGGGAGGAGTACCTACCTTTAGCAGAGTTTGCTTATAACAATAGTTATCAAGCAAGTATTCAGATGGCACCATATGAAGCACTCTATGGTCAGAAATGTCGTACTCCGACGTGCTGGACGGAGCTGGGTGAACGGCAGATGTTGGGGCCGGAGTTGGTAACAGAAACAGAGGATAAGGTTAAGGTAATTCGGGCTCGTCTTAAGGAAGCGTCGGACAGACAAAAATCTTACGCCGATCTTAAGCGCAGGGATATTGAGTATGCAATGGGTGATAAGGTCTTTCTGAAGGTATCGCCCTGGAAGAAGGTGTTGAGATTTGGTCGGAAGGGCAAGCTAAGCCCCAGGTTCATTGGGCCTTATACAGTGTTGAAACGAGTGGGACCGGTAGCTTATCAGCTCGAGTTACCAGCAGAGCTAAGTCAGATTCACGATGTCTTTCATGTTTCAATGCTTAGGCGCTATCGAGCAAATCCGTCACATGATGTACCAGTTGAGGAGATAGAGGTGAGTCCTGATTTGTCTTTCGAGGAGGAACCAGTACGGATCTTGGACTGGGATGTTAAGGTTCTGCAACGGAAGTCAGTTCCCTTGGTGAAAGTATTATGGCGGAACCATGGTACGGGGGAGGCCACGTGGGAACCAGAGGATGTGATGCGGCAGCAATACCCTCAACTCTTCTGATCAGGTAATTTCGAGGTCGAAATTATTTTAAGGGGGGTAGAACCGTAACATCCTTAAATCGGGGTCTCTGCATTTTGCATGTGTTTGCACGTGATAACATGGTTATTGTGTTTGTTTGGTATGTTTTGGGGTTTAGGCATGACCTCGGGTTAGTCTTGGGTCATGACCAAAATTTCTGTTTTAATGCTTAAGAGGAAGGAGCTAAATAAAGTGAGGGTTAAAAGAAATTATTGGGAGTTTTAGACACAAGAACACCAGTGGAAAAGTGGCAAGGAGGTGCCACTAAGGTGTCTAGGTGATGACGCCACAAGCAGGTTGGGAGTGCCTGTGTTTGAGCAGCAGGAATTGCACTCCCTGCTATTCCTTTTTGACGCCACAAGTTAGAGGAGGGGTGCTCAGGTGGGACTCCTTTGAATGGATGGAGAGGAGAGATTTGAGGAGTTTGACCTGTTCAAACAGATTTGAATTGATGGAGGGGAGCAAATATAGGAGTTTGAATATTTTCAAACTCATTTGAAGGTGCTTGGCCGAATTTGAACTCTGGGGAAGGAAGTGTCCAGCCGAAATTGGCAAGGGGTGTTTTGAGCTAAGGGGCAATCGGTTTTGGGGTCTTTTGGGTAGTGGCCGAATGTGCTTTAGTGGTCTCTCACCATTTGTGCCGAAACCGAAACACCAAGATGCTCTCATCTTTGATTTTCCTTGTTTAAGCCGAACCCAAGGGGGTCTTTCTTCTCTTTTCTTTTCGGTTCTTTTTAGTTAGCCTTTGCGAAATCACCTTTACCCATCTTCTCTTCTTCTTCTTTTGCTCAAGGCCGAAACCAATAACCTCACCCCCATTCGGCATCTTCTCTTTCAAAACACCTTGTGCCGAAATCTCTTTTCATTCACCTTGCCGAATTCTCCTTTCCCCATTCTCTTTCTCTTCTTCATCTTGACTATTCTCAGAAGCCGAAAACACCATACCTATCTCCCTTTCCATTTTTGTTTTATCTTTTTCTTGAAAACCCCATTAGCCGAACCTCCTCAGGACTTAATCAAATCTTCTTTTCTTCTCTTATTCGAAACTATCACCCTCTCCCTCTCTTGCGATTTCTCATTTTCTCTTCTTTGTGGATCATAGTCGAAACTCTAGTAAGTGAACTTCCTATTCGTTTTCTTTTCTTGATGAAGGTGGGTAATGCCGAAACCCACTTCCCTTTTATCTTCTTTTCCTTATAGATCTAAGTGTTAGAATTCTGTTCATGATCATTTAGGGGTGCCGAACATTGGTGTTTGATCAAGCCGAATCTATCAGTAAAGTAAGTGTGTGACAACTCATGTGGTTTCAGGATTTAAGTTATGGCCGAATGGTCTATGGGTTCTAAGAGTTGTGTTGAAACCGATTTTAGGGAGGACTATAGCCGATTGCAGTGTGTCTTTGGGATTTGGAGGTTGATCTAGGTAAGGTCTTAACGTTTCAAGATCCATTTCTTAATCGTTCAAAAGCCGAAGGCTAATCGTTTATGTGCAGCAGTGTATGGCCGATTGCAAGGAGGCTCTTTGTGTGGCTTCGGGATTTGGTTGGAAACCAAATCGGCTTAAGGTGAGTGTTATACTTGGGCGACATATCCTTCGGGATTTCCAATTGTGCCGAATAGGCTTTTTAGTTGCTAATTAATGTTGGCCGACTGTAGGAGGGAGTAACGTTCGGGATCTCGTTAGTTTGCGTAGTTTCGGGATTCGCTTAGATTTACGAATAGCCAGGTGTGTAAACTCTTACACACTTTATTAGTTAATGATGCTTATTGTGTTACTGTATAACCTTTGGTATTAGTGACCTTGCCTTGTGGGCATGAGCTAGGATTCCGGGTAAGTCCCCTGTTATATGATTTTCGATGTATGTTATCATGAGTTGATAATGCTATACTATGCCTTATTACATGATACTTGATATTATGACACGTATGATATGAGCATGATGATGATGGGATTGATGAGAGGAGGGGGATGAATTATTTGGACTGTCACCAGTGGTTTTGACCACAAGATGGGTTGGCCCCATCATTCGATTTGTGACTACGGTCACCAGTGGTTTTGACAACATTATTATTATTATTATTTGTGACTAAGTCCCAGTGGTTTTGACCACACGATTGATATTTGTGACTACGGTCACCAGTGGTTTTGACCACACATGGATTATTGTGACTCGTCCCAGTGGTTTGGTACCACAATGGGTTGGCCCCACATTATATAGTACGGGATTGTCATCAGTGGTTTTGACCACACGATGGGTTGGCCCCATCATCGATATATATGTATTTGTGACTTCGGTCACCAGTGGTTTTGACCACCAGTGGTTTTGACCACACGGGGTAGTTAAAGGAGATTGGATGGTTAGGTTATGGGGTTGCATGATTTGCATATTTTGCTAATGATCTGTGTAAGTGGTTGAATTATCGGGTTGGGGATTTATACATTGAGTCTCGGTGGCTCACCCCTTCCCTTATATTTTGCAGATGAGGCATAGATCGCGGATATGGAGCCGGGGAGGACTCGAGGTGGCCAAGCATCTTAGTTTGGTTTTGGAACTTTAAACTACTATTTCGATTTTATTTACTTTAGTAAAATTTGGTATTTGGGTTGTAATAAGGCCGCTAAGTTAAATTTTGGGTTTTAATTACTTGCTTTTATTTTGATTATATTGGATTTATGAACTTGTTAAATTTACCGGTAAAAAGCAATGTTTTCAAAACTATAGCTCTTTCGGGTTTTTAAATCGTTACCATCGGGTAACACAACCTATAAGAAGATAACAAAGGTAACTTGAACGTTTTTCTCTAACTTTTCAAAACCACTTCAAATACAAAAGGTTTATACTTGATAATACTCAACACACCCCGTTCTTAACTAGTATCGCCTGTTTTCTGAAATTTCTAACAACAAGTGGGTTTTCAAGCATACATTTTAAAGAAATCATTACACGATTTTAATATCACTTCAAACAGGGATTTCTAAACTTCTTTTAAGCGACAGAAAGGGTTTTTCTTAAGATTTAATCAACAACTTATGTTTTCCAAATGATTTCACTCCGTAACATACCAGATTCGGTCGTGGTGTGTTGACCGGGTTTGGGGTGTTACACCTTGAAAAGTTAAGGTTGGAACGATAATTTTAGGGATCAATTTGAAAAGCTTACAAATTGAGCGGGCTTTAGTGGAAATAAGAGAAATGACCTGACTAGTTGTGAAAAGGTTGGATTTCAACCTTAGTTCCGTTGAGTTTTAACTAGGAATATTTTAGTAGGAGACATGATGGTTTTGTACTTGTACACTTGGCTATTGAGTGTGAGATCGATGTAGGAAATGTATGAGTAGTATATAAGGGAGAGATGTTTTTATTTGGTGGAATTCCTTCATTTTTCTTTTCTTTCTTCATCTTATTCATTAGTCTGGTTGAAGGAAGGAAAGATTAAGAGCGGTCTACATGGAGGAAAGAAGTGAAAGTTATGCATAAGTAATGGATAATTTATCAACTTGGTAAGTATCTTAACTGTTTTGTGTCTCAGAGTTAAGTAAAGGAAAGAAAGTTAAGGATTCCAACTATCCATCGGTTTTGTTCTGCATAGGCTAAAGTTGTGGAAAAATCATTTTAATGGTCTTTGCATGTAAACAAATTCTGGTTTTTATGATGGTGAAATATTATAACAGTCCGGTTTAGACCCTAGTCGGAATAGTGGTTTCGGGACCACAAATCCGAGTAAAAAAATATTTTAATATTATTTTCCGTGTCTATAGTATGTGATTAAGCATATGTGAAAGTCTCATGAATTATTTTTTGCCGTTTGTGTGCTTAATTTAATAAAAAGACTAAATCGCATGAAATGTAAAAGTAGCCTTCTATTTGATTAAGTACTTAATCGATGTGTCTTTCTATATATGAGGCCTTATGTTGTAATTTGGCCATTAGACTTTGGGATGGACGATTATGGGCTCAGTTTATATGGTTTACCTATAAAAATTCAAAGGTTTATTTAGTAAATAATACATTAATATGTAATAAATAAAACAAATGAAAGATGATAGTGGATTGTTCATCCATCCACCACCGAAAATAAGAAAAGAAAAGAGAGTTTTAAGCTTTGGTTACATTTGGCCTTGATGTTCTTTAATTAAGGTATGTTTTGGTTTCAGTTTTTGATAATTTCTACGTTTTTGTAATCATTGCTTCGATTACTACAATACCCATGCTTTAATTTTGGAATTTGATGATGATTTTTAAATATGCCATTGATGAATACTTGAGTTTTGTGATGTTAGTTGATGAAATATGAAAGATATGTGATAGATTAACATAGTTTGTCCTTGTATTTTTGGTGAATTTGAGTAATTTGGATTAGATTGAGAAAATAATATTTTAAAGGAATAAAATGTGAAATAAATGAAAAATATGGACTGCTAGGGACCTATAGAGAATTCGGCTAAGCATGGGTTATATTAAATTATGTGTATTTTGTGATTTTGTGAAATAGGGACTTAAATGTCAAAATGTGAAAATATGAGGGCTAATTTGTAAATTGCCCTAAATGTGTGTTTTTGGATTGAATTGAATTATTTGGTGAATAAATGAGTTAAATTTGAATATGTATAGGTCAAGAACTGAATAAATCAGATTTAGACCGTGGAAAGTCAAAAGTGATTGAGTAACCGGATTCGTCCGTTTATATCCGAATACGAGGTAAGTCTATATACAAATAAATATATTTGAATTGGCTTATTTATGTACCTATGAAATTTATTTGTGATGATTGTGTACGAGATGGTATATACATGAAATTCGAGAGAGTATCGACAAAGTGTCACTATATTAAAAGTCCAATACGAACCTAGGAATAGATAGGATTTTATATGTCATGACATAGGTTTCTGATATGTGTTATTGTGTAAGACGGCGCCTGGGACGTTGGCTTCGATATGAGATTTACGTGTAAGACCATGTCCAGGACATTGGCATTGTATTTGATTCGTGTAAGACCCTGTCTGGGACAGTGGCATCGATATTTGGTTACATGTATGACCACGTCTGGGACAATGGCATTGTATGAGTATTCTGAGTTATCTGAGTATCCTACTTGATTCCGAATGGTTTAGCGGGCAATTCTGAGAAATGAAAGACTATGTGAAATATGTAATCGATTCAGGTATGTTTGGTATGTATACTATGATTGTGAATGAAATGTAAGTATATGTGAATGTGCATAAGTGAGATATGTGCTTAGATTCAATGAGACAAAATGTGGTATGCGTATAAATGTGCTATGTTCAAAAGAGATACTTGGAGATATGATTTTTTGGAAAGCAATGACTAAATAAATGAGCCAAAAAAGAATTTGTGAATTTGAAATTGATATATATATATATATATATATATTGATGATCTTGTATTGGATATGATTATGCATATTGATATGTTAAGTTTATTTGTATATGGCTTACTAAGCTTTTGAAAGCTTACTTTGCGTGTGTTTACATTGTTTGATAGATTGTTAAAGCTACGGAAAGCTTGGGGATCATCGAGGATCGTCACCACACTATCAAATCATATTTTGGTACCTTTTGGAAGTGTATATATTTAAGTATGGCATGTATAGTCTAGTTGGAATGGTTAATATTTTGAGTTGTATATATAAGCTATGTGATATGGCTTGTAAATAGATGTGCAAATGGTAATATTTGATCTATGTTTTATGATGCAAAGTTGGTATATTATAGATGAAAATATGTCATATTGAATTGGTAAGTTTGTGGATGAATTTTGCTTAGAAATGTTTGTGATTAGGTTGAGCTAAATGGCACATAAGTTGGTGTGTTTGAAATGTTCTTGAATGGTTAGAAAAGATGGTCATTTTGGTATGTTATGTTTGCATTGGACATGTGATTTGAATTGGTATATTGCTTGTATGTATAAATCAAAGTCTGGGTGGCAAATTGGCCTTGTAAGTGGCCTATATTTGGGCGTGTAGCTCGATCGTGTCCCTCGTGGTTGCATTTCGAAACAAGTCATTTTCAACCACGGGCTAGACAGACGGGCGTGTGACTGGCCGTGTGGTGCAACATGGGTGAGGCACACGGGCGTGTCTCAAGTCGTGTCGACAAGTCAGTATGTATGCCCTATTTTTCCACGGCTAAGACACACGGGCATGTCTGAGGCCGTGTGAGGCACACAGCTTGCCCACACGGGCGTGTGACCTCTGTAGCTTTGAAAAATGTTTAATTTTTAGAAATTTTTGTATGTGTTCGGTTTAGTCTCGACCCCTTTCTAATGCATGTTTAAGGTCTCGTAGACCTATTTAAGGAACACTTTGATTTGATTTATTAAATTATGATGTGTAATGTTCGTAAAAGATCTGATTTGCCTGGTAACGCCTTTAACCCTAGGCCAGCGACGGTTACGGGTTAGGGGTGTTACAAATATCTTCATTGAAGATTTTGAAATAGTTGTTATATTTTGTAAGCTGGAGGCTTGGGTAGCAAAGGAAAATGCTAAGTAGAAGGTTTTTGCGTTAACTTCCAGGTGAGTTCCAGAACTCAAGCCTTAAATGGATTTTTATGTTTTGATGTTGTTGTTGGGTCTATAACTTTTTTCCTAAGATGATGAATTCTATGACTAAGTGATGATATATCGATATGCATGTTGTGTGTAGATATGAAAGTATATGACTCGTTGTAAGCCTATCTATGAGATTTAAATGAAATGTTTGGCGTGATGTTTAATGGTTATGTTGGTTGAATGTTGAACAAATCATGCGTCATCCTATGGCTGGATGTTGTGTAAATGATGAGTTGCTCCTTAACTGAATATTGATGTATCGTGAGGCTTGTTATGCTTGTTGATGTGAAAAATGCATGAAATGTTTGGCGTAATGTGTGTCGTGCATAAATAGTAATGTTGGTAGAATGCCTGTGTATGAAATACATGAGTTTGAATTAAAAAGAGTTGTGGAGGGTTGCTTTAGCGGATGAAAGATGAAGAAATGTCATGTTGTGTACACTATGCCATGTGTTATATGGCTTTGTGAAGGTTTGGGCAGATAATACGGAGAATGTATATGAATGATTTTTGGGTTTGCGGAAGTTTGAATTAACTGTATAGAGATATATTCACAAATGAATATGATAACCCAATGTGGGTTCTATGTACGTATAAGACTCTGCGAAGTCTAAGGCTTTAAGCGTCATATATGTAAGTAAATCCATGGCCATGGCATATGAAAGTTATGAGAGATATGAAAGTCCACCTGATTTAATTAAGAAGTCCGCCAAGAATGAGCTATTTATTTATACAAGTTCGTATGTGAAAAATATGACAGTCTGTCAGGACTATCTTACCTGAATGATTTCACATTAGGAAATTCGCTCTTAAGTATCCTGCAACATGTTATCTGTTTCTATGAATGAGATTACTTGTTATTGCAACATAGAGGTAGAATACGACGATCCACCAAATGTTTGCTTGACTAAGATATGCTGGTTTCTTTAATAACATATTATGAGGGTTTTTAATTTATGAATCCACAAATATTGTAACACCCCTAACCCAAATCCGTCGTCGGAATAGGGTTATGGACTATTACTAGAATTTACAGATTGAATAACAGTCATTTCCTATCATATAGCATTCATATTAGAAACCAATCAAGATCAAGCATAATGTCCCTTATAGGAGCCATCGAGGCGCAAAATACACATTAGAAACAAATCAGGACTAAACCGGGTACTCAGAAAATTTTTCGCAAAATCTCAAAAAAAAATTGAGGTGCAGGGATCACACACCCGTGTGGTCAGGCCGTGTGGGCATTTGAAATAGGCTACACGGTCGTGTCCTAGCCCGTGTCTGTGCCCGTGTAACTCTCTGACTTAGGTCACACGGCCAAGTCACATGCCCGTTTGCTAGGCCGTGTCAACATAAAAATTTACATTAAATAGCTGCATGGGTCACACGGCCAAGCTACAAGCCCGTGTGCCAGGCCGTGTGATCAATTTTGAGCATTCTGTTTTGAAATTTTTAAGATGCAGGGGACACACGGCCAAAACACACTCCCATGTGCTAGGCCGTGTGTCACACAAGGCTGAGACACACACCCGTGTCCCTGCCTGTGTGGACGAAATAGGGCTATTTCGAAGCCATATTTCTCTCCCAATTTTTGCCTTCCACCTACATAAACACTTAAACATATTCTCAAGCCAATATAATACATCCAAATCAAGCCAATACCAAGTATCATATATGACATATTAATACATACGACCAAGTCTTCATTTTTATCAAGTTAATCTAATACATATAAAAACATCTTTGTAATAAATATGTCATTTCATCCATTCATCAATTTATCCATATGATTTCCATCACTCATCCATTTCAAAAACATATAAACCATGTATAGACTTTTATATACCCTTCAAATCATATCTATCATAAGCCATTCCAATGGCAAGTCACAACCGAAATCACATACATGCCATTAATGGCCTAATTTAACCTATACATGCCATTATAACCAAAAGTAATTTACTAATTATATTGAAATGAGTTGAGGGATAGTGTGATGTTGCTCCGACCATTTTCCAACCAAATTGAGCTTCCGAATTACTATAAAACAGAGGAAATAAAATAGAGTAAGCATTTAATGCTTAGTAAGTTTGTATAACATTAAATTTAACTTACCATTTATCACAATTAAGGTAAGCATATAAAGCATACTCAAGAAAGGTGGCTAAAAGCCCTAGCACATATCCTCATCAACCATGTTAGACACATATTTCATATAAATGTCAATAAACATGTATGAGCTCAACAATATCAAGTTTCCATGTTCATAACTTTCCACTTCTTGTATTCATATATCAATTCCATATACTTCATGTATATACAAGTAATGATTCACTTTGAATTCATTTATTTTCTCATTTCAAGATTTTGCTCGTTGAATCATTTAAAATATCGATGGATACCCGGGTAGTTCACTCAAAGTGTACAAATCTGTAATCTGTCAATTCATATTCGGGAATACTCATGTGAGCGCATAAATAGGAAGCTTTCTCTCTCGAGCCATATAACGGGAAGCTCATATGAGCCATGTAACAGGAAGCTTATCCGGGCTGTATAATAGGAAGCTCATAAGAGCCATAATCAAGAAGCTCATGAGAGCCAATAACGGGTAGATCAAAAGACCCATTAATCAGGAAGCTCTGGATAGCCATATATCAGGAAATTTAAGCGAGCCATATCGGGAAGCTCCAGAGAGCCATTAATCAGGAAGCTCACAAAGAGCCTTTAATCGGGAAGCTCATGAAGAGCCATATATCGAGACGCTCATAAGAGCTATTATAACAGCCCGATTTTAGGGCTAGTCAGAACAGTGGTTTCGAAACCACTAATTCGAGGTCAGAGAAAATTATTTTAATATTATTTTATGGGTTATAACATGATTGTATGAGTGCATGAAAATTTTGGTGAATTAACTTTTGTGATTGTATACTTAATTGCGAAAAATGACTAAATCGCATAAACTGCGAAAGTTTTATTTTACAAGCTAGAGGTGTCAAATAGCTATAGAATATTAAATTGGAGGTCCTTAATGTGCAATTAGGCCATTGGGAGAGTGTTGGCCAGCCATAGAGACAAAGATGAGACATGGTTAATGGTTAGGTAGTGTTTGGTGACTTAATTGGGTAATAAGATAAAATAAAAAGAAAATGATACCATCCTTCTTCATTTTTTTTCCTCTACCACTGAAAATACCAAAAGAATAGGGGTTTGGAAGCTTGAAATTTTTAGCAACTTATCCTCCTTGCAAGTAAGTGATTTTGGTGGTTTTTCTTGATAATTTTTGTACTTTTGGGGCCATTGTAGCATAATCTAGCTAATAAGGAGACTATTTTGCAGAATGGTTGAGAGTATAGGGTTTTGACATGTGAATATTTATGTTGATTTCTGAAATTTTATGGAAGAAAATGAGTCGTGGGTTTTAAATACACAACTTTTGTGAAAGGTGTTTCCATGAAAACACCTAAAATGACCTTTTTATAAAGGTTGTAAAATAGGTAGTAAATGTGTGAAATAATTGAAATCTTGAGTTGCCATAAGAGGGAATGTGAATCGGCTAGGCTTGGGTGTGTTAAAAATGAGCACATTTCATTTTACGAGCCTAGGGGTAAATTCATAATTTTGTGAAAGACTAGGGGCAAAATGGTAATTTTGCCAAAATAGGAATTTTGGAGTGATTTGAATAATGTGGTTAATTAATAAGCTAAATATGTCATTATAAATCAAGAAGAACGTGGAATCAACCTTGACCGAGGAAAAGGTAAGGTTTCGGACTAAATTGCAAATTGACACATTTTGTATCGAGGTAAGTTTATATGTAAATAATACATCCTTTTTACTTACATTTTTACATATTGAGGTATTATGTGAAATGTGAATGAATATTTTTGATATATATTGAAATAATAGAAAGTGAGGAAATTTCAGATGAACACCGTAAATACGTGAGTGTAGGTGGGCTATGTACGATACCACCGTGAAAATGTGACTATTGGCGGGCTGTGTGCGATACCACCGTGTTATTCATTGGTGGTGGGCTGTGTGTGAAGCCACCCTGTATTCTGTATTATTCCAAAGTGCTTATCGAGAAACTTTGACTAAGTGAAAATTTTGTGTGCCTATGTGGTGATAAGTGCAGGGTACAAGTGCATGTAAATGTGAGCAATGTTATGATATGTATTGGGAATGTTGTAACACCCCTTACCCGTATTCTACGCTGGAGCCGGGTACGAGGCATTACCATACTTGACTCACATGGTCATACAACTTTGGGATAACAAAATCCATTCCAAATTAAAACTTTTCCATTCTTATATCTAACCTCCTTATAATGGGCCTACAAGGCCCTACACATACTTTCGGAAGGTTTCGGAAATAAATCAGAAACTTTTACACACTTAGAAAAATTTTACCTAAACAGGGGCCACACTCCCGTGTGAAATGGGACACGCCCGTGTGGGCATACCGTGCGGTCACACACGCCCATGTCCCTCACCCGTGGTCGACACTGACTTATTTCAGACGACCGGACACACGCCCGTGTCCCTGGACCGTGTCCCCCACACGGCCTCGACACGCCCATGTCTCAGCCCGAGTGCCGAAACCTTGGCATTCTGTTTATGACGTCATCACCTCACTATGGTCACACGGCCAAGGCACACGCCTGTGTCCTTAGGCCGTGTGTCGAATTAAATTCCTAAATTCAGGTGCAGACTTCACACGGCCAGTGCACACGCCCATGCCTTTGGCTGTGCCTCCTACAAGGCTGAGACACATGGCCGTGTCTCTGCCCGTGTGTTTACTGCTGAGCTTACTGACCTGCAATTCTAACATGCAAGGGGACACACGGCCTGGTCACACACCCATGCAATTGACCGTGTGTCACACACAGCCTAAACACACGCCCGTGTGCCTACCCGTGTGGACAAGAACAAGGCTATTTCCCTAACTCTTTCATCACCCTAACTCACTCAAGCATAATTCACCCTCTACCATCAATGCATTCATGCATATTCATACCCAACAACCCAACCATATACTGTACACACTTATGACTAACGTTTCATTCCACTGATTGATAGTAAAGAGCCATTTATTATGGCAATATACAAAAGATTTCATCTATAAAGAGCCAACACTTTTGGCAAAAATAACAAAACAATATACCTAGTCTAGCTTCTATACATGCCATTGCCATACTCAAAATGCTAGTTCTAAATATACCGAGATGAGCTGATAGTGTGGGTGATCTTCCAATTATCTCTGTATCCCAACTCGACTCTTTGTCATTATAAAACAAAGGAAAAAAAAAGGAGTAAGCTTTAAGCTTAGTAAGTTTACATGTAAAAAATAAACATCATAACATGTGCTAATCAAGAAATAGCATTTCACAATCCAAGATCATGCGTACTCATTCATCTCTTACCACAATCCAACCATATCACAACCAAATACTCTTATTATTTAACATACATCCCTGCACTTGATCACCACATGATCACATGAAACAACACATCACAATTACACAATAAACCATTCTTAGTAATACCAAACACTCGGTGGTATCGCACTTAGCCCACCATTTAATATTAACAGGGTGGTATCGCACATAGCCCACCAACAAGAATATTTACGGTGGTATCGCATTTAGCCCACCAAATAATAACACTAACAATGGTATCCACACAGCCCATCGTGAATAAGTGATAAGGTGGTTTCGCACATAGCCCACCAACAAAAATAATTAAGGTGATAACGCACATAGCCTACCATTATTTACTACAGATAATATTCCACACCTACATATTTATTTCAACGTTCATACGGAGTTTATTCACTTTCTACCAAATTTCCATCCATTTAAATCGTAAGTGTTCTCAATCATACAATGCACCAATAAGCAATTACATGTGTATTTAAGTTGCATCGTTTACACATAAACTTACCTCAGTGCAAAATGCGTTAATCAACGGTCTATTCCGTAACCTTGCCTTTCCCTCAGTCAAGGTTGATTCCATGCTCTTCTTGGTCTATCACAACAAAATTCACTCATTCACTCATTTTATAATTATAATACATCATCATATCTACTTAGGCACAAATGTCCATTTTGCCCTTGTACTATGGCAAAATTACAATTTTTCCCCTAGGCTCGTAAATAAATTTTCATCACATTTTCTCATTAAACATGCCTAGCTGAACATTTATTCCTCTTAAAACTACTCACAAATCCGACTATTTCATGCATTTATTACTAAATCACAACATTTACAAGTTGGTCCCATTTAGGTGTTTTCATGATAACACCTTTCACAAAAGTTGTTTCTCATCTCATTAACATTCATTTTCTTCCATAAAAACTCAGCAAACAACATAAACTCTCTCATGGCAAGTCCCTAGACTTTCAACCATATTGCAAATTAGTCCCCTCATTAGCTAGCTTAAGCTTTGGGGGTTCCAAAAGTACAAAAGTTATCAAATTAAACCACCAAAGTCACTTACTAGCAAGGAGATAGTGTAACAGCCCAATTTATGGGCTAGTCAAAACAGTGATCTTGGGATCACTAATCCGAGGCTAGAGAATATTATTTTCATGTTATTTCATGAGTTAGTATATGATTTTATAAGTACATGAAAATATTGGTACTTTCATTTTAGCGATTTCATGTTTAATCGCGAAAAAAGGACTAAATCACATAAAGTGCGAAAGTTCCATTCTATAAGCTAAAGGTATCAAATAGCCATAGATTGTTAACTTGAGGTCTTTAAAAGGCAATTTACCCCTTTGAAAAGGCTTGGTCAAAGTTGTCAATGTTGGTCAAAGTTGGTGATAGTAAGTGGACTAAATTGATAGTTTTATATTAGAATAAGGAAAGAAAAGATATCATCTTTTCTCCTTCACTCTTCCATCGAAAATTAGTAGCAAATAGAGGGTAGAAAGCTTCAAAAATTTTAGCACATTCATCTCTTTACAAGTAAGTGTTCTAGTGATCTTTTCTTGAAAATAGTTGTACATTTGAGACCCCTAGAACTTAAACTTTCAAATGAAGGGACTATTGTGCAATATGGTGAACAGTTTAGAGTTTTACCATGAGAGCTTTCTTTGTTATTTGCTGCATTTTTATGGAAGAAAATGAGCCTTGGTTGTTAGATGAACAACTTTTGTGAAAGGTGTTGTCATGAAAACACCAAAAAGAACCTTGAGGAAAAGGTTATTAAATTTGTAGTAAGTATATGAAATGTTGAGTTTTGATGATAGCTTTAAGAGTATTAAATGTTCACCTAGGCTTGTTGAAGGTAGAAATGTGATTAGAATTTATTTTCGAGCCTAGGGGCAAAATGGTCATTTTGCCAAAGTCTAGGGGCAAAATAGTAATTTTGTCTAAGCATGATTATTGAAATGCTTTTATTAATGTGGTGATTAAAATGAGCTAATTTTCTATTATAGAGCAAGAAGAATCGAGAATCCGCCTCGATCGAGGAAAGAACAAAGTCTCGGATTAGACCGACGAGTTAGCTCATTTTGAAATCGAGGTAAGTTTGTATGTGATAGATTCAACATTTATGTTAGCATGTTTGAGAATGCTTGGCATTATATTGATGCATGATGCTCTACTAAATTGAGTAGATAATTTGGAATGAGATGTTGAAGTGGACCATATTGAATATGAAAATGTTATCATCGAAATATGAAATAGATAAGGTCCCGTATAAGACCACATCCGGGACATGGCCTCAGCACTGAGTTGAGATCCCGTATAAGACTATATCTGGGATATGGCATCGATACTTGATGTGAAGTCCATATAAGACCATATCCGGGATATGGTATTGGCATTTAGAAGTGACTCCAAGTAAGACCACGTTGGGGATGTGGCATTGGCTTCGTACCTACATGGATAATGATGAATATGCGTCTTTGACTATTCCTAGTGATTAATGGGATAAGCAGATGAGTTTAGAAGTAGAAATGAGAATTGTACTAAAGTCATGTGAATGAGTGAATACAGGTACTTGTGAATAAGTCACGAAGAAACGATTACGATGTGTGGCACGATTTGTGCTAAATAAGGGCAATTACAAGTAAGTATGGCAAGAAGCCTATGACTTGTGTATGGTTAGTAAATGCCATGGATGGATTATATTATAAGCTTATTGTTGCTATTTATTTCCATGCAAACTTACTAAGCTTTATGCGTACCCCTTTCATTGCCCTATTTCTTTGTAGTATTGCCAAGATAACTCAAGGAACGCGGAAAGTAGGAGTCCGGAAATCACACTATCGACATCACTTTGGTATAACAATTTAGACTTATTTTGAGTATGGTATGTATAGGACTTGGGTAATTTATTTAGGTTGTAATTGTTGGTTAAAGTGTTGGCTATGTATGGTATTAAAATCATTTTGTAATGGTCTAAAGTTAGGCTGATACTTGGTAAATTTGATTGCTTAATGAAGATGATTTTCGTGAAGTATATGCCTTTGTGTATGTGTTGATTTGAATTGGAGTATGTATGTGTGCAACTTAGGGTGGCAAAGGGCTTGGTAGATAGCCATCTAATTGTCCACACGGGTAGACACACAGGCGTGTGACTAGGCCGTGTGTGACACACGGTTAGCCCTATGGGCGTGTGGATTGACCGTGTGTCCCCTTGCATGCTAGGATTACAAGTCAGAATGCCTTGTAGTAAACACACGGGCAAAGACACGGCCGTGTGTCTCAGCCGTGGGGGAGACACGGCCTAGGACATGGGCGTGTGCCCAGGCCGTGTGAAGTCTGCACATTAATTGTGGAATTTAATTCGACATACGAGCTAAGGACATGAGCGTGTGCCTTGACCGTGTGACCATAGTGAGATGATGACGTTATAGTCAGAATGCCAATATTTTGGCACACGAGCAAAGACACGGACGTGTCAAGGCCGTGTGAGGGACATGGGCCAGGGACACGGGCGTGTATCCGGCCGTGTGAAATTGGTCAGGATCAACCACGGGTGGAAAACACGGGCATGTCTTAGGGGCACATGGGCGTGTCCCTTGACCAACACGGGTGTGTGGCTCCTGTTTTGAAAAAAAGTTTTCCAAGCTAGTAAGAGTTCCCAGGATGGATTCCGAAACCTCTCGGAGGTATGCATAGGGCCTTGTGGGCGGATAAAGTGATGGATTTAAATGAAATTTTATAGCCCTATTTAAGACGTTTAAGCAAGATAAGTTAGGTAATGCCTTAAACCCGGTTCCGGCTTTGAATACGGGTAAGGGGGGTTACATTTATTGGTATCAAAACTTACGGTTTAGTCGATTCTAGGACTAACATAGCGTAAGTACGAGTCTAGCTATACATGTCGTATGTAAGAGTGTCTATGTATTGATAGTGTGATGGCTCCTGACGTTTAAAAATCGTGTTTTATGTAATATACAGATTCTAATCCAAACTGAACTGCAGCCGATGATGCTGCGAGTAACGCGCCAGCTCCCGCTCAGTGGACCGCACTAGCGAATAGTAGGCCCGAGACCTTGGGTCAGGGGGAACATGCCTGAGAAGCCTTTCTCCACATGATTTGCAACTGGTATACTAAGTATACCCGAGCAAATCCTAATGCTCAACCCCCTCCACCTGCACCTATTCCTCAACCCGCTCCAGTAGCTCCTCAAGTGGTTGAGGTAGTGAGAAGAGAAAGACCTCCGGTTGATAAGATTCGAAAGCAAGGAGCCGAGGAATTCCGGGCCAGTAAAGATATGATCCGGAGAGGGCGAAATTCTGGCTCGAGAATACCATCAGGGTATTCGATGAGTTATCCTGCACGCCTGAGGAGTGCTTAAAGTGTGCGGTATCTCTTTTGTGAGATTCAGCCTATCGGTGGTGGAGGACCCTTATGTCGGTGGTACCAAGGGAGAGAGTTAGCTGGGAATTCTTCCAAGAGGAATACCAGAAGAAGTACATCAGTCAAAGGTTCATAGATCATAAGAGAAAAGAGTTCTTGGAATTGAAGCAAGGCCGTATGTCAGTGTCTGACTACGAACGGGAGTTCGTAAGGCTTAGTAAATATGCCCAGGAGTGCGTGTCTACCGAGGCTGTCATGTCCAAAAGATTCGAGGACGGCCTGAATGAGGGTATCCATTTATATGTAGGAGTGCTTGAACTAAAAGAATTTATAGTGTTGGTGGATAGGGCTTGTAAAGCCGAAGAGTTGGCTAAAGAAAAGAGAAGAGCTGAGAATGAGTCACGTGACTCGAGAAAAAGGCAATTGATTAAGTCTTACCAATCCTCCTCTAAGAAGTCGAGGGATTTCACCGCTCGATCAGTCACCTCAACCAAGTTTTCAAACCAGAGTAAGGGCAAACAATTTTCGGGGTCTAAAGGGCAGACCACGTCAGTTGCGAGTGTGGGCAACATTCGACCAAGTAGACCGGAATGGCTGCAATGTGGCAGGTGCCATTTTGGTGAGTGTCGAGCAAAGAGAAAGCTTGTTTTAGATGTGGGTCCTTAGACCACTTCATCAGAGATTGCCCCGAGGTGGGCGAGAAAGAGAAGTCTCGGGATGCAAGACCGGGAAGTACTGCTGGAGGAAGACCACAAAGAAACTTAGAAAATGGGATGGGTGACAAGAACCCATCCAGAGAGTAAACTACTAGAGTCGAGGGTAGAGCACTGGCGAGAACATATGCCATCCGTGCTCGTGAAGAGGCATCCTTCCCCGACGTAATCACGGGTACCTTTTCTCTCTATAATACTCGTGTTATAGCTTTAATTGATCCGGGATCTACCCACTCATACAAATGCATAAAATTAGTCTCTAGCATGAGTATGCCTATAGAGTCTACCGAATTCATCATAAGAGTGTCTAATCCTCTAGGCAAGTATGTGTTGGTAGATAGAGTTTGCAAAGGTTGCCTTTTGATGATTAAGGGTCATTGTTTCCCGGTTGACCTTATGCTATTGCCATTTGATGAGTTTGATGTTATCCTTGGGATGGATTGGTTAGTTACTCATGGGGTAATTGAGAATTGTGGGAAGAAGCATATTGAGTTGAAAAATGAAAATGGGAATCTTATTCATGTTGAATCAGATAAGCTGGATAGATCACCTGTTGTGATATCAACCTTGTCAACTCAAAGGCATTTAAGGAAGGGGTACAAGGCTTACCTTGCCTTTGTGTTGAACACTAAAAAGACTGATTTGAGAAATGAGTCGATACCCATAGTATGCGACTACCCAGATGTTTTCCTAGAAGAGTTGCCAGGGCTACCTCCGGTTAGAGAGATTGAATTTGGAATTGAGTTAGCTCCGGGTACTGCCCCTATTATTGCTCCATATAGAATGACCCCAACTGAGCTGAAAGAGTTGAAAGCATAGTTGCAAGAGTTAACGGATAAAGGTTTTGTTAGGCCGAGCTTTTCTCCGTGGGGTGCTCCTGTTTTATTTGTGAAGAAGAAAGATGGTTCTATGAGATTATGCATAGATTATCGACAACTTAATAAGGTAACTGTGAATAACAAGTACCCGTTGCTGAAGATCGATGATCTATTTGATCAATTGAAGGGAGCCACAGTCTTTTCCAAGATAGATTTGAGATCCGGGTACTATCAGCTGAGAGTCAAGGACTCGGATGTACCAAAAACCACATTTAGGACTAGGTATGGCCAGTACGAATTTTTGGTCATGCCTTTTGGTCTAACGAATGCCCCTGCGATCTTCATGGATTTGATGTATCGTATTTTTCGGCCATACTTGGATAGATTTGTTGTGGTCTTCATCAACGACATATTGATCTACTCTCGAGATGAGAACAAACATGCCGAGGATTTTGGGTATGGTTCTGCAAGTTTTGAGAGAAAAACAATTGTATGCCAAATTCAGTAAGAGTGAACTTTGGCTCAAGGAAGTGGGATTTTTGAGGCACATTGTCTCGGGCGATGGAATTAGAGTAGACCCGAGTAAGATTTCAGCAATCGTGGATTGGAAATCACCGAGGAATGTAACTAAAGTAAGGAGTTTTCTAGGCCTAGCCTGCTATTCTAGGCGTTTTGTCAAGGGGTTTTCCATGATAGCTACCCCAGTGGCAAGACTTTTGCAAAAAGATGTGAAGTTCGATTGGACAGAAAAGTGTCAATAGAGTTTCGAGAAACTGAAGACGCTATTGACTGAGGCTCCTGTTTTGGTGCAACCTGAACCGGAAAGAGAATTTTTGGTTTACAGTGATGCATCCCTAAAATGATTGGGTTGCGTACTTATGCAAGAGGGTAAGGTGATTGCATACGCATCTAGGCAATTGAACTCGCACGAGAAGAATTACTTGACTCATGATTTAGAGTTGGCCGCAATTGTGTTTGCGTTGAAGATATGGAGACATCATTTATATGGTGAAAGGTGACGAATTTTGACCGACTATAAAAGCCTAAAATATTTGATGACTCAAAAGGAATTGAATTTAAGGCAACGAAGGTGGTTAGAGCTGATTAAGGATTATGAGTTGGTAATTGACTACCATCCAGGAAGGCGAACGTAGTCGCAGATGCTTTGAGCAGGAAATCATTGTTCGCACTGAGAGCCATGAGTACTCAGATGGCTTTGTTGGATGATGATTCCATTTTAGCCGAGTTGAGGGCTAGACCATCATTCCTCTAAGAGATTTGTGAAGCTCAGAAAGAAGATAATAGCTTGCAAGCCAAAAGAGTTTTATGTGATTCGAATGTTGAGTCAGACTTCCGAGTAAGTCCTAATGGATGCTTGACATTTTGAGATAGGGTTTGTGTACCCAAGAACAACGAGTTTATTCATAAGATCTTGCATGACGCGCATAGCAGATGTTTAGCTGTGCACCCTGGGAGCACGAAGATGTACAATGATTTGAGGAAATGGTATTGGTGGCCTGGTATGAATAAAGACATTTTCGAGTTTGTATCGAGATGCCTGATTTGTCAGCAAGTGAAGGCTGAACACCAAGTTCCTTCGGGTTTACTTCAGCCCATTATGGTTCCTTAGTGGAATAGGGATCGTATTACCATGGACTTCGTGACAGGCTTACCATTGACTCTAAGGAAGAAAGATGCAATATGGGTAGTGGTTGATAGACTTACGAAGTCAGCCTATTTCGTACCAATACAAGTTGACTATTCGCTTGATAAATTAGCGGACTTGTACATGTCAGAGATAGTAAGACTTCATGGTGTACCATTGTCGATCATTTCGGATAGAGATCTGAGATTTACATCACGATTTTGGAAAAAAGTTGCAAGAGGCCTTGGGCACGAAATTGAGTTTCAGTACAGCCTTCCATCCACAAACCGACAGGCAATCAGAGAGAGTAATTCAAATACTCGAAGACATGCTTCGATGTTGTGTTTTGGAATTCCAAGGTAATTGGGAGAAATACTTACCGTTGGTGTAATTCACCTACAACAACAGTGTTCAGTCAAGTTTGAAAATGGTGCCTTATGAGGCCTCATATGGGCGTAAGTACTGAATGACATTGTATTGGTCAGAACTCAGAGAGAAACAGATACACGGGGTCGATTTGGTTAAGGAAAATGAAGAGAAAACGAAGGTGATACGTGGCTGTCTAAAAGTCGCCTCAGATAGGCAAAAGTCCTATTCAGATTTAAAAATGAAAGAGATTGAATTCAAAGTCTGTGATAAAGTGTTCTTGAAAGTATCACCTTGTAGAAAAGTCCTCAGAGTTGGCCAGAAGGGCAAATTGAGTCCGTGTTTTATCAGAACTTATGAAGTTACCGAAAGGATAGGAAAGGTAGCTTATTGAGTGGCCTTGCCACCTGAGCTGGAAAAGATTCATGACGTCTTTCATGTATCCATGCTGCACTGATACCGTTCGGACCCTTCGCATGTTATAGTACCGACTGAGGTTGAGATACAACTGGACTTGACTTATGGTAAAGAGCCGGTTAAGATTTTGGCGTGAGAGGTCAAACAGTTAAGGAGCAAAAGCATAGCCCTTGTGAAAGTATTATGGCAAAAGCACATAATAGAAGAGGCTACATGGGAGCTCAAAGAAATGATGAGAAACCTATACCCCAACCTTTTCACTGGTAAGATTTTCGAGGACGAAAATCCTTAAAGGGGGAGAATTGTAATAGCGCGATTTAGGGGCTAGTTAGAACAGTGATCTCGGGATCACTAATCTGAGGCTAGAGAAAATTATTTTCATGTTATATCATGAGTTAGTATATGATTTTATAAGTACATGAAAATATTGGTACTTTCATTTTAGCGATTTCATGTTTAATCGCGAATAAAAGGACTAAATCTCATAAAGCTAAAGGTACCAAATAGCCATAGATTGTTACATTGAGGTCTTTAAAAGGCAATTTAGCCCCTTGAAAAGGCTTGGCTGGCCATAGACTAGCATAGGAGACAAATTTGTCAATGTTGGTCAAAGTTGGTGATAGTAGGATAAGGAAAGAAAAGATATCATCTTTTCTCCTTTACTCTTCCACCGAAAATTAGCTGCAAATAGAGGGTATAAAGCTTCAAAAATTCCCTCACACTCATCTCTTTACAAGTAAGTTTTCTAGTGATCTTTTCCTGAAAATAGTTGTACATTTGAGACCCCTAGAACTTAAGCTTTCAAATGAGGGGACTATTGTGCAATATGGTGAAAAGTTTTATAACATCCCGGTTTAGGGCCTAGTCAAAATAGTGGTGCGAGACCGCAAATCCGAGGGTTATGAATGAGTTTTTGAGGTTTATGCCATGTATGCATGCTAGTGTGAAAGTTTCATGAAGCAATTTTGTGAAATTGCGGTTGAATTGTCCAAAAGGACTAAATTGCAAAAGTTGCAGAATGTGAGATTCTAGAAGCTATTTGTGTGAAATGGCTTTAGAATTTATATTAGAGGTTCTTAAATAGCAATTTTCCCAATTTTTAATTTTTGGACAAAATTGGGCATGGTTAAGTTAAAATAGGAAGTTTATCAAAAAGGGCATTTTGGTCATTTGGCAATTAAATGATTAAAATGGGAGAAAAGATGACAAAATTCATTCATCTTCTTCCCCAAGGCTGCCGAAAGTTGAGAGAGCCATTGTTAGGGTTCTTCAAATTTTTCAACCTTGCTAGTAAGTGCATCCAAGCCCCGTTTTTGATATTCTTCGTATTTTTGAAGTCCTAGTAACATGAGTAAGCTATTTTAAACTATTTGATGAGCTATAATGGATGTTCAAAAATGTACCCATGTATGACATGCATGTATTTTGATGTTTTATGAAAGAATATGAAAGCTTTATGTAGTAGAAACATCTTTTGCTAAGTGATTTTCCATGAAAATGCATGTAGGGACTAGTTTGTAAAAGTCTTGAGTTTAGTCATACATGTGTAACTTAGTGAGAATTTATGGTAGCTTTAGTTGAGTAAGTGATTCGGCTAAGCATAAAAGGCTAGAAAGTTGAATAAAAATCACTTTACGAGTCTTGGGGCAAAAGTGTAATTATGAGAAAGATTAGGGGCAAAAGAGTAATTTTGCCAAAGTATGAGATAAGTGTCAATTTAGTCAATGTGTGTATTGAATAAGCTGATTTATTCATTATAGGTCAAGAAAGACAATGTCCAGATCTAAACCGAGGCAAGAGCAAGGTGGTGGACTAAATTGCACGTTTCTATACTTTTGAGTATCGAAGTAAGTCTATGCCTAAACAATACATTCAGACTTACAATTTGTTAATGCTAGCTAGTGTGTAGCATGATTGAGAACCTATGTGGGATAATGTGGTAGAGTTTGTGAATGGATGTCTGGTTAAGTAAGTAGATATGTGAATATGTAGTGAGAATGCTAAATGGTGGGCTAAGTGCGATACCATCCTAATGCATATTGATGATGAGCTGGCTATGTACGATGCTATCGTTAGGTATATCGTCTAGTGGGCTATGTACGAAACCACTATGATTACCTTTGTGGTAGGCTAAGTGCGATACTACCTTATTTATTGATTGTGGTGGGCTAAGTGCGAAACCACCGAGAAATTAGCTATATGGATTAGCTGTGTGGTTGTATTATCGAGAAATGATGCTGCATTGTATATTGTGTAAATGTGATATTGAATGCAGGGGTGCATTTCAATGGTTATGAGTATGTGACTCATGAGGTGTTGGAAATGTGGTAAAGGATAGAAAAAGTAAGCATAGTTGTACATTATATGTTAGTATAATGCTAATTGTTGTTTAGCTTGTACTATGATGCTTAATTGTTTATGTGTAAACTTACTAAGCTCAAAGCTTACACCCTTTCTTTTCCCTTGTCATATAGATTAAAAGTGTTGAATCGAGATACGAGGATCAATTGGAAGATCGTCCACATTATCAGCACACTCTGGTACATGAGACTCAATGCTTTGTATATGGCATGTATAGAGGCTAGATAAGTTAGTGAATTTTGTTGTAAATGGTTAGGATGTGTTAGCCCATAGTTGGATAATCTGTTTTGTATAATGCCATAGTCGTTGGTTGTTATATTATATGAAAAGATGTAGTTATCCATGTGAGATTGTGATTTCATTTGAGTTGATTTTGGATGTGTTAAATGAGGGCATGTTGTGTATGCTATAAGGGTGAGAAGGGCTTAGCAAATAGCTTTGTTCTTGTCTATGTGGATAGACACACGGGCATGTGTCTAGGCCATGTGTGACACATGGTCAGCCCATGGGCGTGTGTTTTGGCCGTGTGTCCCCTGCATGTTGAAATTTTAAGTTAGATTTGGCCACGAGCTAGCCACACGGGCGTGTGTCTAGGCACTAGGCTGTGTAAGTGAAGTCAGTGTTCACCACAGTTGGAGAGCACGGGCGTATACCCTAGTCGTGGGCCATTGGCAGAATGCTTGGGTTTTCATACACAGGTTGAAGGCATGGGCGTGTGTGTCTACACACAGGCGTGTCTTATCTTACACGGGCATGTGAGCCCTGTATAAAAGAGAAAAATTTTAAGATTCGAAAAAGTTTCGGAATAGTCTCGAGATCCCTCGTGTGTATGAGTGAGGCCTCATAAGTCGAGAATGAGGTTGTAGAGGTGATTTAAGAGAGTAGTCATGATGAGCCTAAGTGGCGATCAAGTGGTTTTAATTACGGTAACGCCTCGGGCCCGGTTCCGGCGTAGAACCCGGGTAAGGGGTGTTACAAGTTTAGAGTTTTACCATGAGAGTTTTCATTGTTATTTGCTGCATTTTTTATGGAAGAAAATGAGTCTTGGTTGTTAGATGAACAACTTTTGTGAAAAGTGTTGTCATGAAAACACCAAAAAGAATCTTGAGGAAAAGGTTATAAAATTTGTAGTAAGTATGTGAAATGTTGAGTTTTGATGATAGCTTTAATAGTATTAAATGTTCACCTAGGCTTGTTGAAGGTAGAAACGTGATTAGAATTTATTTCCAAGCCTAAGGGTAAAATGGTCATTTTGCCAAAGTCTAGGGGCAAAATAGTAATTTTGCCTAAACATGATTATTGAAATGCTTTTATTAATGTGGTGATTGAAATGAGCTAATTTTCTATTATAGAGCAAGAAGAATCGGGAATTCGCCTCGACTGGGGAAAGAACAAAGTCTCGGACTAGACGGACGGGTTAGCTCATTTTGAAATCGAGATAAGTTTGTATGTGATAGATTCAACATTTATGTTAGCATGTTTGAGAATGCTTGGCATTATATTGATGCATGATCCTCTACTAAATTGAGTAGATAATGTGGAATGAGATGTTGAAGTCCTAGTGGACCATATTGAATATGAAAATGTTATAATCGAAATATGAAATAGATAAGGTCCCGTATAAGACCACGGTTAGGACAAGGCCTCGGCACCGAGTTGAGATCCCGTATAAGACCTTATCCGGGATATGGCTTCGGTAATGAATATAAAAATCGTATGAGACCATATCTGGGATATGGCATCAATACTTGATGTGAAAGTCCATATAGGACCATATCCGGGATATGGCATTGGCATTTAGAAGTGACTCCATGTAAGACCACTTCGTGGATGTGGCATTGGCTTCGTACATACATGAATGATGATGAATATACGTCTTTGACTATCCCTAGTGATTAATGGAATAGGTAGATGAGTTTAGAAGTAGAAATGAGAATTGTACTAAATTCATGTGAATGAGTGAATACAAGTACTCGTGAATGAGTCACGAAAAAACGATTACGATGTGTGGCACGGTATGTGCTAAATAAGAGCAATTGTAAGTAAGTATGGCAAGAAGCCTACGACTTGTGTATGGTTAGTAAATGCCATGGATGGATTATATTATGAGCTTATTGTTGCTATTTATTTCCATTCAAACTTACTAAGCTTTATGCTTACCCCTTTCATTGCCCTATTTATTTGTAGTATTGCCAAGATAACTCGAGGAATGCGGAAAGTAGGAGTCCAAAAATCACACTATCAACATCACTTTGGTATAACAGTTTAGACTTATTTTGAGTATGGCATGTATAGGACTTGGGTAATTTTCTTAGGTTGTAATTGCTAGTCAAAGTGTTGGCTATGTATGGTATTAAAATCATTTTGTAATGGTCTTAAGTTAGGCCAATACCTGGTAAATTCTATTGCTTAATGAAGATGATTTTCATGAAGTATATGCCTTTGTGTATGTGTTGATTTGAATTGGAGTATGTATGCGTGCAACTTAGAGTGGCAAAGGGCTTGGTAGATAGCCATCTAATTGTCCACACGGGTAGACACACGGGCGTGTGACTAGGCCGTGTCTGACACACGGTCAGCCCTATGGACGTGTGGATCGACTCTGTGTCCCCTTGCATGCTAGGATTACAAGTCAGTATGCCTTGTAGTAAAGACACGGGCAGACACACGGCCATGTGTCTCGGCCGTATGGGAGACAAGGCTTAGGACATCGGCGTGTGTCCAGGCCGTGTGAAGTCTGCATATTAATTGTGGAATTTAATTCGACACACGGGCTAAGGACACGGGCGTGTGCCTTGGCCGTGTGACCATAGTGAGATGATGACATCATAGTCAGAATGCCAAGGTTTTGGACACGAGCTAAGACACAGGCGTGTCAAGGCCGTGTGAGGGACATGGGCTAGGGACACGGGCGTGTGTCCGACCATGTGAAATTGGTCAGATCAACCACGGGTGGAAGACACGGGCATGTCTTAAGGGCACACGAGTGTGTCCCTAGACCAACACGGGTGTGTGGCCCCTATTTTGAAGAAAAGTTTTCCAAGCTCGTAAAAGTTCCCGAGATAGATTCCGAAACCTCTCAGAGGTATGCATAGGGCCTCGTGGGTCGAGAATGAGCAAGTGATGGGTTTAAATGAAATTTTATAGCCCTATTTGAGTCGTTTAAGCGAGATAAGTTAGGTAATGCCTTGAACCCGGTTCCGCCTTTGAATACGGGTAAGGGGTGTTACAGATAGCTTGGCTGAAAGTTTGTTCTCTAAAATCCCCTATTTTCCCTTCAATTTTCAGTGGAAGAAGAAAGATGGATAGTGAAAGATGATATCTTTTCTTTTTATCTTATTTTATTCATCTTTTCATCACCTAATTTCACCTAATTTCACCAAATTTGACCAAAAATTTAATGCCCTTGTCTCCCTAGTCTCTATGGCCGGCCAACACCTCCCAATTGTACTAGTTGCACATTAAGGACCTCCAATTAATATTCTATGGCTATTAGACACCTCTACCTTGAATAATGGAACTTTCGCATTTTCTGCGATTTAGTCCTTTTTCACAATAGAGCATGCAATCGTTAAAATTAAAGCACCAAAATTTTCATATAGCCATATATTAATGCCATAACACATAAAATAATATCAAAATAATTTTTCTCAACCTCAAAATAGCGGTCTTGAAACCACTGTTCCAACTAGCCCCAAAATCGAGCTGTTACAACTCTCCCCTCCTTTAAAGATTTTTGCCAATGCCACAATATCTTAATTGGCTTCTCTTCATAAGTCCTATCCAATCGTATCTCAATTTCTGATGGAGGGATCATATGCGAAGGATCGAAATGATATCGCCACAACATCAATACATGAAACACGTTGTGTATTTTCTCTAACTCTATCGGTAAAGGAAACCGATATGCCACTGGCCCAATCCTTTCGGTAATTTCATACGACCCTATGAATCGTGGACTCAATTTGCCCTTCCGACCAAATCTCAATATTTTCTTCCACGAGGATACCTTTAGAAATACTTTGTCACCCACTTGAAACTCGATTTCTTTCTTTTTTAAATCCGCGTATGACTTTTGTCGGTCTGAAGCAGCTTTCAAACTATCACGGATCACTTTCACTTTCTCCTCGATCTTTTTAACTAGATCGACTCTGTGAATTTGCTTTTCACTAAACTCGGTCCAATACAAGGGAGTTCGACACTTGCGACCGTATAAAGCTTCGTACGGTACCATCTGTATACTCGACTGATAACTGTTGTTATAGGCAAACTCAACCAAAGGTAGATATGTTTCCCAACTACCTCCGAACTATAACACACAGCAACAGAGCATATCCTCAAGAACTTGAATAACTCTTTGAAATTGGCTGTCAGTTTGAAGATGGAACGCAGTACTAAAATTCAACCTTGTACCCAAGGCTCCTGCAACTTCTTCCAAAATCTCGAAGTAAATCTCAGATCTCTATCCGAGATAATATATACAGGCACTCCATGTAATCTCACCACCTCAGTAATATACAACTCGACCAACTTATCAAGTGAATAATCTACTCGCACTGGTATAAAGTGAGCCGACTTCGTTAGTCTATCAACAATAACCCAAACGGCGTCTTTCTTTTTCGGAGTCATAGGCAACCCCGCCACAAAAGCCATGGTGATCCGATCCCACTTCCACTCGGGAACCATCATCGGCTGAAGCAATCCTGAAGGTACTTGGTGCTCGGCTTTCACTTGTTGATAGATCAAGCATCTTGTCACAAACTCAGAGATGTCTCTTTTCATACCCGGCCACCAATAAAATCTCTTCAAATCATTGTACATTTTCATGCTACCGTGATGTACTGACAAATGACCACTGTGTGCTTCATGTAAAATTTTTCGGATCCACTTATCATCTTTTGGTACACAAATCCTGTCATGAAATATCAAACAACCATCTGAACTCACCCGAAAGTCAGAATCACTTCCCGATTCACACTTAACTCCCTTAGCTTGCATCTCATTATCATTCTTTTGAGCCTCACATATATGTTGAATAAATAATGGTCTAGCCTTCAACTCGGCTAATATAGCACCATCATCAGACAACGCTAAGCTCGTACTCATGACCCTCAAAGCATATAGAGATTTTCTAATCAAGGCATCCGCCACTACATTTGCTTTCCCCAGATGATAATCAATTACTAGCTCATAGTCCTTCAATAATTCAAGCCACTGCCGTTGTCGCAAATTCAAATCCTTTTGGTCCATTAAGTACTTCAAACTCTTATGATCATTGAAGATTAGACACTTCTCACCATATAAATAACGACGCCAAATCTTTAATGTGAAAACAATCGCAGCTAACTCCAAATCATGAGTCGGATAATTCTTCTCATACGGTTTTAGCTATCTCGAGGCATAACTACTATCTTACCCTCTTGCATCAACACACAGCCGAGTCCATTAAATGATGCATCACTATATACTACAAACTCCTTGCCTGACTTAGGTTGCACTAAAATTGGCGCTTCAGTCAACAATGTTTTCAGTCTCTCGAAGCTTTGTTGGCATTTCTCAGTCCATTCAAACTTGACATCCTTATGCAACAGTTTCGTCATTGGGGTAGCAATCATAGAAAACCCTTTTACGAATCGTTTGTCTTACCCTTCTAAACCCAAAAAGCTTCTGACTTCTGACACATTTCTTGGCGATTTCCACTTTACAATAGCCGAGATCTTACTCGGATCAACTCTAATACCATCACCTGACACAATGTGTCCTAGGAATCCGACCTCTCGGAGCCAAAACTCACTCTTGCTAAATTTAGCATACAACTGCTTGTCTCTTAAAGTCTGCAAAACAATTCTCAGATGCTCCGCGTGTTCACTCTCATCCCAAGAATAGACTAATATGTCGTCAATAAAAATGACTACAAACTTGTCCAAGTACGGTCAGAAGATGCGATTTATTAACTCTATAAAAATCGCAGGAGCATTCGTTAAACCAAATGGAATGACAAGAAACTCATAATGGCTATACCTCATTCGAAATGCAGTTTTCGGCACATCTTGCTCCTTGACCCTTAACTGATAATAACCAGATCTTAGATCTATCTTGGAGAACACTGTGGCTCCCTTCAGTTGGTAAATAAGTCATCTATCCTCGGCAAAGGATACTTATTTTTCACGGTCATTTTGTTGAGTTGTCTGTACTCTATGCACAATCTCATCGACCCATCTTTCTTCTTCACAAAAAGTACCGGAGCACCCCACAGTGAATAGTTCAGTCATGCAAAACCCTTGTCCGTTAACTTTTGCAACTGAACCTTCAATTCTTTCAACTCTAATGGTGCCATCCTATACGGAGCAACCGAGATAGGTGTCGTTCCCGAAACTAACTTAATCCCAAACTCAACCTCTCTAACTGGAGGTAATCCGGGTAACTCTTCCAGAAACACATCTGGATATTCGCAAACCACCGGCACTAATTCAATCTTTACCTCTGACTCTTGAGTATTTAGCACAAAGGGGAGATAGGACTCGTATCCTTTCCTCAAGTATTTATCGGCTACCATAGTTGAAATTATCACAGGCAAACTATCCGATTTACCTGATTCAACCCCAATGACATCTCCATTTTCACATTTCAATTCAATAAACTTGCTACCACAGTTCACTAAAACATTATGGGCAGTCAACCAATCCATACCAAGAATCAAGTCAAATTTATTAAACAGCAACAACATAAGATTTGCAAGAAAACAATGACCTCTAATTGTCAAAGGACAATTCCTACACACCTTGTCAACTAGCACCTGTTTGCCTAACAGGTTTGACACCTTTACTACAAATTCCGTAGACTCAACAATCATACTCATAATAGATGCCAATCTCATGCAAATGTAAGAATGTGTAGACCCTAGATCAATCAAAGCAATAACAGAGGTATCATGAAGAGAAAAAGTACCCGTTATCACATCTGGAGATGATGCCTCTTCGCGAGCGCGAATGACATAGGTCCTTGCAGGTGCTCAACCCTCCGGTCTCACAGTAGAATCTCCAGGCGCACCTCTACTACTAGTCCCACCTCCCAGGTTCTTTTGTGATCTACCCCTCGAAGATACATTGCTTGATCTCACTTCTTGCTTTTTTTTCCTTCTCCTCCCTATCTGGACAATTTCGGATAAAATGGTCGAGGGAACCACACTTATAACAATTATGGTTGTTTCCCCAACACTCCCCAGTGTGCTGCCTACCATAATTCAGACACTTTAGTTTGGACTTTGGATTGCCCACACTTGCCATCGGAGTGGCTTGAATCCTCGAGCCTGAGTAGGTATTACCTCAGCCTCTATGTGAATGTCCAACTGACGCTATCGTCTGGGGGTTCATTTCCTTGGACCTCTTCGATTGAGTTTGGTATGATTTACCAATTGGCCTTTTTCTCGCATCTTGGGCCTCACTCATGGCTTTCCTCTTTTCCTTATTCAGTTCTTCGACCTTACAGGTCCGGTCAATCAACATCACAAACTCTTTTAACTCCAAAATCCCAACTAGCAGTCTAATATCCTCATTCAACCCATCTTCAAACCTCTTGCAGAAGATAGCTTCTCTAGACACACACTCTTGTGCATACTTGCTGAGCCTAACAAACTCACGCTCATATTCTACCACAGTCATTTTTCCTTGCTTCAATTCAAGGAATTCTTTCCTTTTCTGGTCCACAAATCGTTGGCTTATATACTTCTTTTGGAACTCCTCCAAAAAGAAGTCCCACATCACTCTCTTCTTTGGAACCATAGACATTAACGTCTTCCACCAATGATAGGCCGAGTCCCTTAGTAAAGATACGTCGCATTTTAAGCTTTCCTCAGATGTGGAGGAGAGTTCATCAAATACCCTCATTGAGTTCTGAAGCCAGAACTCCGCCTTCTCAGGGTTCTCGGCCCCTTGCTTCCGAATCTTATCTACCGGGGGCTTGGTTATTCTCACTAAATCTACATACTCTGTGTACCAATTACTCATCATTTAGAGAAAGGCTTCCTAGGCCTCTTCTCCTCGTTCCAAAGTCTCGAGTCCACTCTCCACAGGCGCGGTCCCTTGCGCGGGAGCCGACGCGTTACTAGCTGCATCATCAGCAGTAGCTCCATCGGGATCCATTAACTATATAAAAACAAAGTTTAAAAATATCAGAAGCCACCACACTATCAATATACACTTATGGCATGTATAGCTAGACTCGTACACACGTTACGGTAGCTCGAGAACCGACTAAACCATAGCTCTGATACCACTAAATGTAACACCCCTTACCCGTATTCTACGCCGGAGCCGGGTATGAGGCGTTACCGTACTTGACTTACATGGTCATACAACTTTGGGTTATCAAAATCCATTCCAAATTAAATCTTTTCCATTCTCATATCTATCCTCCTTATAATGGGCCTACAAGGCCTAAACATACTTCCGGAAGGTTTCAAAAATAAATCGAAAACTTTTACACACTTAGAAAAATTTTACCTAAACAGAAGCCACACGCCCGTGTGAAATGGGACACGCCCGTGTGGGCAAACCATGTGGTCACACATGCCCATGTCCCTCACTCGTGGTTGACACTGACTTATTTCAGACGACTGGACACGTGCCCGTGTCCCTCACACGGCCTCGACACGCCCATGTCTCAACCCGTGTGCCAAAACCTCGGCATTCTATTTATGACATCATCACCACACTATAGTCACACAGCCAAGGCACACGCTCGTGTCCTTAGACCGTGTGTCGAATTAAATTCCTAAATTCAGGTGCAGACTTCACACGGCCTATGCACACGTCTATGCCTTTGGCCGTGCCTCCCACACGGCTGAGATACACAGCCGTGTCTCTACCCGTGTGTTTACTACTGAGCTTACTGACTTGCAATCCTGACATGCAAGGGGACACAAGGCCTGGTCACACACCCATGCAATTGACCGTGTGTCACACACGGCCTAGACACACGCCCGTGTGCCTACCCGTGTGGACAAGAACAAGGCTATTTGCCTAGCTCTTTCATCACCCTAACTCACTCAAGCACAATTCACCCTTTACCATCAATTCATTCATGCATATTCATACCCAACAACTTAACCATATACTCTACACACTTATGAATAACCTTTCATTCCATTGATTGATAGTAAAGAGCAATTTATTATGGCAATATTCAAAAGATTTCATCTATAAGGAGCCAACACATTAGGCCAAAATAACAAAATAATATACCTAGTCTAGCTTCTATACATTCCATTGCCATACTCAAAATGTTAGTTCTAAATATATCGAGATGAGCTGATAGTGTGGGTGATATTCCAATTATCTCTGTATCCCAAATCGACTCTTTGTCACTATAAAACAAGGGAAAAGAAAAGGGGTAAGCTTTAAGCTTAGTAAGTTTACATGTAAACAATTAACATCATAACATGTGCTAATCAGTAAATAGCATTTCACAATCCAATATCATGCTTACCCATGCATGTCTTACCACAATCCAACCATATCACAACCAAATGCTCTTATTATTTAACATACATCCCTGCACTTGATCACCACATGATCACATGAAACAACACATCACAATTACACAATAAACCATTCTTAGTAATACCAAACACTCAGTGGTATCGCACTTAGCCCACCATTTAATATTAATAGGGTGGTATTGCACATAGCCCACCAACAAGAATATTTACAGTGGTATTGCACTTAGCCCACCAAATAATAACACTAACGATGGTATCACACATAGCCCATCATGAATAAGTGATAAGGTGGTATCGTACATAGCCCACCAATAAAAATAATTAAGGTGGTATCGCACATAGCCCACCATTATTTACTACGGATAATATTCCACACCTACATATTTATTTCAATGTTCATACTGATTTTATTCAGTTTCTACAAAATTTCCATCCATTTAAATCGTAAGTGTTCTCAATCATACAATGCACCAATAAGCAATTACATGTGTATTTAAGATGCATCGTTTACACATAAACTTACCTCGGTGTAAAATGCGTTATTCAACTGTCTATTCCGTAACATTGCCTTTCCCTCGTTCAAGGTTGATTCCACGCTCTTCTTGGTCTATAACAACAAAATTTACTCATTCAATTATTTTATAATTATAATACACCATAATCTCTACTTAGGCAAAAATGACCATTTTGCCCTTGTACTATGGCAATTTACAATTTTGCCCCTAGGCTCATAAATCATTTTTCATCACATTTTCTCATTAAACAAGCCTAGCTAAACATTTATTCCTCTTACAACTACTCACAAATCCAACTATTTCATGCATTTATTACTAAATCACAACAATTACAACTTGGTCCCGTTTAAGTGTTTTCATGATAACACCTTTCACAAAAGTTGTTTCTCATCTCATTATCATTTATTTTCTTCCATAAAAACTCAGAAAACAACATAAAATCTCTCATGGAAAGTCCCTAGACTTTCAACCATATTGCAAATTAGTCCCCTCATTAGCTAGCTTAAGCTTTGGGGGTTCCAAAAGTACAAAAATTATCAAATAAAACCACCAAAATCACTTACTTGCAAGGAGATAGCTTGGCTGAAAGTTTGGTCTCTAAAATCTCCTATTTTCCCTTCAATTTTTGGTGGAAGAAGAAAGATGAATAGTGAAAGATGACATCTTTTCTTTTTATCTTATTTTATTCATCTTTTCATCACCTAATTTCATCAAATTTGACCAAAAATTGAATGCCCTTGTCTCCCTAGCCTCTATGGCTGGCCAGCACCTCCCAATTGGCTTAACTGCACATTAAAGACCTCCAATTAATATTCTATGGCTATTAGACACCTCTACCTTGAACAATGGAACTTTCGTACTTTTTGCGATTTAGTCCTTTTTCACAATTAAGCATGCAATCATTAAAATTAAAGCACCAAAATTTTCATATAGCCATATATTAATGCCATAACACATAAAATAATAGCAAAATAATTTTCTTCAACCGCGAATTAGCGGTCTCGAAACCACTGTTTCGACTAGCCCCAAAATCGAGCTGTTACAAATGTGGTAAGATTTGAAATGAGTAAGTACAACTACAAGGTTCAGAAATGTTCTTGACTTGTATGTAATGTTCTTGATGAATAAGTATGTGGTATGGTATTCATCGTTTACATGTAAACTTACTAAGCTTTATGCTTACTCTATTTCTTTTTCATTTCCTTGTAGTTTCGCCAAGCTAGTACGGGGATTTGAATGACGTCGGAGCTCGTTTCACATTATCAAGCTATTCTTTGGGTATAGTATAGTTAGATCTAGCATTTTGAATATGGCATGTATAGGGACTTAGTCTTTGATTGTATGTCATATTGTTTTGGCCAAATGTGTTGGTTTATTGAAGATGAATTCTTTTGTATACGGCCATGGTTGATGGCTATTTCTTATTAATATATGAAATGATGATGTTAGTCATGAATGTGCAAGTTGCATGGTTGATTAATTGGTATATTTGTGCATGAATGATTTGGTTGCTTGATGTGGTTTATATTGGTGTAGGTATGGGTGGCAAAAATGCTTGGTAAATAACCTTGTTATTGTCCACACGGGTAGACACACGATCGTGTGTCTAGGCCGTGTGTGACATACGGTCTGCCCCATAGGCGTGTGATTTGGCCATGTGTCCCCCCGCATCCTAAGTTGGCAAAACAGAATGCCCAGTAATAACCACACGGGCTGCGGCAAGGTCGTGTGTCTCAACCGTGTGGAAGACACGACCATAGGACATGGGCGTGTGCCCAGGCCGTGCGAAGTCTGCACCTAAATTTAGGAATTTAATTCGCCAAACGGTCTAAAGACACGAGCGTGTTCCTTGGCCGTGTGACCTTAGTGGGTTGATGACGTCAGAAACAAAATGTCAAGGTTTTTGCACACGGGCTAAATGTAATATCCTGGATTATAGCTTATGCATTAACACTAAATTGTATGAGGTAGCATGCTTGTGTATATTATGAATGTGTTCTATGAATTTGTTTTTTAGAACTTTAGAAGGTAGGAAAAATGCCTTAGAAATTATTTGACTTTTTAAAGTTTAAAAGAGGAAGCTAAGTCTGATAAGGCCTTAAGAAAATTAGTAAGGGAATTTGGACATGAAATTGGGCTTGTTAAAGTGGCTGCAAGGCGCCACTTAAGGCCTAGTAAGTGACGCCATATGCAAGGTGCAAGGGCTGGGTTCGAGTCACATGGGAAGCAAATAAAAGAATTTTATTTTGCTGCAAGGAGCAAGAGAGGTGGACGGCAATGGGGCACTTGAGGGATGAGTATTTGATCAAGTTAAATGCCTTCAAAAATTCGGCTAAGGTAAGAGATAAATGGGGGATTATTTCTATTATTTTAAATGAAGTGATGAGGAGAGAAAATAGGAGAAAAGGAAGGGATGAGATAGGGGGAAGGATAGTTGGCCGTGTAGGGGGATCTTGGGTGATATTTTCGGCCAAGGAAGGAAAGTAAGGCCATTTACTTTCTTTTCTTTCCAACTAAGCCTCTCCCGAATTCTCTCTGCAAACCATTCTCTTCTTCTTTTCAATTCTCCAAAAGCCGAAAATAGGATTCCCTAGTCTTGCCGATATTCCCTAAAGTCCTATAATTTTCTTTTCTTTTCTTAAAGCCGATTCCTTCACTTGATCAAAAGACGGAATTTGGGTGATCAACATCTAGCCATAGCCGAATATCTCAAGTGGTGTCAGGAAGGAATACTGTCGACTTCAACATTAAAGGTAAGATGGAATGCTGTTCGATTTCCTATCTTTTTCTTTTTGCCGAAACTGAAGAACTAATCCCAATATTACTCTTTGGCCAAACCTATGAAGGATCTTTTTGGGATTTGTCTCTAGTTGACTATAAGGAGGAAGGTTTCAGGATTTTAAAGATCTAAGGTAAGCTATAGGTGATATTTGGCCATAGGCCATTTTAATAGATCTTGTGTGATAAGCCGAATCTAACATATATCTATAGGGATCTCGACATCATCAATAGCAAGTAACAATTTTCGGGATTTAGATCCACAAGGTAAGTACATATGTACATTCGGCCAAGGCCATACTTAGGGATTCCGATCTATTTCTTAAATGTTCAAAAGCCGAAACTAACCAAGTTAAGTGATATAGTATCTAGCCGATTGCAACAAGGAACATCACAAGTTTTCGGGATCTGATTAGTAATCAAATCGGCAGCAAGGTAAGACTTTGGTTGCGATAAATCCTTCGGGATTTGATCTTATAGCCGAATAGGCTTTTTGCTAAAATACTAAGTGTTGGCCAAATGTAGGAATTAAGGATCTAAAGCATTAGATCGGGTTTTCGAGATTTCAATAAAGCGTTAATACCAGGTGTGTACCCCACACTAATCCTTAATAGATTTATGGTTATGTTTTAATGTGTTAGTAAGAATGTGTAAGATATGGCTAAGAGTACCATGCTATGGTACAAAGTACTCAGGTACGTTTACCTACTCCTACAATGAGTATAATATGATCTGTTATGACACGTATATGAAACTACAAGAATGTGAATAAGGAATATGACATGGTTTATGCATATTTGTATGACATGGGGCATATGGGTGAATTTGAAAAGGGGAAATGATCTGGTGGTTTTATACCACAATATCTGAATGTGGTGCCTTATGTCACGAAATCTGAATGTGGTGACTTATGTCACAAATAACTATCTGGTGGCTATGCCACAATATATATAAGGGCGATGAGCACGTCGTCTGCAGTGACTGCCTTCGATGGTGTGTAGCGGATGGAGGGTCGACTTAGTAGTCCCCACAGTGTGATGGCTGGTACGGGTGCTGTGTAGCGGATGGGTATCTAGGTTTGGGTTCGGGATTGCATCATTATCTATATTTGCTATATGTTTATGTATGATCTGATATGCCTAAATCATTGGGACTTTGTGTTGGCTGTTACACATTGAGTCTGTTTGACTCATCCCGTTGTGGGAAATCTTTTCAGGTGACACTTAGTAGATGGACCGGGTCGGCAGGAGCTTAGTGGTGGCCATGCTCAGCATGAAATTTATTTTATTTGGACTTTTTCATTCATTTTAAATACTTTGGATTTATTTTGGGTTTTGTTATTGATGTAATAAGGCCACTAGTATGAACTGTTTATGCATGCACTTAAATTATTCTATTATGACACGATTCTTATCAAATTAAAGTTTAAGCAACTTTTCTTTAAAATAAATCTTCAAACATTTTGACACCTAAACACAAATGATTTTCAATTTAAATAGTAAACTCTAAAGACTCGACTTTTTCCTATAACTTATAGTTTTGAAATATATCATTAAAGTTTTAACAAAACGAAATCTTTGAAAATAACGATGCTTTCAATTTGAACCCAAATCAAAATTTTCTCTACAATCACTCAAAGTTTTCCAAAGAAACAAACGAATTTGAACCGTTTTACTCGAGGAACATACCAGATCTGGTCAAGGCTCGTGGGCCGGGTTTAGGGTATTTCAGTTTGGTATCAGAGCCCAGTTTTAAAACTCTCGGCCTTGGGTTTAAAGCCCACAACATTTTCAAATCGAGCCCAAATAAGTTTTAGGAAAATCTTTTTGGAATTGAGCAGGTTTTCTGGCATGGCACCTAAGTCTCCGACCCGAAGTCCACCAGGTAAGTACCCCTATCTATTGTGTGATTTATAGTATGATTTGTAGAAGGGTATAGATGGAACGTAGATTAGTATATTAAGTACTTGAACTATAGGACTAGTTTACCCCAACAATTACATAAAACTTTAATGCCTAATTAAACAAACCTGTGACTAAGTCGCCGAGTTAGGGTGTGGCAACCATTGTGCGCATATCTAGGACTGGTTTCGGTGGGAGCCTGGTATTTAAGCAGTCCTAGTGACTCACCTCCTCTCCACTCGAATCCTACCTGGTGCGTAGTGACGGTTCACCCTAACCAAGAGGACTTACTCACGGGCTAAACTCAATAATTAAAACCCGAAAGGGACTAGCCATATTTTTATAAAACCCTAGTTTTAAAATTCTCAAATTACCCTTTTGATTTGTAAAAACTATCCTATAAAATTTTTCTGAAATATTCCCGATTTACAAAATTACCTAAATACCCCTAGATGTAAAATTACTAAAATGCCCCTGGCTTGGAAAAAAAATTTTTATTACCATACTACCCTCGATTTTAATAAAATTTTCTTACTTTGCAAAAGTATCCAAAAACCCTATTTTGTGAAAATAGTAAGATACTCTGATTTGGAAAATTTACTAAATTACCCCTGGTTTACCAAAATTACCAAAATGACCCCGATTTCCAAAATTTCTGCCATACCTTTGGTTTGAGAAAATTTTCAAAAATACCCTAGAGTTTTGAAATTTCAAAGTGCCCTAATTTATTAGGATTTTCAAATTGACCCTGATTTATTACCAAAATACCCCTGTAGGACAAATGACGAAAATACCCCTGGGATAGGAACAGACAAAAATGTTTGAAGAGTGAATGTGTATGGTAGATACTACTGAATGGATGTATTTCTGTGAATTAAGGTAGAATACTTGAAACTTTGATTGATCGAAAGAACTACTATTAAGCTCTTTTCATAAAATTGTTCGCGGATAAACAGTGGAACAAATACTAATACATAAAATTTCTTAAATCAGAGTAAAGCGCGATTGTAGACATGAGCTCTAGGGGACGTGGTCGTAACGTTCGAGGACGTGGTCGAGGCAGAATGACTGTGTCGAAACCCGTTAGGTCGGGTCAAGGGTCTGAGAATGAGGTACCACCACCACCCCCACCACCAGCTGTTGGTGTTGAGCAGCAAGATCAGACGGGGATGATGCTGTATCGCAGGCGGTGCTGCGAGTTCTGGAGATGGTGGCTGGAGCAGGTGGAAATATGGGAGCTCGGAAATCTGTACCCGAGCGACTCTGAGCCAATGGAGCTGAGGTGTTCCGTGGCGTATCTGATGTGGCACCCAGCACTGCTGAGTATTGGTTTGAAGCAACCGAACCAATTATGGATGAGCTAGATCTGACTGCGGAGGAGAAAGTGAAAGGAATGGTGTCGCTACTTCGTGATGAGTCATATCAATGGTGGCTCACAGTTTGGAATGGTGCTACAGCTGAGGAACTCACTTGGGAGTATGTTAAGGCGGCATACCAGAAAAAGTATGTTGGTACTCATTATATAGATGCGCAGAGGAAGGCATTTCTGGGGCTGGTTCAAGGGAACAAGTCCGTGGCGGAGTACGAGGCTGAATTCCTAAGATTGAGTTGGTATGCTCGAGGAATCGTGGCTACGAAGCATGAGCGGTGTGTTCGGTTTGAGGACGGACTGAGGGATGATTTGAGGTTATTGATAGCCCCACAGCAAGGGCGGGAATTTGCTGTGTTGGTAGAGAAGGCTAAGGTAGCCGAAGGAATTAAAGACTCAGTGAGGCAGAACATGGACCGAAATAAGCAGAAGAGAGGATTTGGACCATCTGGGTCATCTGGGAATATCCAAAAGAGGCCTAGAGTTGATGGGCCGCGAGGTCAGCAGGCTGCGACAGGAGGGCAGTATCGTACCTGTGACCAGTGTAGAAAGAAGCACCTAGGAGAGTGTTGGAAGAAGACAGGAGGGTGTTTCAAGTGTGGGTCCAAGGATCATATGATTAAGGACTGTCCTATGAAACCGGATGGGAATCGACCAGCAAATCAGGGTTTTAATCAGGCTGGAAGATGCGGACAGTAGCCTCAGCGAGGGCGTGGTCCGAATGGTAGAGGAAACGGTGCTGGAAGAGGACGTGGAACACCTGGCAGAGGTGTTGGTAATACAGAGGCAAGACAGCCGGGCTTGGTATATGCAGTTCGCTGTAGGGAAGATGGAGACGCGTCGGACGTCATAACCGGTACGTTCCTTGTATTTGGCAAGCCTTACTTTGCTTTGATTGATGTTGGCTCTACCCATTCCTATGTTGCATGTAAAGTAGTTGAAACTCTAAGCATAGCCTCTGAACTATCTGATAGGGAGATGACTGTAGTAAGCCCACTAGGTCAAACTGTAGTGGTGAATAAGATGTTTCGGAAAGTACCTTTAGAGATTCAAGGAGCAGTATTCCCGGTTGACTTAATGGAACTACCTTTTGGAGAATTCGCTCTCATACTTGGCATGGACTGGCTAGTGGAGCATCGAGCTATATTGGATTGTGCAGCTAAGCGAATGGAGTTAAGGACCCCAGAGGATGAGGAAGTAGTTATGATAGGAGAAAGAAGAAACTACCTGTCTAACGTAGTTTCAGCACTAAAGGCTGATAAGATGGTTCGGAAAGGATGCAAGGCATTCTTGGCTTTCGTTAGTGCGTTGGATGCAAAAGAAGAGGGCGTTAGTGGAGTCTGAACAGTAAGGGACTTTGTGGATGTCTTTCCGGAGGAATTACCTAGAATACCCCCGGATAGGGAGGTGGAGTTTGGAATTGATTTGTTACCTGGTACAGCTCCTGTGTCAATCGCCCCGTACAGAATGGCACCCAAGGAGTTGGTTGAGCTCAAGGCTCAAATCCAAGAGTTACTTGATCGTGGGTTTATTCGACCCAGTGTGTCTCCATGGGGAGCACCGGTCTTGTTCGTGAAGAAGAAGGACGAAACTATGCGTATGTGCATAGATTATCGTCAGTTGAATAAGCTGACCATCAAGAACAAGTACCCTTTGCCGAGGATTGACGACTTGTTCTATCAGTTTAAGGGGGCAGCAGTTTTTTCGAAGATAGATCTAAGATCTGGATATCATCAGCTTAAGGTGAAGGAAGTGGATATCCATAAGACAGCTTTCTGGACAAGGTATGGGCATTTTGAGTTCGTGGTAATGCCGTTTGGATTGACGAACGCCCCAGCCGCGTTCATGGACATGATGAACCGGGTTTTTCAACCTTACTTGGATCGATTCGTTGTTGTGTTCATCGACGACATCTTAGTGTATTCCAAGTCTGAGGAGGAACATGATGAGCATCTCCGGACAGTGTTGCAAGTGTTAAGAGAGAAGAAGCTCTATGCCAAATTCAGCAAGTGTGAATTTTGGCTTAAGGAAGTTGCATTCTTAGGACATGTAGTGTCTGCAGAAGGAATAAGGGTGGATCCTAGGATGATTGAGGCGGTGCTAGATTGGAAACCACCTAAGTCGGTGGCTGAGGTTCGTAGTTTCTTGGGATTGGCAGGTTACTATAGAAGGTTCGTAGAAGGGTTCTCATCAATAGCCGCGCCTTTGATGAAGTTGTTGAGAAAGGAAGTACGTTTCGTATGGACAGAAAAGCAATAGGAGAGTTTTGAGAAGCTTAAGAGGGTTTTGACTGAAGCTCCAGTTTTGATTCAGCCGGAGGCAGGGAAGGATTTTGTGGTGTATTGCGATGCTTCTCATACCGGATTAGGATGTGTTCTGATGCAAGACGGGAAAGTAGTTGCTTATGCGTCTCGACAATTAAGACCACATGAGGTTAACTACCCGACGCATGATTTGGAATTGGCGGCAGTGGTCTTTGCTCTTAAGGTATGGAGGCACTATCTTTATGGAGAAAAGTCAGTGATCTACACAGACCACAAGAGTCTTAAGTATCTGTTGACTCAGAAGGAGTTGAACCTGAGACAGCGAAGGTGGGTTGAATTATTGAAGGATTATGAATGTTCAATAGAGTATCATCCGGGCAAGGCAAATGTAGTGGCGGATGCCCTAAGTCGGAAGGTAGTGTCGGATCTGAGGGCGATGTTTGCACATCTGAGCTTGTATGATGATGGAAGTTTGCTGGCAGAGCTGTAAGTGAAGCCGGCGTGGTTGAATGAAGTGAAAGAGGGACAGATGGTTGATGATGATCTAAGTGCTAAGCTACGGCAAGTGCAGAGTGGGGAGTTGGAAGATTATAGTATTAATGACGAGGGAGTTTTGTGTTTCAAGGGTAAGGTCTGTATGCCTAAGAATGAGGAGTTGAGGCAGAGGATTCTTCAGGAATCGCATAGTAGCCCTTATGATATGCATCCTAGAGGTAGTAAGTTGTACTGAGATCTAAGGGAACAGTTTTGGTGGCCTGGCCTTAAGAAGGAAGTTACCGAATTTGTAGGGAAATGCTTAACGTGTCAGCAAGTTAAGGCTGAACACCAAGTTCCGGTAGGATTGCTACAACCAATAAAGATTCCGCAGTGGAAGTGGGAGAGAATCACCATGGACTTCGTTAGTGGGCTTCCCCTTACGCCTATTAAGAAGGACTCGGTATGGGTGATAGTGGATCGGTTGACAAAGTCCGCGCATTTCATTCTAGTACGGGTTGATTATTCTTTGTAGAGGTTGGCGAGGTTATATGTGGCGGAGATTGTGAGGTTGCATGGAGTGCCGGTATCAATTATCTCGGATAGGGATCCGAGGTTTACTTCTCGGTTTTGGAAGGCACTACATCAGGCTTTAGGCACCAGATTAGACTTCAGTACGGCTTTTCATCATCAATCAGACGGTCAGTCTGAACGAGTGATCCAAGTGTTAGAGGATATGCTGAGGGGATGTATGATAGACTTCAGAGGAAGTTGGGAAGAATATTTGCCTTTAGCGGAATTTGCATACAACAACAGCTATCAAGCTAGTATTCAGATGGCACCGTATGAAGCGCTGTATGGACGGAAGTGTCGCACTCTTACGTGTTGGACGGAATTAGGGGAACGTCGAATTTTGGGTCCAGAGTTGGTGGCGGAATCTGAAGAGAAGGTTAGTGTGATTCGAGCACGGTTGAAGGAAGCATCTGATAGGCAAAAGTCGTACGCGGATCTCAAGCGGAAGGAAATAGAATTTGATGTGGGAGATCAAGTGTTTCTTAAAGTGTCGCCTTGGAAGAAGGTAATGAGATTTGGTTGCAAAGGGAAGTTAAGTCCAAGGTTTATAGGACCTTATCGGGTATTGAAGCGAGTTAGACCAGTGGCATACCAGTTAGAGTTGCCTTCAGAATTGAAGTAGATGCACGACGTATTCCATGTTTCCATGCTACGTCGTTATCGATCGGATCCATCCCATATAGTACCGGTTGAAGAGGTGGAGCTAAGGGCAGATTTGTCCTACGAGGAGGAGCCGATTCAGATTTTGGAACGAGATGTGAAAGTGTTACGGAGGAAGTCAGTTCCTCTAGTCAAAGTGTTATGGCGTAATCATGGATCGGAAGAAGCGTTGTGGGAGTCGGAAGAGGCAATGCGACAGCAATACCCTCACTTATTTCAGCTAGGTAATTTCGAGGTCGAAATTATTTTAAGGGGGTAGAACTGTAATATCCTGGATTATAGCTTATGCATTAACACTAAATTGTATGAGGTTGCATGCTTGTGTATATTATGAATGTGTTCTATGAATTTTTTTTTTAGAACTTTAGAAGGTAGGAAAAATGCCTTAGAAATTATTTGACTTTTTAAAGTTTAAAAGAGGAAGCTAAGTCTGAGAAGGCCTTAAGAAAATTAGTAAGGGAATTTGGACATGAAATTGGGCTTGTTAAAGTGGCTGCAAGGCGCCACTTAAGGCCTAGTAAGTGACGCCATATGCAAGGTGCAAGGGCTGGGTTCGAGTTACATGGGAAGCAAATAAAAGAATTTTATTTTGCTGCAAGGAGCAAGAGAGGTGGACGGAAATAGGGCACTTGAGGGATGAGTATTTGATCAAGTTAAATGCCTTCAAAAATTCGGCTAAGGTAAGAGATAAATGGGGGATTATTTCTATTATTTTAAATGAAGTGATAAGGAGAGAAAATAGGAGAAAAGGAAGGGATGAGATGGGGGAAGGAGAGTTGGCCGTGTAGGGGGATCTTGGGGTGATATTTTCTGCCAAGGAAGGAAAGTAAGGCCATTTACTTTCTTTTCTTTCCAACTAAGCCTCTGCCGAATTCTCTCTGCAAACCATTCTCTTCTTCTTTTCTATTCTCTAAAAGCCGAAAATAGGATTCCCTAGACTTGCCGATTTTCCCTAAAGTCCTATAATTTTCTTTTTTTTTCTTAAAGCCGATTCCTTCACTTGATCAAAAGCCAAAATTTGGGTGATCAACATTTAGCCATAGCCGAATATCTCAAGTGATGTCAAGAAGGAATACTGTCGACTTTAACATTAAAGGTAAGATGGAATGCTGTTCGATTTCCTATCTTTTTCTTTTTGCCGAAACTGAAGAACTAATCCCAATATTACTCTTTGGCCGAACCTATGAAGGTTCTTTTCGGGATTTGTCTCTAGTCGACTATAAGGAGGAAGGTTTCGGGATTTTAAAGATCTAAGGTAAGCTATAGGTGATATTCGGCCATAGGCCATTTTAATAGATCTTGTGTGATAAGCAGAATCTAACATATATCTATAGGGATCTCGACATCATCAATAGCAAGTAACAATTTTCGGGATTTAGATCCACAAGGTAAGTACATATGTACATTCGGCCAAGGCCATACTTAGGTATTCCGATCTGTTTCTCAAATGTTCAAAAGTCGAAACTAACCAAGTTAAGTGATATTGTATCTAGCCGATTGCAAGAAGGAACATCACAAGTTTTCGGGATCTGATTAGTAATCAAATCGGCAGCAAGGTAAGACTTTGGTTGCGATAAATCCTTCGGGATTTGATCTTATAGCCGAATAGGCTTTTTACTAAAATACTAAGTGTTGGCCGAATGTAGGAATTAAGGATATAAAGCATTAGATCGGGTTTTTAGGATTTCAATAAAGCGTTAATACCAGGTGTGTACCCCACACTAATCCTTAATAGATTTATGGTTATGTTTTAATGTGTTAATAAGAATGTGTAAGATGTGGCTAAGAGTACCATGCTATGGTACAAAGTACTCAGGTACGTTTACCTACTCCTACAATGAGTATAATATGATCTGTTATGACACGTATATGAAACTACAAGAATGTGAATAAGGAATATGACATGGTTTATGCATATTTGTATGACATGGGGCATATGGGTGAATTTGAAAAGGGGAAGTGATCTGGTGGTTTTATACCACAGTATCTGAATGTGGTGACTTATGTCACGAAATCTGAATGTGGTGACTTATGTCACAAATAACTATCTGGTGGCTATGCCACAATATATATAAGGGCGATGAGCACGTCGTCTGTAGCAACTGCCTTCGATGGTGTGTAGCAGATGGAGGGTCGACTTAGTAGTCCCCACGGTGTGATGGCTGGTACGGGTGATGTGTAGCGAATGGCTATCTAGGTTTGGGTTCGGGATTGCATCATTGTCTATATTTGCTATATGTTTATGTATGATCTGATATGCCTAAATCATTGGGACTTTGTGTTGGCTGTTACACATTGAGTCTGTTTGACTCACCCCGTTGTGGGAAATCTTTTCAGGTGACACTCAGTAGATGGACCGGGTCGGCAGGAGCTTAGTGGTGGCCATGCTCAGGACGAAATTTATTTTATTTGGACTTTTCATTCATTTTAAATACTTTGGATTTATTTTGGGTTTTGTTATTGATGTAATAAGGCCACTAGTATGAACTGTTTATGCATGCACTTAAATTATTCTATTATGACACGATTCTTATCAAATTAAAGTTTAAGCAACTTTTCTTTAAAATAAATCTTCGAATGTTTTGACACCTAAACACAAATGATTTTCAATTTAAATAGTAAACTCTAAAGACTCGACTTTTTCCGATAACTTATAGTTTTGAAATATATCATTAAAGTTTTAACAAAACGAAATCTTTGAAAATAACGATGCTTCCAATTTGAACCCAAATCAAATTTTTCTCTACAATCACTCAAAGTTTTCCAAAGAAACAAACGAATTTGAACCGTTTTACTCGAGGAACATACCAGATCTGGTCAAGGCTCGTGGGCCGGGTTTAGGGTGTTTCACTAAAACACGGGTGTGTCATGCCGTGTGAGGGACACGGGCCATGGATACAGGCGTGTGTCAGGCAGTGTGAAAACCCCTGTAAGTTCTAATTGAGAAATAAATCTACACGGGTGTGGAACACAGGCATGTGATTTGCCACATGGGCGTGTCCCTTCTTCCACACGGGCGTGTGGACTGTTTGATGAGAATTTTCTAAGTTTTTCTAGATATATTCTAAAGAATTCGGTTTGATCCTGAACCGTTCCTAAAGTGTGTTTTGGGCCTCGTAGGCTTGTTTAAGGGACGAAATGAAGGTTTATGAAAATTTTTAAATTTGAGTGAAAAGTCACGTCTTGGTTTTGTATGAATGTTTGCGTATGAGTTCGGTAATGCCTTGTACCCTATTCCGGTGTTGATTATGGGTAAGAGATGCTACAGCTATGGTGTGTCTACAACACATGCAGAATCACAACCAATCGGGATAACCAAAGAGCTATTAACAAGAAGCTCGCAAGAACCATATAACAGGAAGCTCGCGGGGGCCAAATATTAGAATGCTCATGAGAGTTAATAACGGGACGCTCTTTTGAGCTATGGTGTGTTTGCAACATATGCAGGACCGCAACCAATTCGGGAACCTTGTATCTATCGAATCTCATTTATCCAAATGGGACTTATTATTTATCAGGTATTATCGGATAAGTGATCAATTTCATACATACGACATTTATACAATTTACATATACAACATCCAATTCAAACATATAAGTATACACAATTTAGTTACACGAACTAACCTTGACAAGTGTTCGTGAATTGGAATCTACTAATTCGATACTTGTTCTTTTCCTTGATGCAATTCCGTATTTGTTCTATCCGCATCTATACAAGTAAATTTATCTCAATTCAATCCAATTCACATCTTAGGCAAAATTACCATTTTGCCCTATACTTTTAATTAATTCTAATTTCGTGCCTAGGCTTGGAAAATGAAATTCATGCAATTTAATCCTTATTCCAAGCCAAGCCAATTTTTACATGTAACAATAACAACCCATGTATTTCATAAAATATAGAATTTTTCCATAAATTTTACATCTTTACAATTTAGTCCCTAAATCACATTTTCATCAAAATTCACTTTTCAAAAGTTGTTTATCTAGCAACAACTCGAAATTCAGATTCAGAATTCGAATCACATAGAACTCTTTTTGCTAATAACTCATTATCAAATTTCTGATCCTCACATATCTGTTGTATAAACAATGGTTTCGCTTTTAACTCAGCTAATACAGAGCTATCCTCAGACAAATTTAATTGAGCATTCAAAGCACGTAGTGCAGACAATGATTTTCTACTCAATGCATCAGCAACAACATTTGCTTTACTCGGATGATAATTTATCATAAGCTCATAATCTTTTAACAGCTCTAACCATCTTCTTTGACGCGGGTTCAAATCTTTCTGAGTCATCAGATATTTTAGATTTTTATGATCTGAAAACACATGACATTTCTCACCATACAGATAATGGCGCCAAATCTTAAGTGCAAACACAATCACAGTGAGCTCAAGGTCGTGTGTCGGATAATTCTTTTCATGAGGCTTCAATTGTCTCGAAGCATAAGCTACAACTTTGCCTTCCAGCATCAAAACACATCCCAGACCATTTAACGAAGCATCACTGTATATAACAAATTCTTTACCCGGTTCTGGTTGTACCAACACTGGAGCTTCTGTTAACAGAGTTTTCAACTGATCAAAACTTTTTTGGCATTTATCCGACTATTCAAATCTAGCATCTTTCTGAAGTAATCTAGTCAACGGAGTAGATATTGTTGAAAAGCCTTTTACAAATTTGTGGTAATAACCAGCTAATCCCAGAAAACTACGGACTTCAGATACATTCCTCGGAGGTTTCCAATCCAGAATAGCAGAAATCTTATTCGGATCCACTCGGATTCTAGAAGCTGACACAATATGCCTCAGAAAACTAACCTTGTGTAACCAGAATTCACATTTGCTAAATTTCGCATACAATTGCTTTTCTCTCAGAGTTTGCAACAAAATTCTCAAATGTTCAGCATGCTCATTTTCATCACGTGAATAAATCAATATGTCATCTATGAATACTACAACAAATCAATCTAGGTACGGTCTGAAAATTCTGTTCATCAGATCCATAAAAATAGCAGGAGCATTGGTTAGCCTAAATGGCATAACTAAAAATTCATAATGCCCGTACCTTGTTCTGAAAGCATCTTTGGAATGTCTGAATCTTTAACTCTCAACTGGAAATATCCTAGTCTCAGATCAATCTTGGAAAACACAGTAGCTCCTTTTAACTGATCAAACAAATTGTCTATTCGAGGCAACGGATATTTATTCTTTATTGTCACTTTATTCAACTGATGATAATCGATACACATCCTCATTGTGCCATCTTTCTTTTTCACAAATAGAACAGGAGCACCCCAAGGCGAGAAACTCGGTCTAGCAAACCCTCTATCAGTCAATTCTTGCAACTGTGACTTTAACTCTTTCAACTCGGTTGGTGCCATTCTATACGGAGCTATCGAAATAGGTGTAGTACCAGGCAACAATTCAATTCCAAATTCGACTTCACGAATCGAAGGCAAACCCAGTAACTCTTCAGGAAACACATCAGAATACTCACATACAACAGGTACCGATTGAAATTTCTTTTCAGATGCTTTCGAATCAATCACATAAGCAAAATATGCCTCATAACCCTTTTTCACATAACTTTGAGCTTTCAAAACAGATATCACAGCAGGCAATCCATCCAAATCATCAGACTCAACCCGTACAATTTCATTATTTGGACATCTTAAACCAATAGTCTTTCTTTTACAATTCACAACAGCATCATGCAAAAATAACCAGTCTATACCCAAAATTATATCAAACTCATCAAATGGAAAAAGTATCAAATCAGCAGGAAAATAGATATCTCGAAACATTAACAGACAGTTCTTGCATACTTTGTCAACAAGGACACTTTTACCTAAGGGGTTCGATACTAAATTCATGCATATATACAAATGCGTAGAACCAGGGTCTATCAATGCAATCACAGAAGTATCATAAAGTGTAAAAGTACCAGTTATCACATCAGGTGATGTAACTTTCTCGCGAGCTCGAATAGCATACGCTCTAGCAGGCGCTCTAGCTTCGGATCTGACAATATTGTCTCCCGTAGTTCTCTGACAACCACTGACATTTCTCACATTCTTCGAAGGTTTACCTCTCACAGGTGCATTATCAAATCTCAAATTCTGAACAGTCTCTGGCTCAACAGACTCAGGACAATCACGGATAAAATGGTCAAGTGACCCACATCTGAAACAAGCTCTACATTAAGTCTACAACTTCCCGGATGCCTTTTTCCGTAATGTTTACATTCAGGTCTCTCAGATCGAACATTACCAACACTGGCCACTGAAGTTTCTGGAGTTTTGGAACCCATTTATGATTTAGCTCGATTCCTGTTCAAATGTCCCACATTATCTCTGGAACGACTTTGATCATCTCTGAATCTTTTCGGGGCAATCTGAAATGATTTACTCTGAAATCTCTTTCTCATATCTCGAGCTTTAGACTCAACTTTTCTTTTATCTTTCTCGAGTGTCTCAGCTTTACATGCGCGATCGACGAGTACAATAAAATCTTTTATTTCTAAGATACCAACAACAAACGGATATCTTCATTAAGTCCGTCTTTGAATCTTTTGCACATTATAGCTTCGGAAGATACACATTACTGAGCATACTGTCTCTATCTCACGAACTCTCGTTCATATTCCGAAACAGTTATTCGACCCAGTTTTAGTTCCAGAAATTCTTTTCGTTTCTGATCGACGAATCTTTCATCGATATATTTCTTCCGAAACTCGCTCTGAAAGAAGTCCCATGTAATTCTCTCTTTCGAAACAACAGAAATTAGGGTTTTCCACCATTGATAAACTGCATCTTGGAGTAATGATACGACACACTTTATGCATTCTTCCAGAGTCAGAGACATTTCATCGAATACTCGGATCGTATTCTCTAACCAGAACTCGGCCTTTTAGCATCATCATCATTAGTAGCCCAGAATTCTTCGGCCCCATACTTTCGAATCTTGTCAACCGGAGGCTTATTCCACTGATTCAGATTTACATTCGGAGGTATATCAGATGTCTGAGGGGAATTAACCAGGGGCGGGGATTGCGAAACAGTCGGGTTATTTATTACGAATCGAGTGAACCACTCACTCATCATTTGGAAGAAAGCTTGTTTAGCTTCTCCCTCTTGACCCCTCGTAGCAGGTCTCGAATTAGAAGGCACTGTCCCTTGCACCAGAGCAGGCACGTTACTTTCTACACCGTCAGCTACGGCTCTTTCAGGATCCATTACTATACGAAAATCACATTTTTACACGTCAGGATTTATCACACTATCACGGTTAAAATATATGGCATGTATAGCTAGACTCTGACACGCTACGTTAGTCCGAGAATCGGCTAAATTGTAGCTCTGATACCAACCAAATGTAACACCCCTATCCCGTGTCCATCGTCGGATTAGGTTTAAAAGTGTTACCAGACAGATCGGAAAGCATTTACAGAAATTCATACATTCATTCATCATTCTCGAACATAATGTCCCTTAATACGGTCAACGTGACCTTAAATATGCTTATAAATCGAGTCGGGACTAAATCAAAACACATACAAAATTTCATGGAAAATTAAAACTGTTCTAAGTTTCAGGGCTTACATGCCCGTGTGGGTAGGCCGTGTGCCTCCCACGGCTATTAGACACACCCGTGTGTTCTCCCCGTGGTCTATTCTAACTATACTTCCACTGCCACCAAGCACGCCTATGTACCCTGGCCGTGGACTATACTGACTTGGCCCCCACAGTCACTAGGCACGCCCATGTGCCACAACTGTGTTCTCATATGCTAGCTACAGACTTTACCCCACGGTCACAAGGCACGCCCGTGTGCCACAACCGTGTGACATTATAGGCCATTTTCAAGGCCAAAATGCCACCCACTTGGGTCAAACCTACATACAACATTTACCAACACTTCTCATGCATATTTCACAACCAATAACATACCAAAACAACCATTCTATCAATACATTCAATACCAATTTCAACTATGCCAACTTCCAAGACCCAAATATATATAACATAAGCATAATACATTAATTTGCTTAACTCAAAAGCTTGACCATTTCATGAATCAACTAACCATGCCAAAACATGCTTCACATATCAAGATCACAATGCATAATCCCAACTCATCTCTAGCCAAATCCCATGGCTAAGTTCATATAACAACTTATACCGAATACTAGCCTATACATGCCATATCTAGCTATATACATTTTCATAATGTATCAAAATAAACTTAGTAGTGTGATGATGAACCTTGACGGTCCCGAGCCTTCAGTAGTTTTGACGACCTATAAAACAGAGAAAACACACACACAGAGTAAGCTTTCCAAAAGCTTAGTCAGTCATAATACAAATAAAATTAGCATAAAAGGCATATATGCATAAGGTACATTAGCACATAACATTACTTAACAAACTATCACATATTTGCTTTAATTCATATACTTAGCCACAATTACCACATTCATCCATTCAAGAATCATATATATATATACATAACTCTTTCGTAACCATCCTTGCATCTCATTCTCGTTCTCATATTCAATCATACTTTTCTTCAAATCAAAGTCATATAAATACTTACCTCTTATGCACACATAGTGTACATACCAAACGTACCTGAAACGAATATAAATTCACATAATCGTACCTCAGATTTGCTCATTAAACCTTTCAGAATCTAGTAGGATACTCGGAAACTCAGATTAATCGTACAATGCCAACGTCCTAGATGAGGTCTTACATGTAATCGGATATCGATGCCACTATCCCAAACAGGGTCTTACACGAATCAATATGAGGCTGATGTCCCAGACATGGTCTTACATGTAAAGCTCATATTGATGCCAACATCCCAGACGTGGTCTTACACGAATCAATACGATGCCGATGTCCCAGACATGGTCTGACACGTAAAGCTCATATCGATGCCAATGTCCCAGACGTGGTCTAACACGAATCAATATGATGCCAATGTCCAAGACACAGTCTTACACGTAAAGCTCATATCGATACCAACGTCTCAGACGTGGTCTTACACGAAATCTCAAATCAACGCCTATGTCCCGGACGTGGTCTTACATGATAAAACAAAATAGATACCTTTGTATTCATAAGTTCATACAAGATTTCTCAGATTTATCATTATATCGACCTTATCTCGGAATTCATAAACAGATCATATTGTAACCATTCATCGATAGCAATGGTCATAAGAATACACATAATTCATTACTAATATGTTTATTTGCATAATGACTTACCTCGGATTTGGTTCAACGAAAACGGAAACGGCTACTCGGTTACTTTCGCTTTCCCGTGATCTAAGTCCGTTTTCCTCAGTTCTTGATCTAGACATATTCAGAATTAACCCTTTTATTCACTAATTCATTCAATTTAATCCATATACACATATTTAGGGCTATTTGCAAATTAACCTCATAATTGCACAATTTATCAATTTAGTCTATTTTTCTCAAAACATCAAATTCACAAAATCAACCCATACTCATGCTTAGCCGAATGTTTCTAAATCTCATACAAGCCCATATTTTTCATCAAATTTGTAATTTGGTCCCTCAAATTACTACTTTCTCAATTTAGCCCTAATTAGCTAAATTCACCAAAAATTCAAGAACAAAGTATGTTCACCTGGCTCAAATCTTTCATTTAACACCATAAATCAACACAAAGCTCAACATATCATCAATGGCATATCTCACAAACATCATCAATACACAAAATTAATACATGGGTTTTGTAGCTCTTAAAGCAACGATTGTAAAAAACGTAAAAATTATCGAAAACCGACTAAAAACTTACCTTGAATTTTGCTTGTAAGTAGCCGAATATGCTAGGCTTCAAAGCTTTCTTTTTCTTTGTGTATTTCGGTCAAAAAGAAGAGAAATAAAAGATGAACACTCATCTTTTTGTTTCATTAATCTAATGTTAATAATTCAATTGCCAAAATAGCCTTCATTCATATAATTAAAACAATTATACAATATGGACATTTAAGACTTTTATCCATCCACTATCTATAAGTTGGTATAATAACAACATAAGACCTCCACCTTAAAAAAGCCACAACACATTGGTACTTTAACAAATAGCAATCAACTTTCACATTCAATGCAATTTTATCCTTTTGTCAAATTAAACCCACAGACGGACACATTAACTTACGGAAATTTAGAACATGCTCAGTCACATATCAACGGCACAGAAAATAATATTAAAATATTATACTAACTCATATTTGTGGTCCCGAAACCACTGTTCCGACTAGGGTGTAAACCGGACTGTTACAAGGTGTTTGGGTAAATACTCTTAAATACATTCTTTAACTTAAGAATAAAGTACAATGGGATGAAGTGATTACAAATGGGGGAAGTCCTCTATTTATAGTTGAGCTCCCCTAAATCCAACGGTGCAGATTGAATTACATCAACGACTGAGATTAGTGCATATCTACAAGATGAGAGTCCTAAGAGATTTAAACTCTATACATCTTTATCACTTGGGATTTACTCATTACCTTGGTAATTCTACTTTACTTCAGTACTTCATTAAGCCACCAAGGCTTCAAGTAGATGGGCTTCTCCATGTGTTCCACAAATCGAGTTAGTTCAAGTGGATTAAATGGGCCCCATTTGATTACTTGACCTCTATGGGAAGGTTTGTGTGCATTCTTCACAAGCTTTGATTTGAAGCCCATAACACTTGTATACACATGCTAGCAAATTTTTAAAGTCGGAACAAAATTGTTGCCAAATAGCTCTAACCTCTCTTCACCAAAAAATATTTTTCTCCTATTTTGTAATTTGGATGAATTCTCTAATTGTTTCTTTAGAAACTAAACTCAATAAGCTTTTTGAACATATAAATCTCATCCTCTAATTCATTTTATATAAATTTTAATTATTTTTCAAAATCAAAATAACAGATGTTATTAGAATTTTCAACCTTCCCTCACTTAAACAAATTTATATCTTATTGTATAATTCAGATACAATTTCCATTTGTTTTATTGGCTTGGTAAGCTTTCAACCAATATATGGCTTAAATTTTTATTTTATTTATACAATTTTTGGGTAATTTTCAAAGTCAAACTAATGCTATTGTCCAAAATTGTTTTAATTTAAATGTTGTTGACCAAGTCATTCAAGTGACATATTAAACACGTTCACCCAATAATAACACAATTTCTAAAAGTTGAACGACAATGACACATGGTTAGGTTACACGACCGTGTGTCCCTTGGTGTTGAAATAAAAATCATTTCAGTATGCTCCACACGGCCTCACGCACGGGCGTATGACTTGGTCGTGTGGTATAAATCAGTATAGCCTATAGGTTTGGCACGACCTAGCACACGGCCTGATGCACGGACGTGTATGGCCATTTTTATGGCACACGGGCTAGCCACACTGGTGTGTGTGTTTGCTATGTGACCCAACTCAAAGAGTTACAGGGGTCAGACACTAGCTGGGACATGGCTGTGTGATCCCATTTCAAATGTCCACACAGTCTGTGACACGAGCATGTCACCCCTAACCCGTATCCATCGCCGGAATAGGGTTACAAGGCATTACTAAACTTATAACACAATTCGACATACATATAACATTCATTTCACATTTCATTCATTAATCAATCATTCACAATCACATTGTCCATAAAACGAGCCTAAGAGGCCCTAAACATGCATTAAGAGTGGTTCGGGACTAAACCGATAACTCAAAAAAATTTAGGAATTTTAGAAATTTTTGCTCAAAATAGGGGACACACGCTCGTGTGGCCAAGCCGTGTCTGTCACACGGCTACCAGACACGCCCGTGTGTCTAGGTCGTGTAACTCACTGATTTGTTTCTATTAAATGTTATAGGGGACACACGCCCGTGTGCTCTATCTGTGTGGACAAAAATAGGTTATTTACCAAGTCATTTCACCACCCATTTTGCACATACCTATACAAGCTCAAATGGTACCATTTCAAGACACAAATATGCAGCCAAATATTATCAACCAATGGACAAATCATACCATATCTATTTCAACCATTTCAATACTCAATTCAATGCCATTCACCTATTCAAGCACCTACCAACTCAACTTGCTTTACCATCCATAACCCACATATATAACATGTATTATAATTCATCTAATTCATCATCCAAAACCAATCCACAACAAACAAATCTCAACCAACTAAATACCTTATTCCATAATAAACATTTGTGTATCATAATTCAACATCAACCATATCACATGGCAATATTTACAACAAACCACATAACATTTATAAGGTTCATCAAATGGCCAAAATATATTTCCATCAAACATACCAAAATGACCAAAGCCTATACATGCCATATACCATATATACACAACTTCAAAAGCACCAAAATAGATGTCCGATAGTGCGATGAAGTCTCTGATGATCCCCGAATCTGAGCTAGCTTTGAAATGCTATAAAACATGGAAAATAGAAACGAAGTAAGCTTCATAGCTTAGTTAGCTCATATAATAATACTTAACAATTAAACACAATTCAATCATAATAAGCAATCATGATGTAACCCATAACAATCTAAAACCTTTCTTTTGTTCAATTTATTATTAAACATGAAATCACCATTCATTTCAATTCACAGCACGCATAGTTTTCGTACATACCTGTACCAATTCATATCAGTCTCAATACCATCCACATCTTGAATATATCGGTTATATTATTTCAATATCATGAAATATACCTTACCTTGGGTTGATACTAATATTAATAATAAAACTTTATATATTAATTCCATAATCCACTTACCAAATCACTCTGGATTTATAAATGGTTATGGTACGAGTACGTCGATTTTCCGATGCCATAGTCCAACTATGGTCTTACACATACATTGCCATGGCCCTGCTGTGGTCTTACATTCACATGCCATAACCCGGTTATGGTCTTATTTTCCGATTGCCATAGCCCAACTATGGTCTTATTTAGAAATTCGTCTTACTTAAATCGTACATTTAATTTAAAATTCTCAAATTTAACCAATAAGATAAATAGAATCACTATACCATTTATCAATTAAATAAATACACATTTAAGTTCAATTACACGAACTTACCTCGTGTACGGAAATGATAGAACAGACCGACTATTCAATTACTTTACTTTTCCCCCATCTAAGTCTGAATTCCTCTTTTCTTGATCTATAAGTAATCAAAATCAGCTTATTTATTCCTCTATTTATTCAATTCAATCCAAAATATACATTTGAGCTATTTTACACATTCGCCCTTAAACTTTCACATTTTTACAATTTAGTCCTTATTACACAAAATTAAAAAATCATGCAAATTTCAAAACACCCATGCTTAGCTGAATTACTATTATATCCCTAGCAACACATAATTATCAAATATTCACACATTCAACCACACATTTATCACTTTTCACAAATTAATCCCTTATTTGCATTTTTTTTACTCAAAATCACTTTACCAAACTTGCATAACTATCATCAAATATTTACAATTCATCATAAATCATCAAAGAACACATATACATCAATGGAAACTCTCACAAATTTTAACAATTTTGAAATCGAAGTACGGGCTAGATAGATTGAGCTACAACGAACTTAAAAACATAGAAATCATTGAAAATTGGGTCAAAAATCACTTACAATTGAAGCATGCATTAGCCGAAACTTCAAAGCTCATCAATGGCTTCCTTTGTTTCTTATTTACGGTTTGGAGAAAGATAAATGAAACAATTTGTCTTTTGTTTTAATTAATTAACCTTTATTTTATAAATTACCATTTTAACCTTAATAAAAACATTATTATTTCACTTATCATTTACCCATATTTGTCCACTCGCAAATAAAATGGTCTAATTACCATGCAAGTGTTCATACATTTTCATTCTATAGCTCTTTAGTGATTTATCGAACCTTACGAGATTTATAGGACCTTACGAGATCATTGAAAGAATAAGGCCTATAGCATATCGACTAGTTTTACCGTCAGAACTTGAAAAGATTAATAATGTCTTCCATCTTCCTATGTTACATCGATATAGATCCAATCCTTCATATGTGATTTCTCTAGTAGATGTTGAGATACAGGCAGATTTGACGTATAGCAAAGAACGGATAAGGAGTTTAGCTCGTGAAACCAAAGAATTAAGAAATAAATCCATAGCCCTAGTGAAAGTTCTTTGGCATAAACACGAGATTGAGGAAGCTACGTGGGAACCCGAGGAAGCTATACGAAATTAGTACCCTAACCTATTCACTGGTAAGATTTTCGGGGACAAAAATCCCTAAGGGGGGAGAGTTGTAACAGCCTGTTTTTCGGTCAAATCAAAACAGTGGTTTAGGGACCAAAAATCGAGGCCAAAATATTTATTTTATTATTTTATTAAAGTTTACTTCATGATAGAATTATTGTGTGAAGGTTTCGTTAAGAAATTTTACTGTTTGAATGCTTAATTCGGTAAAAATGACTAAATCACGTAAAATGTAAAATGCATGTTTAATTATTTAAAGGTGTCAATTAGCTTTGGATTTTAAATATGATGGCCTTAAATGGTAATTAAACCATTTGATTTATGATTGGACTTTTATGGACACATGTTATGTGTTTTTAATGGTTATATGTTAAGGTTATACTTGTAATTTAGTAATTTATCATAAAATAAATAAAACAAAGGTAATTAAAAGTTTCCCATTATCATCTTATAACCAAAAATTAGAGGAAGAAGAAGCTAAAATAGGGTTCTTCATTCGGAAATGATAAATTCTTCAATTAGGTATGTATTTTGACTCGGTTTTTAATGATTTCTACGTTTTTGAGATCGTTGCTTCGTATTCTAGCTAGCCCGTGTCTTAGATTTTGAAATTGTTAAAGATTTATCATGTTGCCATTGTTGAATTGTTGAGTAATCTAATAGTTGATGATGGATTTTGAATAATTATTGTTAGCAAAACTAGTTTTGTAAAGTGATTTTTGACAAAAAATGTCAAAAAGGGATTAAATTGAGAAAATTTAAAATTATGTGGGTAAAAGTGTGAGTAATGAAAGATATGGGTTGCTAGGAGTCCCTATGAAATTCGGCTAGCATGTAATTGTACTAAATTGCATGAATTTGCAATTTTATGTGAAAAGGACTAATTTATAAAAATGTGAAAGTTTAGGGGCAAATATGTAAAATAGCCCTAATGTGTGTTTTGGACTAAATTGCATAAATAGTTGATTAAATAAGATGATTTTGATAATATATAGATCAAGATAATCCGAGGTTGGGTTTAGATCGGGGAAAAGGAAAAATGGACGAATAGTTGATAGTTTCCATCCGAGCAGCTCGAGGTAAGTTCGTATACTTAGAATCGAAATTTTAAATACATGAATTTATTTGAAATGTATGTATATAATTGATAAATTGATATACTTGGAATATGAATGCCAATTTGATATAGACTGTTGGTTACCAAGCCCCGTTTAAACCGTATGAATTCGTAGGATACGAGTGACATGTCACTAGGGTTACCGTTTTGGTCGAGCTCCTGCATTTGTTGCGAACTCACCACAACTCGTATGAGCTTACCGATATATCAGCTCGTTAGATCTTACCATTTCAGCTCAATAGAGCTTACTGTCCATCAGCTCAGAAGGAGCTTACTTATCATAGCTCGAAAGAGCGGAAATGATAATGAATTGACGGATTACTGATGTATATCACCCGAGTATCCTTTGAAGTTCTAATAGGTTCAATGGGCATAAGTTCTGTTTATACGGATCAAGTACTGTTTATACGAATGAGTTACTGTTATCGAATGAATTACTGTTTATATTATGGATTGTTGATTATATGAATGTGAATGAATTGTTACATGTGTTTTATATGTTACATGAATTTAGTATGAAATTGGGATAAAGGTTGAATATATGTATTTATGAGATTAACACATTGATGAGTGCTTGTGTTTAGGCATTTGGCAAGTGAATTTGATTTATTTTGTTTAATGGTTTGATTTTGTAACAAAAGGTAAGATTATTTCTAAATTATACGGGCTTACTAAGCTATAAAGCTTACTCTGATTCTTTTTCGTGTATTATAGAGGCTTGGTAGCTCGCTCGATTAGGATAAAGTCGGAGTTACGCATCACACTATCCAGTTGTCGATTGGTACTTTTGAATTTGTGGATATATGTAAATATGGCAAATATAGGCTAGTTATAAGATGATAGTTATGGTTACTTGAACTAGTAATTTTGGTACATTTTATGGTATAAGTTTAAGCCATGTGATTTGGCTTAATTTGGTATAAAGTTTTGGTTATGTATGAGTTTATAAATATGGTATGTTTTGGCAAGTAGTAGATGGAATGGAAATATGCAATTGATGACTTAATTTGAATTAGTCACATTAATGGAAAATGCATGATATTTTTTAGGTATTTGAATGCTATGTTGAAATGGTATAAAATGTGTTTGAAATGTCAAATGTTGCAATTTATGCTTGTATATGCAAGTAAAAACAGGGTGGCAAAATGGCTATACAAATGGCCTATTTTTGTCCACACGGGAAGAGACACGGGCGTGTGTCTCAGCCGTGTGCGACACACGTTCATGTTACATGGCCGTGTGTCCCCTGGTGTTGAAATTAAATTGAAGTCAGTATGCTCCACACGGTCTCAAACACGAGCGTGGATTGGCTGTGTGTCACAACTCAGTATACCCTCCTAAATGGCACACGGCCTAGTACATAGGCGTGTGACTTGGCCGTGTTGCATAAGCCAGTATACCCTGCAAGTTTGGCATGGCCTAGTACACAGCCTGGCACACGAGCTTGTGAGGCCATTTCGAAGGGCACACGGGCTAGACAAACGGGCGTATAGTCAGTCGTGTAACCCAATTCATTATGTATTCCCTGTTTCCACACGGCCTGAGACACGAGCGTGTCTATAGTCGTGTGAGGCACGCGGCCTGTATACACGGGCGTGTGACACCTATATGTTTGAAATTTTTCTAAGTTTCCAAAACTTTTATAAGTTTTTGGTTTAGTCCCAAACCACTCCTAAAGCATGTTTAAGGCCTCGAAGGCTATTATAAGGGAAAAATGATTGAGATTGAATAAAGATTATTTAAATTGATCAAATGATTGACAAAAGTATAGTTATAGTTATATGTGTTAGAAGTCTGGTAATACTCCGCAACCCTATTCCGGCGTTGGATACGGGTCAGGGGTGTTACATTTACTAGTATCAGAGCTACGGTTTAGTCGATTCTAGGACTAACGTAGCGTATGCGAGTCTACTTATACATGCCATATATATATAAATCGTGATAGTGTGATGACTCCTAACATTTTTAAATGTGTTTTTATATAGTAAATGGATCCTGATCGAGCCTTAGTTGATGAGGTCGAGAGTAACGCGCCTGCTCCCGTGCAAGGGACATCGCCATCTGACTCTAGACTCGTAATGGGTAGACAAGAAGGAGAGGCTAAAGAAGCATTCTTCCAAATGATGAACAAATGGTTCACACAATACATTCGTACGAACCTGGCCACTCAACAACCTCCACCCCCATTTATTCCCCAACCGATCCCTGTAGTTCCTCAAGGTATGGATCCTTTGTGATTGAATAAGCCACCTATTGATAAGATACGAAAACACGGGGCTGAAGACTTCAGAGCTACTATTAGCGATGATTCTGAGAGAGCTGAGTTTTGGCTTGAGAACACGATTCAGGTATTTGACAAACTGTCTTGCACACCTGAAGAATGTTTAAAATGTGTTGTATCACTATTGAGAGACACCGCGTATCAGTGGTGGAATACTTTGATATCCGTAATTCCTCGAGAAAGAGATACTTGAGAATTCTTTCAAGTTGAATTCAGAAAGAAATACATCAGCCAAAGGTTCATTGATCAGAAAAAAAGGAATTTCTTGAATTGAAACAAGGTCGTATGTCGGTAACGGAATACGAAAGAGAGTTTGTACGACTCAGCAAATATGCTAGTGAATATGTTTCTTCTGAGGCTAGAATATGTAAAAGGTCCAAAGATGAGTTAAATGAAGAAATCAGACTATTAGTGGGGATTCTTGAGTTGAAAGAATTTGTTGTTTTATTTGATAGAGCTTACAAAGTTGCAGAGCTTAGCAAAGAGAAAAGAAAAACTGATTTTGAGGCTAGAGACTTTAGAAAAAGGTTTGTGGGCAAATCACATCAGTCAGCGTCAAAGAAATTTAAAGAATATTGTAACACCTTTTACCCATAGTCTATGCTAGAACTGAGTTCGAGGCGTTGCCGTACTTGACTCACATGATCATACCACTTTAGGTCATCAAAAACCATTCCAAATTAAACTTTCCCATTCTCATATCTAACCTCCTTATAATAGGCCTACGAGGCCCTAAACATACTTCCGGAAGGTTTCAAAAAAGAATTGGAACTTTTACACACTTAGAAAAATTTTGCCTAAACAGGGGCCACGCGCCCGTGTGAAATGGGACACGCCCATGCCTCGCACCCGTTGTCGACACTGACTTATTTTACACAGCCGAGCACATGCCCGTGTCTTCGGCCCGTGTCCCTCACACGGCCTCGACACGTCCGTGTTTCAGCCTGTGTGCCAAAACTTTGGCATTTTGTTTATGACGTCATCACCTCACTATAGTCACACGGCCAAGGCACACGCCCGTGTCCTTAGACCGTGTGTTGAATTACATTCCACATTTAAAGTGTAGACTTCACACGGCCTGGGCACACGCCCATGTCCAAGGCCGTGCCTCCCGCACGGCTGAGACACACGGCCATGTCTCTGCCCGTGTGTTTACAACAAGGCTTATTTACTTGCAATTCTAGCATGCAAGGGGACACACAGTCAATCAACACGCACATAGGGCTGACCATGTGTCACACATGGTCTAGACACACTCCCGTGTGTCTACTCGTGTGGACAAGTAGATGGCTATTTACCAAGCTATTTGCCACCCTATCAAGAAATCATACTCATACCAAATCATTCCAATAAATAAGATGACCAAATGGTATCTCTAAGAACTCAAGAGAATCAAAACATACACAAGGCATATACTTCATAATTTCATCATCATTGAATACATAAAGTATCAAGTATTGGCCCAATTCTAATGATTATTTACAAAATGACTTTGATACATTCATAGCCAACACTTTGGCCAGCAATTACGACCTAACAAAATACCTAAGTACTATACATGCGATGCTCAAAATAAGTCTAAATTGTTATACCAAAGTGATGTCGATAGTGTGATTTCCAAACTCCGACGATCCACGATCCCTGAGTTATCTAGGTAATACTACAAGGAAAAAGGAAATGAGAGGGATAAAAAGAAAGCTTAGTAAGTTTGCATGGAAATAAATAGCAATAATAAGTTCATGATAAATTCCATCCATGGCATTATTTAACCATACACAAGGTTATAGGCTTCATGCCATACTTACTCACACTCGCCCTTATTAAGCACATACCATACCACATGTCATAAATATCTCTTCGTGAATCATTCACGAGTACCTGTATTCACTCATTCACATGACTTTAGTACTAATCTCATTTCAATTTCCTAGCTTATCTATCTATCCCATTAATCACTAGGGATACTCAAGGACGCATATTCATCGTCATTAATATAAGTATGAAACCAATGCTACACCCCAGATGTGGTCTTACATGGGGTCACCTCTGAGTGCCGATGCCATATCCCAGATATGGTCTTATACGGAATCTCACATCAAGTATCGATGCCATATCCTGGATATGGTCTTATACAAGTCTCATATTCATTACCGAAGCCATATCCCGAATATGGTCTTATATGGGATCTTAATTTGGTGCCGAGGCCATGTCCTGGACATGGTCTTATACGGGACCTTATTCATTTCATGTCTTGATGATAGCATTTTTACATTCATTATAGTCCACTAGGACTTCAACATCTCAACTTACTCATTCAACATCAAATACTCAATTTAGTAGAACATCATGTATCAATATACTACCAAATATTCTCAAATGCGCTAACATAACGTTGAATTTATCACATACAAACTTACCTCGTTTTCAAGATGAGCTAAACCGTCAATCTAATTCGAAACTTTGTTCTTTCCATGATCGAGGTAAATTCTTGGTTCTTCTTGTTCTATAATAGCAAATTAGCTCATTTCAATCATCACATTAATACAAGCATTTTAATAATAATGCTTTGGTAAAATTACTATTTTACCCCTAGACTTTGGCAAAATGACCATTTTGCCCCTAGGCTCGAAAATGAATTCTAATCATATTTCTACCTTCAATAAGCCTAGGTGAACATTTAATTCTCTTATGGTTATCATCAAAACCAACATTTCACACATTTACTACAACTTTATAACCTTTTCAACAAGGCCCTTTTTAGGTGTTTTCATGACAACACCTTTCACAAAAGTTGTTCATCTAACAACTAAGACTCAATTTCTTCCATAAAAATGCAGCAAATAACAATGAAAGCTCTCATGGAAAATCTCTAAACTCTTCACTATAATGCAAGATATTCCCTTCTTTAGAAAGCTTAAGCTTTAGGGGTCTCAAAAGTACAACTATCTTCAAGAAAAACCATTAAAATCACTTACTTGTAAAGAGAAGAGTGTGCTGAAATTTTTGAAGATTTCTACCCTCTATTTGCTACTAATTTTCAGTGGAGAAGTGCGGAAGAAAATATAATATCGTTTCTTTCTTTATTTAATATTAAACTATCAATTTTAGTCCACCTACTCACCAACTTTGACCAACTTGGACAACTCTTGTCCCCTATGGCCGGCCACTAAAATTTTGGGGGTCTAATTGGCTTTTGAAGGCCTCCAATTATCAATTTATGTCTATTTGGTACCTTTAGCTTATAAAATGGAACTTTCACACTTTATACAATTTAGTCCTTTTTCGCGATTAAGCAAGAAATCGCTAAAATTAACGCACCAAAATTTTCAGGCACTAATGTAATCATGCTCTGACTCATAATATAACATGAAAACACTTTTCTTTATACTCAGATTAGTGATCCAGAGATCACTGTTCTGTCTAGCCCCTAAATCGGACTGTTACAAATATCATCCTTGTTCTACTGCTTTTGTAGGGATTTCGATCAGAGAAAGAGATGCAGGAAATTTTAGCTCTAAACCTCAGACGACACCTATTGCCAATACAGGTAGTGTTAGAAATGATGTACCTGAATGTAAGCATTGCAACAAGCGACATTACGGTGAATGCAGAATAGTGAGCGGAGCATGTTTTAGATGTGGATCACTTGATCATTATCTCCGAGACTGTCTAGAAAAGCCTATAACTGAAAGAGATCAACCAGAGAAAGTGAGTAATACGGCTACTAGAGGGAGACCACCCCAAAACACTAGAAATACAAGTGGTAACTGGGGTGCTACGAGAGATTCTACTGTGAGATTTGAGGCATGAGCACTGCCCGAGCATATGCTATCCGTGCATGGGAGGAGGCATTATCGCCAGACATTATTACCGGTACTTTTTCTCTTTTTGATACTGATATAGTTGCGTTGATAGATCCTGGATCAACCCATTCATATATATGTATGGATTTAGTATTTAAAAAGAGTTTATATGTCGAGTCTACAGAGTTTATAATTAAAGTATTGAACCCTTTAGGCAAATCTGTGTTAGTTAATAAAAATTTGTAAGAATTGTCCTTTGATGACTCGTGATTACTATTTTTGGGCTGACTTGATGCTTCTACCGTTTGATAAGTTTGATGTGATTCTGGGTATGGACTGGCTGACTATGCATGATGCAGTTGTGAATTATAGATGAAAGACTATTGAATTGAAATATCAAAACGGTGAAATTCTTTGGATTGAGTCTGATGATTCGAGTGAATTACCTACTGTGATATCGTCTATGTTAACCCAGAAATGTATGAAAAAGGCTTGTGATGCATATCTTGCATATGTATTAGATTCTAAGGTATCTGAATCAAAGATTGAATCTGTACATGTTGTTTGTGAGTTTTTAGATATATTTCCAAAAGAATTACCGGGTTTGCCACTGATTAGAGAGGTTGAATTTGGTATTGAATTAGTATCGAGAACAACACCGATATCGATAGCTCCATACAGAATTCCTCCAACAGAATTAAAAGAGTTGAAAACTCAGCTGTAAGAATTGAAAGACAGAGGTTTTGCACGGCCGAATTATTCGCCCTAGGGTGCACCAGTATTGTTCATGAAAAAGAAAGATAGCATGATGAGAATGTGTATCGATTACAGATAGCTAAATAAAGTGACTATAAAGAACAAATACCCTCTACCGTAGATTGATGATTTATTTGATCAGTTGAAAGGGGCTACAGTATTTTCAAAGATTGATTTGAGATCGGGTTATTATCAGTTGCGAGTTAAAGAGTCAGATGTGCCGAAAACCGCATTCAGAATAAGGTACGGATATTATGAATTCCTTGTTATGCCTTTTAGATTAACTAATGCTCTAGCAGTTTTTATGGACTTTATGAACCAGATATTTAGACCGTATTTAGACAGATTTGTTGTTGTATTCATTGATGACATTCTGATCTATTCGTGAGATGAATCTGAACATACCAAGCACTTGAGAGTTATGTTACAAACTCTACGTGATAAGAAATTATTTGCAAATTTCAGCAAATATGAGTTTTGGCTTCGAGAGGTTGCATTTCTGGGGCATATTTTTTCAGCTAACGGTATTAGAGTTGATCCGAGTAAGATTTTTACTATTGTTGATTGGAAACCTTCGAGGAATCTGTCTGAAGCCCATAGTTTTCTGGGTTTAGCGGGTTATTACCGAAGATTCGTGAAAGGATTTTCGATGATTGCAACACCGATGACACGACTACTTGAAAAAGATGTGAAATTCAAATGGTCAGAAAAATGTCAACAGAGTTTTGAATGGTTGAAAGTATTGTTAATTGAAGCACCAGTTTTGGTTCAACTTGAATCGAGGAAAGAATTTGTGATTTATAGTGACGCGTCATTAAATGGTTTGGGATGTGTTCTGATGCAAGAAGGAAAAGTTATAGCTTATGCTTATCAACAATTGAAACCGTATGAAAAGAATTATCTGACGCACGACCTTGAATTGCCTGCAATTGTGTTCGCATTAAAAATTTGGCGACACTACTTATACGGTGAAAAATGCCACATTTATACGGATCAAAAGAGCTTAAATTACCTAATGTCACAGAAATATTTGAATCTGCGACAACGAAGATGACTCGAGTTATTGAAAGATTATGAATTTGTGATTGATTATCACTCCGAAAAAGATAATGTTGTTGCTGACGCCCTAAGCCAAAAATCTTTGTTTGCATTACGAGTAATGAATACCCAATTGATGATTTGTGATGTTGGGTCTATTGTAGCTAAATTAAAAGCTAAATCTGTATTTCTTCAACAAATTTGTGAATCCCAAAAAAAGGATCGTGACTTGCAAGTTAAACGGATTCAATGTGAGAATATCCTTGAGTTAGAGTTTCAGATTGGAACCAATGATTGTTTAAGGTTCTGGAATAGAATTTGCATACCGAGAAATTCAGAACTCATTCAGAAGATTTTGCACGAAGAACACCATAGTTGCTTATCTGTTCATCCAGGAAGTACCAAAATGTATAACAATTTGAAACAGTTTTACAGGTGGCAAGGCAAGAAAAGAGATATATCAGAGTTTGTTTCTAAATGTTTGATTTGTCAGCAAGTCAAAGCTGAACATCAAGTATCATCTGGTTTACTGCAGCCTGTGATAATTCCCAAGTGGAAATGGAATAGAGTTACAATGGATTTTGTGTCGGGATTGCCCCTACCTCCACAAAAGAAAGATGCTATCTGGTTCGTCGTTATCGACTAATGAAATCTGCTCATTTCATACCGGTACGTACAAATTACTCACTTGACAGATTAGTTGAATTGTACATTTCCGAGATTGTTCAATTGCACGGGGTGCCACTATCTATTATTTTTTATAAAGATCCGAGAATTACATCGCAATTTTGGAAGAAACTGCAAGAAGCTTTATGTAACATCCTGAAAAGGGCCTATGCATTTTCGGTTTAATTGTATGAAATGACATGTCTTATGTGTTATGAATGTGTTTTGCACATTTTTGGAAACTAGGAAATGTAAGGAAATGATTTAGAAATGATTCAAAAGAGGAAAGTAAACATTTCGGGAAACTTGGAAATGTAAGGAAATGTTAAGTTTAAAGGAGGCAAACGAAAATTTTTGGAAACTTGGAAATGTAAGGAAATTTCAAGTTTTAAAGATTAAAAAGAGGAAACTAAGGCAAGGACACACAAACAGGCCTGTCAAAGTGGCTTGAAGGCACCACTTAAAAGCCCAGCAAAGTGACGCCACAAGCTTGTGTATTTGGGCCAGGGTTCGAGTCACTTGGGGAGCAAATAAAGGAGTTTTATTTTTGCTACAAGGAGCAGAGAGATGGACGGCTACAAGGCTTTTAAAAGAGGAGTTTTATTCTCTTTAAATTTCGGCTAAATAGGAAATAAATAATAGATTTACTTTAGATTATTTTCAAGATATAAATAAGGGATTATTCTTTTAATAAAGTGATAATTCAAAGGATAAAGCTATCAGAATAGAAGAGTCGTGGCCAAGTAAGGGATTCTGAGTAGTAATTTCGGCTATAAGAGGAAAAAAATAGGGCTACTCATCAATTTTTCTTCCTCCTCTTCTCTCTGCCGAATTCCCTAAGCAACATTCTCTCTTCTCTTTTATTTTTGTCAAGCCGAAATCTACTTCTTCTTTATCCCTCATTGCCGATTCTTTAAGCCTCTAGAATCCAAAGTGTTGACACACCTCTTGGCCATAGTCGACTAGTCTTCAAGACTCCATAGCCGAATACTGCTAAGGGTTCAAGCAAGAGTTCTATCGATTTCTCCAAGTAAGGGTAAGATCTAGATTCGGTTTCCTTTCTTTTCTTTCTAAGCCTGTCAAAATTTAGGGACTAATCCCTCATATTGTATTTGGCCGAAACTATGGAAGGGAATTTTGGGATTTAGTGGTGGTCAACTACCAGAGGAGATCTGTCGGGATTTTCAAAGATCTAAGGTGAGGCAATCGATCTAAGGTTATTTCTTATGTTTAAACGATTGAACATTAGATCTAATATATATAAGTCTATAGGGATTACGACAGAGGTATACAGGGATTCCGGGATTTGAGAATTTCAAGGTAAGTCCCTATATACATTCGGCCAAGGCCTTAATTGTTGGTTAAGATTTATTCCTTATTTTTGCAAAGGCTGAAACTAATTTATTTAAGTGATTCAATGCTTGGCCGAATGCAAGAAGAGTATAGCAAAGATTTCGGGACTTGATTCTTAGGTCAATCGGCAAGGTAGGTTTTAATTATACTAATCCTACTAGGATTTGGTTTTATAGCCGAATAGACTTTATGCTAACATATTAAGGTTACCAAATGTAGGAATTGAGATCTAAAGCAATAGATCAGTTTTTCGGGATTTCAAGGAATTCGTTAAGCAAATCAGGTGTGTAATCCATACTAAATCTTAATATGTTTTATGGCAATATTTAATATGTGCATGTTTATAAGAATGTGAATATGGCTAAGGTACCGTGTTACGGTACAAAGTACTCAGGTACGTTTCCTACTCCTACTAGGATTACGAAATATGTTACATTTAACATGTGAAAAGTGACATGAATGTGAATTTAAGTATGATATGCATGATATGAATAATATGGGGCATTCGGGTTATATGAAAAAGGGGAAGTGAATGTGGTGACTTCGGTCTCACTATCTGAATGTGGTGGCTTTGGTCACATAATCTGAATGTGGTAACTTCGGTTACATTATCTGAACGTGGTGTCTCATGACACAATTATTTAATCTGGTGGCTATGCCACGAATTTTATATGGGCGATGAGCACGTCGACTGCAGCGACTGCCTTCGATGGAGTGTAGCGGAAGGAGGGTTGACTTAGTCGTCCCCACGGTGTGCAGGTTGGTATGGGGACGTGTAGCGGATGGCATCTAGGTTTGGGTTCGGGATTGCATCATTATCTTGAATTATTATGTGAACATGATATGTATGGTATGCCTAAATCTATTAAATTTTAGTATGGGTTACACATTGAGTCTGTTGACACACCCCGTTGTGGGAACATGTTTCAGGTGATGAACAGTGATGGACCGGGACGGCAGAACTTGTGGTGGCCATGCTCAGCTTAAAGTTTTATTTAATTTGGACATTTTTATTTTATTTAAGCACTTTAATTTATTTTTGGGAATTATTTGATGTAATAAAGCCATAGTGATGATTTTACTGTTGTTTTAATTACAATGTTACGAATTTACGTTAATTAAAGATTAAGTCAATTTAATTTAAAATAAACTTTCAATATTTTGTCACCTGAAATAAATGGGTTTTCAATATAAAAATAAACTTGTTTCCATCTCGAGCCCAACCCACAAACAAACTATCTTTGAAACACACAGTTTTTCAAAGTACCAAAAGAATCTTGAATCGGTTTCCATCGAAGAACATACCAGATCCAGTCCAGGCTCGTGGGCCGGGTGTGGGGTGTTTCAATTTGGTATCAGAGCCTAGTTTTAAACTCTCGGCCTGGGGTTTAATGCCCAAAACGTTTTCAAATCGAGCCCAAATGAGTTTTTAAAGATAAGCAGGGTTTTTTCTGGCATGGCACCTAAGTCTCCGACCCGCAGTCCACCAAGTAAGTACCCCTAACCATCTGTGTGATTATGTGATTATATTATGAAGGGTAGAAATAGGAATGGAACGTAGAGTAGTATGATAAGTATGTGAACCCTAGGACTAGTATACCCCAACAAATGCATAAGATTTAATATCTACTTAAACAAACCTATGGCTAAGTCACAAGTTAGGGTGTGGCAACCCCTGTGCGCATGTCTAGGATTGGATCCGGAAGAGCCTGGTATTTAAGCAGTCCTAGTGACTCACCTCCTCTTCGCTGGAATCCTACCTGGTGCGTAGCTTCGGTTCACCCTAACCAAAAGGACTCAGAGAGTGTGGTAACCTCTGTGCGCATGTCTAGGAATGGTTTCGGTGGGAGCTTGGTACTTAAGCAGTCCGCGTGACTCACCTCCTCTCCATTCGAATCCTGCCTGGTGCATAGCTTTGGTTCACCCTGACCAAGAGGACTCGGTCATAGGCTAAACACAATAACTAAAACTCGAAAGGGAACTAGCCGTGTTTTTATGGAAACTCTAGTTTTAAAACTCTTAAAATCACCCTCTTAATTTGTAAAAACTATCTCTAAAAAAAATCGAAAAATTTCTGATTTACCAAAATACCCCTAGTGGTAAAATTACAAAAATGCCCTTAGTTTATAAAATGTCAAACTACCCAATAGTTTTACCAAAATTTCATTACTTTATAAAGGTTCAAAAACCCTAATTTGCAAAATATCAAAATACCTTGATTTTTGGAAAATTACAAAATTGCCCCTAACTTAGAAAATTACCAAAATGACCCTGATTTCCAAAATTTTACAACATCATCGTTTTGGAAAGTAAAATTCTCAAAAGAACTCTCAAAGTTTTGCAAAATTTGGAAATACCCCGAAAATATTAAACTTTACAAATTTACCCTGGTTTATTACCAAAATACCCTCGACCTCCAAAATTACCGAAATACCCCTGGAATTTCCGAATTTACCGAAAAAGCCCTGGGATTTAAAAAATTTCAAAATACTTTTTGACAAAATCACCAAGGAACTTTTTCTTGGGAAAATTACGAAAATACCCCTGTAGGGCAAATTACGAAAATACCCCTGGGTAGTGGAAAAACAACAACAATGAAAACTACAACATTTCTCTGAATGAACGAAAGTTCATAATTGATTGATGGATGTTTGAATGAAAAGACTGTGTGCATGTATGAATACGAAAGAACCACTTCTAAAATTCTTTTCATAAAACTTCTTCGCGGGTAATAAGTGAAACAAGGACTAATTCATAAAACTTTTTAATCAGATCGCGACGATAGAAATGAGTTCTAGAGGACGTGGCCGTCGCGGACGCGGTAGAGGAAGAATGACTGTGTTCGAACCTGTTAGATCGGGTCAAGGATCTGATAATGAGATACCACCGCCACCACCACCCCCAGCTGTTGGTGTTGAGCAGCAGGCTCAGATGGGGGATGATGCTGTGTCGCAGGCTGTGCTGCGAGTTTTGGAAATGGTGGCTGGCGCAGGTGGAAATAGGGGAACTCAGAAATCTGTGCCTGAGCGGCTCTGAGCTAATGGAGCTGAGATGTTTCGAGGAGTATCTGGGGTGGCACCCAGTACAGCTGAGTACTGGTTGAAGGCAACTGAGCGAATTATGGATGAGCTCGATCTGACCCCTGAGGAGAAGTTGAAAGGAATGGTAGCACTGCTACGCGATGAAGCGTATCAATGGTGGTTAACTGTTCGGGATGGTGCTACAGCTGAGGATCTGACTTGGGATTATGTTAAGGAAGCATATCAGAAGAAATATGTCGGCACAAGGTATACTGATGAGCAAAGGAAGGCTTTTCTGGGGCTGGTTCAAGGGAACAAGTCTGTTGCAGAATATGAAGCTGAATTCCTAAGGTTGAGCCGATATGCTCGAGGAGTAGTGGCAACTGAGCATGAACGCTGTGTCCGTTTTGAGGACGGACTAAGGGATGATTTGAGATTGTTGATAGCACTGCATCAGGAGCGGGAGTTTTCTGCTTTAGTAGAAAAGGCCAAGGTAGCCGAGGGAATTAAGGATGCTACAAAGCAGACTATGGATCTGAATAGGCCAAAAAGAGGTTTTGGATCATCTGGGAAGGTTCAAAAGAGGCCTAGAGTTGATGGGCCGCGAAATCAGCAAGCTGGTACAGGATGGCAGTATCGTCCTTGTGATCATTGTGCAAAGAAGCACTTAGGGGAGTGCTAGAAAAAGACGGGAGGATGTTTTAGGTGTGGGTCCAAGGACCATATGCTCAAGGATTGTCCTAAGAAACCAGATGAAAGTCGACCAGCAGCTCAGAATGTTAGTCAGACTGGTAGAGGTGGACAACAGCCTCAACGAGGTCGTGGTTCGAATAACAGAAGTAATGGTGCTGGCAGAGGATGTGGTACACAGGGCAGTGGTGCTGCTAACACTGAGGCAAGGCAGCTGGGTTTGGTTTATGCGGTTCGCCGGAGGGAGGATGGAGACGCACCGGATGTTATAACCGGTACATTCTTTATTTATGGCAAGCCCTATTTTGCTCTGATTGATGTGGGCTCGACCCATTCTTATGTTGCACGTAGTATAGTGGAAACACTAGGCCTAGACTCTGAACTTTCTGATAGGCAGAATACTGTAGTAAGCCCATTAGGCCAAACTGTAGTGGTGGATAAGATCTTTCGGAATGTACCCCTAGAGATTCAGGGAGTGAACTTTCGGGCTGACTTAATGGAACTACCCTTTGGGGAGTTTGAACTCATACTTGGAATGGACTGGCTAGTAGAGCGCCGAGCCGTGTTGGATTGTGCGGCTAAGCGAATGGAACTAAGGACCCCGGAGGATGAAGTAGTAGTAATGATCAGAGAAAGAAGAAACTACCTGTCTAACGTAGTTTCGGCATTGAAGGCTGGAAAAATGGTTAGGAAAGGGTACAAGGCATTTCTGGCCTTCGTTAGTGCTGTAGACGCAAAAGAAGGGGGAGGTAGTGGAGTTAGAACAGTAAAGGACTTTAAAGACGTATTTTCGGAAGAATTACCAAGAATACCCCTAGATAGGGAGGTGGAATTTGGAATAGACTTGCTACCGGGAACAGCTCCTGTGTCAATTGCCCCGTATCATATGGCACCAAAGGAGTTGGTTGAGCTCAAGGCTCAAATCCAAGAGTTGCTGGATCGTGGGTTCATTCGACCCAGTGTGTCTCCATGGGGAGCACCGGTCCTGTTTGTGAAGAAGAAGGACGGAACTATGCGTATGTGTATAGATTACCGTCAGTTGAATAAGCTGACCATTAAGAACAAGTATCCTTTGCCAAGGATTGATGACTTGTTCGATCAGTTGAAAAGGGCCGCAGTATTCTCGAAGATAGACTTAAGGTCAGGATATCATCAGTTGAAGGTGAAGGAGGCAGATATCCATAAGACCACTTTTAGGACAAGATACGGCCATTTTGAATTTGTAGTAATGCCGTTTGGGTTGACAAACGCTCCAGCCGCGTTCATGGATATGATGAACCGAGTTTTCCAACCCTACTTGGATAGGTTTGTCGTTGTGTTCATCGACGAAATTTTGGTGTACTCCAAGTCTGAAGGGGAGCATGATGAGCATCTCCGAGTGGTGCTACAAGTGTTAAGGGAGAAGAAGCTCTATGCCAAATTCAGCAAGTGTGAATTTTGGCTTAAGGAGGTGGCGTTCTTAGGACATGTGGTATCCGCAGAGGGAATAAGAGTGGATCCTAGGAAGATCGAAGCAGTGTTGGATTGGAAACCACCTAGGTCTGTGGCTGAGATCCAAAGTTTCTTAGGTTTGGCAGGCTATTACAGAAGGTTCGTGGAAGGGTTCTCGTCAATAGCCGCGCCTTTGACAAAGTTGCTAAGAAAGGAAGTACCCTTTGAATGGACTGATAAGCAACAGTAGAGTTTTGAAAAGCTTAAGAAAGTGTTGACGGAAGCTCCAGTGTTAATTCAGCCGGAGACAGGGAAGGATTTTGTGGTATACTGTGACGCTTCGCATACGGGATTAGGCTGTTTTCTAATGCAAGATGGAACAGTAGTCGCTTATGCGTCTCGGCAGTTAAGGCCACATGAGGTTAATTACCCAACTCATGACTTGGAATTGGCAGTAGTGGTTTTCGCTCTTAAGGTTTGGAGGCACTACCTTTATGGGGAAAGGTCGATAATCTACACATACCACAAGAGCCTTAAGTATCTGTTGACTCAGAAGGAGTTGAACTTGAGGCAGCGAAGGTGGGTGGAGTTATTGAAGGATTATGATTGCTCTATAGAGCACCACCCGGGCAAGGCGAATGTGGTAGCTGATGCCCTAAGTCGGAAGGTTGTGTCAGATCTAAGGGCTATGTTCGCTCACTTAAGTTTGTATGATGATGGAAGCCTGTTGGCAGAGTTGCAAGTCAAACCCACATGGCTGAATGAGGTGAAAAGGGGACAGTTGGCTGATAAGGACCTAAGTGCTAAGTTACAGCAAGTACAGAACGGAAAGTTAGAGGGTTATGGCGTCATTGACGAAGGAGTATTGTGCTACAAAGGAAAGGTCTGTATGCCGAAGGACGTGGAGTTAAGACAAAGGATTCTTCGGGAGGCGCATAGTAGCCCTTATGCTATGCATCCCGGAGGTATTAAGCTGTACAGAGATCTAAGGGAACAGTTTTGGTGGCCTGATCTTAAATGGGAAGTTACTGAATTCGTGGGAAAATGTCTGACGTGTCAGCAAGTTAAGGCTGAACACCAAGTCCCATCGAGATTGCTTCAGCCAATCGAGATTCCGCAGTGGAAGTGGGAAAGAATTACCATGGACTTCTTAGTGGGCTTCCCCTTATGCCTACTAAGAAGGACTCGGTATGGGTAATAGTGGACCGTTTGACTAAGTCCACACACTTCATCCCGGTAAGAGTCGATTATTCTCTTCAGAAGTTGGCCAAACTATACGTGGCGGAGATTGTAAGGTTACATGGAGTGCCGGTGTCAATTATTTCAGATAGAGACCCAAGGTTCACGTCTCGGTTTTGGAGGGCACTTCATCAAGCTTTAGGCACTAAGTTGGACTTCACTACGGCTTTTCATCCACAATCAAACGGGCAGTCTGAACGAGTTATACAAGTGTTGGAGGATATGTTGAGAGGCTGTGTGATGGATTTCCGAGGAAGTTGGGAAGACTATTTGCCTTTAGCAGAGTTCGCCTACAACAACAGCTATCAAGCTAGCATTCGGATGGCACCATATGAAGCGTTGTATGGTCAGAAGTGTCGAACTCCTACTTGTTGGACTGAGTTAGGAGAACGTCGGGTTTTGGGTCCAGAGTTAGTGTCAGAAACTGAAGAAAAGGTTGAGATAATCAGGGCACGGTTATAGGAAGCCTCTGATAGGCAGAAGTCGTACGCCGACCTTAAGCGGAAGGAGATAGAGTTTGAAGTGGGAGACCAAGTGTTTCTGAAAGTCTCGCCTTGGAAGAAGGTGATGAGTTTTGGTCGCAAAGGGAAGTTAAGCCCAAGGTTTATAGGGCCCTATCGAGTACTGAAGCGAGTTGAACCAGTGGCATACCAGTTAGAGTTGCCACCAGAGTTGCAGCAGATGCACGACGTATTCCATGTATCCATGCTACGTCGTTACTGATCGGATCCTTCTCATGTGGTACCAGTTGAAAAAGTGGAGCTAAGGCCAGACCTATACTACGAGGAAGAGCCAATTCAGATATTGGAACATGATGTGAAAGTGTTACGGAGGAAGTCAGTTCCTCTAGTCAAAGTGTTATGGTGCAATCATGGATCGGAGGAAGCTTCGTGGGAACCAGAAGAGGCAGTGCGACAACAATACCCTCAATTATTTTAACCCAGAAATTTTGAGGATGAAATTATTTTAAGGGGGCAGAACTGTAACATCCTGAAAAGGGCCTATGCATTTTCGGTTTAATTGTATTAAATGACATGTCTTATGTGTTATGAATGTGTTTTGAACATTTTTGGAAACTAGGAAATGTAAGGAAATGATTTAGAAATGATTTAAAAGAGGAAAGTAAACATTTCGGGAAACTTGGAAATGTAAGGAAATGTTAAGTTTAAAGGAGGCAAACGAAAATTTTTGGAAACTTGGAAATGTAAGGAAATGTCAAGTTTTAAAGTTTAAAAAGAGGAAACTAAGGCAATGTGGCCTTAAGAAAATTAATAGGAGGAATTTGACACACAAACAGGCTTGTCAAAGTGGCTTGAAGGCACCACTTAAAAGCCCAGCAAAGTGACGCCATAAGCTTGTGTATTTAGGCCAGGGTTCGAGTCACTTGGGGAGCAAATAAAGGAGTTTTATTTTTTCTACAAGGAGCAGAGAGATGGACGGCTACAAGGCTTTTAAAAGAGGAGTTTTATTCTCTTTAAATTTCGGCAAATAGGAGATAAATAATAGATTTACTTTAGATTATTTTCAAGAGATAAATAAGGGATTATTCTTTTAATAAAGTGATAATTCAAAGGATAAAGCTATCAGAATAGAAGAGTGGTGGCCAAGTAAGGGATTCTGAGTAGTAATCTCGGCTATAAGAGGAAAAAAATAGGGCTACTCATCAATTTTTCTTCCTCCTCTTCTCTCTGCCGAATTCCCTAAGCAACATTCTCTCTTCTCTTTTATTTTTGTCAAGCCGAAATCTACTTCTTCTTTATCCCTCATTGCCGATTCTTTAAGCCTCCAGAATCCAAAGTGTTGACACACCTCTAGGCCATAGTCGACTAGTCTTCAAGACTCCATAGCCGAATACTGCTAAGGGTTCAAGCAAGAGTTCTATCGATTTCTCCAAGTAAGGGTGAGATCTAGATTCGGTTTCCTTTCTTTTCTTTTTAAGCTTGTCGAAATTTAGGGACTAATCCCTCATATTGTATTTGGCCGAAACTATGGAAGGGAATTTCGGGATTTAGTGGTGGTCAACTACCAGAGGAGATCTGTCGGGATTTTCAAAGATCTAATGTGAGGCAATCGATCTAAGGTTATTTCTTATGTTTAAACGATTGAAAATTAGATCTAATATATATAAGTCTATAGGGATTTCGACAGAGGTATACAGGGATTCCGGGATTTGAGAATTTCAAGGTAAGTCCCTATATACATTCGGCCAAGGCCTTAATTGTTGGTTAAGATCTATTCCTTATTTTTGCAAAGGCTGAAACTAATTTGTTTAAGTGATTCAATGCTTGGCCGAATGTAAGAAGAGTATAGAAAAGATTTCGGGACTTGATTCTTAGGTCAATCGGCAAGGTAGGTTTTAATTATACTAATCCTACTAGGATTTGGTTTTATAGCCGAATAGACTTTATGCTAACATATTAAGGTTACCAAATGTAGGAATTGAGATCTAAAGCAATAGATCAGTTTTTCGGGATTTCAAGGAATTCGTTAAGCAAATCAGGTGTGTAATCCACACTAAATCTTAATATGTTTTATGGCAATATTTAATATGTGCATGTTTATAAGAATGTGAATATGGCTAAGGTACCGTGTTACGGTACAAAGTACTTAGGTACGTTTCCTACTCCTATTAGGATTACGAAATATGTTACATTTAACATGTGAAAAGTGATATGAATGTGAATTTAAGTATGATATGCATGATATGAATAATATGGGGCATTCGGGTTATATGAAAAAGGGGAAGTGAATGTGGTGACTTCGGTCTCACTATCTGAATGTGGTGGCTTCGGTCACATTATCTGAATGTGGTAACTTCGGTTACATTATCTGAACGTGGTGTCTCATGACACAATTATTTAATCTGGTGGCTATGCCACGAATTTTATATGAGCGATGAGCACGTCAACTGCAGCGACTGCCTTCGATGGAGTGTAGCGGAAGGAGGGTTGACTTAGTAGTCCCCACGGTGTGCAGGTTGGTACGGGGATGTGTAGCGGATGGCATCTAGGTTTGGGTTCGGGATTGCATCATTATCTTGAATTATTATGTGAACATGATATGTATGGTATGCCTAAATCTATTAAATTTTAGTATGGGTTACACATTGAGTCTGTTGACTCACCCTGTTGTGGGAACATGTTTCAAGTGATGAACAGTGATGGACCGGGACGGCAGAACTTGTGGTGGCCATGCTCAGCTTAAAGTTTTATTTAATTTAGACATTTTTATTTTATTTAAGCACTTTAATTTATTTTTGGGAATTATTTGATGTAATAAAGCCATAGTGATGATTTTACTGTTATTTTAATTACTATGTTACGAATTTATGTTAATTAAAGATTAAGTCAATTTAATTTAAAATAAACTTTCAATATTTTGTCACCTGAAATAAATGGGTTTTCAATATAAAAATAAACTTGTTTCCATCTCGAGCCCAACCCACAAACAAACTATCTTTGAAACACACAGTTTTTCAAAGTAACAAAAGAATCTTGAATCGGTTTCCATCGAGGAACATATCAGATCCGGTCCAGGCTCGTGGGCTGGGTGTGGGGTGTTTCACTGTAGGTATGAAGTTGAATTTCAGTACAGCTTTTCATCCTCAAACTGACGGCCAGACTGAAAGAGTTATTCAGATTCTTGAAGACATGTTGAGATGTTGTATTTTAGAGTTTGAAGGCAGTTGGGAAAAATACTTTTCATTGATTGAATTTGCATATAATAACAGTTTTCAGACGAGTATAAAGATGGCACCGTATGAAGCTTTATATGGTTGCAAATGTCAAACTCCACTATACTGGACTGAAATAAGTGAGAAAAAGATTAACGGGATTGAATTGACCAGAGAAACTTAAGAAAAAGTGAAAACGATTCGCGATAGTTTAAACGCAACTTCAAATCGACAGAGATCATACGCGGATTTAAAACATAAAGAAATTGAATTTCAAGTTAGGGAACGAGTGTTTTTAAAGATGTCACCATGGAAAACGGTTCTTCAATTTGATCGTAAAGGGGAGTTAAGTCCGTGATTTATCGGACCTTACGAGATCATTGAAAGAATAAGGCCTGAAGCATATCGACTAGCTTTACCGTTAGAACTTGAAAATATTCATAATGTCTTCCATGTTTCTATGTTACATTGATATAGATCTACTCCGTCACATGTGATTTCTCTGGTAGATGTTGAGATACAGGCAAATTTGACGTATAGCGAAGAACCAATAAGGATTTTAGCTCATGAAATTAAAGAATTGAGAAATAAACGCATAGCCCTAGTGAAAGTTCTTTCGCATAAACACGAGATTGATGAAGCTACGTGGAAACCTGAGGAAGCTATACGAAAATAGTACCCTAACATATTCACTCGTAAGATTTCTGGGGACGAAAATCCTTAAGGGGGAGAGTTGTAACAGCCCGTTTTTAGGTCAAATCAGAACAGTGGTTTTGGGACCACAAATTCAAGGCCAAAATATTTATTTTATTATTATATTAAAGTTTACAGCATGATAGAATTATTGTATGAAAGTTTCATAAAGAAATTTTACCGTTTGAATGCTTAATTCGGTAAAAAGGAATAAATCGCGTAAAATGTAAAATGCATGTTCTAAAGTTGAAGGTGTCATTTAGCTTTGTCTTTTAAATATGATGGCCTTAAATGGTAATTAAACCATTTGATTTATGAGTGGACTTTTATGGACACATTTTATGTGTTTTTAATGGTTATATGTTAAGGTTATACTTGTAATTTAGTAATTTATCATAAAATAAATAAAAAAAAGGTAATTAAGTTTCCCATTATCATCTTATAACTGAAAATTAGAGAAAGAAGAAGCTAAAATAGGGTTCTTCATTCGGCAATGATAAATTCTTCAATTAGGTATGTATTTTGACTCGGTTTTTAATGATTTCTACGTGTTTGAGATCGTTGCTTCGTATTCTAGCTAGCCTGTATTTTAGATTTTGAAATTGTTAAAGATTTATCATGTTATCATTGTTGAATGCTTGAGTAATTTGATAGTTGATGATGGACTTTGAATAATTGTTGTTACTAAAACTAGTTTTGTAAAGTGATTTTTGACAAATGTCAAAAAGGGATTAAATAGAAAAATGTAAAATTATGTGGGTAAAAGTGTGAATAATGAAAGATATGGGTTGCTAGGAGTCCCTATGAAATTCAGCTAGAATGTAATTGTACTAAATTGCATGAATTTGCAATTTTTATGTGAAAAGGACTAAATTATAAAAAGGTGAAAGTTTAGGGGCAAATATGTAAAATAGCCCTAATGTGTGTTTTGGACTAAATTGCATAAATAGTTGATTAAATAAGGTAAGTTTTATAATATGTAGATCAAGATAAACTGAAATAGGGTTTAGATCGGGGAAAAGAAAAAGTGGACGAATAGTCGATAGTCTCCATCCGAGCAACTCGAGGTAAGTTCGTATAATTAGAATCAAACTTTTAAATACTTGAATTTACTTGAAATGTATATATATAATTGAGAAATTGATATACTTGGAATACGAATGCCCATTTGATATAGACTGTTGGTTACTGAGCCTCGTTTGAACTGTATGAATTCGTAGGATACGAGTGCCATGTCACTAGGGTTACCGTTTTGGTCGAGCTCCTGCATTTTTGGCGGACTCACCACAGCCCGTATGAGCTTACTGATATATCAGTTCGTAAGAGCTTACTGTTTTCAGCTAGTTAGAGCTTACCATTTTAGCTCAATAAAGCTTACTGTCCATCAGCTCAACAGGAGCTTACTGATCATAGCTTAAAAAAATAGAAAAGATAATGAATTGATAGATTACTGCTGTATATCACCCGAGTATCCTTTGAAGTTCTAATAGGTTCAACGGGCATAAGTTCTGTTTCTACGGATGAAGTATTGTTTATACGAATGAGTTACTATTATCGAATGAATTACTATTTATATTATGGATTGTTGATTATATGAATGTGAATGAATTGTTACATGTGTTTTATATGTTACATGAATTTAGTATGAAATTGGGATAAAGGCTGAATATATGTATTTACGAGATTAACACATTGATGAATGCTTGTGTTTAGGCATTTGGCAAGTGAATTTGATTTATTTTGTTTAATGGTTGATTTTATAACAAAAGGTAAGATTATTTCTAAATTATACGGGCTTACTAAGCTATAAAGCTTACTCTATTTCTTTTTTGTGTATTATAGAGGTTCGGTAGCTCGCTCGATTAGGATAAAGTCGGAGTTACGCATCACACTATCTAGTTGTTGATTGGTACTTTTGAATTTGTGGATATACGTAAATATGGCATGTATAGGCTTGTTATAAGATGATAGTTATGGTTACTGGCTTAATTTGGTATAAATTTTTGGTTATGTATGAGTTTATAAATATGGTATGTTTTGGCAAGTAGTAGATGGAATGGAAATATGCAATTGATGACTTGATTTGAATTAGTCACATGACAGGAAAATGCTTGATATTATTTAGGTATTTGAATGCTATGTTGAAATGGTATAAAATGTGTTTGTAATGTCATGGATTGGCTGCCAATTGAGTTGTGAAATGTTTAAATTTATGCTTGTATATGCAAGTAAAAATAAGGTGGCAAAATGGCTATACAAACGGCCTATTTTTGTCCACACGGGCAGAGACACGGGCATGTGTCTCAGCCGTGTGCGACACATGGTTTTATTGCACGGTCGTGTGTCCTCTGGTGTTGAAATTAAATTGAAGTCAGTATGCTCCACACGACCTCACACACGGGCGTGTGATTGGCCGTGTGTCACAAGTCAGTATACCCCCTAAATGGCACACAGGCGTGTGACTTGGCCGTGTTGCATAAGTCAGTATACCCTACAGGTTTGGCACCGCCTAGTACATGGCCTGACACATGGGCGTGTGCGGCCATTTCGAATGGCACACGGACTAGACATACGGGCATGTGGTCGGCCCTGTAACCCAAGTCAGTATGTATGCCATGTTTCCACACGGTCTGAGACATGGGCGTGTCTGCAGTCGTGTGAGGCATACGGCCTGTTCACACGGGCTTGTGACCCCTGTATGTTTGAAATTTTTCTAAGTTTCCAAAACTTTTATAAGTTTTTGGTTTAGTCCCGAACCGCTCCTAAAGCATGTTTAAGGCCTCGAAGGCTATTATAAAGGACAAAATGATTAAGATTGAATAATGATTGTTTAAATTGATCAAATGATTGACAAAAGTATAGTTATATGTGTTAGAAGTTCGGTAATACTTTGCAGCCCTATTCCGGTGTTGGATTCGGCATTTTGTAAAAGGATTCTCAATGATTGCTACACCAATGACAAGATTTCTACAAAAAGATGTGAAATTTGAGTGGTCCAGGAAATGTCAATAGAGTTTAAAACAGTTGAAAGCATTATTAACAGAGGCACTAGTGTTGGTTCAACCTGAGCCGGGTAAATAATTCATGAGTTTTAGGGACGCGTCATTGAATGGTTTGGGTTTTGATGCAAGAGGGTAAAGTGATAGCTTATACCTCTAGACAGTTAAAGCCACATGAAAAGAATTATCCGACGCACGATTTAGAGTTGGAAAAGCATTTGCCGTTGATTGAATTCACGTATAATAATAGTTTTTAATCTAGCATCAAAATGGCACCATATGAGGCTATTTATGGTCGTAAATGCAGAACTCCATTGTATTGGACTGAGCTTAGCGAGAATAAGATTCATGGGGTTGATTTAATCAAAGAGACTGGGCAGAAAGTGAAAGTAATTAGTGACAGTTTGAAAGCAGCTTCAGATCGTCAGAAATCTTATGCAGATTTGAAATCGAAAGACATTGAATTTGAGATCGATGATAAAGTGTTTTTGAAAGTATCTCCGTGGAAGAAAATACTTCGTTTTGGCAGAAAAGGCAAGTTGAGTCCGAGGTTCATCGGGCCGTATGAGATTATTGAACGAATTGGGCCAGTTGCTTATAAATTGTTATTGCCACCTGAATTAGAAAAAATCCATGGTGTGTTTCACGTATCAATGCTTTGACGATACAGATTTGATCCATCGCATGTGGTTGCTCCTACTGAGGTTGAGATTCAGTCAGATTTATCGTATAGTGAAGAACCGATTTGAATTTTGGCACGTGAGATCAAAGAGTTGAGAAACAAGAAAATTTCTTTAGTAAAAGTGTTGTGGCACAAACACGGAGTTGAAGAGGCTACGTGGGAGCCTGAAGATGTTATGAGAGAGCAATATTCAAACCCATTCACTGGTAAGATTTTCGGGGACGAAAATCCCTAGGGGGAGAGTTGTAACTGCCCGATTTCGACCCTAGCCGGGATAGTGGTTTTGAGACCACAAATTTGAGGTTGGAAAAAAATATTTTAATATTATTTTTGGTGTTTACAATTTGTGATTGAGTATGTGTGAAAATTCTGTGTGAAAATTTTATCGATTATGTGTTTAATTTGCAAAAAGGACTTAATCGCATAAAATGCAAAAGCTGAGTGCTGATTGTTAAAGTGCTTATTTTGACATGGCTTTTTAAATGAGGAGTCCTTATGTTGAAATTAGACCTTTGATAGTGGAAGTTGACATATATAGCCATTAAATGAATGAAATAATAATGTTTTAACAAAGGGTAATTTAGTAAATGATGGAATAGTATGTATTAAATAAAAATAAATAAGAAAAAGAAAGCAATATTCATCTTCCTTCCACCGAAATTGAAAGAAAAAGAAAGGAAATAAGCTTGTTAGGTTTCGGCTAAGACTTTGGCTAAATCAAGGTATGTTTTGAGCCTGTTTTTTATAATTTCTACGTTTTTGTAATCGTTGCTTCAAGTACTATCAAGCCCATGCCTTAATTTTGGAATTTGATGATGATTTTGAAGTGTTTCATTGATGAATGTTTAAGCTTTGTGATTTAATTGATGAAATATGAAAGATATGTGAATGATTAACATGTTTTGTCTTTGGATTTTTGGTGCATTTGAGTAATTTGGACTAAATTGTGAAAATAATATGTTGAGGGACTAAAACGTGAAATAAATGAAATATATGGGCTTGTATGAGCATAAGGAAAATTTGGCTAGGCATGTGTGAAGTGAAATTATGTGAATTTGATGATTTTATGAAATAGGGACTTAAATGTCAAAATGTGAAAATGTGAGGGCTATTTTGTAAAATGCCCTAAATATGTGTGCTTGGACTAAATTGAATGATTTGGTGATTGAATGAGCTAATTTGAATATGTATATATCAAGAAAAGAGGGATTTGGATCGAGATTGAGGCAAAGATAAAGTGATCGATTAATCAACTTGTTTTGTTATTTCGAAGTCCGAGGTAAGTTCGGGTATAATACGAATTGTTAAATTCATAACTATGTGTTATGAATTGAATGAATATGTGGTTATTGAATTAGAAATGCTATATGTGGAATTGAGAAATGTGGCACTAAGTGTGCGTAATTAGAATAGAGACAGAGGTGAATAGCACTGTGTGTGTGAAGTAAAAGAAGTCTCGGCTATATTGATTGGCAATGTGTGTGCGATATCGAGTTATATTCAATTTAAGTAAAAGCATTAAGTGTGCGATGATATTAAAGCTTCAGCTATGAATTTGGCACTAAGTGTACGAATAAATCTAACAAATAACGAAGATTTATCGAAATGTGGTATCGAGCACTGAGTAGCAAGAATGATTGTTAACTAAGTGTTGGAAAAGGTATGTTCGGAACCTATGTGGTTGATGATATCATTTACGGAAAAATGAATATTTGTGTAAGCATATGGCTAAGGATGAGTTGTGCAATCTTGTAATATAATCTATGTGATGGTTTAATTTGTATAATGATTTTGAATCATTGAGTTAAATGTATTATATTACGAACTTACTAAGCTTTTAGAGCTTACTGTGTCAAGTGTTTCTCTGTTTTACAGTGTCTTTAAAGCTAGCTCGGATCAAGGGATCGTCAGTGACTCAATCACACTATCGACAATCTATTTTGGTATTTTGGGAAAGATGTATATATTTGAATATGGCATGTATAGGCTAGTAGGTATGACATGTTTAGAAGTGTATAAGTTTTCCATGAGATATGGCTTGGAAGTCGAATGATGTTGGTTCAAATGTGTGAGTTATGTGAATGATAAATATAGTATGAGTAGTGAAAATGGATATGGTACGTCTCATGCTTAAATTGGTTGATAAGAATGGTTGTTTAAATGTGATCTTGTGGTATATATTATATGATGTTTGACTTATATGATTTGGGATGTGAAATTGGTATTTTAGATGGACTTATTAGAGTTGAAATTGAGTATAAAAATAAATGGTATAGTGGATGATTAATTGGTGCATATATTGGTATGTTTTGGTTGCCATTTGAGGTATAAATGCATATGGTTTGATGCTTGTAGGTGATCCTAAGTGTGGGTGGCAAGTTTGGCCTTGTAAATGGCCTATAATTGCCCACACGGTTCAGCACACAGGTGTGTGGCTCGACTGTGTCTTTCAAGTTTGCAAATTGAAACTAGCCAGGCTCGCACACGAGCTAGACACACGGGCATGTGACTGGCCGTGTGGTGCAAGTCAGTGTCGACCATGTAACACCCCAAACCCGGACAAGACACCACGTCCGAATCTAGTATGTTACGGGGAAAACGTTTTTGAGAGATCAGATTTTTCGTTTAAAAGCGGGGTGAAAACATAGTGTACTTGAAGAAAATTTAAGTAGGCTTGTTTGAAATCAAATGGTGTATTTGAAACCCGGATATTTTGAAAACTTAGCCAGAATGTGTAGTTAAAACGAGTTTATACCATTTACAACCTCATTAGTTTCTTAGTGATACATAAAACACTTTTAAACTTAGGAGAACTACAAGTTTGAATTGAAAACCATTTGTATTTGTTTATCATAAAGACTTAGTGTGATACCCGATGGTATAGTTTAAAAACACATTACGTTATGATTTTGAAATCATTATCTTTCCAAGTTTTAGTAAAATTCATACCAACTTATTTTGTTAAGGCATATTAAAATCAAATTAAAACATCAAACATCATAAAACATAAATCAAAGGCCTTTTACAAATCCAATTTAAAACCCAAATGAAAGTAAATAAGCTAAAGTACCCAAATGCAATAGTCTGAGCAAAACTTTTATTAAAGCATGGCATGTGCACCCCGAGTCCATCCCGGCTCCATGTCCGCGTCTACGAGTCACCTGAAATGTCAAAGGAGAGGGTGAGTCGAGTGACTCAGTGTGTAAATCCCGCTCCCGAAGAAACAACATGCTAACACATATCATTCATAGCAACATAATTAATGCAACCCGATCCTAACCATCCATATCGCCTTTTCTACCCCGTGTGGTACCAAACCACTGGTGGTGCCAAACCACTGGTGACATATAGTCACAATGTGTTACCAAAACACTGGTGTCCCAAAGACACAATATCCGTCAATGTGGTACCAAACCACTGGTGTCCCAAAGACACAATGTGCTACCAAAGCACTGGTGACCGAAGTCACAAATCCAATGATGATGGGGCCAACCCATCGTGTGATACCAAATCACTAGCAGACGATCCCATATCTCAAGTGGGGCCAACCCACGGTGGTCAAACCACAGGGACAAGTCGCAATGAGGTGCCAAACCTCTGCTGTCCCAAAGACATAATGTGCTACCAAAGCACTGGTGACCGTAGTCACAAATCTGGTGATGGGGCCAACCCATCGTGTGATACCAAATCACTGGCGTCAATCCCGTATCTCACAAGTGGGGCCAACCCACGGTGGTCAAACCACAGGGACGAGACGCTGAGGTACCAAACCTCTGGAGGTGCCAAACCTCTGGTGACCTAAAGTCACAAAGTTGTGTTACCAAAACACTGGTGCTCGTCAGCACAAAATATCACTGCTCCCTCCACTCGTATCACCCATCAACATACCATACTCATGTAATCATGCATATCATACAATCATGCATACCATGCTAATATGTCTCATCTCATATCCCATGTCACATATATCCACAGCCATGGTAACATATAGATCATCATTAAACTCATAATAATAATACTGACTTACCCGAGTCCAGAATCATACCCATTTGGGTATCATATCAATCATCACTGTTTCATTAATCATCTCCCAGATTATCAATCATATTACTAAATATAAGTGTGTTAGTATACACACCTGGTATTTACGAGTCTAAAATCCCAACGAAACGATCTACGTCCCTCGATTTTCAAGCTCCTAAACCAAACGGCCAACATAGAATTAGGCACTAAGACCATTCGGCCAAAGACATATACACTCAAGGGGTTAATGTTGAACCCTTACCTTACTCCTGATTTGGTTTCCTACCAAATCCCGATCCCAACAGTGTTTCTCCCTTAGCAATCGGCTACACCATAAAAGATGAACAGTTAATCCACTTGAATCCTAATCTTATTGAAATCCAAAAGAATAGACTAACAATTAATCTTCTTACCACCACTTATCAAATGGTTAAACCAAAGTAGAAAGCTCCACTTGTCTGCTTCAAAGTTCCCGTTGTCCTATGATGCAATCGGTTCCAACAAAAAAAGATGACACTCATCAATAGTTGTCATGTACGATTCTTAAACAACTTAAATCGATTAAGAAGAAGAAAGAAACTAACTGACCATTCGGCCAAGGCTTACCAATATCCCAAAATTCGGCCAAAGGGGGAACTTCTAGGAGAGAAGAGATTCGGCCAAGATGCCAACCCAAAAAGAAAAGAAGGTTCGGCTTCAGTTATACCACCCACCTATATTCGGTTTTGAATGGAAAAAGGAAAGAAAAGAAGATAGAAGATGAGAATGGAGTTTCGGCAACAATGAATGAGAAAAGAAATTAAAGGTTTGGGATGCAAGTGTTTGTGATTTCGGCACAAGGGATTGGGAAGATGAATGGAGAAAATAATGGAAGGGTTCGGTTTGAAACAGATGAGAGTTTCGGCACAAAAAGAAAGGGGAAGGGAAATGGAGAATTCGGCTTCACAATGAACAAAAGAAAAGGAGATGAAGAGGAGAATATTCGGCTACCCAATGAACACCAAAGATCAAAGATATTTCAGCTAGTTTAGGAGTGTGGTATTTCGGTTTTCAAAAGCAAAAAGAATGTGAGCATACTCTTTGAGAAAACCGGCTTCTTTGACAAAAATTAAGAAAACTTTGCTTACCAACAAAAGTGACCGAAAAATGCACCAAAATGCAAGGTACATTCGGCCTTCCCCTCACCCACACTATGCCATCACTTTCCCCCACTCTAAGCCCCAAAAATTCGGCCATATCCCTCAATGCACTCACATCCACCCATTTCAAAAGAGTGGACCAAGTCTTTCTCCTAAAGTTGCTCTCCACCTTCCATTTGAATGACATGACTTGGTCCAAGGTAGAATTCTACTAGCCTTCTACCTCTCCTCCATGCCGTCCCAAAAAGAAGCCAAAATGGGGACTCTGCAGCTCGAACTCTGGACCTCCCTCACATGCAGATGACGCCACACCAAGCTCCTCCCTTGCCACTCTGCCATCTCTTCACTTGTGCAATAAAATACCAAAGAAAACCTTTATGCCCTAGCTCCAACAGCTCCCCTGACTTAACACCCAAAAATCAAAATTTTCCCATTCACTCAGGCATACACCTAGGCTACAATTAAGCCCCTAAAACACCGAAATAACCACACAGCACACTAAATACATGCAATATCGTGCAACAACAAAATAGCCCCTAACCCGGGATATTACAGTTCTACCCCCTTAAAAAAATAATTTCGGCCTCGAAATTACCTGGTCAAAAGAGTTGCGGGTATTGCTGCCTCATCATATCCTCGGGCTCCCACGTGGCTTCTTCCACGCCATGATTCCGCCAAAGTACCTTAACCAAAGGCACAGACTTCCTACGCAGAACCTTCACATCCCGATCAAGAATCTGCACCGGTTCTTCTTCCATAGTCAAGTCTGGATTTACCTCGATCCCTTCCACTGCTACCACATGTGACGGATCTGAACGATAACGCCGGAGCATCGAAACGTGAAAACGTCATGATCTGGAAGCTCTGCTGGCAACTCAGCTGATACGCCACTGGTCCCACTCGCCTCAATACCTTATACGGCCCAATGAACCTCGGACTTAGCTTGCCTTTCTTCCCGAACCTCAGCACCTTCTTCCAAGGCGAGACCTTCAGAAAAACTCGATCCCCAACAGCAAACTCTATGTCTCTTCGCTTAAGATCGGCATAAGACTTCTGCCGATCCGAAGCTTCCTTCAATCGAGCCTGAATCACTTTAACCTTGTCCTCAGTCTCAGCTACCAACTCGGGTCCTAACAACTGGCGTTCACCTAACTCCGTCCAACATGTAGGTGAGCGACACTTCCTACCATACAACGCCTCATACGGTGCCATCTTGATGCTCGCTTGGTAACTGTTGTTGTAGGCAAACTCAGCTAATGGTAGAAACTCCTCCCAACTACCTCTGAAATCCAAGACACAACCTCTCAGCATGTCTTCTAAGATCTGAATAACCCTTTCTGATTGACCATCAGACTGCGGGTGAAAAGCCGTGCTGAAATCCAAACGAGTACCCAATGCTTGATGCAATGCTTTCCAGAACCTTGACGTAAACCTGGGATCCCTATCCGAGATTATCGAAACTGGCACACCGTGCAACCTCACTATCTCTGAACATACAGCTTCGCTAGCTTCTGAAGTGAGTAGTCAACCCTCCCCGGAATAAAGTGAGCTGATTTAGTCAGACGATCCACCACTACCCAAACTGAATCCTTCTTCCTTGGCGTAAGCGGTAACCCACTGACGAAATCCATGGTTATTCTTTCCCACTTCCACTGAGGAATCTTTACAGGCTGAAGCAAACCCGACGGCAACTGATACTCAGCCTTGACCTGCTGACAAGTCAGACACCTCCCAACAAACTCTGTCACCTCTTTCTTCAAACCAGGCCACCAAAACTGCTCTCTCAGATCCTTATACATTTTGCTACCTCCAGGATGCATAGCATGAGGACTGCTATGTGCGTCCTGAAGAATCTTCTGTCTTAGCTCAACATCCTTAGGCATACAAGCCTTACCCTGAAAACACAGAACCTCATCACCACAAGCTGTAACCCTCCAAACCACCATCTGTACTTGCAACCTTCGCGCACTTAGAACCTCATCCCTAACTGTTTCTCTCTGATCTGCTCAACCCAAGTAGGCTTAACCTGCAGCTCTGCCAAATACTCCCGTCGTCATACAAGCTCAAATGGGCAAACAATGCTCTTAAGTCCGAAACAACCTTACGGCTCAACGCGTCTGCCACCACGTTAGCCTTGCCCGGGTGATACTCAATAGAACAGTCATAGTCCTTCAGCAACTCAACCCATCTACGCTGCCTCAAATTCAAATCCTTTTGAGTCAGGAGATACTTCAGACTCTTGTGATCGGTGTAGACTATCGATCTCTCTCCGTACAAGTAGTGCCTCCAAATCTTTAAGGCGAAAACTACAGCCGCTAGCTCCAAATCGTGCGTCGGATAGTTGACCTCATGTGGCCTCAGCTGTCGAGAAGCGTAAGCCACAACCTTACCTTCTTGCATCAGCACACAACCCAAACCCGTATGTGATGCATCGCAATAGACTGTGTATTCCTTACCAGCCTCAGGTTGGATTAAAACCGGAGCCTCAGTCAAGATCTTCTTTAACTTATCGAAACTTCCCTGCTGTTCCTCAGTCCATACAAACGGAACCTCTTTCCTTAACAACTTGGTCATCGGCGCTGCTATTAGCGAGAAACCCTCAACAAACCTTCGGTAGTATCTTTCCAAACCCAGAAAACTCCGAATCTCAGCCACTGTCTTCGGTGGCTTCCAGTCCAAAACTGCCTCAATCTTACGAGGATCTACTCGAATCCCCTCAGCTGACACTACATGACCCAAGAACGTCACTTCTCTAAGCCAGAACTCGCACTTACTAAACTTAGCATAGAGCTGCTTTTCCCTCAGAATCTGCAGCACCACTCTCAAATGCTTATCATGCTCTTCCTCTGTCCTTGAGTACACTAAGATGTCGTCTATGAAAACCACAACGAACTGATCCAGATACTGCTGAAACACCCTATTCATCATATCCATAAACGCTGCCGGCGTTAGTCAACCCGAATGGCATTACCAGGAATTCGTAGTGCCCATACCGAGTCCGAAACGCTGTTTTATGGATATCCACCTCCTTAACCTTCAACTGATGGTACCCAGACCTCAGATCAATCTTAGAGAATACCGCTGCACCCTTCAACTGATCAAACAAGTCATCTATCCGTGGCAACGGATACTTGTTTTTAATCGTCAGCTTGTTCAACTGGCGGTAGTCTATACACATCCGCATCGTACCATCTTTCTTCTTAACAAAAAGTACCAGCGCACCCCACGGCGAAACACTCGGCCTGATAAAACCCCTATCCAATAACTCCTGGATCTGAGCCTTAAGCTCCACCAATTCCTTTGGTGCCATCCTATACGGAGCAATAGACACTGGCGCAGTTCCAGGTAACAGATCAATCCCGAACTCTACCTCACGATCTGGCGGCAAACCTGGAAGTTCCTCAGGAAACACATCAGCAAATTCCTTAACAGTACGAACCTTCTCAACAGCAGACTCTTTAGCCTCCAAGGCATACACATGAACCACATACGCTTCGCAGCCCTTCCTGACCATCTTCTCCGCTTTCAAAGCAGATACCACATTTGATAAGTAATCTCTCCTATTACCTATCATAGCCACATCATCACCCTCAACCGTCTTAAGAACCATACGCTTGGCCGCGCAATCCAACCTCGCCTGGTACTTAACCAGCCAATCCATCCCAAGAATCAGATCGAACTCCCCAAACGGCAGTTCCATCAGATCAGCAGCAAACACTACCCCTTGGAGTTCTAGAGGTACATCTCTAAACAGTTTATCTACTACTACAGAGTGACCTAAAGGACTAATCACAGTCATCTGCCTAGAAGATATCTCAGAGTCTAAGTCCATTGTCTCTACTATACTACTGGCAACATAAGAGTGCGTAGAACCCACATCAATTAAAGCAGTAAAAGGAGTACCAAAAATCAAGAACGTACCGGTTATGACGTCCGGTGCGTCGCCCTCCTCTCGGCGCCTCGCAGCATACACTAATCCAGGCTGCCTGGCATCAAAACTACCCGTACCTCTGCCCGGTGCTCCACGGCCCCGACCAGAACCATTACCACCTTTGCCATTACCACGGCCCCTCTGCGGTGGCGGTCCATTACCTCTGAACTGATTACGGCCCTGACTTTCAGACTGAATCCTGGCCATCCTACGCGGACAGTCCCTAATGCGATGCTCCAGAGAACCACACTCGAAGCAACCTTTTCCACCAGTCCAGCAACCACCCCAATGAGATTTTCCACACTGATTACACTGCGGCGGTCCCTGTCTAGCAGCAACAAACCTAGCAGACTGATTCGGCCCACTCGGTCTAGCCCTCTTCTGCGGATTACCCGACGATCCAGAAGACCCAAAACTCCTCTTAAGCCTACTCCTGTCCATGCTCTGCCTCACTGACTCCTTAACACCCTCGGCTACCTTAGCCTTCTCAACTAAGACAGCAAACTCGCGCTCCTGCTGTGGAGCAATCAGCAGCCTCAACTCGTCTCGCAGACCATCCTCGAAACGAACACACCTCTCATGCTCAGTGGCTACAATGCCCCTGGCATACCTACTCAGCTTCAGGAACTCAGCCTCGTACTCAGAAACAGATTTACTCCCTTGAACAAGCCTCAGAAATGCCTTTCGCTGGGAGTCGATATAACTAGCCCTGATGTACTTCTTTTGATAAGCAGCCCTGAAATAATCCCATGTCAGATCCTCTGCGGCCACACTATCCCGAACCGTGAGCCACCACTGATATGACTCATCCCGGAGAAGCGATACGATACCCTTCAGCTTCTCTTCAGCCGTCAAGTCCAGATCATCCATGATCCGCTCAGTTGCCTCCAGCCAATATTCAGCAGTGCTAGGAGCAACACCCGATACACCTCGGAAGAATTCGGCCCCATTAGCCCGGAGTCGCTCAGGAACAGATTTCCTAACTCCTGCACCACCACCTGCCCCAGCTACCCTTTCCAACACTCGCAGCATCGCCTGTGACACCGCGTCGTCTCCAGTCTGATCTTGGAACTCACCACCTCCAGCTGGTGGCGGAACCGGTATCTCATTTTCTGAACCCTGCCCAGATCCTACGGGCTCAGAAACCGTCATTCTACCCCTACCTCTACCACGAGTATTACGACCACGTCCACCTCGAGTGCTCATGACTAATCTTTCTACGTATCTGGTTAAGAATTTTATGCATCAGTGTTTATTCCACTTGTTTAAAAGCAAGTCTTATGATATTAAAGAGATTTGTTCTCGCGAGTTCACAGAATCCTATCAGTTTCAATCTCTAAAGTAGTATACTATTGCTATCATCAAATCAAATCATATCCAATCAAATCACAATAATAGTACGGGGTACTTACCTGGCGAACTGGTGCCGGAGACTCGGTGCCATGCCTTTCAAACCATATATTTAAACCCAAAACACTTAAGACAAACTTTTTGAAAACATTTTGGGCCTCAGGCCCACAGTCGAGCCTTTGAACTTGGCTCTGATACCACAATTGTAACACCCCAAACCCGGACAAGACACCACGTCCGAATCTAGTATGTTACGGGGAAAACGTTTTTGAGAGATCAGATTTTTCGTTTAAAAGCGGGGTGAAAACAGTGTACTTGAAGAAAATTTAAGTAGGCTTGTTTGAAATCAAATGGTGTATTTGAAACCCGGATATTTTGAAAACAGAAGTGTTAGTTATACCATTTACAACCTCATTAGTTTCTTAGTGATACATAAAACACTTTTAAACTTAGGAGAACTACAAGTTTGAATTGAAAACCATTTGTATTTGTTTATCATAAAGACTTAGTGTGATACCCGATGGTATAGTTAAAAACACATTACGTTATGATTTTGAAATCATTATCTTTCTAAGTTTTAGTAAAATTCATACCAACTTATTTTGTTAAGGCATATTAAAATCAAATTAAAAACATCAAACATCATAAAACATAAATCAAAGGCCTTTTACAAATCCAATTTAAAACCCAAATGAAAGTAAATAAGCTAAAGTACCCAAATGCAATAGTCTGAGCAAAACTTTTATTAAAGCATGGCATGTGCACCCCGAGTCCATCCCGGCTCCATGTCCGCGTCTACGAGTCACCTGAAATGTCAAAGGAGAGGGTGAGTCGAGTGACTCAGTGTGTAAATCCCGCTCCCGAAGAAACAACATGCTAACACATATCATTCATAGCAACATAATTAATGCAACCCGATCCTAACCATCCATATCGCCTTTTCTACCCCGTGTGGTACCAAACCACTGGTGGTGCCAAACCACTGGTGACATATAGTCACAATGTGTTACCAAAACACTGGTGTCCCAAAGACACAATATCCGTCAATGTGGTACCAAACCACTGGTGTCCCAAAGACACAATGTGCTACCAAAGCACTGGTGACCGAAGTCACAATCCAATGATGATGGGGCCAACCCATCGTGTGATACCAAATCACTAGCAGACGATCCCATATCTCAAGTGGGGCCAACCCACGGTGGTCAAACCACAGGGACAAGTCGCAATGAGGTGCCAAACCTCTGGTGTCCCAAAGACACAATGTGCTACCAAAGCACTGGTGACCGTAGTCACAAATCTGGTGATGGGGCCAACCCATCGTGTGATACCAAATCACTGGCGTCAATCCCGTATCTCACAAGTGGGGCCAACCCACGGTGGTCAAACCACAGGGACGAGACGCTGAGGTACCAAACCTCTGGAGGTGCCAAACCTCTGGTGACCCAAAGTCACAAAGTTGTGTTACCAAAACACTGGTGCTCGTCAGCACAAGAATATCACTGCTCCCTCCACTCGTATCACCCATCAACATACCATACTCATGTAATCATGCATATCATACAATCATGCATATCATGCTAATATGTCTCATCTCATATCCCATGTCACATATATCCACAGCCATGGTAACATATAGATCATCATTAAACTCATAATAATAATACTGACTTACCCGAGTCCAGAATCATACCCATTTGGGTATCATATCAATCATCACTGTTTCATTAATCATCTCCCAGATTATCAATCATATTACTAAATATAAGTGTGTTAGTATACACACCTGGTATTTACGAGTCTAAAATCCCAACGAAACGATCTACGTCCCTCGATTTTCAAGCTCCTAAACCAAACGGCCAACATAGAATTAGGCACTAAGACCATTCGGCCAAAGACATATACACTCAAGGGGTTAATGTTGAACCCTTACCTTACTCCTGATTTGGTTTCCTACCAAATCCCGATCCCAACAGTGTTTCTCCCTTAGCAATCGGCTACACCATAAAAGATGAACAGTTAATCCACTTGAATCCTAATCTTATTGAAATCCAAAAGAATAGACTAACAATTAATCTTCTTACCACCACTTATCAAATGGTTAAACCAAAGTAGAAAGCTCCACTTGTCTGCTTCAAAGTCCCCGTTGTCCTATGATGCAATCGGTTCCAACAAAAAAAGATGACACTCATCAATAGTTGTCATGTACGATTCTTAAACAACTTAAATCGATTAAGAAGAAGAAAGAAACTAACTGACCATTCGGCCAAGGCTTACCAATATCCCAAAATTCGGCCAAAGGGGGAACTTCTAGGAGAGAAGAGATTCGGCCAAGATGCCAACCCAAAAAGAAAAGAAGGTTCGGCCTCAGTTATACCACCCACCTATATTCGGTTTTGAATGGAAAAAGGAAAGAAAAGAAGATAGAAGATGAGAATGGAGTTTCGGCAACAATGAATGAGAAAAGAAATTAAAGGTTTGGGATGCAAGTGTTTGTGATTTCGGCACAAGGGATTGGGAAGATGAATGGAGAAAATAATGGAAGGGTTCGGTTTGAAACAGATGAGAGTTTCGGCACAAAAAGAAAGGGGAAGGGAAATGGAGAATTCGGCTTCACAATGAACAAAAGAAAAGGAGATGAAGAGGAGAATATTCGGCTACCCAATGAACACCAAGATCAAAGATATTTCGGCTAGTTTAGGAGTGTGGTATTTCGGTTTTCAAAAGCAAAAAGAATGTGAGCATACTCTTTGAGAAAATCGGCTTCTTTGACAAAAATTGAAAACTTTGCTTACCAACAAAAGTGACCGAAAAATGCACCAAAATGCAAGGTACATTCGGCCTTCCCCTCACCCACACTATGCCGTCATTTTCCCCCACTCTAAGCCCCAAAAATTCGGCCATATCCCTCAATGCACTCACATCCACCCATTTCAAAAGAGTGGACCAAGTCTTTCTCCTAAAGTTGCTCTCCACCTTCCATTTGAATGACATGACTTGGTCCAAGGTAGAATTCTACTAGCCTTCTACCTCTCCTCCATGCCGTCCCAAAAAGAAGCCAAAATGGGGACTCTGCAGCTCGAACTCTGGACCTCCCTCACATGCAGATGATGCCACACCAAGCTCCTCCCTTGCCACTCTGCCATCTCTTCACTTGTGCAATAAAATACCAAAGAAAACCCTTATGCCCTAGCTCCAACAGCTCCCCTGACTTAACACCCAAAAATCAAAATTCTCCCATTCACTCAGGCATATACCTAGGCTACAATTAAGCCCCTAAAACACCGAAATAGCCACACAGCACACTAAATACATGCAATATCGTGCAACAACAAAATAGCCCCTAACCCGGGATATTACAGACCATGTGTGAAGCACACGAGCGTGTCTCAGGCCGTGTGGACAAGTCAGTATGTATGCCCTGTTTTGCCACGGCTTGGACACACGGGCGTGTCCGAGGTCGTGTGAGGCACACGCCACACGGGCATGTGATCTTTGTAGCTTTGAAAAATGTTTAATTTTCAGAAATTTTCGTATGTGTTCGGTTTAGTCCTAACCCTTTCTAATGCATGTTTTAGGTCTCGTAGACCTAATTAAGGGACTATATGAATGTGAATTGCTATGTTTATATGTGAATTGAACTGAAATGTTCTGAAATGGTCGGTAATACCTCTTAACCCTAATCCGGTGACGATTACAGGTTAAGGGTGTTACATAGAAAATCAGTATTTGCTTTACAGGTGATGAATACTCAGCTAAGCTTGTTCGATTATGGTTCGGTTCTAGCAGAGTTGAAAGCTAGATCGGTATTTCTTCAACAGATTTGTGAAGCTCAAAAGTGCGACAACGAGTTGCATGCTAAAAGAGTGCAATGTGAGTCGACTAGTGATTCAGACTATCAGGTCAGATCCAATGATTGTTTAATATTGCACGATAGACTTTGCGTACCAAAGAATTCTGAGCTCATTCAGAAAATTCTACATGAAGTACACAGTAGTTGTTTATCTGTTCACCCGGGGAGTACTAAAATGTACAATGATTTGAAATAGTTGTATTGGTGGTCAGGTATGAAACGAGACATTTCAGATTTTGTGTCTAGATGTTTGGTTTGTCAACAAGCTAAAGCTGAGCATCAGGTGCCTTCGAGATTACTACAACCTGTGATGATACCAGAGTGGAAATGGGATAGAGTTACAATGGATTTCGTATCGGGATTACCCCTGTCTCTGAAGAAGAAAGATGCTATTTGGGTTGTCGTTGATCGACTGACAAAATCATCACATTTCATTCTGGTACGTACAGATTATTTACTTGATAAATCGGCTGAATTGTACATTTCCGAGATCTTAGATTGCACGAGGTACCAGTTTCTATTATTTCAGATAGAGATCTAAGGTTCACATCACGGTTTTGGAAGAAATTGCAAGAAGCTCTGGGTACGAAGTTGAATTTTAGTACAACTTTTCATCCACAAACTGACGGTCAGTCTGAGAGAGTGATTCAGATCCTAGAAGATATTCTTCGTTGTTGTGTTTTAGAATTTGAAGGCAATTGGGAGAAATTTTTTCCATTGGTTGAATTCGCGTATAATAAAAGTTTTCAATCGAGCATAAAGATGGCACCGTACGAAGCATTGTATGGTCATAAATGTCGAACTCTATTATATTGGACCAAGCTGAGTGAGAAAAAGATTCCTGATATTGCTTTAATTAGAGAGACTGAAGAAAAAGTGAAAGTAATTTACGACAGTTTGAAAGCAGCTTCAGATCGATAGAAATCATAAGTGGGTTTAAAACATAAAGAAATTGAATTTTAGATCGGAGACAGAGTATTTCTAAAAGTATCTCCGTGGAAGAAAATAGTTCGTTTTGGTTGCAAAGGTAAAATTAGTCCACGATTTACCAGACCGTATGAGGTTATTGAACGAATAGGGCCAGTGGCATATCGACTAGCTTTACCGTTAGAGTTAGAAAAGATTCACAATGTATTTCATTTGTAGATGTTGCGAAGATATAGATCAGATACATCACACGTAATTTCTCCGGCAGAGATTGAGATTAACCTGTTATGACGTATAACGAAGAACCGATCAGAATTTTAGCTCGAGAGGTTAAAGAATTGAGAAATAAACGCATAACTTTGGTGAAGGTTTTGTGGAAACGGCACGGTGTCGAAAAAGCTACGTGGGAACCCGAGGAAGCTATGAGAAAACAGTACCCTAACCTCTTTTCTGGTAAGATTTTCGAGGACGAAAATCCTTAAGGGGGGAGAGTTGTAATAGCTCGTTTTTAGTCAAATCGGAATAGTGGTTTTAAAACCACAAATCCAAAGTCAAAATAATTATCTTATTAATATTTAATGTCTACAAAATGATAATATGATTGTGTGAAAGTTTTGTTCAACAATTTTATCATTTGAGTGTTTAATTTGATAAAAAGGACTAAATCGCGTAAAGCGTAAAACTTGATATCTATTAGTTAGAAGTGTCTATTAGCTATAGAATCTTAAAATGAAGGTCCTTAAGTGGTAATTAGCCCATTAATGAGTTAGTGGAATGTAATGGCTTGGTATAATGGAAATTATTAAAGATTATAAAGGTTATAATAGTAAATAAGTATATATTGATAAATTAAGTAAAATAAAAGATGGTTATCATCTTTTTCCATCAACCACCACCAAAAATAAAAGTTGAAAAACACCATGGGAGCTTGCTAGGGTTCGGTCACTTTGGGGTTTAATTGGTGAGTAATTTTTGATTCGTTTTTAATGATTTTTACATTTTTGAGATCGTTGCAGCTTAATCTAGCTAGCCCAGGGACTAATTTGCAAAATTGTTAAAGGTTTAGGATGTTACTATTGATGAATATGTATGAGCTTTAATGATTGCTGATAGATTATGAATGTTTGATGATAGTTATACAGTTTTGTTAAGTGATTTTTAGTGAAAATGCAAATTAAGGATTAAATTGTGAAATGTGGAAACTTTGTGGTTAAATTGTAAAATAAATGGAAAATATGGGCTTCTAGGGACCTATTTGTAATTTTTCTAGCATGGGATTGGTTGGAATTGCATGAAATTGTGTTTTTATTTGATAAGGACTAATTTGTAAAGAAATTGAAATATTAGGGGTAAAAGTGTAATTTTTCCATAATGTGAAATGTGGATTAAATTGAATAGAGTGATGATTGAATAAGCAAATTTTGACATTATATAGATCAAGAAAAATGAAGTTCGGGTCTGGATCGGTGAAAAAAATAAATTAATTTACTAGTAGATTCATTTCGTTGATTTTACGATCGAGGTAAGTTTGTGTAACAGCCCGATTTTGGGCTTAGTCGGAACAGTGGTTTCAGGACCATAAATCCAATGTTGATAAATTAATTTTATTTATATTTTTATGGTCTACAATTTCACGGAATGATTTCGTGAAAATCTCATTCGAAAATTTTGACGTTTAGGCACTCAATTTAGTCAAAAGGACTAAATTGGAAAAAGTGCAAAAGTTGAGTTCTACATGTTAGAGGTGTCCAATTGTTATGAAATTTTAAATTGGAGGCCCTTAAATGATAATTAGGCCATTGGTTAAGTTGGTGGACAAAAATGAACATGGATGGGTATGTTTCAAAAGATTTTTTTAAGGGGCATTTTGGTAATTTAGTGAATTAAATGAATTAAAAACAAAATTTAAATGCCAAATTTGTCCATCTTCAAGATTAGGCCGAATTTAACATGTGAGAAGCCATGGATAAGGTTTTCAAGCTTTCCAAGCTTCATGACCCCGAAAAACGAGATTTGGACCTAGAACGAGAGGAAAATAGAGAATCGGGAAAGTTGGTAAAATGACCGTTTTGGTATCGAGGTAAGGTTCATATGTTTAATAAGCATTTAATTATGCATATTTGAATGATAAATTGATATTTTGGCCGTAAATACTATAGTATTGAGTTTCAGATATAATGATTAATGTTCAATAATAATTCGATATTGGAAAGAGAACTTGTATAATTTATATGTTAGACCATATTTTGTATTATGACTTTATATGATAACAAGAAAGTATTGACTAGCATAGTTTGATGAGAATAAGTTAAGTTGATGATATGATGAGATTTAGAATGTAAGTATGTAAGCTGAGTAGCATTTTATTATTATGCAATTATTGTTATTAGTAATGTTATTATTGAGTTATGGGACTAACCTTGAGAATTTGAGCAAGTATGTTTCAACTATGACTTGACAAGGCATTGATATCTCAAAGTCCATGGCTATACCATGGCAATTAAGGAAGAATTGACGAAAAAGTCCATGTTCATAACATGGCATTTAAGGAGGAATTGACGGTTAAGGATACCATGTAAGACCATGTCAAAACATGGCATTGGTAAGGCAAGGATCCCGTGTAAGACCATGTCAAGACATGGCATCGGCATTGATTAAGGACTCCATGTAAGACCACATCAAGATGTGGCATTGGCACTAAGACAAGGATACCATGTAAGACCATCTTTGGAACATGGCATTTGGTAAGACAAGGATACCATGTAAGACCATGTTTGGAACATGACATTTGGTAAGATAAGGATATCATGTAAGACCATGCCAAGGCATGGCATTGATAAGTTCTATAAGGCAAGGAAATCATGTAAGACCCTATCAAGACATGGCATTGATGAGTTACTATAAGGCAAAGGTCCCATGTAAGACCATGCCAAGGCATGGCATTGGTGAGTTCATAAGGCAAGGATACCACGTAAGACCATGTCAAGACATGGCAATGGTAAGTTCAAAAAGGAAAAGGTTCCCGAGTAGTCCAATGAGTAAGTCAAAGAAATGACAAGGTGAGAACATGAAGAAAGAGTACATGTATGAGTACAGGTATACATTTAAGGCTTATTTAATATTGAAATTGTAAGTAATTGAGATTATCAAGTATTAAGTAAGTGATGAGTTTTCAGTTATACTTGTGACACTTTATGACATGATTGGCAATATGTCTATATTATGAAAGAGTACTCATGTGTTAAGTGAGAATGTTGCAGGTATGTAAGCAAGTTGTTAAGTAAGGTGCCCTTTGTATTCTGAGCCTTTGGTAAGGTTACCGATGAGTTCACCCAGAAAATCGATTAAGTGAAATTATGTGTGGCTTGTAGTGATAAGTGTAGGTATATGCATGTGTAACGTATGAGCAATATTCTCGATATGTAATCGGAAATTAGAAAGATTGTTATAGGTAAGTAATGAATACAACTAAAGTGCGTGAGAGCAAAAATTTACAAATAAAACGGTTTTGGACAGCAGCAGTTACGTGATTCTGAAAAATCACCAAAAATAGTAGAAATTTAATTATAAGTTGGATGAGATATTAATTTAAAGCTTATTGAGTCTATTTTCATATAAAAGAAACAGAGCAAAAAAAGGATCTGTATAATTTGAGATATTTAAATTTTTGCGAGACTGGTTCAAAATGACTACGTGATCCCCTGTTCTGTCTTGGAAAAATCATTAAATATTGTACAAAAATAATTATGTGATATAATTTATATTCCTGAAATTCTGAATGAGTCTAGTTTCAAATAAACTAAACAATAAGGTCATATAAATTCTGTACAAGGAGATAATTGATTCTAGAAATTTTATGGTATGAAGATATGTGAGTCTAGCTTCAGGGAAAATTAGCGGTTTGTAATTTGGAGCTCTGTATTTCAAGAAATAAATAATTTAGTGACAATGATTCAAGTAGACAAATTAATATGAACATGAGTAATAAGGTATAAGCATGTGATTTAAAGATTGTATCAATTAGAGAACTTGTTGTGAGGATTTGTCTCGTTGAGGCTTTGGTAAGGCTACAAATGAGTAAGTTGAGAAAGTAAGAACTTAGCATTATTTATGCAAGTTATGACAGCTTAGTAGTAAGCTAAATTCATTGCTAATTCTTATTATTTTTACATGTGAACTTACTAAGCTTTATAAGCTTACCCCTTTTCTTTCCCATGTTTCAAAGTCCTATTAAACAAGCTCGGGCTGAAGGTCGTCGTAGATCGCTTCACACTATCAAGCTATCTGTGGGTATCTTTGTTTATAAATGATTTAAGTTATGGCATGTATAGGGGCTTGACTAAGTCATTTTGTATATGTGTTAATTAATTTGATTAAACGTATTGCTTCATAACGGTAATAAGGATTATTCTGTATTTAGCCATGAGTTGTGGCTCATATTGGTCATGGAGTCATAATGCGTGTGTATGCATGTGTTTGTTAAAGTTTAAATTATAAGTGAAATTTTGTGGCTCGGGATTTGGTAGAATGTATTGTTAAGTCTGGTAATGCCTCGTACCCGGTTCCGGCATAGTATACGGGTAATGGGTGTTACATTTAGTGGTATCAGAGCTTTGGTTTAGTCGGTTCTCGGACTACCACAGTGAGTGTGAGAGTCTAGCTATACATGCCATATTGAACTGTGATAGTGTGACGACTTCCGACCCTGATGTAAATTGTTTTATTAGACAGATGCACACTTCAACCGGACTAAATTTGATAGTGCAGACAGTGTGTTTATGATGTGTTGAGACTCGTAAAAAGTAAGAATAGTAGTGTAACAGACCAATTTTGACCCAAATCGAAACGGTGGTTTCGGGACCATGAATCCGAGCCTGAGAAATATTTTAATATTATATTTTGTGTTTATTATATGTGATTTAGTGAGTGTGAAAGTTTCGTAGAATATTTAGTCGTTTAAGTGCTCAATTTGATAAAAAGGATTTAATCGAGAAAACGCGAAAGTTTCATGCTAAAGTGAAAGGTACTAATTTGATTGTGGCTTTTTAAGTGGGTGTACTAAAAGGGCAATTAGCCCATGTGCTACAAAGAGGGACAGCAATAGGCCTTTTAATTACAAAATTTATGTTGTTTTAGTATAATTATAAGTTAAAAATTAGTGTTAATAAATATGATAATATATATGTTTGTTTTAACATAAAATAATAAAGTTAAGTGGGAAGAAAGAGAACTTCACCTTGCTCATCTCCTTGGCCGAAAGTTGGAGGAAGAAACTCCATTTTCGGAGCTTGAAATTTCGGCACTTTGGGGCTTAATTAGGGGTATGTGTTTTGTTTAGTTTTTGATAATTTTTGCATTTTTGGAATGGTTGCATTGAATCCTATACAACCCATGTAGAAATTTTTGAGATTATGGCACATTAAATTCGGCTATGGTTGTATATGCTTGACTTAAGATGTTTGATAGTAGATTTCAATTAGTATATGTTAAAACATCCTCTTTTGAATTTGAAGTTGTGGTGGAATTGGATGTTAGGGATTTATTTGAAAAAAATAAAAAAAATAAAAAAAAGTTGAGGGACTAAAACATGAAATAAATGACATGGATGGACACATGAGAATATGGGGGATATTCGGCCAAGCTATAGTGTTGGAAAATCTTGCATATTTTATGTTTTGTGTAAATTGGACTAAATCGTAAAAATGGGAAACCTTAGGGGCAAAATTGTAAATTGCCCATTTGTGTGTTTTGGGACTAAATTGAGATGAAATGCAATTAAATGAGCTAAATTTTAATGTGTTTTAGATCAAGAACAAAGAAAAACGGAATTAGATGGGGAAAGACGAAGGTTCTCGAATAGCCGATTCGCACGGACTATCGACAACCGAGGTAAGTCCTTTAGCTAAAATATGTCAATAAATTAATTATGAACTTAGTGAATGATGAATTGTGGAAATTTAGAGTATAAATTCATGATATAGCCGAATGTGAATGTATAGTATTGAAGTGAATTTATTTTGGCTAATGCAAGGTGTATAATTAAGTTCTTGAGCTACCTTATGCTTAAAGGTTAATTACAAATCTAATGAATGATAGAATTTGTATAAGTTTGGTGTAAAACCATGAGTTGGCCGAATGTGATGATGATGGATTGGATTGATTTCAAATATATTTTATGCACTGTGAATAAATGCATATGGTTTGATATGTGATAGTGAAATGTGAAAAGCATGTAAAATTATTCTGACATTCGGGCTTCGAGCCTAGCAGGCCTCGTGTCGGTGACAAAATCGGGCTTTATGCCTAGCAGGCCTTGTGCCGGTGACAAAATCGGGCTTTATGCCTAGCAGGCCTTGTGCCGGTGTTACTTTTTAGGCTTTTATGCCTAGCAGGCCTTGTGCCGGTGTTATTTATCGGGCTTTACGCCTAGCAGGCCTTGTGCCGGTGTTACTTTTCAGGCTTTTACGCCTAGCAGGCTTGATGCCGGTGATGTAATTTATAAAAGAGAAATCGAATCTTTGTTCAAGACAACTTAAAGCTAATTTATTGAGTATACGGTTCAGGTAAGCATGTAAGGTATGCTATGCTTAATATTACTTGGGTCGAATTAATATTATGAGAATTGTGTTATATGTGTTCGAAGTTAATATTGATGGATGTAATATGATGGAATTCGAGCTTAGAATGTGCTATTATGGAACAATTGGTTTTCAAGTTTAAATGTTAAGAAAGGAGATTTTCATGCGATATGCTTATATGAACTACAAAGAAATGTAGGTTGAAGGAAATGATTCCTAATTTACTTGGGTTAATGAATTACTAGTATCTGGCTTTGTATAAATAATTTACTTAATTGCCTATGTGAAATGCCATAAGTTGATTGCTTTCATTTCGTAAATAATTAAATGTTTTATTATCATGAGTTAGGACTTACTAAGCTAGTAAGCTTAATTATGTGAAATGTTCTCCTTTGTTTTATAGATTTTGGTCACGTTGCGGGCTCGTAAAGGATCTTCAAGAAGTCAACCACACTATCGCCTTCCTTTGGTATTTTGAATTTTGGTTACGAATTAGAAGGCATGTATAGGCTAGTTGAAGTTTTAGAAACATATGAAGTTTGACCTTGTATATAATAGCCATGCGAATATGGCTAAATTTTTAGTTAAGTACGCTGTTGTGTCTTGATATGTATGTTGGTTCATGATGGCAATGTTTATGCATTCTTAATCAAAGTTTAATCGTTTTGTTAAGGAAATGTTTGTATACGAAACGAATCCTTGAATTAGGGATGTAGGTAGGTTCGGTTAGAAGCTAGTCTTTCATAAAATGCAACAAAACAGCTTGTAGTAGCTGCAGTGATGTGAGTTAGAAAAATCACCAAAAATAGAAGGTGAATGAGATATGAAATTAAACCTCATTGTGTCTATTTTTACATGAAAGAAACAGGGTAGGCAAAAGATTTATATATTATGAGATAATTAAGTTTCAGTGAGACCTGCCCTGAATGAATTCGGGAGTCACTGTTCTGTTTTAGAAAAATTGTCAAAAATTGTACAAAAATAATTAAGAAGCATGGTTTATATGTGTAGAACCCTTAATGAGTCTATTTTTCATTGGTATAAACAAGAACATTATAGGAAATTTTTGTAATGAGATAACTTTATTTTTGTAGAGACAGGTCAGAATTGTCAAGTAGTGTAATAAGGGTAATTTTGATGAATAAACTGTACTAATTGGCCACATGAAAAATTCTGAAAAATTATGGTAAAAAGTTATATGAGTCTAGTTTCAAGGAAAATTTACGGATCTAAATTTCGAGTTTTGAAACTCGAGTTATGGTCGATTTAATCAGCATGATGCAGTTGGACAGCTTTAAAATCTTACACCCCGAGTTAATAGTCAAGTCTAGTAATGCCACGTACTCGATTCCGGCAAGGGTTTCGGGTAAGGGGTGTTACATTTGATTGGTATCAGAGCTTACGATTTAGCCGATTCTAGGACTACCGTATGCGCGTGTGAGTCTAGCTATACATGCCTTTAATATATATATTGATAGTGTGGTGACTTCTGACAGCCTGAACTTTGTTTTATATAGTAAATGGACACTGATCCTGAAAGAGTCGTAGCTGATGACGTAGAGAGTGTAGCGCTTGACCATGCACACGGATCAGCGCCGGTCGACTCTCGACCTGTTTCGGGTAGCCACGAAGGAGAAACTAAACAAGCCTTTTATCGGATGATGAATGAGTGGTTTGCCCAATTTATTCAGAATAACCCGAATGTACATCAACCTCCACCCCCGAATAATTCAACTCCGATTCCTTCAGCACCCCCGATGATAGATCCGATGAGATCTAGTAGGCCCCCAGTTGATAAAATTCGAAAATTTGGGGCTGAAGAATTTAAAGCCAATGATGATGACAACGTAGAGAGAGCCGAAATGTGGCTTGATAACACTATTCGGGTACTTGATGAGCTATCTTGTACTCTGGATGAATGCCTGAAGTGCGCTATATCTTTACTGCGGGACACTGCATATCACTGGTGGAACACACTAGTATCAGTGGTTCCGAAAGAAAAAGTGACATGGGATTTCTTCCAAACTGAATTTCGCAAGAAGTATATTAGCCAAAGATTCATTGATCAAAAACAAAAGGAGTTCCTCGAGCTGAAACAGGGGCGAATGACCGTAACAGAATATGAAAGAAAATTTGTCAGGCTCAGCCGATATGCTAGAGAGTGTGTTTCTAGTGAAGCTATTATGTGTAAAAGATTTGAAGACGGCCTAAATGAAGATATAAAGATGTTTGTTGGCATTCTTGAAATTCAAGAGTTTGTAACTTTAGTTGAGAGAGCTTGCAAAGCTGAAGAGCTCGGGAAAGAGAAAAGAAAGGCTGAGACAGAAGCTAGAGACATCCGAAAAAGGTCTTCGGGTAAAGTCTTTCATTCCACGACCAAGAAGCCCAGAGATGACTACAGCCGACAGAAAGCTACTACAGATCCACCTAGACGGGATCGACCTCCTATGAGCTCCCGAGCTACCTCGATAGCCAGTGTTGGTAACGTTCCACAAAATAGAGTTGAATGCAAGCACTGTGGGAAATGGCACTCAGGGAGTTGTAGATTTCATGATCGGTCTTGCTATAAATGTGGATCGTCAGATCATTTTATTAGAGAGTGTCCGAAGTTAGCTGAGCAGAATACAGTTCAGAACACTAAGCCGAGCAACGTGTCAATGCGAGGTAGACCACCCAGACATTCAGGCAATGTAGGTGGTAGTCAGAAAGGAACGAAGAACACCACAGATCGATCTGAGGCTAGAGCTCCGGCTAGAGCATATGCTGCACGAGCTAGAGAGGATGCTTCCTCCCTCGACGTCATTACCGGTATTTTCACTCATTATGATACTACTGTAATTGCACTAATCGATCCTGGTTCGACTCATTCTTATATGTGTGAAACTTTAAAATTTGGCAAGACTCTGCTAGTTGAGTCTACCGAGTTTGTGATTCGTGTGTCCAACCCTTTGGGTAGATGTGTGCTTGTTAATAAAGTGTGTAGAGGTTGCCCGTTGATGATTCGAGATTATTGCTTCCCAGCTGATTTAATGTTGTTGCCCTCTGACGAATTTGATATAATCTTGGGTATGGATTGGTTAACTTCGCACGAGGCAGTAGTGGATTGTAAAAGAAAGCTTATCGATTTAAAATGTCGAAATGGTGAGACCATCAGAATTAAATCCTGTGACATAAATGGGTTGCCTACAGTAATATCCTCAATGTTAGCCCGGAAGTATGTGAGAAAAGGATGTGAAGCTTACTTGGCCTATGTACTGGATAATAAAATGTCTGAGAAACAAATTGAATCCGTATCAGTTGTATGTGAATACCCTGATGTGTTTCCTGAAGAACTACCGGGTTTACCCCCAGTACGAGAGATTGAGTTCGGCATTGAGTTAGTACCGGGTGCGGCTCCGATTTCGATAGCTCCATACCGAATGGCACCTATTGAATTAAAAGAATTGAAAGCGCAGTTGCAAGAGTTGACTAAGGGCTTCGCGCGACCGAGTTTCTCTCCGTGGGGTGCACCAGTTTTATTTGTGAAAAAGAAGGATGGGACTATGAGAATGTGTATCGATTATCGGCAACTAAATAAGGTGACTATAAAGAATAAGTACTCGTTACCTTGGATTGATGATTTATTTGATCAGTTGAAGGGGGCTTCAGTGTTTTCGAAGATAGATTTGAGATCGGGCTATTATCAGTTGCGAGTCAGAGATTCAGATGTGCCAAAGACTGCATTCCGAACAAGGTACGGACATTATGAGTTTTTAGTTATGCCGTTTGGACTCACTAATGCACCTGCTGTTTTTATGGATCTAATGAACCGAGTCTTCCGAAAGCTTTTGGATCGGTTTGTAGTAGTGTTTATTGATGATATATTGATCTACTCCAAAAATGAAGCGGAACACACTGAGCATTTGAGAGTAGTACTACAAACTTTGAGAGATCAACGGTTATATGCAAAGTTCAGTAAGTGTGAGTTCTGGATGAATGAAGTCGGCTTCTTGGGTTATGTTGTTTCGGTGTCAGGTGTTCGGGTGGACCCAAACAAGATAGCAGCTATACTCAATTGGAAACCGCCAAAGAATGTATCCGAGATCCGAAGTTTCCTAGGCCTTGCGGGATATTATAGACGATTTGTAAAAGGTTTTTCCGTAATAGCTACACCTTTGACGAGACTACTACAGAAAGATGTCAAATTTGAGTGGTCAGAAAAGTGTCAAAAAAGTTTCGAACAGTTGAAAGCCCTTTTGACCGAGGCTCCAGTATTAACCCAGCCTGAATCGGGTAAAGAATTTATTATTTTTAGCGATGCTTCCTTGAATGGGTTGGGTTGCGTTTTAATGCAAGAAGGCAAGGTGATAGCCTACGCTTCGAGACAATTGAAGCCACATGAAAAAAATTATCCAACTCACGATCTGGAGTTAGCAGCCATTGTGTTCGCATTAAAAACTTGGCGTCACTACTTATTTGGCGAAAAATGTCATATTTATTCAGATCACAAAAGTTTGAAGTATTTGATGACGCAGAAAGACTTAAACTTGAGACAACGCAGATGGTTAGAATTGCTGAAAGACTATGAATTAGTGATTGACTACCATCCGGGGAAAGCTAATGTTGTTGCGGATGCGTTAAGTCGAAAATCATTATTTACTCTTCGTGCATTGAACGCACGGGTGACTATGTCTAATGATGGTTCGATCTTAGCCGAGTTACAAGCGAGACCGATGTTCATTCAGCAGATTTGTGATGTACAGAAAGTTGACAAAAAGTTGATTGCTATTCGGAGTCAGTGTGGAAGTGGTACAGAATCAGATTTTCAGATTGATGCAAATGATTGTTTGAATTATAAAGGCCGATTGTGTGTTCCACAGAACTCAGATTTGATACAGATGATCCTGTGTGAGGCCCATAATAGTCGACTATCGATACACCCGGGTAGCACTAAAATGTATAACGATTTGAAGCAATTCTATTGGTGGCCTGGCATGAAACGGGATATATCCGAGTTTGTTTCTAAGTGCTTAATCTGTCAACAAGTAAAAGCTGAGCATCAAGTACCGTCCGGACTACTTCAACCAATCATGATACCCGAATGGAAATGGGATAGAATTACAATGGATTTTGTGTCCGGTCTTCCTATGACCCCGAGCAAGAAAGATGCAGTATGGGTTATCGTTGATAGACTGACTAAATCAGCTCATTTTATACCGTACGTACCGACTATTCACTTGATAAGCTTGCCGAATTGTATGTGTCGCAGATTGTAAGGTTGCACGGTGTACCGAGTTCCATTGTTTCGGATAGGGACCCAAGATTCACATCGCGGTTCTGAAGAAATTGCAAGATGCTCTAGGTACTAAACTTCATTTTTGTACAGCCTTCCATCCGCAAACAGACGGTCAGTCTGAGCGAACTATTTTGATACTTGAGGACATGTTGAGGTGTTGCGTTCTCGAGTTTGAAGGTACGTGGGAACGATACCTACCTTTGATTGAATTTGCTTACAATAATAGCTTTCAATCTAGCATTAAAATGGCGCCTTATGAAGCCTTATATGGTCGAAAATGTCGCACACCGTTGTATTGGACTGAGCTCAGTGAGAATAAGATACACGGGGTTGATTGGATTAAAGAAACAGAACAGAAAGTGGTTGTTATTAGAAGTAATTTGAAAGCTGCTTCGGATCGTCAAAAGTCCTATGCCGATTTAAAACGTAAGGACATTGAATTTCAGGTCGGAGATCGGGTGTTCTTAAAAGTTTCTCCGTGGAAGAAAATACTCCGATTCGGTCAGAAAGGCAAGTTGAGTCCTAGATTTATCGTACCGTATGAAATCATAGAGCGTATAGGGCCTGTTGCTTATAGATTGAAATTGCCCCTTGACTTAGAAAAGATACACAATGTATTTCATGTTTCGATGCTTTGCAAATATAGATCGGATCCGTCCCATGTGATTGCACCGGAAGGGATTGAAATTAGATCTGATTTGACATATGATGAGGAACCGATCCGTATCTTAGCTCGGGAAATAAAAGAGTTGAGAAATAAAAGAATTCCATTAGTAAAGGTTTTATGGAATCGTCACGGAGTTGAAGAGGCTACGTGGGAGCCTGAGGAGTCAATAAGGCAACAATATCCGAACTTATTTAACGGTAAACTTTTCGAGGACGAAAATCCTTAAGGGGGAGAGTTGTAACAGACCAATTTTGACCCAAATCGGAACGGTGGTTTCGGGACCACGAATCCGAGCCTGAGAAATATTTTAATATTATATTTTGTGTTTATTATATGTGATTTAGTGAGTGTGAAAGTTTCGTAGAAAAATTTAGTCGTTTAAGTGCTCAATTTGATAAAAAGGATTTAATCGAGAAAACGCGAAAGTTTCATGCTAAAGTGAAAGGTACTAATTTGATTGTGGCTTTTTAAGTGGGTGTACTAAAAGGGCAATTAGCCCATGTGCTACAAAGAGGGACGGCAATAGGCCTTTTAATTACAAAATTTATGTTGTTTTAGTATAATTATAAGTTAAAAATTAGTGTTAATAAATATGATAATATATATGTTTGTTTTAACATAAATAATAAAGTTAAGTGGGAAGAAAGAGAACTTCACCTTGCTCATCTCCTTGGCCGAAAGTTGGAGGAAGAAACTCCATTTTTGGAGCTTGAAATTTCGGCACTTTGGGGCTTAATTAGGGGTATGTGTTTTGTTTAGTTTTTGATAATTTTTGCATTTTTGGAATGGTTGCATTGAATCCTATACAACCCATGTAGAAATTTTTGAGATTATGGCACATTAAATTCGGCTATGGTTGTATATGCTTGACTTAAGATGTTTGATAGTAGATTTCAATTAGTATATGTTAAAACATCCTCTTTTGAATTTGAAGTTGTGGTGGAATTGGATGTTAGGGATTTATTTGAAAAAAAATAAAAAATAAAAAAAAAGTTGAGGGACTAAAACATGAAATAAATGACATGCATGGACACATAAGAATATGGGGGATATTCGGCCAAGCTATAGTGTTGGAAAATCTTGCATATTTTATGTTTTGTGTAAATTGGACTAAATCGTAAAAATGGGAAACCTTAGGGGCAAAATTGTAAATTGCCCATTTGTGTGTTTTGGGACTAAATTGAGATGAAATGCAATTAAATGAGCTAAATTTTAATGTGTTTTAGATCAAGAACAAAGAAAAACGGAATTAGACCGGGGAAAGACGAAGGTTCTCGAATAGCCGATTCGCACAGACTATCGACAACCGAGGTAAGTCCTTTAGCTAAAATATGTCAATAAATTAATTATGAACTTAGTGAATGATGAATTGTGGAAATTTAGAGTATAAATTCATGATATAGCCGAATGTGAATGTATAGTATTGAAGTGAATTTATTTTGGCTAATGCAAGGTGTATAATTAAGTTCTTGAGCTACCTTATGCTTAAAGGTTAATTACAAATCTAATGAATGATAGAATTTGTATAAGTTTGGTGTAAAACCATGAGTTGGCCGAATGTGATGATGATGGATTGGATTGATTTCAAATATATTTTATGCACTGTGAATAAATGCATATGGTTTGATATGTGATAGTGAAATGTGAAAAGCATGTAAAATTATTCTGACATTCGGGCTTCGAGCCTAGCAGGCCTTGTGCCGGTGACAAAATCGGGCTTTATGCCTAGCAGGCCTTGTGCCGGTGACAAAATCGGGCTTTATGCCTAGCAGGCCTTGTGCCGGTGTTACTTTTCAGGCTTTTATGCCTAGCAGGCCTTGTGCCGGTGTTATTTATCGGGCTTTACGCCTAGCAGGCCTTGTGCCGGTGTTACTTTTCAGGCTTTTATGCCTAGCAGGCTTGATGCCGGTGATGTAATTTATAAAAGAGAAATCGAATCTTTGTTCAAGACAACTTAAAGCTAATTTATTGAGTATATGGTTCAGGTAAGCATGTAAGGTATGCTATGCTTAATATTACTTGGGTCGAATTAATATTATGAGAATTGTGTTATATGTGTTCGAAGTTAATATTGATGGATGTAATATGATGGAATTCGAGCTTAGAATGTGCTATTATGGAACAATTGGTTTTCAAGTTTAAATGTTAAGAAAGGAGATTTTCATGCGATATGCTTATATGAACTACAAAGAAATGTAGGTTGAAGGAAATGATTCCTAATTTACTTGGGTTAATGAATTACTAGTATCTGGCTTTGTATAAATAATTTACTTAATTGCCTATGTGAAATGCCATAAGTTGATTGCTTTCATTTCGTAAATAATTAAATGTTTTATTATCATGAGTTAGGACTTACTAAGCTAGTAAGCTTAATTATGTGAAATGTTCTCCTTTGTTTTATAGATTTTGGTCACGTTGCGGGCTCGTAAAGGATCTTCAAGAAGTCAACCACACTATCGCCTTCCTTTGGTATTTTGAATTTTGGTTACGAATTAGAAGGCATGTATAGGCTAGATGAAGTTTTAGAAACATATGATGTTTGACCTTGTATATAATAGCCATGCGAATATGGCTAAATTTTTAGTTAAGTACGCTGTTGTGTCTTGATATGTATGTTGGTTCATGATGGCAATGTTTATGCATTCTTAATCAAAGTTGAATTGTTTTGTTAACGAAATGTTTGTATATGAAACGAATCCTTGAATTAGGGATGTAGGTAGGTTCGGTTAGAAGCTAGTCTTTCATAAAATGCAACAAAACAGCTTGTAGTAGCTGCAGTGATGTGAGTTAGAAAAATCACCAAAAATAGGGTATATTGAATTAGAAGGTGAATGAGATATGAAATTAAACCTCATTGTGTCTATTTTTACATGAAAGAAACAGGGTAGGCAAAAGATTTATATATTATGAGATAATTAAGTTTCAGTGAGACCCGCCCTGAATGAATTCGGGAGTCACTGTTCTGTTTTAGAAAAATTGTCAAAAATTGTACAAAAATTGTACAATGAGATAACTGTATAAACAAGAACATTATAGGAAATATGTGCAATGAGATAACTGTATTTTTGTAGAGACAGGTCAGAATTGTCAAGCAGTGTAATAAGGGTAATTTTGATGAATAAACTGTACTAATTGGCCACATGAAAAATTCTGGAAAAATTATGGTAAAAAGTTATATGAGTCTAGTTTCAAGGAAAATTTACGGATCTAAATTTCGAGTTTTGAAACTCGAGTTATGGTCGATTTAATCAGCATGACGCAGTTGGACAGCTTTAAAATCTTACACCCCGAGTTAATAGTCAAGTCTAGTAATGCCACGTACTCGATTCTGGCAAGGGTTTCGGGTAAGGGGTGTTACAAGTAGTTTATGATGTTTATGTGATGATGAATAAATTGTGGATGGGAATTTCTCTTGAAATATGAAAGATGAGATGAAAGGAAAGTTTATACTATGATAAGTGTTCATGTTTGATTGGAATTTGTATGATGCTATGAGTATAACTTGTGAAATTAAGTGAATGTTATGAGTAATTTTACTCGAGATTTATGAATGAAAGTATAAGTGCACTTATTTGTATAAGATGATAGGAAGGTTGTGTAAAATGAGTATGCATGTTAAGTTACTTGAAACAAAATATATATATTGATGAGTGTTAAGTTATATGCATGAGTATATAAGAGGCAAGTCAGAGGCGTTACAACCTCACCCCCTTCCAATAAGGTATGTTATAAAGAAATTTCATGAAATTTAGACCGAATGGGTTTACAAGTGGAAGACTAAAGAGTTGATTTGTAGATTGAATTTATTTCTGTTTGCAACTAGAATAATATCATATTAGTAATGACAGAATTAGATAATGAAATCATGATCGAGATGTATTAATGACTGAATGCAGTGTTTATGGTTGAGAAATTACAGCAATCTCTTTCAACTATTATATGTTTCCATTTACTCTCAGAGGTATATATATCTGCAAGATTTCGAATGAAATTCCTATAGTATAAGAATGTCAGCTAAATTTACAGGTAGATGAAGGCTGAAACACCCAAAACCCGGCCCACGAGCTTTGACCAGATTTGGTATGTTCCTCAAGTAAACCGGTTCAAAATTCTTTTGTTACTTAGGAAAAACTTGTGTGATTTTTAAAAAAATATTGTTTGGGTTGGGCTTGAGTTGAAAACAAACTTATCTTATGTTAAAACCCATTTATTTAAGGTGACAAAACATTTAGAGTTAATTTTAAAAGGAATTTACTTAAACTTTAATTGATAAAAATCCATAAACATAATAAATAAAAGAAAAATAAAGTAAACCACAATGGCCTTATTATATCAATGAACCCAAAGTAAAACTTAAAATACTTAAAATAAATTGAAAGTCCAAATCATAAATTTCTTGCTATGCATGGCCACCTTTAAGCTCCTGCCGACCCGGTCCATTACTGCTCATCACCTAAAAAATATTCCCCAACGGGGTGAGTCAACAGACTCAATGTGTACATAACACTAAGTCATAATAGAATCAGGCATGCAAATGATACACATTCAAATCATAGAATACAATTAATGATGCATTCCCAAACCCAAACCTAATTGTCCATCCGCTACACACCCCCGTACCTGCCAGTCACACCGTGGGGACTACTAAGTCGACCCTCCTTCCGCTACACACCAATTTGCGGGCTTAAAGCTCCACATCTGTGGTTTTAGGAAACCACTTTTCGGATTACTGTGGTCTTAGATCACCACTTTTCAGATTATTGTGGTCGTAAGTCACCACTTTTCAGATTACTGTGGTCTTAAATCACCACTTTTCACTTCCCCTTTCAATATACAACCAAATGCCCCATAAACATGCATAATATACCATAGTTCAAATTCTTATCATATTCTCATGTTACGAATAACATTTTTCATATTCCTAGTAGAAGTAGGAAACGTACCTGAGTACTTAGTACCATATCATGGTACTTTAGCCATGTTCATATTTCTATTAACATATATTTATTATATGCAACCATAATTCATATTACAAAAATAGTGTGGAGTACACACATTCTTAATAATACATTTAATTTAAACATAGCCATGAACCTATCAAAACTTAGGGTAGGGTACACACCTGATTTGCTTAACGAATTCCTTGAAATCCCGAAATCTGATCTACTGCCTTAGATCTCAAATTCCTACATTTGATTAATCACTTACTAATTTAATAAAAAGCCATTCGGCCATAAATCCAAATCCTAGTAGGATTAGTATACTTAAAACTTACCTTGAAATTCTCAAATCCCGAAATCCTTGTATCCCTCTGTCGAAATCCCTATAACTACATGTTAGATCAATTTCTAACATTTATTCACAACAAATAACCCTTAGTCGTATGTTAAATATGCCTTACCTTAGATTCTTAAATCCCGAAATTCACTGAATAACTAGGGAACACACGGCTTATGGTGTACCTTCGGGAAAAGAACTTCTCCTTCCTTGTAGTCGACACTTAGTAAATCACGAAAGATCTCTTCGGCAACAGATATTAAGGGTATTAGAATCTTAATTTCGACAGCCTTAAAAGAAATAGAATGAGAATCTAACCTAATCTTACCCTTACTGAAGAATTTGATGGAATTCTTGCTTGAACCCTTAGCAGTATTCGACTATGGCTTTGATGTGGATAACAATTTCGGCTCTTGAGGCTTAGTGAGAAATCGACTAGGGCTATTGGTATCTTCGGCTTTTGATTGTGTTTGTAATAGAAGAAGAAAAGAAAAGAGAAAAAGAGAATAATGGCAGAGAAAATTCGGCAGAGAGAAGAGGAGAAACTTTAGAGAATTTCGGCAGAGGTTTCTTGAAAAGAAAAGAATGAATGAAGAATAGCCTTACTCTTCCTTTTATAGCCAAAATTACTAGCTAGAGTCCTTTACTTGGCCACCACTCTTCTATTTTGATAGCTTTATCCCTTGATTTATCACTTTAATAAAACTTAATCCAATAATTATCTCTTATCTCTTAATAAAATAATACTAATAATAATACTCTTTTATCTCTTCCTTATCTATCAAAATAAAAGAAATAAATCCATATTTATCCATCTATTATCTCTTCAAAAAAATAATCCAATTTAAATCCCTTATTTATCCCATTAATTGCCGAAATTTAAAGGGAATAAAACTCCCTTTTTCTAGAAGCCTTGTCGTCCACTCCTCTGCTTCTGGAAGCAAAAATAAAACTCCTTTTATTTTCTTCCCAAGTGACTCGAACCCAGGCCCAACACCTTGCATGTGGCGCCATTTCCAGAGGCCCTAAGTGGCATCTCCAGGCCACTTTTCCCAGCCTGTTTGTGTGTCAAATTTCACAAACTTTTTCTTTTAAGGCCACCTTGCCTTAATTTCCTCTTTTAAACCTTAAAACTCGACATTTCTAGGTCATTTCTAAGTTTCCAAAAATTTTCGTTCGGCTCTTTAAACTTGACATTTCCTTACATTTCCAAGTTTCCAGAAATGTTCACTTTCCTCTTTTGAATCATTTCCAAATCATTTCCTTACATTTCCTAGTTTCCAAAAATGTTCACTTTCCATTTTTAAACTTAACATTTCTATACATTTTCAGGTTTCCAAAAATGTTCATTTCCAAATCATTTCCATTCATTTCCGGGTTTCTAGAAATGTTCAAAATTTATTCCTAGTACATAAAACATGTCACTTCGTACAATTAAACCGAAAATGCATAGGCCCTTTCCAGGATGTTACAGTTCTACCCTCCTTAAAAATAATTTCGTCCTCGAAATTACTTATTAACAGTCATACAATCCTTCTCACCGCACTATGCTTACGCTGCGCACTCTGATCTTAATAGAACCATCATACTTTCTAGGCACAATCTCTAAGTTCACATCCCCTAGAACTCATTTCTAACGTTGCGATTTAATCAGATTACAAAGTTTTATGCATTAGTACTTTCGTTCCACTTTTTATTCGCGAAGAAGTTTTATGAGAAGAATTTTAGGAGTGGTTCTTTCGTATTCATACATGCACACAGTCTTCACATCCATACATTCATCAATCAATTATGAACTTTCGTTCATTCAGAGAAATGTTGTAGTTTTCATTGTTGTTGTTTTTCCACTACCCAGGGGTATTTTCGTAATTTGCCCTACAGGGGTATTTTCGTAATTTGTCAAAATAAGGTTCCTTGGTGATTTTGTCAATAACGGTATTTTGGTAATTTTGAAATCCTGGGGCATTTCAGTAAATTTTTACAAATTAGGGTAAATTTGTAAAGTTCAATAAATCAGGGGTATTTCAAAATTCGCAAAACTTGAGGGTTCTTTTTGAGAATTTGTTTTCCAAATCGGTGATGTTGCAGAAATTTTAAAAATCAGGGTCATTTTGGTAATTGTGGTAAACCAGGGGTAATTTTGTAAATTTTTTTTTCAAAATGGGGTATTCTGAATCTTCACAAAATAGGGTTTTTGGATACTTTTATAAAATAAGAAAATTTTATTGAAGTCGGGGTAATATGGTAATTTTAAAACTCAAGGGCATTTTAGTGATTTTGCAAATAGGGGTATTTTAGTAATTTTTGTAAATAAAAATATTTCAGAAAAATTTTATGGAATAGCTTTTATAAATCAAAGGGTAATTTAAGAATTTTAAAACTAGGGTTTCCATAAAAATACGGCTAGTCCTTTTCGGGTTTTAGTTAGGGGTTTAGCCCATGAATAAGTCCTCATGGTTAGGGTGAACCAAAGCTACGCACCAGGTAGGATTCGAGTGGAGAGGAGGTGAGTCACGCGGACTGCTTAAATACCAAGCTCCCACCGAATACCAATCCTAGACATGCGCACAATGGTTGCCACACCCTAACTCGGCGACTTAGACATAGGTTTGGTTTATTAGGCATTTAAGTCTTATGTAAATATTGGGGTAAACTAGTCCTAGGGTTCACATACTTATCATACTATTCTACGTTCCATTCCATTTCTACCCTTCTACAAATCATAAGATATTTCACACAAAGGATAGGGGTACTTACCTGGTGGACTGCGGGTCGGAGACTTAGGTGCCATGCCAGAAAAACCTGCTTATCTTCAAAAACTCATTTGGGCTCGATTTAAAAACATTTTGGGCCTTAAACCCAAGGCCGAGGGTTTGAAACTGAGCTCTGATACCAAACTGAAACACCCCAAATCCGGCCCACGAGCTTTGACCGGATTTGGTATGTTCCTCAAGTAAACCGGTTCAAAATTCTTTTGTTACTTAGGAAAAACTTGTGTGATTTTTAAAAAAATATTGTTTGGGTTGGGCTTGAGTTGAAAACAAACTTATCTTATGTTAAAACCCATTTATTTAAGGTGACAAAACATTTAGAGTTAATTTTAAAAGGAATTTACTTAAACTTTAATTGATAAAAGTCCATAAACATAATAAATAAAAGTAAAATAAAGTAAACCACAATGGCCTTATTATATCAATGAACCCAAAGTAAAACTTAAAATACTTAAAATAAATTGAAAGTCCAAATCATAAATTTCTTGCTATGCATGGCCACCTTTAAGCTCCTGCCGACCCGGTCCATTACTGCTCATCACCTGAAAAATATTCCCCAACGGGGTGAGTCAATAGACTCAATGTGTACACAACACTAAGTCATAATAGAATCAGGCATGCAAATGATACACATTCAAATCATAGAATACAATTAATGATGCATTCCCAAACCCAAACCTAATTGTCCATCCGCTACACACCCTCGTACCTGCCAGTCACACCGTGGGGACTACTAAGTCGACCCTCCTTCCGCTACACACCAATTTGCGGGCTTAAAGCTCCGCATCTGTGGTTTTAGGAAACCACTTTTCGGATTACTGTGGTCTTAGATCACCACTTTTCAGATTACTGTGGTCGTAAGTCACCACTTTTCAGATTACTGTGGTCTTAAATCACCACTTTTCACTTCCCCTTTCAATATACAACCAAATGCCCCATAAACATGCATAATATACCATAGTTCAAATTCTTATCATATTCTCATGTTATGAATAACATTTTTCATATTCCTAGTAGAAGTAGGAAACGTACCTGAGTACTTAGTACCATATCATGGTACTTTAGCTATGCTCATATTTCTATTAACATATATTTATTATATGCAACCATAATTCATATTACAAAAATAGTGTGGAGTACACACATTCTTAATAATACATTTAATTTAAACATAGCCATGAACCTATCAAAACTTAGGGTAGGGTACACACCTGATTTGCTTAACGAATTCCTTGAAATCCCGAAATCTGATCTACTGCCTTAGATCTCAAATTCCTACATTTGATTAATCACTTACTAATTTAATAAAAAGCCATTCGGCCATAAATCCAAATCCTAGTAGGATTAGTATACTTAAAACTTACCTTGAAATTCTCAAATCCCGAAATCCTTGTATCCCTCTGTCGAAATCCCTATAACTGCATGTTAGATCAATTTCTAACATTTATTCACAACAAATAACCCTTAGTCGTATGTTAAATATGACTTACCTTAGATTATTAAATCCCGAAATTCACTGAATAACTAGGGAACACGCGGCTTATGGTGTACCTTCGGGAAAAGAACTTCTCCTTCCTTGTAGTCGACACTTAGTAAATCACGAAAGATCTCTTCGGCAACAGATATTAAGGGTATTAGAATCTTAATTTCGACAGCCTTAAAAGAAATAGAATGAGAATCTAACCTAATCTTACCCTTACTGAAGAATTTGATGGAATTCTTGCTTGAACCCTTAGCAGTATTCGACTATGGCTTTGATGTGGATAACAATTTCGGCTCTTGAGGCTTAGTGAGAAATCGACTAGGGCTATTGGTATCTTCGGCTTTTGATTGTGTTTGTAATAGAAGAAGAAAAGAAAAGAGAAAAAGAGAATAATGGCAGAGAAAATTCGGCAGAGAGAAGAGGAGAAACTTTAGAGAATTTCGGCAGAGGTTTTCTTGAAAAGAAAAGAATGAATGAAGAATAGCCTTACTCTTCCTTTTATAGCCAAAATTACTAGCTAGAGTCCTTTACTTGGCCACCACTCTTCTATTTTGATAGCTTTATCCCTTGATTTATCACTTTAATAAAACTTAATCCAATAATTATCTCTTATCTCTTAATAAAAATAATACTAATAATAATCCTCTTTTATCTCTTCCTTATCTATCAAAATAAAAGAAATAAATCCATATTTATCCATCTATTATCTCTTCAAAAAAATAATCCAATTTAAATCCCTTATTTATCCCATTAATTGCCGAAATTTAAAGGGAATAAAACTCCCTTTTTCTAGAAGCCTTGTCGTCCATTCCTCTGCTTCTGGAAGCAAAAATAAAACTCCTTTTATTTTCTTCCCAAGTGACTCGAACCCAGGCCCAACACCTTGCATGTGGCGCCATTTCCAGAGGCCCTAAGTGGCATCTCCAGGCCACTTTTCCCAGCCTGTTTGTGTGTCAAATTTCACAAACTTTTTCTTTTAAGGCCACCTTGCCTTAATTTCCTCTTTTAAACCTTAAAACTCGACATTTCTAGGTCATTTCTAAGTTTCCAAAAATTTTCGTTCGGCTCTTTAAACTTGACATTTCCTTACATTTCCAAGTTTCTAGAAATGTTCACTTTCCTCTTTTGAATCATTTCCAAATCATTTCCTTACATTTCCTAGTTTCCAAAAATGTTCACTTTCCATTTTTAAACTTAACATTTCTATACATTTTCAGGTTTCCAAAAATGTTCATTTCCAAATCATTTCCATTCATTTCCGGGTTTCTAGAAATGTTCGAAATTTATTCCTAGTACATAAAACATGTCACTTCGTACAATTAAACCGAAAATGCATAGGCCCTTTCCAGGATGTTACAAAGGCTTTGTAGTCTATTTGAGCTATGATCGAAATTGCTCTATCTTTTCTGGTTTTTTGCGTCATGCATAGATAGAAAGTTGACGATAAGGTCCGTATGATGTTAGCGTCCAGTTTTACTAGCTATTACTCAATAAAAATAAAGGAAGATTGTGTGGCTTTTGTTAAGATTATTTTTAGTACTTATGAGTATTTTCTGTGTAGCTCTATGTTTTGAGATTTTGTTATTTCTGTTTCCTTAACAAATTATTGTTCAAAGTATCAACCATGAGATATCAGTAGGAAATGTTCCATTGATGAAAATGGTTTCTTCTTATTATTAAAATGCTTATGATGATTATAAGTTTTGACTTGATGACGAGAGTACTTTGATACAGTTACCAGAGGTATAAAGATTGTGCTTTTGTATTGGTTGTTATGGAAATTTGTGTTTAAATTTCTCCGATGATCGAGATGTTTTATTTTCAGCCGGGACATTATCTACTGAAGTAATTGAGAAGTTAGTCTTGTTATGGTACTATGATTTTTAAGCTGTATGAGTATTGTGGCATCAGTATAGTTAAATGCTTCGACAAGTAACAGTTGAAGTAAATTCTATTATAAGTTTAATCTTTCTCTAGATTTGAGAAGAAATTGAAGTTGGCAAAGTGTGAATGATAGGAAGTTCAACTTAGACCTGTGTATTGGTTTTCATTTTCAAATGATCTTGATACATATATCAGCGAGTTAAAGATAGAATGTTATGATGTCTAGCACAATGATAATTATCTGTTTATTCAAGAAGTAAGATGTTGAAGATGCCGAGACTATATGAGAAGCTCAAAGTGACTTGTGAAATTAGACCTAAATCCATTAACTAGTGAGATTTTCGGGGACGAAAAACCCCAAAGCGGGGAGAGTTGTAACAGCCCGATTTTGGGCTTAGTCAGGATAGTGGTTTCGGGACCACAAATCTGATGTTGATAAATTTATTTTATTTATATTTTTATGGTCTACAATTTCACAGAATGATTTCGTGAAAATCTCATTCGAAAATTTTGACGTTTAGGCACTCAATTTAGTCAAAAAGGACTAAATTGTAAAAAGTGCAAAAGTTGGGTTCTACATGTTAGAGGTGTCCAATTGTTATGAAATTTTAAATTAGAGGTCCTTAAATGATAATTAGGCCATTGGTTAAGTTGGTGGACAAAAATGGACACGGATGGGTATGTTTCCAAAGATTTTTTTAAGGGGCATTTTGGTAATTTAGTGAATTAAATGAATTAAAAACAAAATTTAAATGCCAATTTTTTCCATCTTCAAGATTAGGCTGAATTTAACATGTGGGAAGCCATGGATAGGGTTTTCAAGCTTTCCAAGCTTCATGACCCCGAAAAACGATATTTGGACCTAGAACGGGATGAAAATCGAGAATCGGGAATGTTGGTAAAATGACCATTTTGGTATCGAGGTAAGTTCATATGTTTAATAAGCATTTAATTATGCATATTTGAATGATAAATTGATATTTTGGCCATAAATACTATAGTATTGAGTTTCAGATATAATGATTAATGTTCGATAATAATTTGATATTGGAAAGAGAACTTGTATAATTTATATGTTAGACCATATTTTGTATTATGGCTTTGTATGATAACAAGATAGTATTGACTAGCATAGTTTGATGAGAAAGTTAAGTTGATGATATGATGAGATTTAGAATGTAAGTATGTAAGTTGAGTAGCATTTTATTATTATGCAATTATTGTTATTAGTAATGTTATTATTGAGTTATGCGACTAACCTTGAGAATTTGAGCAAGTATGTTTCAGCTATGACTTGACAAGGCATTGATATCTCAAAGTCCATGGCTATACCATGGCAATTAAGGAAGAATTGACGGAAAAGTCCATGTTCATAACATGCCATTTAAGGAGGAATTGACGGTTAAGGATACCATGTAAGACCATGTCAAAACATGGCATTGGTAAGGCAAGGATCCTGTGTAAGACCATGTCAAGACATGGCATCGGCATTGATTAAGGACTCCATGTAAAACCACATCAAGATGTGGCATTGGCACTAAGACAAGGATACCATGTAAGACCATCTTTGGAACATGGCATTTGGTAAGACAAGGATACCATGTAAGACCATGTTTGGAACATGACATTTGGTAAGATAAGGATATCATGTAAGACCATGCCAAGGCATGGCATTGATAAGTTCTATAAGGCAAGGAAATCATGTAAGACCCTATCAAGACATGGCATTGATGAGTTACTATAAGGCAAAGGTCCCATGTAAGACCATGCCAAGGCATGGCATTGGTGAGTTCATAAGGCAAGGATACCACGTAAGACCATGTCAAGACATGGCAATGGTAAGTTCAAAAAGGAAAAGGTTCCCGAGTAGTCCAATGAGTAAGTCAAAGAAATGACAAGGTGAGAACATGAAGAAAGAGTACATGTATGAGTACAGGTATACATTTAAGGCTTATTTAATATTGAAATTGTAAGTAATTGAGATTATCAAGTATTAAGTAAGTGATGAGTTTTCAGTTATGCTTGTGACACTTTATGACATGATTGGCAATATGTCTATATTATGAAAGAGTACTCATGTGTTAAGTGAGAATGTTACAGGTATGTAAGCAAGCTGTTAAGTAAGGTGCCCTTTGTATTCTGAGCCTTTGGTAAGGTTACCGATGAGTTCACCAAGAAAATCGATTAAGTGAAATTATGTGTCGCTTGTAGTGATAAGTGTAGGTATATGCATGTGTAACGTATGAGCAATATTCTCGATATGTAATCGAAAATTAGAAAGATTGTTATAGGTAAGTAATGAATACAACTAAAGTGAGTGAGAGCAAAAATTTACAAATAAAACGGTTTTGGACAGCAGCAGTTACGTGATTCTGAAAAATCACCAAAAATAGTAGAAATTTAATTATAAGTTGGATGAGATATTAATTTAAAGCTTATTGAGTCTATTTTCATATAAAAGAAACAAAGCAAAAAAAGGATCTGTATAATTTGAGATATTTAAATTTTTACGAGACTGGTTCAAAATGACTACGTGATCCCCTGTTCTGTCTTGGAAAAATCATTAAATATTGTACAAAAATAATTATATGATATAATTTATATTCCTGAAATTCTGAATGAGTCTAGTTTCAAATAAACTAAACAATAAGGTCATATAAATCTGTACAAGGAGATAATTGATTCGTAGTGATGAGAGGTCAGAATAGTTGAATAGTGAAACAGGGGAAATTTTAATGAATAAATTGTACTAATTGGCTAGACCAAAAATTCTAGAAATTTTATGGTATGAAGATATGTGAGTCTAGTTTCAGGGAAAATTAGCATTTTGTAATTTGCAGCTCTGTAGTTCAACAAATAAATAATTTAGTGACAGTGATTCAAGTAGACAGATTAATGTGAACATGAGTAATAAGGTATAAGCATGTTGTAACATCCTGAATATTTGGGCCTATGCGTTTAATGGGTGGATATGTTTAATGTGTTAATCTAAGTGTTAGAGGTCCAAATTAGGCTCAAGCTTAGGTAGAGGCCTTGATTAAAATTATATGTTTGGGCTTTATAGGGTTTAAAAGGTAGTATCTTTGTTTAAAACACCAAAGTGGGCTTGTGGCCCAATATTAGGAGGTGACGCCACACAAGGGAGTAAGGGGCCCAAATTTAAGTTTCATGGAGCCCAATTATTTTAATTTAAGTTAGCTAATTTTTGGCATTAGGGTTAATTGGATTGGATGGCAACAAGGCTCAAAAATAGGAGGATTTATGTGAATGGGATAATGTAGATATTATAGTTGATAATATAGAAGATAAAAAGAGAAAAGATAGGAGCTATCTGCAAGGCTAGGTGTTGGCCAAAATTCCATCACCTAGAGGAGGGAAGAAATCGGTTTCTTTATGGCAAAGGGGTTCCGAATTTTCCCTTTTTATTTGCTTAATTTTTAGTTCTCAGGAAGGGCACTTTCAGTTTTTCATAGGTAGGTGCCGAAATTTCTATAAATAGGGAGGGTTCTCTTCTTTATTTTTCGGCATTTAGGGTTTCCATCTTTTCTTTCTCTTCTCCTCTGATTAGAAGCCGAAATTCCTAACCCTATTCCCTCATATTCACTTTGATTCAAAAGCCGAAACTACCTTGTTCTTTTCTCTTCTTTCTTCTAAAAGCCGAAAACTCCATTATTCTTTTCTCTTCTTTCTTCTAAAAGCCGAAAACTCCATTATTCTTTTCTCTTCTTTCTTCTAAAAGCTGAATCTCTATAGATTTCTTCGAATCATCTTCTCTTCCTGATTTTCGCAAAAAGACGGAATCCTCTGGGAGTAGCCGAATCTTCTCTAGTAAGATCCCTTAGATCTAAAAGCCGGAAACACTAGTTCCTGAATCTCATATCACTTTTTGGGATTTCAAGCCTCTGAACAACACATAGGGCAGATAGCAGCTGTGTTGGCTACGGATAGCGTTGACTTAGAAAGTCTCGTTCTAACGGTAATCAGGTGTGTAGATCCTTATCACATAAGTTTTATTTTGTATTATACCGATTAGGGGCTGAAAAGCCGGAAAATGAGGCTGTATGAACAGTCGTGTGTAGATCTCTAAACACACTAATAATCTGTATGTATATATATGTGATGGTTAAAAGCCAAAAAATAGGCTGTATGAACAGACGGGTTACCCAGAAAGGGTAGGCAAAGGATGCCAGGTATGTGCCATAGAAACTTCTCTATGTGTATCGATGTATGTGAAAGACTGAAATCTCTTAGGTAGTATATTGCTTAATTTTGCATGAATGTATGCATGGGATGGGTTTGATATGGAAAGGGGAAGAGCATGATTGGTCACATGGTGATCGGTGGTAGAAAACCCACGTAATGAAATGTTAGGTCACATGGTGATCGGTGGTAGAAAACCCACGTAATGAAATGTTAGGTCACATGGTGATCGGTGGTAGAAAACCCACGTAATGAAATGTTAGGTCACTTGGTGATCGGTGGTAGAAAACCACGTTAAAATTCCTGATTGATAAGGAGTAGGCAGTATGACTGTCGATATGGTGTGTAGCGGTTGGTGGGTTGATTGTAGAAATCCCCAAGGTGTGATGGTTGGTACGGGTTGGTGTGTAGAGGATGGAATTCTAGGATGGGTTGGGCTTTGCATCATTTATTATCTGTCATGTGATTATGATTGTTGCCATTGTGTATGGGCCAGGGCTCATAATGTGTTTGTGGGCCCAAGCCTGTTATGTGTTTTTGGGATTTACACATTGAGTCTTGGTGACTCACCCTATTATTTTTCCCTAACTTTTCAGATGAGCAGTAGATCGTGGACATGGGAGCCGAGACGGACTCGAGGGGCCATCGAGTTTTTATTTCTATAGATTATTTTCGGTTTTCCTTTAAGTTTTGTTTTGGGAATATTTAGGTAATAAGGCCTCATAGTTTATATTCGCCTAAGTAGTTTTTTTAATATTTGCAACTTATGAATTTATGTCAGGGGTTTATTTATACCAAATAATAATAATACAAGGTTTCTTTTCAAATGTCACTTATTTATTCAAATATTGCCTAATAACTTATGATTTTTCTAAAACCAACTTAGCAAAAGATTTTAACGTTCAACCCGTAGCATACCAGATCTGGTCGAAACGTATGGGCCGGGTTTGGGGTGTTACAATTTGATATCAGAGCCCGATTCAAAACTCGGCTCTGGGGTTTTTGGGCTCAAAACGTTTTCTAAAAATGGGTTTATGAAACATGTATATTTATAAATGATACAGGATAGTTTCCTCGGCATGCCACCTGCGTCTCCGGCCCAAGTCCGCCAGGTAAGTTTTCTAAACCATTGTGTGAAGTATATGTGGGCTCGATGGGCTTTATGGGACGTAGATTAGTTAGATTAGAACTTGGTGGACTTTAGGCTTAGCTGAAATAACTTCTTAAATCTCATAAGACGTAATTTCACTAAACAAAACCCACGAACGAGTTGTAAGACTAGGGTGTGGCAACAGGCATGCGCATGTCTAGGATTGGATCCGGAAGAGCCTGGTACTTAAGCAGCCCTAGTAACTCACCTCTTCTTCGCTGGAATCCTACCTGGTGCGTAGTGACTGTTCACCCTAGCCACGAGGATTTGTTGACGGGCCAGAATCTATAATTAAAACCCGAAAGGGACCAGCCACCTTATTTTTACAAAATTGCTAAAATACCCTTATTTTGGAAAACAAATTTACCCCTGATTTATAAAATAACTAAAATACCCCCCAAGTTTTGTAAAATTTTCAAAATACACTTGATTTGTGAAAATTTCCAGAATACCTTAGAATTGTAAAACTACCAAAATTTGTGAAAATTACTGAAACACTTCGGTTGGCAAAATTTTCAAAATATCCTTGGTTTGTGAAAATTTCCAAACAATCGTGATTTTATAAAATACCTATGTTTTGCAAATTTACACGAAAATAGATTTACAAAAGAACCCGGTTTGCAAAAGAAAAAAAACCTTCCAAGGTATCCCTGTTTATAAAAAAAAAGGGAACAAAACAACAACATCATCAAAATATCTCTACTTCAAAAAAAAAAGCTTGTTTTCCAAAAGACCCTTGCTTTATAAAAAGAAAAAAAATGTACCCAAAGTACTTCTAATTCAAAGAAAATCACCAAGATACTTTATTTTGGAAAATACCCTGTAGGACAAAACTACGGAAATACCTCCGGGTAGAGAAATGATGAAAAAAGAAACCCTTATGCGATGAATGTATGTGGTTTCTAGAATTAGGAGATAAACTTGAGACTGAAACTGTAGATAGGTTCGAATTCGAAAGAACCACTCTTAAAACTACTTTTCCATAAGATTGTTCGTGGTTAATCAGTGAAAGAAATTAATAGTTCATAAAATTTCTAATTTAGAGAATCAACGATGAGCGCTAGAAGAGGAAGAAGAGGCCGCAGTCGAGCCCGTGGCCGAGGCCATGGAAGTATTAGGACTGATGTGCTGACTCAGCTAGTTAGGGAGGTATTGAAAGAGGTTAAAGAAATCGGTGAAACACTTCGGTTTGGGTGCGTGGACTGTAAGAAAAAAAAGAGATCATAGTTTTCTAGGGTTGCAGTCTCGTTCTGTGAAGCATGTTAAGGTACATCCAAACTTTCGGGTTTGCAAATATTGCAGAAGGCGTCATCCGGGTGAATGTTGGAGGAAGTCAGGAACGCGTTTAAGATGCGGGTCTGATGAGCATAAGGCTCGGGATTGTTCAATCACCATTGAGTCGGGTATGTTTTGTGTGGATGCTATATTTTTGGGTATAGAAATCGTATGCATGCAATGTTTATATATTATTAGAGTGCGCCGCGAAAGCATAGTGGTGAGACTTGGGTAGTACGATTAATAGTTAGTTGGAAATTTCGAGGACGAAATTTCTTTAAGGGGGTAGAACTGTAACATCCTGAATTTTTGGGCCTATGCGTTTAATGGGTGGATATGTTTAATGTGTTAATCTAAGTGTTAGGGGTCCAAATTGGGCTCAGGCTTAGGTAGAGGCCTTGATTAAAATTATCTGTTTGGGCATTATAGGGTTTAAAAGGTAGTATCTTTGTTTAAAATACCAAAGTGGGCTTGTGGCCCAATATTAGGAGGTGACACCACACAAGGGAGTAAGGGGCCCAAATTTAAGTTTCATGGAGCCCAATTATTTTAATTTAAGTTAGCTAATTTTTGGCATTAGGGTTAATTGGATTGGATGGCAACGAGGCTCAAAAATAGGAGGATTTATGTGAATGGGATAATGTAGATATTATAGTTGATAATATAGAAGATAAAAAGAGAAAAGATAGGAGCTATCTGCAAGGCTAGGTGTTGGCCAAAATTCCATCACCTAGAGGAGGGAAGAAATCGGTTTCTTTATGGCAAAGGGGTTCCGAATTTTCCCTTTTTATTTGCTTAATTTTTAGTTCTCAGGAAGGGCACTTTCGGTTTTTCATAGGTAGGTGCCGAAATTTTAATAAATAGGGAGGGTTCTCTTCTTTATTTTTTGGCATTTAGGGTTTCCATCTTTTCTTTCTCTTCTCCTCTGAGTAGAAGCCAAAATTCCTAACCCTATTCCCTCATCTTCACTCTGATTCAAAAGCCGAAACTCTATTGTTCTTTTCTCTTCTTTCTTCTAAAAGCCGAAAACTCCATTATTCTTTTCTCTTCTTTCTTCTAAAAGCCGAAAACTCCATTATTCTTTTCTCTTCTTTCTTCTAAAAGCCGAATCTCTATAAATTTCTTCGAATCATCTTCTCTTCCTAATTTTCGCAAAAAGTTGGAATCCTCTAGGAGTGGCCGAATCTTCTCTAGTAAGATCTCTTAGATTTAAAAGCCGGAAACACTAGTTCCTGAATCTCATATCACTTTTTGGGATTTCAAGCCTCTGAACAACACATAGGGCAGATAGCAGCTGTGTTGGCTACGGATAGCGTTGACTTAGAAAGTCTCGTTCTAACGGTAATCAGGTGTGTAGATCCTTATCACATAAGTTTTATTTTGTATTATACCTGTTAGGGGCTGAAAAGCCGGAAAATGAGGCTGTATGAAAAGTTTTATTTCTATAGATTATTTTCGGTTTTCCTTTAAGTTTTGTTTTAGGAATATTTAGGTAATAAGGCCCCATAGTTTATATTTGCCTAAGTAGTTTTTTTTAATATTTGCAACTTATGAATTTATGTCAGGGGTTTATTTATACCAAATAATAATAATACAAAGTTTCTTTTCAAATGTCACTTATTTATTCAAATATTGCCTAATAACTTATGATTTTCTAAAACCAACTTAGCAAAAGATTTTAACGTTCAACCCGTAGCATACCAGATCTGGTCGAAACGTATGGGCCGGGTTTAGGGTGTTACACATGTGATTTAAAGATTGTATCAATTAGAGAGCTTGTTGTGAAGATTTGTCTCGTTGAGGCTTTGGTAAGGCTACAAATGAGTAAGTTGAGAAAGTAAGAACTTAGCATTATTTATGCAAGTTATGACAGCTTAGTAGTAAGCTAAATTTATTGCTAATGCTTATTATTTTTACATGTGAACTTACTAAGCTTTATAAGCTTACCCCCTTTTCTTTCCCATGTTTCAGAGTCCTATTAAACAAGCTCGGGCTGAAGGTCGTCGTAGATCGCTTCACACTATCAAGCTATCTATGGGTACCTTTATTTATAAATGATTTAAGTTATGGCATGTATAGGGGCATGACTAAGTCATTTTGTATATGTGTTAATTAATTTGATTAAACGTATTGCTTCATAACGGTAATAAGGATTATTCTGTATTTAGCCACGAGTTGTGGCTCATATTGGTCATGGAGTTATAATGCTTGTGTATGCATGTGTTTGTTAAAGTTTAAATTATAAGTGAAATTTTGTGGCTCGAGATTTGGTAGAATGTATTGTTAAGTCTGGTAATGTCTCGTACCCGGTTCCGGCGTAGTATACGGGTAATGGGTGTTACAGTTTATATGATTGATAAGCTTAATGTTATATGTGTTTATATGCTTAAGTATTATAATTGTGATAATACGACATTGCAGAATCTATCGACAAAGCATTGAAAAAGTGAGATTACCGGTTGAACCTTAGGATTAGATAGGATACTAGTGACATGTCATTAGGGGTTACTATGATTATGTAATTTGGGTGCTGGTCCTGTACGTCATACTGGTGGCTGAGTATACCGGCATGTGTTATGGTTACTTGACAGCTTGTGTGAGAAAAACCGTGAGAAAAACAGTTGACAGCTTGAGAGTGAGCATATATGTGATATGAGATTGAGATAGCTTTGGCTATGTATGTGGCACTTCAGTGCAAGATTCCCTAGAATCCGATATTATTTCGAATGGTTCAATAGGAAAGGATGATGGTACGAGGATATAAGAAATGATACGGATCAGTTCAAGTACTCGTGATAAGTTTGACAAGTAAGTGATAATTGATAAATTTATTTGAAAAGTAAGTGGAAGTTGATGAATATATACATGATACATAGAATTATAGCAATATGCAAATTGTTGAATTGAATGTATTACTTATATTTACTTATGTTCTTTAAATGGTGAATGAGTTGGTAAATTATACTTATTAGTCATATGAGCGTACTAAGCTATAAAGCTTACTCTATTTATTTTTCCGTGTTTTATAGTGATTTCAAAGCTAGCTTGAATTCAGGGTTCGTCGGAGATCGCTTCACACTATCCAAGTATCACTTTGGTACTTTTGAGATTATGATTTGGTTATATGGCATGTATAGGATTATGGTTATTTTGATATGAATTTTGGCACTGAGTTTATCCATTTGAATTGGCTTGTAAATGCCTAAAGTTTGGTTTTGTATATAGCCATGGAGTTGGCTTAATTTGATATGGTTGATCATGTATATATATATGCATATGGTTTGTGTGATATGTTGGATGTTGGTTATATGATACTTGTTAATAATTGATGATATGGATACCAAATGGTTGAGTTATAAATATTGATATGCTAGTGAATCTAGGCAAAGAATGCATATTTGGATTTGGTTATTTTGTTATATTGTAAAAGTGAGTTTTGGTATGAAATTGATTGGTGTGTTATGGTAATTGTTTGACTTAAAATGGTTGGTATTGAAATGGTATGAATTGGTATGAATTGAGTTTGATTGAAGTTAATTTAAATGCCTAGTTATGACCTGTTTTGTTCCATTTGGGTTGTTGTAGGTATATGCAAATTTGGGTGACAATTTGGCTTGGTAAATGGTTTATTTTTGTCCATACGGGCAGAGACACGGGCGTGTGTGTTGGCTGTGTGACCCAAGTCAGAGAGTTACACGGGGTCAAACATAGGCTGGGACACGGCCATGAGATCCCATTTTGAATGTCCACACGATTTATGACACGGGCATGTCTTTGGTTGTGTGAGACACACGGCCGATCTTCACGGGCACGTGTTCCCTGTTTTTGGGAAAAATTTTCTAAGTGTTTTAAAAGTTTCTAAAGTTATCGATTTAGTCCCGAACCACCCCAAATGCATATTTTGGGTCTCGTAGGCTCGTATTAGGGGCGAATATGAATTTTGTTGATTTATGATTATATGAAAATTGAAAATGTATGTGTAATTGTATAATATGTTCGGTAATGCTCAGTAACCCTATTCTGGCATTGAATACAGATGAGGGGTGTTACATAGAAACCCTTTCGAGAAAAACCACGGGCAGAGGAGAAGAAAATTCACTTATGTCAAATTCAAATGATTCAAGAGGAGTTTAGACTACAACTATTTATAGGTCGAAAAACCTTATTCAAATCAATGTCAAATAGATGATGTAACAACCCGTTTTTGGTCAAATTGAAATAGTGGTTTTGAAACCACAAATTTGAGGTTCAAAAATTATTTTAATATTTTAAGTGTTTCCAACATGATAGCATGTATGTGTGAAAATTTCGTGAAGTAATTTTATCATTTGAATTCTTAATTCAATAAAAATGACTAAATTGCGTAAAGCGTAAAACTTGAGTTCTAATAGCTAAAGGTGTCTAATAGTTGTAGAACATTAAAGTAAGGGTACTTAAATAGTAATTAGACCATTTGAAATGTGAGTGGACATTTATAGGTATTATTTATGCCTGTTTTAATGGTTTTATTATAAGCATAATATAGTAAATCAATTATTAAAGATTAATTAAATGAAACAAAACATGAATATCATCAATTTTACACCATCTTCATCGAAAATTAAAAGATAATGAAGCCATGGGAGTTGTTAAGGTTCGGCCAACATAATCTCATGCATGTAAGTGCAATTTTGCTTGGTTTTTAATAATTTCTATGTTTTTGATATCGTTGCAGATAGGTCTAGCTAGCTTATGGACTATTTTGCAAAACTGTTAAAGATTTTGAGTTATGCCATTGATGAATACATGTGTGTGATGATAGATTATGAATGTTTGTTATGAGTTATACAAGTTTTGTTAAGTGGTTTTTAAGAAATATGCAAAATAGGGATTAAATTGAGAAATGTGTAAATTGTGTGGTAGTAATATAAAATAAATGAAAAATATAGGCTGCTAGGGGCATAATAGTAATTTGGCTAGGCTTGGGTTGTGATGGAATTGAATGAATTTTGTCTTACGAGCCTAAGGACTAAATTGTAAAAGTTGTGAAATTCTAGGGGTAAAAGTGTAAATATGCTTAAATGTGTGTTTTGGATTAAATTGAATAGAGAGATTATTAATAAGTTAATTTTGAATATATTTAGATCAAGAAAAGCGGAATTCGGATCTAGATCGGGGGAAAATTAAAGTTATCGACTAATCGATTTATTTCATCATTTTTACATCCGAGGTAAGTCCGTATGTTATAATTTCATTTCAAAGGTATTCTATATGCTTTGATATAGCATAAATTGCGATTATGAGACTACGGGCAAGTTTGGAAATGGTTCAACGATAATTTGACTGTTGGAATCCCGATTGAACGTTAGGAATAGTTTAGGATACTAGTGACATGCCATTAGGGGATATAGAGAGTTGGCTTCGGGCCATGATATTAGCACTTCGGGTGTGAGATATACCAATTTGGCTTCAGGCCATGATGTTAGTACTTTGGATAAGTTACCTTGATTTGGCTTCGGGCCATGGTATAGGTACTTATCGTATGAGACCTTGAGTATCTGACTTCTATTCTGAATGGTTCAACGGGTAATTGAAAGACGAGAATGTGTATGAGATTGTTACAAGTTGGTACAGGTATGTACATAAACTATGTAACACTTCTAACTCGTATCCGTCGCTGGAACAGGGTTTCAGAGCGTTACCAAAACATTCAGAACATTTATCGATTAACTCAGGCAAGTTATGTAACGCCTCAAAATTTGGGCCTAGAAGTTTAGGGTCTTTGAGCCTAGGGCTAGTGAGGATGGCACATATGTGCATAATTGTGCAATTTAGTGTCAGAATAGGCCTACTGGTCTGGTGGTTAAGTTGAGTGTTAGTCTGCTGAGGGTCTAGAGTTCGAGTCCCTGAGCGTTCAGGACGTTTTATTTTGTTTTATTAAGCTATCACTTAGTGTTACTTAAATTATTTTTCTTGATGTTATTACTATTGTAGGTTACTTTTTTTAGGGCATTATTCTCTGTTGGTTTTTACGTTCTCCTCTTCCCCTCTCTTCTCTTCACTTTTTGCTCCCTAAAAGTTTACTCAAAAATGCTTTTATCTGCAGATACTGGGATTATCGTACCTCCGTCGTTATCGCCGTTCACGAACTAGGTGTGGGATTCGAATCTGGTTACTACTTTCTGTTTTGAAATCTATTTCTATCTTGTTTTAAGAATCCCTTTCCTTCGGTTTTTCGTAGTTATACCTCACCCCTTCGTTTTTGAGTTTTTAAACGATAGAAGTGAGGGGAAATCATTGTTTTCTAATATATGTTGATAGGGTAAAGGTTAAGGGCTGTTACGGTGGCCAAACGGTGTTTTCGGGGCTAAATTAGGGTGGTTTCGTAGCCTCCCCGACGGCCACACTGGCGGGTGCTGAGGCATACGGCCGTGTGGATTTGGGAATTAGGGTTTCCAGCCGATTTTGGGTGCCACATGGCCTGGCCACACGGACGTGTGGCTGATTTGAGGATTTTATTCGGAACCCACATGGCCATGTCCTCTGAACACACGGGCGTGTGAGTTTGGGGAATTAGGGATTTGGAGTCACACGGCCTAGCCACACGGGCATGTGACACCTTCACACGGTCGTGTCTGCCCTGCACCTAATTTTAGGAAAATTGGACAGTGAGTTTCATGGCCTGTTCACACAGCCGTGTCCCTGCACCACATGGGCATGTGCCTCTATCACGCGGCCGTGTGCCATCCTCACACGGGCGTTTGGATCCCCACACGGTCTGGGTTGCTCCACACGGTTGGAGCACACGGGCGTGTGGCCCTAACTCGCCAAATTTTGATTTTAGGGCAAATCGAATGCCATTAAGAGTCTATGTGTTCCAACCCATCGACTAAGCTTACTGAGGGTGAATACAATTCTGTTCTGACTTCGAGTTATGTACTGCTTGTAAGTGAATGTGTGTTATGCTAGGTACTGAATCTGAGTGCATAAGTGTGCACGTTTCTGTAACTGATTACTGACTGTAAGTGACTGCTTCTGAACGACTGCCTGAAATTGTATTCTGAATTGGTGCATCTGCATTCATACATCTACATACATATATTTGCATACATACATCTGCATATAAAGTATTTTGGGTTGGGATTTTGAAGAGAAGGAAGATTTAGGATTTGGCAGTTTAACTGCATACTGAAGCCCATAATACCCAGATGGTCGAGGGCAGTCCTAATACCCTGAGGGTCGTGGACAATTGGACTGTACTGTGGATTTCCGCACTACACTGTACAACACATACGTCAGCATCGCTGCATATCATTGACTGATTTGGCAGTTTTACTGCAACTCATCAATATGGAGGATTACCGCTTGCACTGTACCGCTTGTACGCTCGCTTTGCTACGTAATATATGAGACTGGCAGTTTATTTGCACACTGTTAGCCCAAATTCCCAGAGGGTCGAGGGCAATCCCAATTCCCTGAGGGTCGAGGACAATGCTGATAATCATCGTTGCCGAGCAACCCAGGATGACATCCTATGGAGTACAAGGTTGGATGGGCTTTTAGAGGTCCTACTCGGAGTGCAGGGATGGGTGGGTTGATTAAATCCCCACAGTAAGTGTAGGGTTGGACAGAGATGGTGTGTTCACTGGATGGGTGGGTTATTTTATAACTCATTTGCAATTATATGCATCTGAATGAATCTATGTGACTGAATGTGACTGTACTATTCGACTGAAATGTCTGATTGATTAGTTCGACTGAATGTGATAATATGACTGAATGTGTTATTGATCGACTGAAAAACACGTGTGCCTATCCGATTTCTATAGACTTTCTCTATAAATGTCTGATTGAACTGTTATTGTGATAGTGTGGCTGACTTGTGAACTGTTGCTATTGTATTTGAATAGCACGTGAGATTAGATGTGTTTGTTTGTTCCATATGACTGTAAGGTACATATGGTGTGTGTTTGATGTTGGACGAACTCGCTTAACTATTATCTATCTGTAAGTATGTTCTTCTTCTGAACTGCTTCTAGTTCCCTGTTTCTGTTTCTGTAGTTTAACTGATTTTGATCTCACACTGAGCTCGAGTAGCTCACCCCCTCTTCTGTTCTCCTTTCAGGTACAATTTTGGATTTTGGATGTTGGACTCAGTACGCGGAGATCTCGGACAATTTAGATGGAATGGATTATTCGGTTGTGATTTTCAGTTTCTATTATTTGTTTAAGTTTAAACTATAAGGAATTTTACAATGCTATGGTACAGTTTCTATTTTATGATTTTATTCGTATATTTTAAACGAGTTTTATATTCAGTTTTATTGTAAATCTTTATTGGTTGGTTTTTTTTAAACGATTTTAGATAATCGTGGTCCGCTAAGATAAATTGTTTTTTAAATTTTTCCACGATCACTTCGGTGATCAATGTAGCATTCCAAATTCGGTATAGATTTCTAGGCCGGGTTTGGGGTGTTACAAGTTACTATTGATTCACTGAGGTCATTCATAATGCCCCTTAAATGGACCCTCGAGGCCCAATACAAGCATTAGAGTCAAGTTGGGACTAAATCGGAATATCAGGGAATTTTTCATGAAATTCTAGAATTTTCTAAGGTGCAAAGCTCACATGCCCATGTGGTCCAAGGGACATGCCCGTGTGACCCTGGGACACACCCCTGCTATAGGCCGTGTTCAAAACTAGCTAGCTCTCTGACTTATGCCACACGGCCATGCCACACGCCTGTGTGCTAGGCCGTGTGGTTAATTAATTCAATTCGAATTAGGTGCAGGTTTCACATGGCCAAGACACATGCCCGTGTTTAAGGCCGTTTCACCCACACGGCTGAGACACACACCCGTGTCTCTGCCTATGTGCTTAACTCTGAGTATTCTGTTTTCTCGAATTTAAGGTGCAGGGGACACACGACCTAACCACATGCCCGTCTTACCAGGCCATGTGTCACACACGGTCTAGACAAACCCCAGTGTGTCTGCCCGTGTGGACAAAATAATTCTATTCCAAGCTTTATTTCTCATGCCAATCTTTGCCATAATCCTACACCACATCTTGCATTCATAACCCAACATATCCAAGAATTTTATTCATGTTAATCCTATCATTTAACATGATATATCATCACATACAATTACTAACCATTTCAAGCATTCTAATCAAGCATATTCCATCCATCATCATGGCATATCATTTCATGCATACATGTTTACCTTGGTTATGTACTTATGTTAGACATAATTTGATCAACTACTTAACATATATGTGGCTAGCATAATAAGACATTACAAGTATATCAAAACAATCATTACTAGCCATTCAAATGGCTAGATTACAAGCATCGTTTATGTTTACATGCTAGTATGGCCAACATATCCTATACATGCCATTACAACCGCAATTAAATTACCACACTATACCGACATGGGCCGATGGATAGTGTGAGTGATCTTTGCCGAACTTCCAATCCAACGAGCTTCTGATTTACTCTAAAATAGGGAAAAATAAAATGGGGTAAGCATAAAATGCTTAGTAAGTTCGTATAGCATGGTACTTAACTTAGCATTCATCCTATTTTGAGGTAACTATGTAAGGCATATTCACTTAATTTGACCTCAAGCCCTACACACATCCTCATTGCCCTTGTTAGTCATATAATCCATGATAACATCAAGACATGTATAAGATTAATCAACAATCAAGTTTCCGTGCCTATATGCTTTCCACAATATGTATTCATTAAGCATGTATATATCATCTCTTATTATTACAAGTATAGTTTCATAGTAGTTCGTTTCGAGTTTAGATCATTTCATGTCAGGACTTTACTCATTTTATTCGAGTATTAAGGTCACCAAGTAGTAGTACTCATTTTTTTCGAATCAACTCGTATTCCTGCAGGTGACTCTATATGTCCTAGAAAACCAACCTCACGCAACCAGAACTCACATTTACTAAACATTGCATACAATTGCTTTTCACGCAGAGTCTGTAACACGATCCTCAGATGCTCAGCATGTTGCGCCTCATCACAAGAATAAATCAAAATATCGTCAATAAATAAAACGACAAATTGATCCAAATACGGTCTGATATCCGGTTCATCAAATCCAAAAATACTGCAGGAGCATTTGTTAGTCCAAAAGGCATAATTAAAAATTCATAATGTCTGTACCTCATTCTGAAAGTAGTTTTCGACACATCTGATTCTTTGACTCTCAACTGATAATATCCCGATCTCAGATCTATTTTTGAAAACATTGTAGCTCCTTTTAACTGATCAAACAAATCATCAATTCGCGATAGAGGATATTTATTCTTTATTGTCACTTTATTCAACTGTCGATAATCAATGCACATCCTCATAATACCATCTTTCCTTTTCACAAATAACACAAGAGCACCCCCAGGGCTAGAAACTTGGTCGAGCAAATTCTGAATCATATGTTCAGATTGATCATCCGTCTAAAAATGAAACACAGTACTAAAATGTAACCGTATACGCAAAGTTTCTTGTATCTTATTTCAGAATTGAAATATAAAATGTAGATCCTTATCAGGAATAACAGAAACTAGCACCTCATATAGTATGTTAATCTCAAAAGCAAATAATTCAAGCAATCTATCAAGCGAGAAATCCATTGGTGCCAAAATAAAATATGCAAGCTTTGTCATACAATCAACAATTACTCAAATAGGATCTTTCTTTTTCATAGACAGGGATAATCCCAATATAAAATTCATGGTAACTTTGTCCCATTTCCATTTCGGTATTTTATCTGGCTATAACCATCTTGAAAGTATCATCTCTATCTTGCTGATACATCCAACATTTAAATATAGATTTAGAAATACCACCTTTCATTCTGAGCTACTAATACATTCTTTTCAAATCATTATGCATTTCATCATTCCCCAGATAAAAAGACATAATACCACTGTGATCATTCATGTAAAATTTTCAGTACAAGCTCTAATTTCTTCAGTACACAGACACTATCTCTAAATAACAGACATTTGCCGAATCTATTCTGATATGTTGATTCAGAAATTATTTCACACTATACTCATTTAACTCACAACTCATTATCACTTTTCTGAGTTTCATTGATCTATTGTAGAGACACCGGTTTAGCTCTATACTCAACTAAGATTAAGTTATTATCAGACAATCATATTCGATATCCATAGCTTCCAAAATATACAGAGATTTTCAACTTAGAACATCTGTAACCACATTCATTCTTTCCAAGTGATATACAATTATCAAATCATAATCTTTCAATATTTCAGACCATATATGCTATCTCAAATTCAAATCTTTTAGCAACATTAGATACTTTAAACTTTTATAATCAGTGAATATACAATATATATATATATATATTACCAAACAAGTAATGTTATCACATTCCAATACAACAACAATACCTGTCAATTCTAGATCATGTATCGTGCAAATCAAAATCAATAGTTGTCGCTCCTATATCATATATTGGGTAATTCTTTCCATGTAGTTCTTAACTATCTGAATGTATAGGCTATTACTTTGCCTTATTGCATCAAATCACAATCTAGTTCCATTCAATGTTACATTACTGTAATAAAAAATTCCTTACCCAATTCCGGCTGAATCAGAATCAATACTTTGATCAACAATGCTTCCAACTGGTCGAAAATTAATCTGATATTTATCAGTTCATTCAAATCTTACCTCTTTCCTGAAATAACTAGGTCATTGATGTGGCTATTTCAATTATTAAAATTAAAGCTTTGAGTTTTTTCCAAAGCCACAACCATCTGATAGATTTAGAACCATAGTGATATACTATGACCGACATTTCAACCGTATAGATAAAGCAACACTTCAATATCAATGGTGCACCTCAACTTAAAAGAGGGAAAACTAAAAGTGGCCCCAGTAATAGCCAATGAAGTAATACAGTTTCTATAATCTATGATCTCTGTCACCATACCTCATGATTGAGTTAATATTTATAACGGTAATGAATGTAATTACATTCAATCAAAGAATATCTTTCACAAGTAAACCATGTTTACATAATAAAGAGTTTGATGATATCTCAGGGAAAATTCAGAAGAGTAATATCACACATACTCAGTAGAAACAACTATGACAAGGATAGTATAATTTTGCATGTTCGTAATTCAGGGCTTCAATCAGTAGAAGTAGAAAATAACATCACATGAACCTTATAATCAAATCTTAAATCCTTCATGATAAATTATCAATCCAAGTAAAATAGAGTAATACCGCTCATGAATCAACCAGACTTTCAGTATTTTCATCTATCATGATTTACTAGCCTTTCAATACGACAAATATTAATATTGCATCTGTACATGCACAATTTCATTTGCCTCTAATAATAGCAGAACTTATAAAGTACCCAGAAAATATTGTTGTAATATCCCTGATTATAACAGTTGCATTCAAATATCAGTGCAATTTCATCACTATTCCACTGACTAATAAAGTCATCAATAATCTTACATTATTCAGTTCACTAAAAGAGTCAATTCAGAAGAATTTTCGACTAATATGTTCTATAAATATCATGTATAGATAAGTCATTTACTCATGAACAACTTCTTCCTTAACAATAATATCACATAATCAGAATAATCCTCAGAAAAATATGATATCTCTTTTAATACTGTCTTTACTTATCAACCCATTCTTAATTCTGACTACATCATTAGTCATTCAGCCTTTGAACTCTTTAGTTCCACATTCATGAACTTAATCCATATAAATCTTTTGAATTTCATTGTATAGCACTATACCGGTAAGGGGGTAGAGATCGTAAGCCTCAAAATTTATCTTTCATATATATATATATATATATATATATATATATACTCATATAACATAACATTTATAATTTTCATGTACTATAAAACATCTATCCATACCTTTTCGAATTCTATTTCATCATCAGTAACATTTTACTCAGACACTTGAGTATCTCTTTTGAAGTCATCGGAATTAGCTCAGTTGGAAAGCATCTCTATCTATTTGCAAAATAATTTTCATTAGAGTCGAGAGATATCACACTATCACAAGTTATATAATGGCATGTATTTCTAGACTCCACATATGCCACTTTCAGTCCAAGAACCAACTAAATCGTAGCTCTAATACCACTAAATGTAACACCACTAACTTGTATCCGTCGACAGAACAGGATTTCAGAGCATTACTGGAACATTCAGAACATTTATCGATTAACTCAAGCAAGTTACTATTCATTCACTGAGGTCATTCATAATGTCCCTTAAATGGACCCTCGAGGCCCAATACGAGCATTAGAATCAAGTTGGGACTAAATCGGGATCTCAGTGAATTTTTCGCGAAATTCCAAAATTTTTCAAGATGCAGGGCTCACACGCCCGTGTGGTCAAGGGACACACCCGTGCGACCCTGGGACACTCCCGTGCTGTAGGCCGTGTTCAAAACTAGGTAGCTTTCTCTTATGCCACACGGCCATGCCACACGCCCGTGTGCTAGGCCGTGTCGTTAATCAATTCAATTCGAATCAGGTGCAAGTTTCACACGGCCAAGACACACGCCCGTGTTTAAGGCCGTGTCACCCACACGGCTGAGACACACGCCCATGTCTTTCCTCGTGTGCTTAATTCTGAGCATTTTATTTTCTCAAATTTAAGGTGCAAGGGACACACGGCCTAACCACATACCCGTGTTACCAGGTCGTGTGTCACACACGGTCTAGACACACGCCCGTGTGGACAAAATAAAGCTATTCCTAGCTTCATTTCTCACCCCCAATCTTTGCCATAATCCTACACCACATCTTGCATTCATAACCCAACAAATCCAAGCATTTTATTCAAGTTAATTCTATCATTTAACATGATATATCATCACATACAACTACTAACCATTTCAAGCATTCTAATCAAGCATATTCCTTCCATCATCGTGGCATATCATTTCATGCAAACATGTTTACAATCTTACCCTGGTTATGTCCTTATGTTAGACAAAATTTGATCAACTACTTAACATATATGTAGCTAACATAATATGACATTACAAGTATATCAAAACAATCATTACTAGCCATTCCAATGGTTAGATTACAAGCATCGTTTACGTTTAAATGCAAGTATGGTCAACATATCCTATACATGCCATTACAACCGCAATTAAATTACCATACTATACCGACACAGGCTGATGGATAGTGTGAGTGATCTTTGCTGAAATTCCAATCCAACGAGCTTTCGATTTACTCTAAAACAGGGGAAAATAAAATGGGGTAAGCATAAAATGCTTAGTAAGTTTGTACAACATGGTACTTAACTTACCATTCATCCTATTTTGAGGTAACTATGTAAGGCATATTTACTTAATTTGACCTCAAGCCCTACACACATCCTCATTGCCCTTGTTTGACATATAATCCATGATAACATCAAGACATGTATAAGCTCAATCAAAGATCAAAATTCCATGCCTATATGTTTTCCACAACATGTATTCATTAAGCATGTATATATCATCTCTTATTATTACAAGTATAGTTTCATAGTAGTTCGTTTCGAGTTCAGATCGTTTCAAGTCAGGACTTTACTAATTTTAGTCGAGTATTAAGGTCACCAAGTAGTAGTACTCATTCTGTTCGGATCAACTCGTATTCCCGCAGCTAAGACTATATGTCCTAGAAAACCAACCTCGCGCATCCAGAACTCACATTTACTAAACTTTGCATACAATTGCTTTTCACACAGAGTCTGTAACACGATCCTCAGATGCTCAACATGTTGCGCCATCACAAGAATAAATCAAAATATCATCAATAAATACAACGAAAAATCGATCCAAATACGGTCTGAATATCCGATTCATCAAATCCATAAATACTGCAAGAGCATTTGTTAGTCCAAAAGGCATAATTAAAAATTCATAATGCCCGTACCTCGTTCTGAAAGTAGTTTTCGGCACATCTAATTCTTTGACTCTCAACTGATAATATCTCGATCTCAGATCTATTTTCGAAAACAATGTAGCTCCTTTTAACTGATCAAACAAATCATCAATTCACGGTAGAGGATATTTATTCTTTATTGTCACTTTATTCAACTGTCGATAATCAATGCACATCCTCATAGTACCATCTTTTTTTTCACAAATAACACAAGAGCACCCCAGGGCGAGAAACTTGGTCGAGCAAATCCTCTATCGGTTAACTCTTGCAACTGAGACTTCAACTCTTTCAATTCTGTCAGTGTCATTCTATACGGAGCTATTGAGATAGGAGTCGTCCCCGGCACTAAGTCGATACCAAACTCGACTTCTCGTATCGGAGGTAATCCCGGTAGTTCTTCAGGAAACACATTAGGGAACTCACAAACTACAGGCACAGGTTCAACTTTCTTTTCTGTCACTTTTGAATCTATCACATATACAAGATAAACTTCAAACCCCCTTTTCACTTAATTTATATCTTTCATCGAAGATATTATAGCCGGTAGCCCATTCAATTCATTAGATTCAGTTCGAACTATCTCACCATTCTGATTTCTCAACTCAATACTCTTCCATTTGCAATTCAAAATAGCATGATGCAAAGTTAGCCAATCCACACCCAGAATTATATCAAATTCATCAAAGGGTAGCAGCATTAGATTAGCCAGAAAATAAATATCCCGAAACATCAACGGACAATTCTTGCACACCTTTTCAACCAGGACACATTTACCTAAGGGGTTCGATACTTTAATTACAAACTCAGTAGACTCAATAGGTAGAGTCTTACTAGATATTAGGTTCACACATACATATGAATGATTAGATCCTGGATCTATCAATGCAATCACATCAGTATCGAAAAGAGTAAAAGTACCAGTTATGATGTCTGGTGATGACCCTTCTTCTCAAGCACGAATAGCTAGGCTCGGGCAGGTGCTCTTGCTTCAGATCTCATAGTTGTATCTGTTGTTCCTCTCTGACTACCAATAACATTTCCAGTGTTTCTAGGTGGTCTACCCCTAGCTAGCTGTCGTGTTACTCGGCCTCGCACTCTGAACATTATCTTTCTCAGCTAACTCTGGTCAATCCCAAAAAAAGTGATCTCGTGATCCATATTTATAACAAGCTCTATTATTATACTTGCCCCAGCATTCTCTGATATGACGTCTCCCACACTGTCTAGACTCTGGCTTATTGCTTCTGACACTTTCAACACTTGATTCCATTAGAGTTTGACTTTTAGGACCAATATTTTGTTTTACACGATCTTTACTCAAATGTCCATACGAAACATTTGAGCGATTGTTTGCATCTCTGAATCTCTTTGACGAAGAATGATATGAATTACTCATCGACCTTTTTCTTTCGTCTCTAGCTTCTGAATCTGCTTTCTTCTTTTCTTTACTAAGCTCCTCAGCTTTACAGGCTCTCTCAACCAATACCACAAATTCATTCAAATCAAGAATTCCGACTAGAATTTTAATGTCTTCATTCAATCCTTTTATGAAACACATTCTCGCGCATACTGGCTCAATCTTACAAATTCCTGCTTGTATTCTGTAACAGACATACGGCCTTGTTTCAGCTTAAGGAACTCTTTACGTTTCTGATCTATAAACCGTTGACTAATATATTTCTTCCGAAATTCAGCTTGAAAGAAATCCTAGGTGATTCTTTCTCTCAGAACCACAGGTATCAATGTTTTCCACCAATGATATGCCGTATCTCTCAACAATGAAACAGCACATTTTAGGCATTCATCAGGAGTACATGATAATTCATCAAACACTCTAATGGTATTCTCAAGCCAAAATTCAGCTCACTCAGCAACGTCATCAGTTGTGGCCCTAAACTCTTCGGCCTCGTACTTTCAAATTTTGTCTACAGGAGGTTTACTCAACCAGACTGGGTCTGAAACTTGTGGCACTGCAGAAACTTGCGGGGTGGAGGTTGTTGAGCTGCCGGATTTGTTCTAATGAACTCCGTGCACCACTCACTCATCATTTGGAAGAAGGCTTACTTTGCCTCTCCCTCGTGACTACTAGCTATCGGCCTAGATTCAGCCGGCGCTGTCCCTTAAGTGGGAGCAGGCGCATTACTCTCAACATCATTAGCAACTGCTCGATCGGGATCCATTTACTATACGAAAACACATTTTGAACTGTCAGGAATTATCACACTATCACAGATATATATATATGGCCTGTATAGCTAGACTTTCACATGCTACGTTAGTCCTAGAATCGACTAAACCGTAGCTCTGATACCAATAAAATGTAACACCCCTAACCCGTAACCATCGCCGGTCTAAGGTTAAGAAGCATTACCTGAAAAAATGAAACATTTACAACCATTACTCAAACATAAATACATCATCATCATATCGTAGCAAATTATATGCATAAAGTCCCTTTAAAAGGTCTACGAGACCTTAAACATGCATTGGGAAGGGGTCGGGACTAAACCGAACACATACAAAATTTTTTCGAAAATCATACATTTTTCAAAGTTACAGAGGTCACACGTTTGTTTGGGCAGGCCGTGTGCCTCACACGGCATCAGACACACCCATGTGTCCAAGCCGTGGCAAAACAAGACATACATACTGACTTGTCCGCACAGTCGAAGACACGCCCGTGTGCTTGACCCATGGGCAACACTGACTTAATTCACACGGCCTGTCAGATGCCCGTGTGTCTGGCCCGTGTGCGAGTCTGACTTGTTTCGAATTACAAACTTAAGAGACACGGTCGAGCCACACGCCCGTGTGCTCAACCGTCTGGGCAAATATAGGCCATTTGCAAGGCAAATTTACCACCCAAATTTGGGTTAGCCTATAAGCTCAATTGCAACATCACAAACCATACATTTTAAACACCATTCCCATCAACCAATTCAAGCATGAAACATACCACTTACACATCACCAAAACATTCCAATATAACCATTCACATAACATCACATATACACCATATAGCTATCATTTTCACATATCCAAAACACATACTAAAATCGAGCACGTTGTTCTTGCCTCGATCTAAATTTGAATTTCCCTTTTCTTGATCTATACATATTCAAATTTAACTCTTTCATTCATCAAATCATTCAATTTAATCTAAATACACATATTTAGGGCATTTTACAAATAGCCCTCACATTTTCACATTTTGACATTTAAGTCCATATTTCATAAAATCACCAAATGCACATAATTTTATTATGCACATGCTTAGCTGAATTCTCCCCTAGCTCATATAAGCCCACATATTTCATTTATTTCACATTTTAGTACCTCAATTTCTCATTTTTATAATTTAGCCCAAAATAGTCAAATTCATCAAAAATTCAAAGACAAAATATGTTCACCCAACATTAAACTTTCATATTTCACCAACTATCAGCGCAAAGCTCACATATTCATCAATGGCACATCTCAAAATCATCATCAAATTCTATAATTAAGGCATGCTTGATAGTATGCTAAGCAACGATCACAAAAACGTAGAAATAATCAAAAATTGAGCTCGAAACATACCTCAATCAAAGATAACAATGACTGAACCCTAGCTTAGTCTTTTTCTTTTCTTTTCTTTTCTTTTCTTTTCTTTTCTTGTGATTTTCGGCAAGATGAACATGATAATGGCCTTGAATTTATATTTTGTTTTATTTATTATACATTTATTCATGTTTTACCATTTTTGCCCTTTTATTAATTCATTTAAAATTCCACTAACTTTAATGTTTTACCATCCAATCTATTAATGGTTTAATAAAAACATAAGGACTTCTCATTTAATAAGACATGGCAATTAAGCACTTTAACAATTTAGCACACAGCTTTTGAATTTTATGCGATTAAGTCATTTTTAACAAATCGGCACACAAACGATAAAATTTTCACATAGAACTTTCACACATACTTTATCACATATTGTAAACACAGAAAATAATATTAAAATATTTTTCTGTCCTTGGATTTGTGGTCTCGAAGCCACTCTAAACTGGGCTGTTACAGGTGGGGGTGGAGGGCGTTGCGCGTTTGGGTTCGTTCGAACGAACTCTATATACCATGCGTTCATCATATGGAGAAAGGCTTCCTTAGCCTCTTCTCCTCCTCTCTAACTTACAGTCACTAGTCTATTCTCATTTTCAGTTGGCACCGTCCATTGGGCGGGAGCTGACGCGTTACTTTCTACATTGTCCGCCACAACTCTATCGGAATCCATTTACTATATGAAAACATAATTTAAATCGTCAGGAGTCGTTACACTATCATTATGTAAATACTCGTACATATGGCATGTATAGCTAGACTCGTGCATACGCAACGTTAGTTCGAGAATCGACTAAACTGTAGTATTGATACCGTTAAATGTAACACCCCTTATCCGTATTCAATGTCAGGACCGGGTACGAGGCATTACCAGACTTAACTTGCTTCAATCATACAAAGTTGACCACAAATTTCTTTTGAACTCTAAAATCTTTCATTCGTATTCACAGCATCCCTACTATGAGTTTGTGAGACACAAAACATACACTTAGAGTGGTTCGAGATTGAACCGGCATTGTTCGAACACTTAGAAAATTTTTTGCTTAAAACAGGGCCACACGCCCATGTGGAGAGGGACACGCTCGTGAGAGCAGGCCGTGTAGTCGCACAATCCCATGTCCCTAGCCCGTGTGGATTTTATTTCTCAACTCAAACCTACAGGGGTTTTTACACGGCCTGACACACGCCTGTGTCTATGGCCCGTGTCCCTCACACGGCCATGACATGCCCGTGTCTTCTCCCGTGTTTAAGAACCTTGACATTCTGTTTCTGGCGTCATCATCCCAATAAGGTCACACGGCCAAGGCACACGCCCGTGTCCTTAGACCGTGTGGCAAATTAAATTCCTAAATTTAGGAGCAGACTTCACACGGCCTAGGCACACGCCCATGTTCTATGGCCGTGTCTTCCACACGGTTGAGACACACGGCCATGCCTCAGCCCGTGTGGTTACTCCTGGGCATTCTGTTTTGCCAACTTAGGATGCAGGGGGACACACGGCCTAGACACATACCCGTGTGTCTACCCGTGTGGACAATTATAAGGCTATCTACCAAGCCAATTGCCACCCTAAAAAGCAACAACACTTATACCATTCTTATGCAACACGCAACATAACAATAAGGCACCTTTAGTATCTAAAATCAAAACATCCACACCTTATTAACAACCTACTTCATCATACACATACTTCATTCATAACTCATTAAATTACACAACTTGTACTTCATGAATTTCATCATCATTGATTATATAAAAACTTAACAAGTATTGGCCATTTCCAATGGCCATTTACAAAATGAAGGAGTAGCATTAATAGCCAACACATTGGCTAACAAATATGACATATCACAAAATAACCAAGTTCCTATACATGCCATACCCAAAATTAATCAACTTTACTATACCAAAAGAATAGTTGATAGTGTGAATCGAACTCCGAATTCCCTCGATCCCAGAGCTATCTTGGCGATACTACAAGGAAAAAGAAAAAGAGAGAGGTAAGCATAAAGCTTAGTAAGTTTGCATGAAATAAATAACAACATGAAGGTTTATGATAACATCCTTTTATCTCATTGAATAATAACATAAGTTCTCAAGCACTTCAACATAACTTACTCATGCTTACTCTTACCAATCACATATCACATATTGGATTCATTTCTCGTATTTTACTCATGGGTACCTGTATCACTTCATCATGTAACTTTAGCACTTTTCCATCTTGAATATAGACTTAGCTCTTTATCCTATTGAACCACTTGGAATATCGAAGAATACTCAAACTCGTCATATATGTAACATGATGCCAATGCCATATCCTAGATATGATCTTACATGGGATCACATCTCAATGTCGATGCCATATCCCATATATGGTCTTACACGGGATCTCATATCTCGATGTCGATGCCATGTCCCAGATATGGTTTTACACGAGATCGTATATCGATGTCGATGCCATGTCCCAGACATGATCTTACACGAGATCTCTGTTCAATGCCAAGGCCATGTCTCAGACATGGTCTTATACGGGACCTTCTTTATCTCATGTTGTAACAATGGTATCCTTGTTATTTCTAATGTTACATTGGGACTTCGACGTAACATAATATCATTATAATTTCATTGAGACATCATTAACCAATCTCATAGAGATTATATACTTTTCTCATCATATTAAGCAAGTAAAAACATAATAGCATTATATAGCTTTAATTTCACACAAACTTACTTCGGTACCAAAATATGTATAGTTGTTTGATTTAGTCTACAACTTTGTCCTTTCCTCGGTTTCGGTCTGGACTTCGTGTTTCTTGATCTAAAATGAAAATTTCACTTATTTAATGATCACATTGATTAAAATAACTCATGAATCATACTTTGACAAAATTTTTATTTTACTCCTAAACTTTTACAAAATTACAATTTTACCCCTAGGCTCATAAAACGATTCCAATCAAATTTCCTCATTTAACAAGCCTAGATGAACATTTATTACTCATATAGCAACTCACAATACCAATTATTTCAAACATTTACCAGCTATTTACAACCTTCACAAAAAGGTCCTTTCAAGTGTTTTCATGGAAACCCCTTTCACAAAAGTTGTTTATTTAACAACTAAGATTCATTTTCTTCCATAAAATTTCAGAAATCAACATGAATACTCACATGGTAAAACCCTAGACTCTTAACCCTTTTGTAAAATAGTCCCCTCATTAGCTAGATCATGCTACAATGGTCCTAAAAGTACAAAAATTATCAAGAAAGACCACCAAAATCACTTACTTGCAAGGAGTGTAAGTTGCTAAAAATTTCAAGCTTCCAAAACCACTATTTGGCTGATATTTTTGGTGGAAGAAGATGAAAATGAAAGGTGATATCATCTTTTTCTTCATTTTATTTTATTTTATCAATTAGTCACCTAATTCACCTACTTTGACCAATTTCTTATTTTCTTGTCCCCTATGGCCGGCCAACCCTTTCCTAAGGGTCTAATTGTACATTAAAGACCTTCAATTTAATATTCTATAGCTATTAGACATCTTTAGCTTGTAGAATAATACTTTCGCACTTTATGCGATTTAGTCCTTTTTCGCAATTAAGCATGCAATCGCTAAAATCAATGGACCAAAATTTTCATACACTCATATAATCATGCCATAACACATAAAATAATATTAAAACTAATTTCTCCAACCTCAGATTAGTGGTTCCAAAACCACTATTCCGATTAGCCCCTAAATCGGGCTGTTACATCGAGTAGGTGATCATTTCACATATTTTTTACATTAATAAAATTCACAAACACAAAATTTAAATCAAGCATAAAAACATATACAATTTAGTTACACGAACTTACCTCGACAAATGTTCGTGTACGCAAATCCACTAATCTGACATTTTCGTCGTTCTAACTCCCAATTTGGTCTATCCGGATCCATACGAGTAAATTTAACATCAATTTATCATATTTTTCATTCATGTAGACTAAATTTTCATCCCCTTAACTTTTCCATAAATTCCATTTTCGTCCCTAGGCTCGGAAAATAAAACTTGTGCAAATTACTCCTTATTCCAAGCCTCACCAAAGCCTCATTACAAATTTTCTAGCACATGTATTCATAAAATTTTAGAATTTTTCATCAAATTTTACAAATTTTCATTTTAGTCCCTAAATTATGTTTCCATCAAAAATCACTTTGTAAAAGTTGTTTATCTATCAATAATCTTTAATTTTCTACCATAAATTTCTAATTTCCATAATACATCCATGACCCATTTTCATACATTGATAACTTTCAAATTAATCCCTCAAATAGATACTTTAAGCTATCCTGATTCTAAAAATATCAAAATTACTAAAAACGATCCAAGGAAACTTACCCAATTTGGCCATGAAAGTTTCTTCTCTCTCCTCTAGGGTTTCCATGTTTATTTTAGGGAAGAAGATGAGAAAATAAGATGATATCTATTTTATCATCTTTTAATTAATTAAAATTTTCACTTTCCAATTTAGTCCCTAGCCTTTTTCTCATTTTCCATGGATGAGTCATCAAGAAAAATCTACATATTTTTATTAATGGTCTAATTACCATATAAGGACCTCTAGTTTTGAATTTCATAGCTATTTGAACCTTATAGCTACTAGAATTCAACTTTCACATTTTATGCAATTTAGTCCTTATCGTAATTAAGCACATAATCGGTAAAATTTTCTTTTCAAAATTTTCACACGACATTTCTAGTATAATATGGATCATATAATAAAATAAAAATAAATTTTGTTTTTTGGCTCGGATTTGTGGCCCCGAAACCACTGTTCTGATTTCACCAAAATTTGGGCTGTTACAAACTATCTTAGTTTTGAATTGAAGAAATGATAAAGAAAGTATATAACTTTGTGAATGAGTAATGGAAAGGTTTGTTAGTTGATGTGAATATATGTATCTTTATTCAATTGTTGAATTATGTGTTTATGATTTTATCAAGTTTATTTCATACGAGCTTACTAAGCTCTATAGCTTACTTTGTATATTCTCCCTGTGTTTTATCGTGTAATCAAAGCTAGCTCGGATTCGGGGATCGTCGGAGATCGCTTCACACTATCCATCTATTATTTGGTACCTATGAACTTTGGTATTTTGAGTATATGGCATGTATAGGGACTTTGAGTCATTTTGTTATTGTAGCATGATTTTGGCCATATGAATTGGCATTGTAAATGTTTATGTTTTGGTATGTATATATAGCCATGTGTGGGCTTATTTTGGTTTATTTGGTATGTTTGAATCATGTACATATATGTATGATTATGTCTTGTGAATTTTGTTGGTTGATGGATGTGTGATGATTGATGATAATAGGTATTATGAGTGTTAAATTGTTGATTTGTGGTTATTGGTATGCTTGTGAAATTAGGCCAAATAATGCATATTTGTTAATGGTCATTTTGATGATTTTAGAAGATAGGATTGGTATGAATTTAGATGGAAATATGTGGTATTTATGTTTTGTATTGTTTGGTGTTGAAAATGGCATAAATCATGCTTGATTTGGAATTTAATTATATGCCTATGGATGCTATGTTTTGTGCCATATGGGTTGTGTAGGTGTGCCTAAGTTTGGGGTGGCAAATTGGCTTGGTAAATAGCCTATTTTTGTCCACACGGGCATGTGTCTCAGCTGTGTGTGACACACAATCATGTTACACGGTCGTGTGTCCCCTGGTGTTGAAATTGAAATCAAGTCAGTATGCTCCACACGGACTCACACACAGGCGTGTGACTTGGCCGTGTGGCATAAGTAAGTATACCCTACAGGTTTGGCACGCCCTAGCACACGACCTGGCACACGGGCATGTATGGCCAATTTTAGGGCATACGGGCTAGCCATACGGGCATGTGTGTTTGCCGTGTGACCCAAGTCAAAGAGTTACACGGGGTCGGACATGGGCTGGGACACGGCCATGTGCTCCCATTTCGAATGTCCACACAGCCTGTGACACAGGTGTGTCTAGTGGCCGTGTGAGACACACGGCCTGGTCACACGGGCGTGTGTCCCCTGTTTTGAGAAAAAATTTTGAAGTGTTCCAAATGTCTTAAAAGTTACCGATTTAGTCCCGAATCACTCCCTATGTATGTTTAGAGCCTCGTAAGCTCATATTAGGGACAAATTGATTGAGATTGAATAATGATTGTATGAATTGATTAAATGTATGTGAAAAGTATGTTTAAATTATTTTATAAGTCCTGTAACGCTCCATAACCCTATTCCAGCGTTAAATACGGGTGGGGGTGTTACAGATGAAGTGTAGATGGTTGAAAAATCTTATTCTAATCAATGTAAAATAAAAGAAGTATAGTTCTATATGGATTTTACTTTTATTTTATTTTACCACTGTATTTGACTTTAACAAGGATTCGAGTCAATCATTTCTAACAATCTCCACCTTGACACGAATTCTCAACAAACAAGTTCTTCACCACGAACTCTTAATGAAAAAGTTCTCCACCACTTTCACAAAACCTCTTAAGGGATGTTCTTCAGCAATGAACACCAACCAAGTCCAAGCAATGCTCAAACTTGGTTATAGGAAGTGACTTAGTCATCATATCTGTAGAATTTTCATGAGTACTAACTTTGCTCACAACAATATCTCCATGAGCAATAAAATCACATACAAAATGATATCGAACATCAATGTGCTTTGTTCTCTCATGAAATATTTCATCTTTCGTAAGGAAAATGACACTTTAACTATCACAAAACATTGTACTGATTTGAAGGTCTTTACGGAGTTCACCAAAGAGTCCCTTTAACCTAATAGCTTCTTTACAAACCTCAGTAATCACTATGTACTCAGCTTCAGAAGCAGACAAAGCAATTGTAGTTTACAAAGTGGCTATCCAACTGATTATGTAACCCCCAATAGTAAAGACATACCCTATGAGAGATCTTCTTTTATCAATGTCTACAGCAAAATCAGAACCAACATACCCAATAACTCCATTTCTAGTTCTTCCAAACTGTAACCAAACATCAGTAGTTCACCATGTATATATTAACTACACTAACTGCATATGATAAATCGGGATGTGAGCAAACTATATCATACATGAGAGATCCCACTGCACTAGAATATGGAACACGTGACATGTAGTCAATCTCATCATTTGATTGTAGAGACAAAGCCAATGAAAGTCTAAAGTGGGCTACTAATGGAATACTAACAGGTTTGGCACTCTGCATATTGAACCTGCAAAGAACTTTCTCAATGTACCCTTTCTGGCTTAGGTACAATTTATATGCTTTTCTATATTTGAGAATCTCCATCCCAAGTATCGTCTTTGCTGCTCCTAAATCTTTCATCTCAAATTCTTCACTAAGCTGGACTTTAACCTTTCTTATCTCTCATTTATCTTTGGCTACTATCAACATGTCATCAACATAAAGGAGTAGATATAAAAAAAACCATCATTATTTTTCTTAAAATAAACACAACTGTCAAAACTGCTTCTTTTGAAATCATGAGTAGTCATAAATGAATCAAACCTCTTGTACCACTTTCTTGGTGACAATTTCAGGCCATAAAGGGACTTTTTCAGCAAGCAAGCATAGTCCTCTTTTTCTGAGACTATAAAACCCTCTAGTTGTTGCATGTAAATATCTTCTTCAAGTTCTCCATGCAAGAACAATGTTTTTACATCTAACTGCTCAAGCTCCAAATCATACATGGCCAAAATACCAAGCAAGGCTCGAATTGAACTATGCTTCAAAATTAGAGAAAACACATCTGTGAAGTCTACACCTGGAATCTGACTGTAACCTTTTGCAACTAGTCTTGCTTTATATCTGGGTTCTTCAACTCTTGGAGTGCCTTATTTATTCTTAAACACCCATTTACAATTAACAACCTTTTACCCTTAGGAAGCTTCACTAAGTTCCATGTTTTATTCTTATGGAGCGATTACATCTCTTCTTGCATGGCAGACATTTACTTTCCTAAACTTTTATAGCTAACTACCTCGGAATAAGTAGATGTGTAACATCCCAAAAATTGGAGGTTAGTAGAATCAGGTTTGTGAATCGAGAAAGAGTGGTCATGCCTTAAGTTTTGAGATTATCTATGCATTTTTAGGAAATAAATGAGGTACTGGTTTGTTAGTTAAGTTTTAGTGAAACGTTTCTTGAAACCCAAGTTCAAATCCCTTCTCTCACATCATTTTAATTATTTTGCAAATTTTGCCTTAAACCCTACAAAGTGGCATGACTTGTTTTTAAAATAAATATTGCAAAATTATTTCAAGAACTAGGATTGCATAAATACCAAGCTCTTCCTGAATCCAATCCTAGACATGCGTATGCCTATTGCCACACCCTAACCCATTGACTCGTTCAAGGGTTTGTTTAGTTGGATTAAGTCTTATGGAATTGAAGAGTTGTTTAACTAGGCCTAAGGTCCATTAATACTATCATACTAGTCTACGTCCATCATGCCCATCAAGCCCAATCATGCATATCATATCAAAAATTAGAGACTAGCGATTTTCGGCTTTTAGATCCAAACAATCAGGTTTCCTTCAAATCCCGGAATGCCGCCCAAAACGCAAAAAGAGAGAAAGTATTAGCCTCAATCGACAGCCATAACAAACCAAGTGGCCATTCGGCCTTGTCTCCTAAAAACCGAAAGAGATCTTAAGGAACAGCAAGAGTCGACACTCACCTTATAGAGAAGATTCGGCTACTCTTAGGAGATTTCGGTTTTTTGCAAAAATCAGGAAGTGAAGATGATTCAAAGAAGTCTATGGTGATTCGGCTTTTAATGAAGAAATCGGCAGGAAGAAGAAAAGAGAATTTCGGCAAACTAGGGGTAGGTTCGGCCTTAGCAAGGATCAAAAGAAATATAGAGAAAGGTTTATGGGGTTTCGACTTTTAGAAGTAAGAAGAGGAAGATGGCTTAAGAAAGTTTTCGGCTTTTAGAAAAAAATTAACAGAAATTGCAGAGGGAGAGACTGAGAATTTTGGCACAGAGAATGAAGAAAAGAGTAGGGTTCAAATGCCGAAATTGATGAGATATCCCCCTATTTATAGAGAATTTCGGCACTTACCTATCAAAAACTAAAAGTGCCCTTCCTGATAACTAAAAATTAAGCAAATAATAGGGGAAAATTTGGCACCCCCTATGGCAAATAAAAATCGATTCCTCCTCTTCTAGGTGATGGAATTTTGGCCAACACCTAGCCTTGCAGATAGCTCCTATCTTTTCTCCTTTATCTAAATCTATTCATACCTTTAGAAGAAACCTAGATAGCACCACCTCTTCCTTCCTTTATCAGCTCATTATCCCCATTATCCATGTCATTTAATCCACCTATTTTCTAGCCCTATTGCCGCCCCAACTAGCTCCCCTTTAATTGCCGAAAATGGCCCACTTACATGGGCTCCATGCGGCCAAAACTTGGGCCTCTTCAACTGTTAATGGCGCCATCTTATAAATCCTTTGCAGCACCACTTGCTATTGGGCCACAAGCCCACTTTGATATTTTAAACACAGATGCCACCTTTTACCCTATAGTGCCCAAACAAAAATTTAACTAAGGCCTTGACCACATCCTGAGCCCAATTTGGACCCCTAACAGTTAAATTAACACACTAAACATATCCACACACTAAACGCATAGGCCCATTAATTTAGGATGTTACAGTTCTACCCCCTAAAAAAATTTTGGCCTCGAAATTACCTGATCGGAATAGATGAGGGTATTGCTGCCGCATCACCTCCTCCGGTTCCCAAGTAGCCTCCTCAGAACCGTGATTCTGCCATAGAACCTTAACCAACGGAACTGTCTTCCTCCGCAATACTTTGACATCACGATCCAGGATTTCCACTGGTTCCTCTTCAAAGGATAGATCGGGTCTTACCTCGATTTCTTCCACAGGCACCACATGAGATGGATCGGAACGATATTGTCTCAACATAGAGACATGAAACACGTTGTGAATCTGGCTTAGCTCAGAAGGTAGTTCAAGCTGATAAGCTACAGGTCCTACTTATTTCAACACCCGATAAGGTCCGATAAATCTTGGAGTTAATTTACCTTTCCGCCCAAACCTCAGTACTTTCTTCCATGGCGACACCTTCAAGAACACCTTGTCGCCCACTGCAAACTCTATGTCCTTACGCTTCAAATCAGCATAGGACTTCTGTCTGTCTGACGCTTCCTTTAGTCGAGCCCGAATTATCTCAACCTTTTCCTCCGTCTCGGTGACCAAGTCCGGACCCATAATCCGACGTTCCCCTAATTCCGTCCAACAGGTAGGAGTACGACACTTCCGCCCGTACAAAGCTTCATAGGGCGCCATCTGAATACTAGGTTGGTAGCTGTTGTTGTAAGCAAACTCCGCTAAGGGTATAAATTCTTCCCAACTACCTCTGAAATCAATGACACATCCTCTCAACATGTCTTCCAAGATCTGAATCACCTGCTCAGACTGTCCATAGGTCTAAGGGTGAAACGCTATACTGAAATCTAACTTCGTACCCAACGCATGATTCAACGCCTTCCAAAATCGCGACGTGGACCTAGGGTCCCTATCCGATATGATCGATACCGGTACTCCATGCAACCTCACTACCTCCGCTATGTATAGCTTAGCCAATTTCTACAAGGAATAATCGACCCGTACTGGTATGAAGTGAGCAAACTTTGTCAAGCGATCTACAATTACCCAAACTGAATCTTTCTTAGTGGGCATGAGGGGTAGCCCACTAACAAAGTCCATGGTGATCCTCTCCCACTTTCGATGTGGAATATTTACCGGCTGCAACAACCCTGACGGTAACTGATATTCCGCCTTGACCTGCTGGCAGGCCAAACACCTACTCACAAACTCAGTTACCTCCCGCTTCAAATCCGGCCACCAGAACTGTTCCCGCAAATCTCAATACATTTTGCTCCCTCCCAGATGCATAGCGTATAGACTACCATGTGCCTCTTGCAAAATCCTACTCCTCAACTCAGGGTCCTTTGGCATGCAAACTCTCCCTTGAAAACATACCAATCCTTCCTCATTCAGATTGAATTCCGTTGGCTCATTACTTGAAATCAACTGCAACTTCTCCTTAAGCAATCCATCGATCTGCTGCTTCTCCCTAACTTGACTGACCCAAGAGGGTTTCACTTGAAGTTCAGCTAATAGACTTCCATCATCATATAAGCTATGGTGTGCAAACATTGCTCTCAAGTCAGTGATCACCTTACGGCTTAGAGTATCCGCCACCACATTAGCCTTACCTGGGTGATACTAGATAGAGCAGTCATAATCCTTTAACAACTCGATCCACCTCTTCTGCCTTAGGTTCAACTCCTTCTAAGTCAAAAGGTACTTTAAACTCTTATGATCCGTGTAAATGACAGATTTCTCCCCGTACAAATAATGCCTCCAAATTTTCAAGGCAAACACCACCGCCGCCAATTCCAAATCATGGGTGGGATAATTTGACTCGTGTAGTCTTAACTGCCGAGATGCATATGCAACAACCTTTCCATCTTGCATCAACACACATCCTAATCCCGTGTGTGACGCATCACAGTAAATTGCGAACTCCTTCCCCGCCTTCGGCTAAATCAACACCGGAGCCTCCGTCAAAATCCTCTTTAACTTTTTGAAACTCTCCTGCTACTTATCAGACCAAACAAACGGAATTCCTTTCCATAGCAACTTAGTCAGCGGTGCCGCAATCAGAGAAAATCCTTCAACAAATCTTCTGTAGTACCCTGCCAGACCAAGAAAACTCTAAATCTCTGCCACCGACTTAGGCGGCTTCTAATCCAACACCGCTTCAATTTTCTGAGGGTCAACCCGAAGCCCCTCTGCCGACACCACGTGGCCTAGGAAAGTAACCTCATTCAGCCAAAACTCACACTTACTGAACTTGGCATACAACTGCTTCTCCCTCAAAATCTGCAAAACCACTCGCAGATGAGCATCATGCTCCTCCTCCGACTTTGAATAAACTAAGATATCGTCTATAAACACCACGACACACCGATCTAGGTAGGGTTGGAACACTCGATTGGTCAATCCAAAAGGCATCACCATGAATTCGTAGTGACCATAGTGAGTCCTAAAAGCCGTCTTATGGATATCCGCCTCCTTGACCTTAAGTTGATGGTACCCCGACCTCAGATCTATCTTTGAAAAGACTGAGGCCCCCTTCAACTGATCGAACAAATCGTCGATCCTCGGCAACGGGTATTTATTCTTGATGGTCAACTTATTCAACTGGCGATAATTAATGCACATACGCATTGATCCATCCTTCTTCTTAATGAATAACACCGGCGCTCCCCAAGGCGACACACTTGGTCGAGTAAACCCTCTATCCAGCAATTCCTGAATCTGCGCTTTCAATTCCACCAACTCCTTCGGCGCCATTCTATAGGGAGCAATAGATACTGGCGCTGTTCCTGGAAGAAGATCGATACCAAACTCCACTTCACGATCCAGAGGTAATCCCAGAAGTTCTTCTGGGAAAACATCAGGAAATTCCTTCACCGTTCTAACATCCCCAACAGTCAATTCCTTGGCTTCCAGAGCCCGGACAAATAGTAAAACTGCCTCGCATCCTTTTCTCGCCATCCTTTCTGCTCTTAGGGCAGTCACCACATTCGACAAACAATTCCCCCTTTCTCCTATCACCAACACTTCGTCACCCTCGGGGGTTTTTAACACCATACGCTTGGCGGCACAGTCTAGATTAGCTTGATACTTCACAAGCCAATCCACGCCTAAAATTAAATCGAATTCCCCGAATGGTAATTCCATCAGATCCGCTAGGAAAGTTATTCCCTGAGCTTCTAAAGGTACCTCCCGATAGAGTTTATCCACTACTACAGATTGTCCTAACGGGCTAATTACAGTCATTGCCCTAGGGGTAATCTCAGTGTCTAACCCTAAAGTTCCAGATACACTAGTAGCTACATACGAATGTGTCGACCCAATGTCAATCAAGGCAGTGTAAGGCAGGCCAAAAATTAAAAACGTACCGGTTAAGACATCTGGTGCGTCAGCCTCCTCTCGACGTCTGGCAGCATAAACTAACCCTGGCTGTCTCATCTCAGTATTTCCTGCCCCCTGCCTGGAGCTCCACGACCCTGACCAAAACCCTTACCGCCTCTGGCTGGACCACGACCTCTCTGAGGCTGCTGACCTCCTCTGCCCGGCTGTACATTCTCCTGACCCATGGGCCCCTCACTGCCCTATTGCTGTGGATAGTTTCTAACTTGGTGGTCCGTAGATCCACACCTAAAGCACTTCCCACTACCTGCCAAACACTCACCAGTATGGAATTTACCACATCGAGCACACTTTTGTGTCTATTTAGCAGCAGCAGGTCTCTCCTCCCGTTTCGGCCCATCTGACCTAAATTTCTTCTGATTACGCCCAGCTGACCCTGACGGTCCAACATTCCTCTTATTCCCACTCCTACCTCTATCCCGATTCAGTTTCTCAGTTCACTTTACTTCCTCAGCTATCTTAGCCTTTTCCACTAAGACAGCAAATTCCCTCTCCCGCTGTGGGGCTATCAAAACACGCAAATCACCCCTCAGACCATCTTTGAACTGGATGCAACGTTCATGTTCCGTGGCCACAATCCCTCTGGTATATCGGCTAAGGCGTAAAAATTCAGCTTCATACGCAGCCACTGACCTACTTCCCTGAACCAGATTCAGAAATGCTCTGCGCTGCGCATCCACATAACTCGATCCAATGTACTTACTCTGAAACGCCGTTTTAAAGAGATCCCGGGTGATACAGTCAGCCACTGCACCATCCTTAACCATAAGCCACCATTGATATACTTCATCCCGCAGGAGAGAAACAACCCCTTTCAACTTCTCCTCCCCCGTGAAACCCAAATCATCCATTATGCGTTCCACCGCCTCCAACCAATACTCTGCTGAACTCGGGGCTATACCAGAAATTCCCCTAAACACTTCTGCCCCATTGGCTCTAAGTCGCTCCGGTACAGATTTCCGGGCTCCTGTGCCCATACCTGCCCCAGCAACTCTCTCCAAAACCCTTAACATTGCCTGAGATACCGCATCATCTCCGGCAGTCTGATCCTGAAATTCCTCCTCCGCAGCTAGTGGTACCGGCATCTCGTTTCCAGATCCATGGCCAGATCCCACTGGTTCCGACACCGTCATCCTACCCCTACTACGGCCACGAGGCGGACGTCCTCGACCCCTTGTACTCATTCTACCGATTCGCGTTTATCTGATTAGAAATTTTATGAATTATTAGTTTTCTTCCACTGATTAACCATGAACAGTCTTATGAATAGTAGTTTAGGAGTAGTTCTTTCGAATTTGAAATTACATCTACAAGTTTCAGTCTCAAGTTTGTATCACCTATTTCTAGAAACCACACACATTCACCCATCACACATCAACATCCATGAACTCACATTCATCACATAAGGGTATTTTCGTCATTTCACTACCCAGGGGTTTTTCCGTAGTTTTGCCCTACAGGGTATTTTCCAAAATAAAGTATCTTGATGATTTTCTTCGAATTAAAGGTACTTTGGTACACATTTTTTTAAAGCAAGGGTATTTTTGGTATTTCTGGAAAATAATTTTTTTCTTTTTTTGAACGAGGGTATTTTGGTAATTTCTTCAAAATGGGGTATCTTGTTTTTTTTTTGAAATAGAGGTATTTTGATGTTGTTGTTGTTTTCTTTTCTTTTGAAGTAAGGGTACTTTAGAAAATTTAATTTCACAAACTGGGTTACTCTTGTAAATCTAGGGGTTTTCGGGTGAATTTGCAAAACATGAGTATTTTATAAAATCACGGTTGTTTTGGAAATTTTCACAAACCAAGGGTATTTTGGAAATTTTGCCAACCGAAGTGTTTCGGTAATTTCACAAATTTTGGTAGTTTTACAATCCAGGGCATTCTGGGGAATTTTCACAAATCGAGGGTATTTCAGAAATTTTACAAAACTTGGGGGTATTTTGATTGTGAAATAGGGTGGCTAGTCCCTTTTGGGTTTTAATTATAGGTTTTGGCCCATCAACAAGTCCTCGCGGCTAAGGTGAACAGTAACTACGCACCAGGTAGGATTCCAGCAAAGAGGAGGTGAGTCACTAGGACTGCTTAAATACCAAGCTCTTCCAGAATCCAATCCTAGACATGCGTATGCCTATTGCCACACCCTAACCCATTGACTCGTTCACGGGTTTGTTTAGTTGGATTAAGTCTTATGGAATTGAAGAGTTGTTTAACTAGGCCTAAGGTCCATTAATACTATCATAGTAGTCTACGTCCATCATGCCCATCAAGCCCAATCATGCATATCATATCAAAAGTTAGAATACTTACCTGCGTAGATCGAGTGTCGGTAGACTCGAAGGCCATATCTTCTTCCAAAAAAATTTTTTCAAATTCACATCAACTTTACAAAACATTACTAGGCACATTACTAGGCCCATTTCACAACCCGAGTTTTGAACTGGGCTCTGATACCAAAATTTAACACCCAAACCCGGCCCATACGTTTCGACCAGATCTGGCATGCTACGGGTTTGAAGTTGAAAACATAGTTCCTTATCGGTTTTGGAAATCGTAAATTAATTAGCCAATAATTAATAAATAAGTGACGTTTGAAAAAAAAACTTGTATTATTATTATTTTAAATAATTAAACCTTTGACAAAATTTCATAAGTTGCGAATATTAAAAACTACTTAGTTGAACATAAACTATGGGGCCTTATTACATAAATATTCCTAAAATTAAAAACTGAAAGAAAAACCGAAATAATCTATAATGATAAAAACTTGATGGCCCCTCGAGTCCTCCTTGGCTCCCATGTCCATGATTTACTGCTCATCTGAAAGAGTAGGAAAAAAATAAAAGAGTGAGTCACCAAGACTCAGTGTATAAATCCCGAACACAACGACCTGAGGCCCACAAACACATTATGAGCCCTGGCCCATAAATAAAGGCAACAATCATAATTACGTGATAAATAATAAATGAGGAATAGCCCAACCCATCCTAGAATTCCATCCTCTACACACCATCCCGTACCAACCATCACACCTCTGGGATTTCTACAATCGACCCTCCATCCGCTACACACCATAACGACAGCCGTACTGCCTATTCCTTTTATTCAGGAATCATTAAACGTGGCATAGCCACCGATCTCTGTGTGACCTAACATTTGAATTTGTGGTTTAACCACCGATCACCAAGTGACCTATCATGCACTTCCCCTTCATTATCATAATCCCGCCCCATGCATACATACTTAAAAGAAATAAACAAGAAAATAGGATTTCACATATATCGATACTCATAGAGAGGTTTCTATGATTACGTTCATGGCATCCTTTGCCTAACCCTTTTAGGGTTTTATTCGACTGTCTACACAGCCTCTTTCCGGCTTTTAGCCCATAACATATATATATATTACAGTTAACTAGAGTGTTAGAGATCTACACACCTGATTACCGTTAGAACGAGACCCTCTAAGTCGACGCTATCCGTAGCCTACACAACCGTTATCTGCCTAAGGTGTTGTTCAGAAGCTGGTCCACAACCCGATGGTCAATCTCAAACGGCAGACACAGCGCACTTCTTAAACTTAGGGATTGGTTTTACAGACCCAATCCTCTCCTTTGCCTGATCCATATTTGATTCCATCAAAAGTCCTTGTCAGAACTACTATAACGAAATAGGGTTGTTAAACCATAACATATGGTTAAGATCTTAAATGTGATAGCAAATCTAACGAAAATCTAAAGAAAACCCCCTTACCTTAAAATCCCGAAATTAGAGACTAGTGATTTCCGGCTTTTAGATCCAAACAATCAGGTTTCCTTCAAATCCTGGAATGCCGCCCAAAACGCAAAAAGAGAGAAAGTATTAGCCTCAATCGTCAGCCTTAACAAACCAAGTGGCCATTCGGCCTTGTCTCCTAAAAACCGAAAGAGATCTTAAGGAACAGTAAGAGTCGACACTCACCTTACTAGAGAAGATTCAGCTACTCTTAGGAGATTTCGGCTTTTTGCGAAAATCAGGAAGTGAAGATGATTCAAAGAAGTCTATGGTGATTCGGCTTTTAATGAAGAAATTGGCAAGAAGAAGAAAAGAGAATTTCGGCAAACTAGGGGTAGGTTCGGCCTTAGCAAGGATCAAAAGAAATATAGAGAAAGGTTTATGGGGTTTCGGCTTTTAGAAGTAAGAAGAGGAAGATGGCTTAAGAAAGTTTTCGGCTTTTAGAAAAAAATTAACAGAAATTGCAGAGGGAGAGACTGAGAATTTCGGCACAGAGAATGAAGAAAAGAGTAGGGCTCAAATGCCGGAATTGATAAGATATCCCCCTATTTATAGAGAATTTCGGCACTTACCTATCAAAAACCGAAAGTGCCCTTCCTGATAACTAAAAATTAAGCAAATAATAGGGGAAAATTCGGCACCCTCTATGGCAAATAAAAACCGATTCCTCCTCCTCTAGGTGACGGAATTTCGGCCAACACCTAGCCTTGCAAATAGCTCCTATCTTTTCTCCTTTATCTAAATCTATTCATACCTTTAGAAGAAACCTAGATAGCACCACCTCTTTCTTCTTTTATCAGCTCATTATCCCCATTATCCATGTCATTTAATCCACCTATTTTCTAGCCCTATTACCGCCCCAACTAGCTCCCCTTTAATTGCCGAAAATGGCCCACTTACATGGGCTCCATGCGGCCAAAACTTGGGCCTCTTCAACTATTAATGGCGCCATCTTATAACTCCTTTGCAGCGCCACTTGCTACTGGGCCACAAGCCCACAGATACCACATTTTACCCTATAGTGCCCAAACAAAAATTTAACCAAGGCCTTGACCACATCCTGAGCCCAATTTGGACCCCTAACAGTTAAATTAACACATTAAACATATCCACACACTAAACACATAGGCCCATTAATTTAGGATGTTACAGATGTTCTTGATCAATTAGCGAATCGGATCCCACAAATCGTGAAGAGTAAGTACAATTAAGGATAACTAGTTTGTTATTTCGACCTAGTTATTGGGTAAAGGTTATGAATTGATTAAATGAAGGAATTTAATCATTAATTAGCTACTAATTATGCAGTATATTATTGAATTAGGTGCTGACCCTAACGCCCCAAATCATCCGTAAAGGCAAACAACAATTGTATGTATAGTTCGCATTGATACAGTGTAAGGAATCTAACTAGTTTGGATTCATAAAATAGTTATAATTTCAACGATTGGTTTGAACTCATAAGTGGGTGTATGTGGGCTGATTTAATGGTAATTTTATTTAATTTATACTGAATTTTAGTTTAGGTTCGTTTAAGGAATTATTAAGGAAAATTGGAATATTCACTAGTATGCTGCGATGAAGAGAAAATTAAGGTGTGGGTCCTAAACTCATAAAATTGTTTGAAAATATTAAATATCATGTTATATTTGATAAATTAGCTTGCTGATTGGATTGGCTTAATATCCAAATTATTGATTTTTTGAGTGGTCAAACCAGGAATGTTTCGAGCCTTAAAAGATTGACATGTTGGAAAAATTACTAATTTGATAGTATGAATGTTTGATTGAGTTTGTAATTGCATATTTGAGTTATGAGACATGAAAATGTTTGATTGAATGATATAATGTGTTGAGATATTAAGCTTATGTATGATTTAAATGCATGAGATATTTGTTATATTGTGTACTGAAAAGGGTGCTATTTATGCAAAATGAAAATCCGTAAAGTATGTAAAATTGAACGGTATTGATTGATACCAAAACAATGGTAATTTGAAATATTGGAACATTGTTTCCATTTACTGAAAATATGTGATTATTGAGGACATGTTGAGCATGTCAAATGAATGTGAAAAGTATTGAGATATGATTATGTATGAGATTGTGTGACATATTGCATATGCATTGGGTTGGGATTTTGTGGTTGACAGAGGAGTTCCGTGGAGTACCAGCAGCATATTAAGTTCGCATTATTTGTAGTCAGTGCACTGCACCTGGAGTACCGAGGGGAATGACGATTTATCGCATTTTTACTGGCAGCTTGTCTACATTTTTACTAGTAGAATTTTCTGCATATTGTTATCAGTGGTTTTAACCATGCCGGCTTAATCTCATAATGTTTTGGAGTTTGAATGATGGGTTCTGGGGAACTCGTGGTGTGTAGCGGATGGTATGGGTAGGAACCTTTTTGCATTGCATCATGTGCACGATATATTCAAATGCTATTGATTTATGCTACGTATTGTATTTTGTTGTATTGAATGGTATTGAAATTAATGATTCTTATTCGAATGAATGATGACCCATGCTCATATACCGTTTGGCATCAATTTGATAATGGCTACGTAATGATATGAAAATCAATGATGGTTTTGTGTTCTTCTGTTAATGCTAATATGTGTCACTGTATTTGATAATTATGTTTTTGTCCGTTTAAATAATTGTTCGACTCACACTGAGCTTTTCATAAGGTCACCCCTCAATAGCATTTAACTTTTCAGGTAAACCTCGAAATTAGGACTGAACTCGGCATTCGGAGAATCATCTTGGACCTCGGACTATTTTTAATAAGTATTAATCAGTCTCTATTGGTTTTGGTTTGTATTTTTTAATGACTTCTGGTCCGTGGCTTGGTAACTTTTCTTCTCGGATTTTTGCATGCATGGATTACTCAAGCATAATAATCGGATAATGCATGATATCGGGCTTAAGTAAAATTTGATATTGTTTTCTAGTTTCCACTGCATTGTAGAGGAATCGTTTTTGAAAAACAAATTGATAAGGCAACCAAGTTTCCAAAATGACTTGAAAAATGGTTTTTCCGCTGCATTAGTTTAACATCAAGTCTTTCTTTAGTTTTTCCACTGCATTAGTTTAACATCGAGTTTTTCTTTAAGAAGAGCGAAAGCAAACGGTTTTTCTAAAACAACACTATCAACAATAAAATGAATCCTAAGTATACATGACCAAATGAATGAATGCTTTTAATCTAACTCAAAGTACAACTACAATTTTCTTTAAAATGAGTTTCTTCAAAAATAACGTAAGTTAGCTTAGCCATTTTGGTGGCTAATGTAGCCTTCTCAATCTAGCCATAATGTCTAGGTTGGGTTTAAGATGTTACAAGATGGCTATTGATTTGCATCTATATCTTCAGCCACGTCTAAAGCATAAGCAACTAGATCTACCTCGGCGTACCTTTTTTGAGGTTTAATTTCTCTTCTAGGTCTGTTCTTGGCAATAGAATATTGTGGTACTGACTGTGGTGAAGAAGCAACTCTACTCTAAGTTTCTATTTTAACCTGAGAATTAGAATTTGTTGTAGATCCTGGATCAATCTAAAGCTCCATCTACTTCACATGTGTGTTTGAACTTTGTTGGTCTTTATTAAAAGAGTCTTTAAGAGGTAAGTTAGGCAGCATAGCAGTTTCATAAAAAATAACATCTCTGCTAATTACAACTTTCCTCAATTTAGGACACCATAACTTATACCCTTTAACACTAGCCTTATAACCAAGAAAAACATATTTAATAGACCTAGGCTCTAATTTCCCATTATCAACATGAGCATATGCAGGACACCGAATAATCTTCAAATTAGAATAGTTAGCAGGATTACAAAACCATACCTCTTGTGGAGTATTTTCCCAATGGCAACAGACGGTGACCGATTAATAAAAAAACATGTTGTAAAGATCGTTTTAGCCCAGAACGACTTCAGTAAATGAGCATTCTACAACATGCATCGAACCTTTTCCATGATTGTTCTATTCATTCATTTTGCAACACCATTTTGTTGTGGAGTATGGTGAACTGTTAAGTGTCTTACAATCCCTTCTAATTTGCAGAATTCATTAAACTCATCATAATAGAATTCCAAACCATTATTTGTGCGGAGGTGGTTTATCTATTTTCCTATCTGCTTCTTGATCATAGTTGTAACAACCCTAACCCATATCCGTCGCCAGAACAAGGTTACGGAGCATTACCGGAGTTTACAGAAAAAATACAGTTAATTCATATCATTTACTATTCATAGCTGAAATCAATCATATTGTCCCTTAAATAGGCCCTCAAGGCCCAAAATATGCATTTAAAACACGTCGAGACTTAACTAGGAACTCAAAGAATTTTCACGAAATCTCAAAAATTTTCCAAGGTATAAGGGACACACGCCCGTGTGGCTAGGCCGTGTGTCTCACACGATCGAGAGACACGCCCGTGTCTCAGGCCGTGTGGACATTCGAAATAGGGACACACGGTTGTGTCCCAACCCGTGTCCAAATTAGGGTGGTTACTGACTTAAGTCACGCAGCCAAGCCACACACCCGTGTACTAAGCCGTATGAACATTTTAATTTACATTAATTAGGTGCAAGGGCCATACGGCCAAGTCACACGACCGTGCGCCAGGCCGTGTGCCACACACGATTGAGACACACGCCTGTGTCTTTGCCGTGTGAAAATACCTGAGCATTCTATTTTACAACTTTAAAAAAGCAGGGGACACATGACCGCACCACACGCCTGTGCGCATGGCTGTGTGTCACACACGGCTGAGACACACGCCCCTGTATCTATCCGTATGGACAAAATAAGGTTATTTCTAAGCCTTATTTCTCACCCAAACTTGCCTTTCACCTACATTAATATTTAAAACTTGTATTTCACCTACATTAACATTTAAACACATTCCGAATCCAATATAAATCCTTCAAATCAAACCAAAATAATTTTTATGTAAAACATATCAACTCATACGTTCAAGTATCTATACTTACCAAAATACCATATGTACATATAGGCATGTTCAATCAGTTTTACTATCATAATCAATATACCTATATGATTTTCATTAATCATCCATTTCAAACACATATTAAGCATATTAAGACCATTTTAACATACCATTTACAAGCTTCCAAAGTGCCAAACACATACATGCCATTCTTGACCACTTTTAGCCTATACATGCCATTATAACCTAAGATTTAATTTACTTTTTATATCGAATTGAGCAGATGGATAGTGTGAAGAATCTCCGCCAAGCTTCCAACCCAACGAGCTTCCGAAGTGCTATAAAACAGAAGAAATAAATAGGGTAAGCATTTAATGCTTAGTAAGTTCGTATAACATGGAATTTGACTTACCATTTAATCATATTAAAGGTAAGCAAATAAAACATATTCCAAAAAAACATGGCCAAAAGCCTAACACATATCCTCAAAAATCATGTTAGTCAAGTAATCACCAAGAAATATATATATATATATATATAAGCTCATCAATATTCAATTTCCATGTACATGTATTTATCACTTCAAGTGTTTATGAACATGTACATATCATATCTTTGTATTTCAAGTATTTATCATAATAGTAATTCATCTTGAATTCATATCATCTCACATCAGAACTTTACCCGTAGAATTGTTTAAAGTATCGATGGATACAAGGGTAGTACACATGAAGTGTACGAATATGAAATTCATCAATTCATATTCATCAATGCTCATTGAGCATTTAAACGGAAAGCTCTTCCAAGCCAAATAACAGAAAGCTCATGTGAGCTTGTAACGAAAAGCTTATCCGGGCTTAATAACAGAAAGCTCATAAGAGCTTAAATCAGAAAGCTAATGCGAGCTTAACGGGTAACTCCGAAGAGCTATTATTAGAAGCTCATGAAAGAGCTTTTAATCAGGAAGCTCTGGATAGCCATATAACGGGACGCTCATAAGAGCTGCGGTGTGTCTGCAACACATGCAGGATAACTACCAATTGAAATGCTCATAGGAGCATATAAATGGGAAGCTTGGAAGAAATATGTGTAACACCCCTTACCCGTATCTTACGCCGGAACCGGGCACGAGGCATTACCGGACTTAACTCACTTGGTCATACAACTTTAGTCTCTAAAATTTCATTCCAACTTAAAACATCTCTTTCACCATCAAAACATTCTCATTAAGGACCTACGAGGCCTTAAACATGCATATGGAGGGTTTCGAAACCCAACCAAAAACTTTTCTACACTTAAAAATTTTTACCTAAACAGGGGCCACATGCCTGTGTGAAATGGAACACGCTCGTGTGGGCAGGCTATGTGGTCACACACGCCCATGTCCCTACCCCGTGTGGGATTTATTTTCATTTCAAACCTACAGCGATTTTCACACGACCGGACACACGCCCGTGTTCTTGGCCCGTGTGCTCCACACAGCCTAGACACGCCCGTGTCCTCGCCCATGTGTAAAAACCCGGGTATTCTATTTGTGACGTCAACAACCTCATATGGGACACACGACCTAGGCACACGCCCGTGTGGCTAGCCTGTGGTCGATATTGACTTGAAACACTAACATGTAGGGGACACACGTCCGTGTGCCTACCCGTGTGGACAAGAACAAGGCTATTTGCCAAGCTCTTTTCACCACCCTAGTTCACACAACATAATTCCATTCAACAAATCACTAAGCAACTCAGATTTGCAACACCCACTTCCATGAATAACTTCATCTTTTCATAAATTAGTAATAATGAGCCATCAACTATGGCTATATACAAAAGAGTTCATCCTTAAAGGAGCCAACACACTCTTGGCCAAAATAACAAAACAATTCACCTAGTCTAGCTCATATACATGCCATACTCAAAACACTAAGTCTAGATATACCGCAATGAGCTGATAGTGTGGGTGATCTTCCAATTATCTTTGTATCCCGACCTGGCTCTTTGACACTATAAAATAAGGGAAAAGAAAGGGAGTAAGCTTTAAGCTTAGTAAGTTTACATGTAAACAATAAACATCATAATATGTGCTAATCAATAAATAGCATTACATACTAAGCAAGAACAATCCACATTCCATGATCTTGCTTACTCATTTCATCTCCCACCACATTCCAACCATATTACAAGCCAAATGCGCACATTATTTAACATACATCCCTGCACTTATCACCACGTGATCACATGAAACAACACTTAACAATTTCACAATAAGTCATTCCTAGTAATACCAAACACTCGGTGGTTTCGCACTTAGTCTACCATTAATCTTTAACAGGGTGGTATCGCAAATAGCCCACCATCGAGAATATTTACGGTGGTATCACACATAGCCCACAAAATGATGTTATAAATGATGGTATCGCACACAGCCCATCATGAATAAGTATTAAGGTGGTATCGCACATAGCCCACCAACAAGAATTATTAAGGTCGTATCGCATACAGCCCACCATTAATTACTACGAGTAATATTCCACACTTACAAATCTATTTCAACGTTCATATGGAGATTATTCATTATCTACCAATTTCAATCCACTTGAATCATATATGTTCTCAATCATACAAGGCATCAATAAGTAACAACATGTGTATTTAAGATGCATCGTTTACACATAAACTTACAATGGTGCAAAATGTGTTAAGTTACGGTTTAATCCGAAACCTTGCCTTTTCCCCGGTCAAGGTTAATTTCGCACTCTTCTTGATCTATAATAACAAAATTCACTCATTCAATCATTTTATAATTATAATACATCATAATCTCTACTTAGGCAAAAATGACAATTTTGCCCTTATACTATGGCAAAATTACAATTTTGCCCCTAAGCTCATAAATCATTTTTCATCACTTTTTCTCTTTAAACAAGCCTAGCTGAACATTTTTTTCCTCTTACAACTACTCACAAATCCAACTATTTCATGCATTTATTACTAAATCACAACATTTACAACTTGGTCCCATTTAGGTGTTTTCATGATAACACCTTTCGCAAAAGTTGTTTCTCATCTCATTAACATCCATTTTCTTCTATAAAAACTCAACAAACAACATAAACTCTATCATGGAAAGTCCCTAGACTTTCAACCATATTGCAAATTAGTCCCCCCATTAGCTAGCTTAAGCTTTGGGGTCCCAAAAATACAAAAATCATCAAGAAAGACCTCTAAAATCCTTACTTGCAATGAGATAGCTTGGGTGAAAGTTTGAACTTCAGAAACCTCTATTTTCTCTTCAATTTTCGGTGGAAGAAGATGTAACGACCCGAATTTGGGCCTAGTAGAATTGGGTCCATTGGGCCTTGGGCGTAGGAATGTTTAAAACTTTTGAGAATAAGAGAATGGCATTATTTCAAGTTGGACTTATTAGAAAGGTGATTTTGGAAAGTTACGAGGTTTCTAGGAAGTTCCGGATTCAAATTGGGCCTTAGCAAAATTTTTATGTTTAAGCACTTTAAGGAGAGATAGTAAGTGGCATCAAGGTTTATGGAAATAGGTGAGTAAATTGCTAGCATAAATGAGCAATTGGTAAAGAGGATAAGGTGCCACATGAAAGGCTTTGAGGGAAGAGGTTCGAATCCCACTTGGTACAAATATTTTGACTATTTTTTTGTATTCTTTCCCTAAGTGTCGGCCAAGGTAGTATTTAAGGCAAGTGTGGACTTTTTTATTATGGTATGATGGCTAAAGAAACAAGGAAAGGATGAAGGTAAGGAAAAGAATCAAAAGAAAAGGAAGGATAAGGGAACATGTTGGCATATAGTGTGGAAGGTGTTTTGGAAATACTTTATTTTGGTCAATGTTCATCTTTTTGGAAAAGATGAATACAAGGTTTTGGTTAAGGAAATAGGGGGAGCCAAATTTCTCTAGCCCTCCCTTGCATTTTCACTTTTTTTTGGGGGGGTCATTTCATTTTCCTTTCTAAATATTTTGGTTCTTTTGATTGCATTTCCTCTTGGCTGAAACTCCAATTTGCCTATTGACTTCTACTCTTTTCTTTTCAAACATTCTCTTTTATACACCATAACCGAAACATCAACTTCATCTCATAGCCAAAACTTGGTTCTTGAGGTTGCCGAAGCTTCTTTGCCTTCTCGGGTTTTTGGTGGTTACAAGGCCGAATCTATTCCTTGCTACTTCCATCTTCTTGGTTCTCTTGGTGTGGGCCGAATCGGTAGAGTGTTAGCTTACACTCTTGTCATCTTTCTAGCCCTTGACTTTCGGAAGAGGGTTGGTAAGTAGGTAAGGCCAAATATAGGTGATGGGGGTGTATTGTTTGGGTAATTCTTACTCAAGTCGAATAAGATGTGGCTAAGATCTATTCTTGTGTTAAACACTTCTAAGATCTTGAAGTACTTTATCGGAGGGCAAATCGAACACCTATCCCTCGTAATAAGAGACTCGGATTGTTGGTAAGTGATATAGATTGTTAATCAATCGCAATACTTGGTTGAAGTTGTAAATTGGGCTTTAGACTAATTGTTGACCGATTGTACCTTTAGGTGCCGCGAAGAATATCGTGTTACGGATTCCGAATAAGGTGTGTAATCTCGTACCCTTCCGAATACCTGTTTGAAATGGTGTGTAATCTCACATCTCTCTAAATGTTTGCATGAAATATTTCGTGATTCGGTCGAAATACCGAAGAAAACCAGAAAATGGCATCAGTGACCACTCGGGCGTGCGTATGTTCGTAGTAGTAACCACAGTTTGCAATGAAACAGTTTTTGGTTAACAGCAGTAACGTGATTTTGAAAAATCACGAAAAATAGGAGAAAGGGAATTAGAAAGTAAATAAGATATCAAATTAAATACTACTGTGTCTATTTTTATATGAAAGAAACGGAAAAGGAAAAGGAATTTTATATTCTGTGATATGTTAATTTTAGTGAGACTGGTTTTGATTGACTTCGTGGTTCCTGTTCTGTCTTGGAAAAATTGTTTAAAATAGTACAAAGTGAATTATGAGTTATAATTTATATTTATAGATTCCTTAGTGAGCCTATTTTCAATAGAAAGAAGTGGGAGCAACATATGAAAACTGTACAGTGAGATATTTGAGTTTAGGGTAGGAGAGGTCAGAACTGTTGGACAGTGAAACAAGGGAAACTTTGAGGAATAAACTGTACTAAATGGCTAAGCCAAAAATTCTAGAAAAATTGAATCAATAAGATATATGAGTCTAGTTTCAAGGAAAATTTACGGATCAAAATTTTGAGTTTCCTAACTCGAGTTATAGTCAATTTAGTCAGTATGACGTAGATGGACAGTTTCAATTTTTATGCCCCACATTAGTAGTTAAGTCCGGGGTTGCGAAATTACCAAAATACCCTTGGAGGGTATATTACCGAAATACCCCTGGGTCGCAAGATTACCGAATTACCCTTAGTGGGTAAAATTACCGAATTACGAAAATGCCTCCATGGGCCGATTTACCAAAATGCCCCTAATGGGCCGATTTGCTAGAATGTCTTAGTGGGCCGAATTACAAAGTTCTATAATTGGTCGATTTACCGTAATAAATCACTGGATTAATGATTGTTGTTTATATTTGTGGATATTATGTTTTATTATTTATGTTGCATTTGCATATTTTGCATGGGATGGGAAAAATGTTAAAGAAGAGAAGTGTAGCCTGGTGGCTCTGCCACATTCTGATTCTGGTGGCTCTGCCACATATTCTGGTGGCTCTGCCACAATCTGTATAGTGGCTATGCCACGCATAATTATGACTCTAGTGGCTCAGCCACAAATATTATAAATGGCATCTTGCCTGCGTTTATAAATGGCCACTGGCCTGCGAATTATTATATTAAATGGCATTTAGCCTGTGTTTTGGTGTGTTTGGCGGGGTGGGTTGACTTGATCCCCATAGGTGTGATGGGATGGTAGGGGTGGTGTGTAGCGGATGGATTACTAGCATGGGTTGGGTTGCATACATTGTATATATGTGTATTCTGTTATGTAAATGGGCTTTGGCCCAAGATTATGCTTTATGGGCTCAAGCCCAAGTTTTTGCTAAATGGGTTCAGGCCCAATGGATGACGGTAAGGGGATTATACACTGAGTTCTTATAACTCACCCCCTCTCTTTTCTTAATCCCTGTAGGTAACGCTCAGTGACGAGGACTTGGGGCCATGGATGACTCAGTGGAGGCCATGCTTGTAACACCCATTAACCCGTCTTCGTCGCCAGACTAAGGTTATGAGGCATTACTAACAAAAACACAACTTAGAACTAATATTTCCTAAGCTGAATATCAAATATATCACTTTTGTACACACGCATTTAAAAACCAAAACATCTATGTATATAAAGAACAATTCATAGCATACCAAGTTCGCTTTCTTTATAATCAATCTAAAGTACATATACCAAACTTGAACACATATAACCATTAATAAATCACTTATTACAAATGATCTAATAGCATAATTATAATATCACATTCAACCACTAAATTAAATGCCTATTCGGTCATATGAAACATTTATTTCATTATACTTATGCAATTATGCCATCCACCACATCATATCCATTACCAAACCAAATATACATATGCACTTTGAAAACCGAAACAAATGATCAAATACCATAATCGAAACATACATATATGGCTTATACCCATTTCTCATTTTAAATTTCACCAAACCGTACCTTAAAAGAAATTCCCAAATAAATTATTTACACAGTTAAATAACTTCAACATTTTCATTACTTAAAAATTTATCTAGACCAACCATCTCAAGAATACAACCATGAAGCATGCTTTACAACAATTCGAATCGTGATCCAATACATGTAAAGATTAATCTTCAAATGAAATTCCACCATTAACCTAATGCCAAAATACATAACTAATTTAACTCAAACATTAGTATCATAAACAAGCAATTATGTCAAAAGCATATCACATATACTTGACTAAAAGAAATAGATCATTGCCGAATTATTGAAATCAAACACATCATACACATAGCCAAAAACAATTAAAACCAACTTAAACAAAATAATCAAGCCATTTTCGCATGGCTATATATATATATATATATATATATATATGTAAATAGAACATCATTCAAACTTTTATCTAGCCTATACATGCCTTTAATTCGAAATCAACTAGCTTGAAAGTACCAAAAGGGGATGATAGTGTGGTTGACTTCACCAATGATCCTTCAAGCTCGTAGCTTGACCAAAATCTATAAAACGAATAGCGAACACACAAAGTAAGCTCACTAGCTTAGTAAGTCATAAGCAACCTCAATATAACATTCGGTTACACAAACATTTAAATAGTCAATTTCTAACCTTAAGCATTCATGACTTAACACATAATTTACTAAAGCCGAATATCTCATCTCATGTAATACATAAACTTTCATTACCTTGCCGCCGTACATCATTTACCAAATAAATAATCCCACACACATATATATATTTTCATACCTGTACAAATACCTTAGTTCTTTCATGCTTTTCTATAACTAATTTCCTCATGGTATAGAACATATATACAAGTTCCATCTATCATATGTGTATTACTTCCTTTCAACGTTTCATTTACTTATTAGCATAGCATATAAGTATAACATTTAAGTATGACTAATACATACCTTGTAACCAACCTCACAAACTCACCTTCACAACTTAAGCTTTCTTGATTTTTTTGTAACTTTACTATTTCAATATCGAAGTTCGGGAATTGAAAACTCACCAGCATAAAACAAGAATTTCATTGGTCTGAATCCCATACACTGGCACTTGGCCTACTAGACTCAAAGTCCGAGATTTTAAACACCGGCATTTAGCCTACTAGGCATTAAGCCCGATATATTCACCGGCACAAGGCCTGCTAGGCTCGAAGCCCGAAATAATCCTTCAAGACACATTTCTTAGTGCTAACATCACAAACAAATCATACACATCATATTCCATTCACATATACTATCGAATATACTTATTCAAGTCATATTAACAAAATATATATTCAATCCAATTTAACACTTTTACATTCGACTAACACATAAATTCATACTCAAAATTTTCAAATATTAACATTTAACATGTCCATAATTAACTCTTTAATATATATTTGCTTAAGGACTTACCTTGACTGTCGACGGACAACGTAGGCCAGCTATTCGGTAACCTTCGCCTTTCCCCGATCCAAATCTGTTTTTCTTTGTTCTTGATCTAGACACATTAAAATTTAGCTCATTCAAGCACATTTCATCTCAATTTAGTCCCAAAACACATAAATGGGAAAATTACCATTTTACCCTTAATGTTTCACATTTTTACAATTTAGTCCTATTTGCACAAAACACAAAATACACAAAATTTCACTATAATACCTTAGGGCCGAATTCTCATAGGGACTATACAAGTCCATTTCTTTCATTTATTTTGCATTTTGGTCCCCTCAAAAATTCATTTTTGCAATTTAGCCCAAATACTCAAATTTACCAAAAATCCAAAGATAAAACATATTAATCTAACATATATCTTTCATAATTCATCAACTATCATCATAAAAATCATAAACTCATCAATGGCACATTTCAAAATATTCACCAAAATCAGAAATTCAAGCATGGGTCTTGAAGTATTCAAAGCAACGATCACAAAAACGTAAAAATTATCTAAAACTGAAATCAAACTAACCTTGAATTTTAGCTCACAAGTGCCGAATTTTGGAAGCTTAAAAACCTATCTTTCTTTCTTATACATTTGGCCTTCACCAACAAAAAAAGATGATATGCTTTTTCTTTTGTTTTATTAACATATATTATAACATTTAATCATTTACTTATATAACCTTATTATATAAAAATTATATAATATAAATTTAAGGTTAATCTTGTCATATGCCACCCACTAACTTAAAAATGGGCTATTCACTCATTTAATACCTCATATTAAAAAGCCATTATCATTCTAGCACTTTACACTATAGTATGCAACTTTTTCACTTTATGCGATTTAGTCCTTTTTGTTAAATTGAACACACAAATGATTAAATTTTTCTACGAAACTTTCACACACATTTTTAAATAAGGATTTTCTAAAAGCATAAACAACGGTTTCTTCCCAAGTGGATTAATAAATGGATTTTTTATAACAAACTTTTACAAATGATTTAACTCGGACTTTCTTTTAAATTATCAACGACATTTTCAAAAGTTGCGGTTTTAAAATTTACTACCTCGATTTTTGTTTCATCAAACAATCTCTCAAAAATAGTTGTATTTTATCAAATATTTCAAATCAAACTTGTTTCCCTTGATTATAACAAAATAATACCTATTTTAGTACGAATCAAAAAGGATTTAACACGTTTTCTCATGTGACATGTCAAATCCGATCATAATGCATGGGCCGGGTTTGGGGTGTTACAGAAGAAGGGTGAATAGTGAAAGATGATATCTTTTCTTTTTATCAATTTTATTCATCTTTTCATCACCTAATTTCACCAAATTTTGACCAAAAATTTCATGCCCTTGTCTCCTTGTCTCTATGGCAGGCCAACACAACTATAATGGCCTAATTGCACTTTAAGGACCTCCAGTTTAATACTCTATGGCTATTAGACACCTCTTCCTTGAAAAATAGAACTTTCGCACTTTATGTGATTTAGTCATTTTTCACAATTAAGCATGCAATCATTAAAATTAAAGCACGAAAATTTTCATATAGCCATATATTAATACCATAACACATAAAATAATATCAAAATAATTTTCCTCAACCTCGGATTAGCAGTCTTGAAACCACTGTTCCGACTAGCCCCGAAATGGGGCTGAACTCTCCCCTCCTTTAGAGATTTTCGTCCTCGAAAATCTTACCGGTAAAAAGGTTTGGATATTGCTCCCTCATAGCTTCTTCTGGTTCCCACGTAGCATCTTCCACACCGTGTTTTTTCTATAACACTTTTACCAAAGCTATGCTCTTATTCCTCAACTGTTAACCTCCCGAGCCAATATCTTAATTGGCTCTTCTTCATAAGTCATGTCCGATCATATCTCAATTTCTGATGGAGGGATCATATGAGAAGGATCGGAACGATATCGCCGCAACATCGATACATGAAACACGTTGTGTATTTTCTCTAACTCTACTGGCAAAGCCAACCGATATGCCACTTGTAACAGACCGAATTTGACCCTAATCGGAACGGTGGTTTCGGGACCACGAATCCGAGCCCGAGAAATATTTTAATATTATATTTTGAGTCTATTATATGTGAATTGATGTGTGTGAAAGTTTCGTATGAAAATTTTATCGTTTAAGTGCTTAATTTGGTTAAAATGGCTTAATCGCGTAATGCGTAAAAGTTGCATGCTAAAGTGAAAATTGCTTATATGTGGATGGCTTTTTAATATGGAGTATTAAAAGTGAAATTAACCCATTTTATGAGTTGGTGGGTGGCAAAGGTCAAGTATAACCTTATGTTATAAATTGTTTTTATTATTAAATAAAGGTTAAAATGGTAAAACATAAAGTAATGTTATTATATGTTATATTACATAAAATTTAAAAGCCATATTTTTGTTCTTCATCTTGAAATGCCGAAAGTTAGCCATGAAAATAAGGTTTAAAAGCTTGGAAGGTTCGGCCATCATCTAGCTAAAATTCAAGGTGTGTTTTCTTCGGTTTTTAATAATTTCTACGTTTTTGAGATCGTTGCTTCGAACCGTAGCTGACCCATGTTGAAATTTTTGAATCTAAGCATGCTTGATGTTCGGCTATTGATAGGTTTATATGGTTTTTGATGTTTGATGATATTAGATAAAAGATAAGTTAAAAATTAGTATATTATGTATTGGAAGTTTTGATGAATTTTTGTTTTTAGGGCCAGATTATAAAAATGAAATTTTAGAGGGGCTTAATTGCAAAATAAGTGAAATGTGAGGGCTTGTAAAGTCCCTAGGAATATTCGGCCCTTGTATATTCTTAGCTAATTTGGTGTATTTTGTGTGTTATGCAAATAGGACTAAATTGCAAAGTTGTGAAATATTAGGGGTAAAATAGTAATTTGCCCATTTATGTGTTTTAGGACTAAATTGAAATGAAATGTGCTTGAATGAGATTACTTTTAATGTGTTTAGATCAAGAACAAAGAAAAACGGATTTAGATCGGGGAAAGACGAAGGTTCTCGAATAGCCGATTTGCACGGTCTATCGACAGCCGAGGTAAGTCCTTAAGCTGAAATATATCCAAGAATTAGTTATGAAAATACTAAATGTTAATGTTTGATAAATTTTAGTACATATTCATGTCATAGCCGAATGTATATAAGTATATTAGATTGGTTGCTTAATTTGATAATGTGATATGAATAAGTATCTCGATGCGAATTGTGAGATTGTACAACAACGTAATGTTTTTAGTTGTTTAATGTGAATAAGCTTAGTTGGATTGGATGTGCCACATAGTTATGAAATGTGTGTGGAATGATTGACCACATTGATATGTTTCGGGCTTTATGCCTAGCAGGCTTCGTGCCAGTGATATGTTTCGGGCTTATTGCCTAGCAGGCTTCGTGCCGGTGATATGTTTCGGGCTTTATGCCTAGCAGGCTTCGTGCCGGTGATATGTTTCAGGCTTATTGCCTAGCAGGCTTCGTGCCGGTGATATGTTCCGGGCTTATTGCCTAGCAGGCCTCGTGCCGGTGTTATGATTTCGGACCCCGAGTTCAGCAGGCTTCGTGCTGGTGTGTAAAATTTAGGTAATATCTAAGAAGTTCTAGCTAATGAATCAGGTTTACATAAGCATTTAGTAGTGAAATTATAATTCGATTATAAGGTGTGTGTTATTCATATTTAAGTGAACTATGAATGTGCATATATGTATTTATAGATGTATACAAGTGATGTTATTGAGAGAAAGAAATGTCAAATGATAAGCAAGATTGATTAAATGAAAGGTATAATGTACAAATTGGTGTTTCATATATATATATATATACTTATTCGGCTATAAAGTATATATACATGTATAGAATAAGATACATTTATTTATAGTCATGAGTTGGATGTTTAAGTGTTTTACTATCATATTGATATTTGTATAGCTTAGGACTTGCTAAGCTAGCCAGCTTACTGTGTGTGTTTTTGTCTACGTTTATTTTATAGATTTTTTGTTCCAGCTATGGATTCAAAGGATCTGGAAAGAAGTCAACCGCGCTATCGACTTTCTTTTGATATTGAATGACTTAGTTTTAAACTAAAAAGGGCATGTATAGGTTAGACTAAACAGTATAACTAATGTTTTGTAATCGTGTAAATATACTAGCTATGCGAAAATGGCTATCTATTTTGGATAACTTGTTTCGTGTTTTGTTGATATAGTTTGCTCATGCCATGAACTATCATTTATGTTTGGATGTGGTTTAGGCATCATATGAAGTGGTTTAATAGATATCTGTCATGACATATATATGCATTTTAGTATTTGATGGTCACCTTGATAGATTAAGGTAGAATTTTAATCATGTGTACATATGATAGGTTAATAGAGAGAGATGTTAGGCATTTGAATTTCATGAAATGGATATGAATATGAATTTGAGTTATATGCTTGTGAAGTATGTATCTAGATATGTTACAATTTAAGTGTTGAATATAGCTTGATTTGGATAGATATGTTCATGAGATTTTGAGTGCATTATTACTATGTGATGTGTTGGTTAAAATCATCAAGTTTGATTGTAATGCTTAGGTGTGTACGGTTTTGTGGTAAGCATTTTTGGAAATTTTATACCTTGATAATAAATATATGTGGCATGTGCAAATGCATGTTTATGATTTCGAGTAATGCATATAGTATAATACGGTATTTGGATAAACATATGTACTGTATATCAAGTTATTGAAAATGAAATATTTGGCCACGATTTGATCTAGTTTGAAGTCTAAATTTTCTACTGAGTACTATGGCATATTCGGTCATAAGAAATGAGTGTTAAGGTGTAATTATAATGATATACATATGTGTGGAGATCATTGCCGAATGTGATATGCAACTATGAAATAATGAGTTGGTTTGATATTTGTATTTATGGTATAATCATGTGTGGTAATGAAATGAGAAATGTATATAAGCGTATATGATGCTTATGTTTAGAAATGACATATGATTAATTGAAATGTCAATTATAATAATGAAATAAATGATTAATTACCATATGCCTATTCGGTCATTGTTTTTGAATTACCAAATGAACAGTGTTTTGCTTGATTTTTTTTTTAAAGTGCATTGATTTGGGTTTGGTCGAGTAATGCCTCGTAACCCTAATTCGGTGATAGAGACGGGTTAGGGGTGTTACATTTGATTGGTATCAGAGCTTACGGTTTAGTCGATTCTAGGACTACCGTAGTATGTGTGAGTCTAGCTATACATGCCTTTATCATATATCGATAGTGTGGTGACTTCTGATATTCTGAATTGTGTTTTATTTAGTAAATGGAAACTGATCCTGAAAGAGCCGTAGCGGATGATGTAGAGAGTGTAGCGCCTGACCGAGCACACGGATCAGTGCCGGTAGACTCTCGACCAGTTTCGGGTAGCCACGAGGGGGAGGCTAAACAAGCCTTCTATCAGATGATGAACGAGTGGTTTACCCAGTTTATCCAGACTAACCCGGCTGTACACCAACCTCCACCCCCGAATAATCCAACTCCGATACCTTCAGCACCCCCGATGATAGATCCGATGAGATCTAGTAGGCCTCCAGTTGATAAAATCAGAAAATTTGGGGCTGAAGAATTCAGGGCCAATGATGATGATGATGCAGAGCGAGCCGAAATGTGGCTTGATAACACTATTCGGGTATTAGATGAGCTATCTTGTACTCCAGATGAATGCCTGAAGTGTGCTATATCTTTACTTCGGGACACTGCATATCACTGGTGGAATACACTAGTATCAGTGGTCCCGAAAGAAAAAGTGACATGGGATTTCTTCCAGAATGAATTCCACAAGAAATATATCAGTCAAAGATTCATTGATCAAAAACGAAAAGAATTTCTTGAACTGAAACAGGGCCGAATGACCGTGACAGAATATGAACGGAAATTTGTCAGGCTCAGCAGATATGCTAGAGAGTGTGTTTCTACTGAAGCTATTATGTGTAAAAGGTTTGAAGATGGTCTGAATGAAGAAATAAAGTTGCTTGTTGGCATTCCTGAAATTCAAGAGTTTGTGACACTAGTTGAGCGAGCTTGCAAAGCTGAAGAGCTTGGGAAAGAGAAAAGAAAGGCTGAGACTGAAGCTAGAGACATTCGTAAGAGATCTTCGGGTAAGACCTTCCATCCCACATCCAAGAAGTTCAGAGATGACGTCAGCCGACATAAAGCTATTTCAGATTTACCTAGACGTGATCGACCTCCAGTGGGCTCCCGAGCTACCTCGATGGCCAGTGTTGGTAACGTTCCACAGAATCGAGTTGAATGCAAGCACTGTGGGAAATGGCATTCCGGGAGTTGTAGATTCCATGATCGGTCTTGCTTTAAATGTGGATCGTCAGATCACTTTATTAGAGAATGTCCGATGTTAGTTGAGCAGAATACAGTTCAGAACATTAAGTCGAGCAACGCGTCAGTATGAGGCAGGCCACCCAGACATTCAGGCAATGTAGGTGGTAGCCAGAGAGGAACGAAGAACACTGCAGTTCTATCTGAGGCTAGAGCTCCAGTTAGAGCTTATGCTACACGAGCCAGAGAGGATGCTTCCTCCCCCGATGTCATTACCGGTACTTTCACCCTTTATGATACTACTGTGATTGCATTGATTGATCCTGGTTCGACTCATTCATATGTGTGTGAAACTTTAGTATTCGGTAAGACTCTGCCAGTTGAGTCTACTGAGTTTGTGATTCATGTGTCCAACCCTTTGGGTAGATGCGTACTTGTTAATAAAGTGTGTAGAGGTTGCCCATTGATGATTCGGGATTCTTGCTTTCCAGCTGATTTAATGTTATTGCCCTTCGATGAGTTCGACATAATTTTGGGAATGGACTGGTTAACTTTACATGATGCAGTGGTGAATTGCAAAAGAAAGCTTATTGATTTGAGATGCCAGAACGGTGAGATCATCAGAACTGAATCCAGCGATTTAAGTGGGTTTCCTACAGTAATATCCTCGATGTTAGCCCAGAAGTATGTGAGAAAAGGGTGCGAAGCTTATTTGGCTTATGTACTGGATAATAAATTGTCTGAGAAACAGATTGAATCTGTACCGGTTGTATGTGAATACCCAGATGTGTTTCCTGAAGAACTACCGGGTTTACCACCAGTACGAGAGATTGAGTTCGGCATTGAATTAGTACCGGGAACGACTCCGATTTCGATAGCTCCGTATCGGATGGCACCTACTGAGTTAAAAGAGTTAAAAGCACAGTTGCAAGAGTTAACAGATAGGGGTTTTGTGCGACCGAGCTTCTCTCCTTGGGGTGCACCAGTTCTTTTTGTGAAAAAGAAAGATGGAACGATGCGAATGTGTATTGATTATCGGCAACTGAATAAGGTAACTATAAAGAATAAGTACCCGTTACCTCGGATTGATGACTTGTTTGATCAGTTGAAAGGGGCTTCAGTATTTTCGAAGATAGATTTGAGATCGGGCTATTATCAGTTGCAAGTCAGAGTTACAGATGTGCCAAAGACTGCATTCCGGACGAGATACGGACATTTTGAGTTTCTGGTTATGCCTTTTGGACTCACTAATGCACCAGCTGTTTTTATGGATCTAATGAATCGAGTCTTCAGACAGTTTTTGGATCGATTTGTAGTAGTGTTTATTGATGATATACTGATCTACTCTAAAAATGAAACCGAGCATGCCGAGCATCTGAGATTAGTGCTACAAACTTTGAGAGATCAATAGTTGTATGCGAAGTTTAGTAAGTGTGAGTTCTGGATGAAAGAGGTCAGCTTTTTGGGACATGTTGTTTCAGCATCAGGTATTCGAGTCGGTCCAAACAAAATTTCAGCTATACTTGATTGGAAGCCATCGAAGAATGTTTTTGAGATTCGAAGTTTTCTGGGACTTGCGGGCTACTACAGACGGTTTGTGAAAGGTTTTTCTGTGGTAGCTACACCTTTGACAAAACTACTTCAAAAAGATGTAAAGTTCGAGTGGTCGGAAAATTGTCAGAAGAGTTTCGATCAGTTGAAAGCCCTTTTGACAGAAGCTCCAGTATTAGCTCAGCCTGAATCGGGTAAAGAATTTGTCGTTTTTAGTGATGCTTCTTTGAATGGGTTGGGTTGCGTTTTGATGCAGGAAGGCAAAGTTATAGCCTACGCTTCGAGACAATTGAAGCCGCATGAAAGAAATTATCCGACTCACGATCTGGAATTAGCAGCCATTGTTTTCGCATTGAAAATTTGGCGTCATTACTTATTTGGCGAGAAATGTCACATTTATTCGGATCATAAAAGTCTAAAGTATCTGATGACTCAGGAAGATCTGAATTTGAGACAACGCAAATGGCTAGAACTGTTGAAAGACTATGATTTGGTGATTGACTACCATCCGGGGAAAGCTAACGTTGTTGCAGATGCGTTAAGTCAGAAATCACTGTTTGCTCTTCGTGCAATGAACACACGGATGGCTATGTCTGGTGATGGTTCGATCATAGCCGAGTTGCAAGCAAGACCGATGTTTATTCAGCAAATTTGTGATGCACAGAAGGTTGACAAGGATTTGATTGCTAGTCGAATTCAGTGTGAAAAAGATGCAGAATCAGATTTTCAAATTGATGCAAATGACTGTTTGAATTTTAAAAGCCGAATGTGTGTTCCGAAGAACTCAGATTTGATTCAGATGATTCTGAGTGAGGCTCATAGTGGTCGACTATCGATTCATCCGGGTAGCACGAAAATGTATAACGATTTGAAACAGTTCTATTGGTGGCCTGGCATGAAACGGGATATATCTGAATTTGTTTCCAAGTGCTTAATCTGTCAGCAAGTAAAAGCTGAGCATCAAATGCCATCCGGACTACTTCAGCCAATCATGATTCCTGAATGGAAGTGGGATAGAGTAACAATGGATTTTGTATCTGGTCTTCCTATGACACCGAGTAAGAAAGATGCTGTCTGGGTTATAGTGGATAGACTGACTAAATCAGCTCATTTTGTGCCAGTACGTACAGACTATTCACTCGATAAACTTGCTGAATTGTATATATCCCAGATTGTGAGATTGCATGGTGTACCGAGTTCCATTGTTTCAGACAGAGACCCGAGATTTACATCACGATTTTGGAAGAAGTTGCAAGATGCTTTAGGCACTAAACTTCATTTTAGTACAGCCTTTCATCCGCAGACAGACGGTCAGTCCGAGCGAACTATTCAGATACTTGAGGACATGTTGAGATGTTGCGTTCTCGAGTTTGAGGGTACATGGGAACGATACCTACCTTTGATTGAATTTGCTTACAATAATAGCTTTCAATCTAGTATCAAAATGGCGCCCTATGAAGCTTTGTATGGCCGTAAATGTCGAACACCGTTGTATTGGACTGAGCTCAGTGAAAACAAGTACTCGGGATTGATTTGATTAAAGAAACAGAACAGAAGGTAGCTATCATTAAAGGCAATTTGAAAGCTGCTTCGGATCGTCAAAAGTCCTATGCTGATTTGAAACGTAAAGACATTGAATTTCAAGTCGGAGATCGAGTATTTTTGAAAGTTTCTCCGTGGAAAAAGGTACTCCGCATTGGTCGGAAAGGCAAACTTAGTCCGAGATTCATCGGACCTTATGAAATTACTGAACGTATTGGGCCTGTTGCTTATAGATTAAAGTTGCCCTCTGAGTTAGAAAAGATACATGACGTATTTCACGTTTCGATGCTTCGTAAGTACAGATCAGATCCGTCTCATGTAATCACACCGTCAGAGATTGAGATCCGACCCGATTTGACATATGATGAAGAACCGATCCGTATCTTAGCTCGGGAAATAAAAGAGTTGAGAAATAAGAGAATTCCATTAGTAAAGGTACTATGGAATCGTCACGGAGTTGAAGAGGCTACGTGGGAGCCTGAGGATTCAATGAGGCAACAATATCCGACCTTGTTTAACGGTAAGATTTTCGGGGACGAAAATCCTAAAGGGGGGAGAGTTGTAACAGACCGAATTTGACCCTAACCGGAACGGTGGTTTCAGGACCACGAATCCGAGTCCGAGAAATATTTTAATATTATATTTTGAGTCTATTATATGTGAATTGATGTGTGTGAAAGTTTCGTATGAAAATTTTATCGTTTAAGTGCTTAATTTGGTTAAAAGGGCTTAATCGCGTAATGCGTAAAAGTTGCATGCTAAAGTGAAAAGTGCTTATATGTGGATGGCTTTTTAATATGGAGTATTAAAAGTGAAATTAACCCATTTTATGAGTTAGTGGGTGGCAAAGGTCAAGTATAACCTTATGTTATAAATTGTTTTTATTATTAAATAAAGGTTAAAATGGTAAAACATAAAGTAATGTTATTATATGTTATATTACATAAAATTTAAAAGCCATATTTTTGTTCTTCATCTTGAAATGCCGAAAGTTAGCCATGAAAATAAGGTTTAAAAACTTGGAAGGTTCGGCCATCATCTAGCTAAAATTCAAGGTGTGTTTTCTTCGGTTTTTAATCATTTCTACTTTTTTGAGATCGTTGCTTCGAACCGTAGCTGACCCATGTTGAAATTTTTGAATCTAAGCATGCTTGATGTTCGGCTATTGATAGGTTTATATGGATTTTGATGTTTGATGATATTAGATAAAAGATAAGTTAAAAATTAGTATATTATGTATTGGAAGTTTTGATGAATTTTTGTTTTTAGGGCCAAATTGTAAAAATGAAATTTTAGAGGGGCTTAATTGCAAAATAAGTGAAATGTGAGGGCTTGTAAAGTCCCTAGGAATATTCGGCCCTTGTATATTCTTAGCTAATTTGGTGTATTTTGTGTGTTATGCAATAGGACTAAATTGCAAAGTTGTGAAATATTAGGGGTAAAATAGTAATTTGCCCATTTATGTGTTTTAGGACTAAATTGAAATGAAATGTGCTTGAATGAGATTACTTTTAATGTGTTTAGATCAAGAACAAAGAAAAACGGATTTAGATCGGGGAAAGACGAAGGTTCTCGAATAGCCGATTTGCACGGTCTATCGACAGTCGAGGTAAGTCCTTAAGCTGAAATATATCCAAAAATTAGTTATGAAAAAACTAAATGTTAATGTTTGATAAATTTTAGTACATATTCATGTCATAGCCGAATGTATATAAGTATATTAGATTGGTTGCTTAATTTGATAATGTGATATGAATAAGTATCTCGATGTGAATTGTGAGATTGTACAACAACGTAATGTTTTTAGTTGTTTAATGTGAATAAGCTTAGTTGGATTGGATGTGCCACATAGTTATGAAATGTGTGTGGAATGATTGACCACATTGATATGTTTCGGGCTTTATGCCTAGCAGGCTTCGTGCCGGTGATATGTTTCGGGCTTATTGCCTAGCAGGCTTCGTGCCGGTGATATGTTTCGGGCTTTATGCCTAGCAGGCTTCGTGCCGGTGATATGTTTCGGGCTTATTGCCTAGCAGGCTTCGTGCCGGTGATATGTTCCGGGCTTATTACCTAGCAGGCCTCGTGCCGTCGTTATGATTTCGGACCTCGAGTTTAGCAGGCTTCGTGCCGGTGTGTAAAATTTAGGTAATATTTAAGAAGTTCTAGCTAATGAATCAGGTTTACATAAGCATTTAGTAGTGAAATTATAATTCGATTATAAGGTGTGTGTTATTCATATTTAAGTGAACTATGAATGTGCATATATGTATTTATAGATGTATACAAGTGATGTTATTGAGAGAAAGAAATGTCAAATGATAAGCAAGATTGATTAAATGAAAGGTATAATGTACAAATTGGTGTTTCCTATATATATATATATATATATATATATATACTTATTCGGCTATAAAGTATATATACATGTATAGAATAAGATACATTTATTTATAGTCATGAGTTGGATGTTTAAGTGTTTTACTATCATATTGATATTTGTATAGCTTAGGACTTGCTAAGCTAGCCAGCTTACTGTGTGTGTTTTTGTCTACGTTTATTTTATAGATTTTTGGTTCCAACTACGGACTCAAAGGATCTGGAAAGAAGTCAACCGCGCTATCGACTTTCTTTTGGTATTGAATGACTTAGTTTTAAACTAAAAAGGGCATGTATAGGTTAGACTAAACAGTATAACTAATGTTTTGTAATCGTGTAAATATACTAGCTATGCGAAAATGGCTATCTATTTTGGATAACTTGTTTCGTGTTTTGTTGATATAGTTTGCTCATGCCATGAACTATCATTTATGTTTGGATGTGGTTTAGGCATCATATGAAGTGGTTTAATAGATATCTGTCATGACATGTATATGCATTTTAGTATTTGATGGTCACCTTGATAGATTAAGGTAGAACTTTAATCATGTGTACATATGATAGGTTAATAGAGAGAGATGTTAGGCATTTGAATTTCATGAAATGGATATGAATATGAATTTGAGTTATATGCTTGTGAAGTATGTATCTAGATATGTTACAATTTAAGTGTTGAATATAGCTTGATTTGGATAGATATGTTCATGAGATTTTGAGTGCATTATTACTATGTGATGTGTTGGTTAAAATCATCAAGTTTGATTGTAATGCTTAGGTGTGTACGGTTTTGTGGTAAGCATTTTTGGAAATTTTATACCTTGATAATAAATATATGTGGCATGTGCAAATGCATGTTTATGATTTCGAGTAATGCATATAGTATAATACGGTATTTGGATAAACATATGTACAGTATATCAAGTTATTGAAAATGAAATATTTGGCCACGATTTGATCTAGTTTGAAATCTAAATTTTCTACTGAGTACTATGGCATATTCGGTCATAGGAAATGAGTGTTAAGGTGTAATTATAATGATATACATATGTGTGGAGATCATTGCCGAATGTGATATGCAACTATGAAATAATGAGTTGGTTTGATATTTGTATTTATGGTATAATCATGTGTGGTAATGAAATGAGAAATGTATATAAGCGTATATGATGCTTATGTTTAGAAATGACATATGATTAATTGAAATGTCAATTATAATAATGAAATAAATGATTAATTACCATATGCCTATTCGGTCACTGTTTTTGAATTACCAAATGAACAGTGTTTTGCTTGATTTTTTTTTTTTAAAAGTGCATTGATTTGGGTTTGGTCGAGTAATGCCTCATAACCCTAATTCGGCGATAGAGACGGGTTAGGGGTGTTACACCACTGGCCCAATCCTTTCGGCAACCTCATACGGCCCTATAAATCGCGGACTCAATTTGCCCTTTTTACCAAATGTAACACCCTTAACCCAAAACCGTCACCAGAATAGGGTTAAGAGGCATTACCAAACAATCAGAACATTTCACATCCATTTCACGACACAAAGTCAATCATCAATCAAACATATTCAAATATAACCATTTAGTCCCTTATTGAGGTCTACGAGACCTTAATCACATGTTAGAAAGAGGTCGGGACTAAACCGAACACATATGAAAATTTTCAAAGATTTAAACATTTTTCAAGACTGCAAAGGTCACACGCCCGTGTGGGTAGTGTAACACCCCAAACCCGGCCTAGACGTTACGACTGGATCTGGCATGTCACATGAAAGGAATGTCTAAAAACTGTGTGTTCGTTAAAAAGTTTGTATTCTTTATATTTGTTGTGAAAAATTGAGTTTAAGTACTTTTGAATAAGAAACTGTTTATTAACATTTTAGGAAAATCCCGAATTAAAAATTTAACAATAATAAGTAATACCCAAGTTACAAGCTAAATTCAAATAAAACCATAGGCCTTATTACATAAAAGAACCCCAAATTTAAAATAAAATGAAATAAGTCCAAGTAACCATTTAAAATGAAAGAAACGCAATCTTGAGCATGGCCACCTCGAGTCCACCCCGGCTCCATATCCGCGGTTTAGGAATTACCTGCAAAATTAACTAAAAGGGTGAGTCATCGAGACTCAGTGTGTAATTCCCCATCCCGAAGATAACAAACCCTTACACAGTTCCATAAACAAATATGTATGTCATGCAACCCAAACCTAACCATCCGAAACTCCCAATTCTACCCCGTGTGGTCACAAACACTGGTGACCGAGGTCACAAATAATATATGTATGTGGTCACAACCACTGGTGGTCACAACCACTGGTGACCGAAGTCACAAATACTATGTGCGGGGCCAACCCACATTGTGGTCAAAACCACTGGTGACAATCCGGTATCGATATGTAGGGCCAACCCACTGTGGTTCCAAACCACTTGGACGAGTCACAAAGATAGATATATATATATATGGTCAAAACCACTGAGACTTAGTCACAATAGTATAGAAAGTGGGGCCAACGCACTGTGTGGTCACAACCACTGGTGACAGACTATAATCATGCCTTCCCCCTACTCTCATCATACCCATGTCCATGCCATGATCATCAGTCATAATAATTCGTGTATGCAGTATGACATGTATGCAAATCATATATCAAAGGTATCGCATGAAACGAATTACCATCATAATCAGAATAACAAATACGGCATAACCAAGCTAATCCACCTCTAAGGGTATAACAGTAATTTACCTTCTAGGGGTATTTTCGTAATTTACCTTTCAGGGGTATTTCAGTAATTTCGTACCTGGAATGGCCTTTCCGAAGGCCCAATGTTGCCCCGAGCGACTCAACTACCATTTGTGTTCGAAATGGACTATTGGGCCTAAAACCCGATTTCGGCCCATTCGGGCCCACACGCTCATGTGGCCCACCTAACACAAATCTAGCCACGTATATAAGTTCCACCTAGTCTAGTTCACTATATACTACATCATCATACAATTTATTCAATTGGGCCCACGGGCCCATTGGGCCCACTTCGGCCCATCGCGGCCCAAGCAGCCTCAACCCACAAGAATACTACTGACGGCCTCAACTATCGCGTCGAAGCCCAACACGTGCGCTCGCACGCTCGTGTGGCTACTATTGCCGTGACCGGCACTTCAGCATTTGCCGCTCTACAACTAGAGTAGAGAGAGTTACACACCCGATAGGAGTCTGGTGCTAATCTGCGCTCCGACCACTCCTGTGCCCGAACGCCCTCCAAGGTATGTTAACTCTCCTCCTGGAATGCTCTTTATATAGCTAGCTCTTCACCTTCCTTCTTTGTATCTTTCCGATGTGGGATCCCTTCGTCAGTTGAGTTTAAATTCAACTGAAACTCTTGTCGTCCAATCCGCAAAATAAATACCCATTTGCTTCTCACGAGATTCGAACCCAGGCTCCCTTGTAACATAATCCACACCGCTTACCACTTGGCCACAAGCTCCTCTTGTGTCTTAAACCATGCGTAACTAAATATAAACTATGGGCCAAATTCTAAGGTCCAAGCAAAAAGAAAACCAAAATGCAAGAGCCAAGACTTGAACCTTAGACCTCCTTCCTTCCCTTGTGGCGTCACCCCCTTGTCTCTTATGTGGCGTCACTTTGCCACTACACAACACACTCTACTTGTGTCATTTTCCTCCACATTTTATTCTTAAGGCCTATCTGCCAAATTTCAGGGTTTTTTTCACCTAAAACCAAAATTTCCCCAAAGCCAAAGTTCGATCCCAGGACTTCAGAGAAGCCCTCTAACCTTCCAAAATCACTTATCTAATAGGTCCAACTTGCATTTAAGCCGATCTCTTGTTCTCCAAAAATTTTAAATGCTACTACTCCTAAGGCCCATTGGGCTCAATCCTACTAGGCCCAATTTCAGGATGTTACAGGTAGGCACATGGCCTCGGACACGCCCGTGTGCCCAAGCCATATCAAAACAGGACATACATACTGACTTGTCCACACGGCCTGAGACACGTCCATGTGCCTCACCCATGGTCGACACTGACTTGCACCACACGGCCAGGCACACGCCCGTGTGTCCAGCCCGTGGTCGAGCCTGACTTGTTTCACTTGGCAAACTTAAACAACACGGTCGAGCCACACGCCCATGTGCTCAACCGTGTGGGAAATTATAGGCCATATTCAAGGCCAAACTTGCCAACCACACTTAGGTACACCTACAAGCTTCAAAGCAATACCAATTCATGCCTCAAAATGCATCCAAACATACCATTTCTTGCATCAGTTAATCACCAACAATACCATCTATCCTTATACTCAATTCCTACTCAAAAAGATCCATTTCAAAGTACCATTTCCACAACTCAATTCATGTAAACTAAACATCATTTAGTCAAGCCACAAATCACAATTAGTACACTATTTCCATCAACTAACACAAGCATGAAACATACCATTTCCAACCTTACCACCTCATACCATATTCATCATTATCATAACTCATACATAAGTATCAACATCATTTATCTTTCAAGCCAAGTCACATGGCAAGGTTCAAACATCTCAAAATACACCATATCTACTAGCCTATACATGCCATATACCAACTATATACATCTTTCAAAAGTACCCAAAATAGATTGCCGATAGTGTGATAGAGATGTTGACGATCCTGAATCTGAGCTAGCTTTACTGACACTGTAAAACAGAGAAACAAATCACATAGTAAGCTTAAGAGCTTAGTAAGTTCGTAACATAATACATTCAAATTAACAAAGCAAACTCATTATACAAATACATTCATCACATAGATCAACCTTCAATTACTCATAGCATATCATCTATAACCAAAATACTCACTCAACCATTCATAATTCCACACATCATTTTATCAACCACAAAGATTCAATACATACCTTATCAAACACATAGTTTTTCACCTTCCATACCAATCAATGCTCGATGTTACATTCTAATCAACTTCTGATGTTCGCTTAATTTTTTTTATCGCACACTTAGTGCCAAATTCATAGCCGAAGCATATTCGTCATCGCGCACTTAGTGCCTATTCTTTTAATCGACTTATCTCGGTATCTCACACACAGTTGCCTATTCTTTTAATCGGCTTATCTCGGTACCGCACACACAGTGCCAAATCAATAAGTCGTAGCTTTCATAGCTTCGCACACACAGTGCTATTCATTTCTGTTTCATTTTTAATTTCGCACACTTAGTGCCGTCTAATCCAATTTTGCACATAGCATTTCTAATCTCTTAATTATATATATATTTTCATTCAATTCACATCACATAGATATAATTTAACAACTAGTATTATATCCAAACTTACCTCGGACGTCGTAGTAACAAAACGGTTTATTAATCGAGCACTTTGTCTTTGCCTAGATCTCGATCCGAATCTCTCCTTTCTTGGTCTATACATATACAAATTTAACTCATTCAATCACCAACTCATTCAATTTAGTCCAAACATACATATTTAGGGCATTTTACAAATTAGCTCTCGCATTTTCACATTTCGACACTTTAGTCCCTGATTCATCAAATCACAAAATACACAAAATTTCTATTCACATAAGCTTAGCCGAATTCTTCCCATGCTAATACAAGCCCACAAATTTCATTTATTTCATATTTTAGTCCTCTAATTTCTCATTTTCACAATTAAGCCTAAATTACTCAATTTCACTAAAAATTCCAAGACAAAATATGTTTATCATTCACATGTCTTTCATATTTCATCATCAACTATCACAAAGCTCAAACATTCATCAATGGCATATCTCAAAATCACCATCAATTTCTAAAATTTAAGCATGGGTTTGATAGTACACTAAGTAATGATCACAAAAACGTAGAAATTATCAAAAACCGAAACAAAACACATACCGATTGAAGCTTGAAGTGGCTGAATGTTTCAAAGCTCCCAAACCCTTTCTATCTTCCTATTTTCGGTTGAAAAGAAACAAAGATGAACATGTTTCATCTTTTTGTTTTGTTTAATAAACATTAATAGGTTTTTTTTCCTTTTGTCATTTCATTAATACATTAAAAATTCCACTAACTATGTACATATATGTCCATCTCCACTATCAAAGCTCTATTTACATCATAAGGACTTCCCATTTAATAAGCCATGCCAAATAGACACTTTAATAATCAGACGCAGCTTTTAAATTTTATGCGATTAAGTCCTCTTTGCAAATTAATCACATAATCGATAAAATTGTCACACGAAACTTTCACACAGGCTAATTCACATATAATGAACACAGAAAATAATATTAAAATATTTTTTCGACCTCGAATTTTTGGTTTCAAAACCACTGTTCCGACTAGGGTCTAAACCGGGCTGTTACACTAAATATCAATATTTTCTTCCACGAGGATACTTTTAGAAATACTTTGTCGCCCACTTGAAACTCAATTTCTTTCCTTTTTAAATCCGCGTACGAATTTTCTCGATCAAAAGTAGCTTTCAGACTATTACGGATCACTTTCACTTTCTCTTTGGTCTCTTTAACTAGATCGACCCCATGAATTTGCTTCTCACTAAGCTCGGTCCAATACAGGGGAGTCCGACACTTATGACCGTATAAAGCTTCGTACAGTTCCATCCGTATACTCGACTGATAACTGTTGTTGTAGGCAAATTTGACCAAAGGTAGGTATCTTTCCCAACTACCTTCGAATTCTAACACACAGCATCAGAGCATATCCTCAGGAACTTGAATTACCCTTTCAGATTGGCCATCGATTTGAGGATGGAACGCAGTACTAAAATTTAACCTTGTTCCCAAGGCTTCTTGCAACTTTTTCCAAAATCTAGAAGTAAATCTCAGATCTCTATCCAAGATAATAGATATAGGCACCCCATGTAATTTCACTACCTTAGCAATATACAATTCCGCCAACTTATCAAGCGAGTAATCTACTCGCACCGGTACAAAGTGAGCCGAGTTCGTTAGTCTATCGATAACAACTCACACAACATCTTTCTTTCTCGGAGTCATAGGCAACCCCATTACAAAATCCTTGGTAATCCGATTCCATTTCCACTCTGGGACCATCACTGGATGAAGTAATCCCGAAGGTACTTGGTGCTCGGCTTTAACTTGTTGACAGATCAAATATCTTGTCACAAACTCAAAAATGTCTCTTTTCAAAAATATCTTCAGATCATTGTACATTTTCGTGCTGCCCGAATGTACTGACAAGTAACCACTATGTGCTTTATTTAATATCTTCCGGATCAACTCATCATCCTTAGGTACACAAATCCTGTCATTAAATATCAAACAATCATCTGGACTCACCTGAAAATCAGAATCATTTCCCAATTCATACTGAGCTCTCTTAGCTTGCATCTTACTATCATTCTTTTGAGCTTCATATATCTGTTGAATAAATAACAGTCTAGCCCTCAACTTGGCCAATATAGCACCATCTTCAGACAATGCTAAGCTCGTGCTCATAGCTCTCGAAGCATACAAGGATTTTCTGCTCAAGGCATCTGCAACTACATTCGTTTTCCCCAAATGGTAATCAATTACTAGCTCATAATCCTTCAATAATTCGAGCCACCGTCGTTATTGCAAATTCAAATCCTTTTGATCCATCAAGTACTTCAAACTCTTATGATCCGTGAAGATTCGGCACTTCTCACCATATAAATAATGATGCCAGATCTTTAATGCGAAAACAATCGCAGCCAACTCCAAATCATGAGTAGGATAATTCTTCTCATGCGGTTTTAAATGTCTCGAGGCGTAAGTGACTAACTTACCCTCTTGCATCAATACACAGCCAAGACCGTTAAATGATGCATTACTGTAGACCACAAATTCTTTTCCCGACTCAAGTTGTACCAAAACCAGCGCCTCAGTCAATAATGTTTTCAATCTCTCAAAACTCTGTTGACATTTTTCAGTCCATTCAAACTTGACATCCTTATGCAACAGCTTCGTCATCGAGGTAGCAATCATGGAAAACCCCTTTACGAACCATCTGTAGTACCACACTAAACCCAAAAAGCTTCTGACTTCTGACACATTTCTTGGTGGTTTCCAGTCCACAATAGCCGAGATCTTACTCGGATCAACTCTAATATCATCACTCGACACAATGTGTCCTAGAAATCCGACCTCTCGGAGCCAAAACTCACTCTTGCTAAATTTAGCATACAACTGCTTGTCTCTTAAAGTCTGCAAAACAATTCTCAGGTGCTTTGCATGGTCACTCTCATCCCAAGAATAAATTAATATGTCGTCAATAAAAACAACCACAAATTTATCCAAATATGGTCGGAAAACACGGTTCATTAAATCCATAAAAATCGCAGGAGCATTCGTTAAACCGAACAGCATGACAAGAAACTCATAATGGCCATACCTCGTCTAAAATGCAGATTTCGGCACACCTTGCTCCTTAACCCTCAACTGGTAATAGCCAAACCTTAGGTCTATCTTAGAGAACACCATACCTCCCTTCAATTGGTCGAATAAGTCATCTATCCTTGGCAAGGGATACTTATTCTTCACAGTCACTTTGTTGAGCTATCTGTAGTCTATACACAATCTCATCGACCCATCTTTCTTCTTCACAAAAAGTACTAGAGCACCCCATGGTGAATAGCTCGGTCTTGCAAAACCCTTGTCCGTTAACTCTTGCAATTGAACTTTCAATTCTTTTAGTTCCAATGGTGCCATCCTATACGGAGCAACCAAAATAGGTACCGTTCTCAGAACTAACTCAATCCCAAACTCGACCTCTCTAACTAAAGGTAATCCGGGTAACTCTTCCGGGAACACATCTGGATATTTGCATACCACCGGCACTGATTCAATCTTTACCTCTGACTCTTGGGTATTTAGCACAAAGGCGAGATAAGACTCGTATCCTTTCCTCAAGTATTATAGTTGAAATTATCACAGGCAAATTATCCAATCTACCTTATTCAACCCGAATGACATCTTCATTTTCACATTTCAATTCAATAAACTTGCTATCACAGTTCACTAAAACATTATGAGCCTTCAACCAATCCATACCAAGAATCAAGTCAAATTCATCAAACGACAACAGCATGAGATTTGTCGGAAAACAATGACCTCTAATTGTTAAAGGATAATTTCTACACACCTTGTTAACTAGCACATGTTTACCTAACGGGTTTGACACCTTTACTACAAATTTTGTAGACTCAACAATCATACTCATATTAGATGCCAATTTCATGCAAATGTAAGAATGGGTAGACCCCGGATCAATCAAAGTAATAACAGAGGTATCATGAAGAGAGAAAGTACCCGTTATCACATCTGGAGATGATGCCTCTTCGCGAGCGCGAATGGCATAAGTCCTTGCAGGTGCCCGACCCTTCAGTCTCACGATAGAGTCTCGAGGCGCACCTTTACTACTTGTCCCACCTCCAGGGTTTTGTTGTGATCTACCCCTCGAAGATACATTGCTTGATCTCACTTCTTGCTTTCTTTCTTTCTCCTCCCTCTTTGGACAATTCCAGATAAAATGGTCGGGTGAACCGCACTTATAATAATTTTAATTGTTTCCCCAACACTCCCCAGTGTATTTCCTTCCACAATTTGGACACTCCGGTTTGGACTTTGGATTGCCAACACTTGACATCGAGGTAGTTTGGACTCTCAAGACTGAGTATGTATACCTCGATCTCGATGTGAGTATCCAAATGATGCAGTCGTCCGAAGGTTCATCTCCTTGGACTTCTTTGATTGAGCTTGGTATGACTTACTCATTGGTCTTTTTCTTGCATCTCGAGCCTCACTCATGGCTTTCCTCTTTTCCTTATTCAGTTCTTCAGCCTTACATACCCTATCAACCAACACCACAAACTCTTTTGACTCCAAAATCCCAACTAGAAGTCTGATATCCTCACTCAGCCCATCTTCAAACCTCTTGCACAAGATAGCTTCTGTAGACATGACTCTTGTGCATACTTGCTAAGCCTAACAAACTCGAACTCATATTCTGCCACAGTCATTTTTCCTTACTTCAATTCAAGGAATTCTTTCCGCTTCTAGTCCACAAATCTTTGGCTTATAAACTTCTTTCGAAACTCTTCCAAAAAGAAGTCCCACGTCACTCTCTCCCTTGGAACCACCGACATCAATGTTTTCCACCAATGGTATGCCGAGTCCCTCAGCAAAGACACGACACATTTTAAGCTTTCCTCAGGTGTGCAGGAGAGTTCATCAAATACTCTTATTGAGTTCTCAAGCCAGAACTCCACCCTCCCAGGTCATCGTCTATATTAGCTCTGAATTTCTCGGCCCCTTGCTTCTGAATCTTATCTACCGAGGGCTTGGTTATTCTCACTAAATCTATACCTTGAGGAGTCATAGGAACTGGCTAAGGTATAGGAGGGGTGGAGAAGGTTGAGCATTAGAGTTCGCTCGTACATACTCCGTGTACCAATTACTCATCATTTGGAGAAAGGCTTCATGGGCCTCTTCTCCTTGACCCCTAGTCTCGGGTCCACTCTTTACAGGGGCGGTCCCTTGTGGGAGCCGGCGCGTTACTAGCTGCATCATTAGTAGCCGCTCGATCGGGATCCATTTACTATATAAAAACAAAGTGTAGAATTTTCAAAAGCCACCACACTATCATTATACGCTTATGGCATGTATAGCTAGACTCTTACACACGCTACAGTAGTCTGAGAACCAACTAAACTATAGCTTTGATACCACTAAATGTAACACCCCTTACCCGTATCTTATGTCGGAACCAAGTAGGAGGCATTACCGAACTTAACTCACTTGGTCATACAACTTTAGTCTATAAAATTTCATTCCAACTTAAAATATCTCTTTCACCATCAAAACATTCTCATTAAGGACATACGAGGCCTTAAACATGCATACGGAAGGTTTCAAAACCCAACTGGAAACTTTTGTGCACTTAAATATTTTTACCTAAACAAGGGCCACACACCCGTGTAAAATGAGACACGCCCGTGTGGGCAGGCCGTGTGGTCACACACGCCCATGTCCTTACCCCGTGTGGGATTTATTTTCATTTCGAACCTACAGGGGTTTTCATACGGTAGAACACACTCGTGTTCTTGGCCTGTGTGCTCCACACGGCCTAGACACGCCCATGTCCTCGCCCCTATGTAAAAACCTGGGTATTGTGTTTGTGACATCAGCAACCTCATATAGGACACACGGTCTAGGCACACGCCCCTGTGGCTAGCCTGTGGTCAACACTAACATGTAGGGGACACACGGCCTGGTCACACACTCATGGAACTGACCGTGTGTCACACACGGCCTAGACACATGCCCGTGTGCCTACCTATGTGGACAATAACAAGGTTATTAGCCAAGCTCTTTTCACCACCCTAGTTCACACAACATAATTCCATTCAACAAATCACTAAGCAACTCAGATTTGCAACATACACTTCCATGAATAACTTCATCTTTTCATAAATTAGTAATAATGAGCCATCAACTATGGCTATATACAAAAGAGTTCATCTTTAAAGGAACCAACACACTTTTGGCCAAAATAACAAAACAATTCACCTAGTCTAGCCCCTATACATGCCATACTCAAAACACTAAGTCTAGATATAACGAGATGAGCTGATAGTGTGGGTGATCTTCCAATTATCTTCGTATCTCGACCTGGCTCTTTGACACTATAAAATAAGGGAAAAGAAAGGGAGTAAGCTTTAAGCTTAGTAAGTTTACATGTAAACAATAAACATCGTAATATGTGCTAATAAATAAGTAGCATTACATACTAAGCAAGAACAATCCACATTCCATGATCTTGCTTACTCATTTCATCTCTCACCACATTCCAACCATATCACAAGTCAAATGCTCACATTATTTAACATACATCCCTGCACTTATCACCACATGATCACATGAAACAACACTTAAAAATTTCACAATAATCCATTCCTAGTAATACCAAACACTCGGTGGTTTCGCATTTAGCCCACCATTAATCTTTAACAGGGTGGTATCGCACATAGCCCACCATCAAGAATATTTACGGTGGTATCGTACATAGCCCACCAAATGATGTTATAAACGATGGTATCACACACAGCCCATCGTGAATAAGTAACAAGGTGGTATCAGACATAGCCTACCAACAAGAATTATTAAGGTGGTATCGCACACAGCTCACCATTAATTACTACGGGTAATATTCCACACTTACATATCTATTTCAACGTTCATACGGAGATTATTCATTATCTACCAATTTCAATCCACTTGAATCATATATGTTCTCAATCATACAATGCACCAATAAGTAACAACATGTGTATTTAAAATGCATCGTTTACACATAAACTTACCTCGGTGCAAAATGTGCTAAGTTGCGGTTTAATTTGAAACCTTACCTTTTCCCCGGTCAAGGTTAATTTCGCACTCTTCTTGATCTATAATAAAAAAAATTTACTCATTCAATCATTTTATAATTATAATACATCATAATCTCTACTTAGGCAAAAATGACAATTTTGCCCTTATATTATAGCAAAATTACATTTTTGCCCCTTGGCTCGTAAATCATTTTTCATCACTTTTTCTCATTAAACAGGCCTAGCTGAACATTTATTCCTCTTACAACTACTCACAAATCCAACTATTTCATGTATTTATTACTAAATCACAACATTTACAACTTGGTCCCATTCAGGTGTTTTCATGATAACACCTTTCACAAAAGTTGTTTCTCATCTCATTAACATCCATTTTCTTCTATAAAAACTCAACAAACAACATAAAATCTCTCATGGAAAGCCCCTAGACTTTCAACCATATTAAAATTAGTCCCCTCATTAGCTAGCTTAAGCTTTGGGGTCCCAAAAATACAAAAATCATCAAGAAAGACCTCTAAAATCACTTACTTGCAAGGAGATAGCTTGGCTGAAAGTTTGAACTCCAAAAACCTCTATTTTCTCTTCAATTTTTGGTGGAAGAAGAAGGGTGAATAGTGGAAGATGATATCTTTTCTTTTTATCTATTTTATTCATCTTTTCATCACCTAATTTCACCAAATTTTGACCAAAAATTTAATGCCCTTGTCTCCTTGTCTCTATGGCCGGCCAACACACCTATAATGGCCTAACTGCACTTTAAGGACCTCCAGTTTAATACTCTATGGCTATTAGACACCTCTACCTTGAAAAATAGAACTTTCGCACTTTATGGGATTTTGTCCTTTTTCACAATTAAGCATGCAATCATTAAAATTAAAGCACCAGAATTTTCAGATAGTCATATATTAATGCCATAACACATAAAATAATATCAAAATAATTTTCTTCAACCTCGGATTAGCGATCTCAAAATCACTGTTCCGACTAGCCCCGAAATCGGGCTGTTACACTATGTATCGAAAACCTCAAGAGAGCTTATATCAGGATGCTTTTGTGAGATATAACGGGACGCTCTTGTGAGCTATGGTGTGTTCGCAACATATGCAAAACCACAACCACTTCAGACACCCTGTATCCATCTAATTTCATTTGTTCAAATGGGATCTATTTCTTGTCAGACATTGTCGAAAATGTGATTTATTTTCATACTTAACAATTATACAAATCACATGCATATAAATCAAGCATATCATATAAATATACAATTTAATTACACGAACTTACCTCGATAATGTTCGTGTTTATAGGGTACTAATCCGATACTTTTTGTTTTCCTTGATCCAATTCCGTACTAGGTCTATCCGGATCTATACGAGTAAATTTAACTCAATTTAATACAATTCATATTCAATTCAATCCAATTCTCATCTTAGGCAAAATTACTATTTTGCCCTTATACTTTTAATTAATTTCAATTTCATCCCTAGGCTCGGAAAATGAAATTCACGCAATTTATTCCTTATTCCAAACCTAGCTAATTTTTACATGTAACATTTGCAGCCCATATAATTTATAAAATTTAAAATTTTTCCATGAAATTTACATTTTTTCAATTTAGTCCCTAAACCACAATTTCATCAAAGTTAACTTTACAAAAGTTGTTTATCTATCAACAACCTTTCATTTTCTACCATAAATTTCATAATTCATACATACTCATCCATGTAAAAACCCTAGTACTTTGATAACTTTGCAAATTAATCCCCGAGATAGCTAAATGAAGCTATTATGATCTAAGAAACATAAAAATTACTAAAAACAGGACTTGAATACTCACCTAATTGAACCAAAATAACTTGTTATCTTCAAGCTCTTCTAAACTAGGGTTTCCATGTTTTTCTATTTAGGAAAGATGATGAAAATGATGATATTTTCTTATTTTATTAATTTATCATCTTTTTATCTTTTACTTTCCAATTTCATCCTTTTCTTTAATTAAATTTTCATGGATGAATCATCACACTTATCTACTAACTCCACTTAATGGTATAATTTCCATATAAGGATCTCAAATTTTGAATCCCATAGCTATTTGATACTTATAGCCATTAGAACTCAACTTTTACATTTTATGCAATTTGATCATTTACTCAATTAAACATGAAATCGGTAAAATTTTCTTAACGAAATTTTGTACGATATTCCTATCATAATGTAGATCATGAAATAATATTACAATACTTTTCCTTACGAACTTGGATTTGTGGTCCCGAAACCACTATTCCAATTTCACTGAAAACGGGCTGTTACAATAATCTTCGAATTCTTAAGTGTGGACAACACATCACTTTTCTGCTTTAAGAATAATGCCCAAACTTTTCTGGAAAAATCGTCAATGATCGTCAGTGTATAATTAGCTCCACCCCTCGAAGGCACTCTAGATAGTCTCCAAAGATCACAACATATATAATCCAGCATTCCCTTCATGTTATAGATTCCTCTAGTGAATCAAACTCTCTTTTGCTTCCCAAAAATTCAGTGCTCACAGAATTTCAATTTACTAATGCCTTGTCCATAAAGAAGTCCTCTTTTGCTCAATTCTTCCATGTCGTTCTCACTTATATGCCCTAGACACATATGCCAAAGTCTAGTAACATCATCATCTGACAAGGAAGAAGAAGCGACAGCTGCATCACCAATAATAGTTGAACCTTGCAACACATATAACTTGGCAATACCTTGCAACACATATAACTTGGCAATCTTTCTCTGCCTTTCATCACAACTAGGGAACCCTTGTTAATCTTTAAAACTCCACTTTCAATTGTGTACTTGTGCCCTTTTGAATCAAGATTACTCAATGAAATCAAATTCCTCTTCAATTCTGGTACACGTCGTATGCCACTAAGTGTTCTGACGAATCCAATGAACATCTTAATTCTGATCGTGCCAATACCTACGATTTTACATGAAGTATTGTTTCCCATCAAAACAACACCTTCACACATAGTTTCATATGTTGTAAACCAATCACAGTTGGGACTCATATGGAATGTGCAACCAGAATCAAGGATCCACTCCTCTCTCACTTTAGAGTTGTCGGCAAAAGCAACTAGAAGTTCACCATCACTGTAGTCTTCTGCTACATCTGCTTCACTAGATTGTTCTGGTTGTTTTCACTTTTGATCGACAGTCTCCCTTTTGATCTTGTTCTGCCACTTATAGCACTCAGACTTAATGTGCCCTTTCTTCTTACAGAAGTTACAGGTTTTACCTCTATTTGAAGATCTCGATCTACCCTTAGATTTACTGCGAGGATTTCGTTCTTATATTCTTTCACGATTATCATCAGTATTTTGTTCTTATTTTCCACGAACAATGTGATCCTCTCCCTAAGAGTTGGATCCAACCACAAGATGCTTCATCTTGTCATACGAGGTTAAGAAAGCATAGACTTCATCAACCGTGAGAGATTTGTGGCTATACAATATTGTATCTCTAAAGGTTGAATAAGACGGGGGCAATGAACAAAGTAGAATTAACATTAAATCTTCTTTATTGTACTAAACCTCCATGGCCTCTAGGTCTGAGAGAATTTCTTTAAACACAGTTAAGTGTTCATGCACAGACGCACCTTCTTCCAAATGATGAGCATAAAGACGTTGCTTCAAATGCAACTTGCTAGTTAGGGTTTTCGACATACATAGCTACTCAAGCTTCTTCGATAATGCAGCGGCGGTCTTCTCCTTCAACACATCCTGTTGAATTTCATTCGACAAATGCAGCTATAATTACGTTAAAGACTTTCGATCTTTACGTCTCTTCTCTTCATCCATTAATGTCGAAGGCATCTTACCTAACCCTAGCAGGGTATCCTCCAAATCCATCTACGCAAGAACAGTCTGCATCTTTACCTGCCACAATACAAATCTGGTGTTGTGATCCAACAACGACCAACAACAGAATATCTTACTTCATTATCGCCATTATCATGATCAACACAAGCAACCCAAAAATCTTTTGATACCAGTTTGTAAAAGTTGAACGTCTACAATGACAATATAAAATGATTGCAAAGAAAAAAGAAAGAAAAATAAAAACACATATATTTTACGTGGAAACCCTTTCAGGAAAAAACATGGGTAGAGAAGAAGAAAATTCACTAATCTCGAATTCAAATGATACAAGAGGAGTTTAGACTACATCTATTTATAGGTTGAAAAACCTTATTCTAATCAATGTCAAATAGATGAAGTGTAGTAAGGTTGAAAAACCTTATTCTAATCAGTGTAAAATAAAAAAAGTATAGTTCTATATGGATTTTACTTTTCTTTTATTTTACCACTGTATTTTATTTTAACAAGGTTTCGAGTCACTCAACTCTAACACAATTCATGTTTATTCATATAATAAATCTCTTGTTTCTTATACTATTTTCATATTAATAACTTAATTTCATTATTTTCCTAAACATTTTAGCATAAGAAAAGTAAGAGTATCCAAGGGTACTTACCTTAATGGAAGTTCTACAACATTTATCCAAGCTTCCACAAGCTCAAATCCATCATCAATCAATCTTTAAAACCCCATTCTCATCATTCAAAATTTTCCATACACCAAAAATATATCAAAACATTAACATATAATCTTTTCGTGCTTTCTCAAAGCAACCCATAACAAAAATAAAACTTGAAAATGTGTAGGAAGCTTTTTCTTACCTTATTAAACCTTTCTCCTTCTATCTTCATTTTCTCACACAAAAACCCATGAAATCCTATGCTAAAAATTGAGAGATTGATGATGGAAATGAGTTTAAGAGGTTGTTTTCTAAGAGATTTTAACAAAATCTAAAGTTCGATTGTTGGATCTTTAAGAAATTTGAAGAAAAGGGTGAAGAAAATGAAGAAAAGAATAGAGAAGCCATAGGAGAATGAGTGAGGCAGTAGCAAGGGAAAAGGTTGAATTGGGTTCTTTCTCATCTTTTTTTTCCCTTTAAAAATACACCAAATGGGCCTCTAAACCACATGCTAATTTTCAAGTCCAAGTCCATGAATTGAAACCCTATATACTTATATCATTATCCAAATAGTCCATATTATCAAATATATCATCTAAATAATATTTCGATCATAAAATACTAAAGAAATTACCAAATTACCCTTTTATGGAAAAATTACCATTTTACCTATTTTTCTACTATTTGCTTGATTTCTTCTCAATAATGGAAATTGTCAATCCCAAACCTCATAATTTACTTGCAAAATTTAATGAGTCTATGGATTATTATAATTGCATCTTTGCTCTTTCCACGGAATATGATAATTGCATCTTTGCTCTTTCCTCAATAAAATTGGGAATTTTACAATTGAGTCTTTGTACTTTCCAATCTTTCAAAATTAGTCCTAAAAGTGATTTTCATCACAGTAATACATATTCCAACTTATAATTATGTCAATTTGTCACTAATAACTCACTTTTCCCATTTGATTAAATTTGTACTTTAGTCCTTGAACTTTTCAAAATATGTGATTTAATTATTTCATCACATTTTCCCCTTCAAAATTCTTTTCATTAAATCTCATATCCATAATCATTTTATCTTCATGAAAATTATTTTGTTTGGCAAATTTTCCAATTTTCTCAATAATTTACCATATATGCTATCAGACTAGTGCCACATGTCAAACCAGAAATTTGAGATGTTACAATTATAAACTTAATTCCATGAAATATTTTATAAATGATTATGTATGAAATCAAATAGTAGAAATTTTAATCAGTAAGTTAGATTGGTTGTTATATCTATGTGATTTGGAATATTTGTTTAAGTTGTGTATACGAATTTGTGATAAATTAGTGTGAATAAGTAAATTTAATTTTTAAGGCTATGAATAAGCTCGGATGGTGAATATATGTATAAATTTTGATATAAAATATGAAAATGAATTTCAAAAGTTGAAATTGTGTCTAATAATAGTAAATTAAGTGCCTGAATATTATGAAAAGCTCGTAACTAATCCCAAGCAAAAAATGACACATTTTCAAGTCAATCACTTCACCAAAGTTTAAATTATTGATTCACACCCCACTCACCATTCAAGCCTATTTTAAGTTATTTAAATATTCTTGTACCATTTCTAAACTTTCCGTATGACCTGGTTTCGAATGGAGGTCATTAGGGGTCCTTTTCAAAGCAAAACAAGAAAATTTCCAGTCACAGTCTGTATGTCTTGAGACAAGAACCTACATGCCTCGAGATGTTACTCTAGAATTGTAGCAATTTTGGTTTGAAATTTGCTTGTCTAGAGACAAAATGTCTTAAGACAAAAGTGCATATGTCTCGAGACATGGCCTTGGGAATGTAGTATTTTAGATTAGAAATTGGCTTTTCTCAAGACTTTGGCTCTTACGTCTCGAGACCTAGAACAAGGGATCCCAATTCAAAGTTGTAACAGCCCAATTTATGGGCTAATTGGATCACTCTTCTAATGAGAAGAAAGATTTCTTCGAAAAGACCGATTCTGTAGTGAGTATGATCTGAATTATTGATTGAAAAATTAATTGGGTTATACATGTTTGAATCTATCTACGAACAGGAAATAAACTTTGAACGTACATGTATAAAATGAAAGATAATCTGGAAGAAGAATTTGTATTCTTAAAGACTTGATACAGAATTATATCTATCAAAACGATTCTATCTGAGAAATGTTGTGGTAAATTAAAGTTAGTTTGATTGTTGAAGCTTTCTTTTGCACGAAGATAATTTCAACCGAAACATCAGTTCTGGTTCAGTCTGAGTTAAATAAAGAGATTATGATTTTCGACCATACGTTATTGAATGGTTCGAAATGTGTTCTAATACAAGAATGTGTAGAGATATCTTGTGATTCTATACAGTTAAAGCTGTATAAAAAGAGTTATGTGACATATTTAATGACTATAAGAGTTTAAAATGTTTAATGACAGAGAAAGATCCAAACTTGGCACAGCAAGGTTAGCTCGAATCATCGAAAAACTTTTGAGTCTGTAAGTATTTATTATCCGAGAAAAACAATTATAGTTTCGGATGTTTAGAATGGGAAATTCTTATGTGCTTTATGAGCGATGAATACTAGATTGATCTTATCAGATGATGGACAGTTGTTAGATGAGTTAGAAGCTAGATAGATGTTATTTAGCAAATATGTGAAACTTAGAAATGTGTTATCAATTATAAGTTAAAAAGGGGTTCTGTAACAGCCCGATTTTGGGGCTAGTCGAAATAGTAGTTTTGGAACCACTAATTCGAGGTAGAAGAAATTTTTTTTGATACCATTTTATGTGTTATAGCATGATTATATGAGTGCATGAAAGTTTTGGTGAATTAAATTTAGTGATTGTATTCTTAATTGCGAAAAAGGACTAAATTGCATAAAGTGCAAAAGTTTTATTTTACAAGCTAGTGGTGTCAAATAGCTATAGAATATTAAATTGGAGGTCCTTAATGTGCAATTAGGCCATTGAGTGAGTGTTGGCCGGTCATAGGGACAAAGAGGAGACATGGTCAATGGTTAGGTGGGTTTTAGTGACTTAATTGATAAATAAAATAAAATAAAGAAAGACTATCATCTTTTTTTAATTTTTTCTTCTTCTTCCACTGAAAATATCATCAAGAGAAGGGGTTTGGAAGCTTGAAAATTTTCAACAACTTCAACCTGTGCTAGTAAGTGGTTTTGGTGGTTTTTCTTGATAATTTTTGTACTTTTGGAACCCTTGTAGCATAATCTAGCTAATGAGGGGACTATTTTGCAAAATGGTTGAGAGTCTAGGGATTTGCCATGTTAGTATTTATGTTTATTTTTGAAATTTTATGGAAGAAAATGAATCTTGGGTGTTTAATATACAACTTTTGTGAAAGGTGTTTCCATGAAAACACCTAAAAGGACCTTTTTGTAAAGGTTGCAAAATAGGTAGTAAATGTGTGTAATAATTGAAATCTTGAGTTGCTATAAGATGGAATATGAATCGGCTAGGCTTGGGTGTGTGAAAAATGAACACATTTCATTTACGAGCCTAGGGGTAAAATTGTAATTTTGTGAAGACTAGGGGCAAAATGGTAATTTTGCTAAAATAGGAATTTTGGAGTGATTTGAATAATGTGGTTAATTAATATATTAAATATGTCATTATAGATCAAGAAGAACGTGGAATCAACCTTGACCAAGGAAAAGGCAAGGTTTCGGACTAAATTGTAAATTGGCATATTTTGCATTGAGGTAAGTTTATGTGTAAATGATACGTCCTTATTATGTATGTTTTTACATATTAATGCATTGTGCGAATGCAAATGCTTATTATTGAGATTTATTAAAAATGATAGAAGGTGAGGAAATTCTCGGATGAACCTTTGGGATAGAAAAAAATGATACGGGTAAAATCCATGAATAAGTAAATATTGGTGGGCTATGTGCGATAACACTGTAATTATTATTGTTGGTGGGCTGTGTGCGACACCACTGTAATTATCATTGTTGGTGGGCTATGTGCGATACCACTGTAATTATTATTGTTGGTGGGCTGTGTGTGATACCATCGTAATTATTATTGTTGGTTGGCTGTGTGTGATACCACCGTAATTATCATTGTTGGTGGGCTGTGTGTGATACCACCGTGTGAATTATTAATGGTGGGCTGTGTGCGAAACCACCGAGTATCTAATATTATTCCGAAGTGTTCATCGAGGAACTTGTCTACGTGAAATTACATGTGGCTTTGTGGTGATAAGTGCAGGGTATAAATGCATGTAAATGTGAGCAATGTTTTATGATATGCATTTGGGATGTGGTAAGGTTTGAAATGAGTAAGTATTGTTATGAGGATCTGAATTGTTTTTATTTAGTATGTAATGCTCTTGATTGATAAGTATATGGTATGATGTTTATTGTTTACATATGGACTTACAAAGCTTAAAGCTTACTCCCTTGTCTTTTCCCTTGTTTTATAGTGTCAAAGAGCCAGCTTGGGATACGGAGATAGTCAAAGGATCACCCACACTATCCACACATTTTTGTATACTTAGATTTAGCATTTTGAGTATGGCATGTATAGGGAGTTAGACTTAGTTGAATGTCATATTGTTTTGGCCAAATGTGTTGGCTAATTTGAGGATGAATTCTTTTGTATAAGGTCATAGTTGATGGCCCTTTCTTATTAATCTATGAAATGATGAGGTTATTCATGAATGTGCAAGTTGCATCATTGATTTATTTGGTTTAATTATGCATGAATGAGTTGGTGACTTGATGTGGCTTAAGTTTGTACAAGTTGGGGTGGTAGAAAGTGCTTGGCAAATAGCCTTGTTCTTGTCCACACGAGTAGGCACACGGGCTTGTGTCTAGCCTGTTTGTGACACACGTTCTGCCCCATGGGCGTGTACCCAGGCCAAGTGAAGTCTGCACCTAAATTTAGGAATTTAATTCGCCACACAGTCTAAGGACACGGGCATGTGCCTTGGTCGTGTGACATTTATGGGCTGATGACGTCAGAAACAGAATGTCAAGGTTTTTGCACACGAGCTAAGACACTGGCGTGTCGAGGCCGTGTGAGGGACACGGGCCATGGACACGGGCGTGTGTCAGGCCGTGTGAGAACCCCTGCAGGTTTGAAATGAAAAATAAATCTACACGGGTGTGGAACACGGGCATGTGATATGCCACACAGGCGTGTCCCTTCCTCCACACAGGTGTGTGGACTGTTTGATAAAATTTTCTTTCTAAGTTTTTCTAGAATCTTTTTAAGAATTTGGTTTGATCCCGAACCATTCCTAAAGTGTGTTTTGGGCCATATAGGCTTGATTAAGGTGTGATATGCATGTTTATGAGAAGTTTTGAATTGGAGCAGAAAGTCATGTCTCGGTTTTGTATGATTGCTTGTGTATAAGTTTGGTAACACCTCGTAACCTGTTCCGGCGTCGAATACGGGTAAAGGGTGTTACAGGTTCAGCATAAATTGATTTTTGATTCAGAACTTCAAATGTGGAATTGATGATTATTTGTTGCTTCGAGATAAAGTGTCTATATCGAGAAGCTATGAGATTGTATAACCATTGTTATAGGCAGCTCACAGTGTCAGTTAGTCTGTTCGTACGAGAGTAACATGATGCACAACATTCCAAGATATGGTATGGATGATTAAGTGTGAACTGTGATATTTCTGACTTTGTTGATTATAGAAATAGAGTGTTGATGAATTCTGTATCGGGATTATCCTTATCATTGAAATGGATAGAGTTATTTGTTCTTGAGATGATAAGTCTGCACATGGTGCCAATCATCATTGTTTCGGATTGAGATCTGAAACTCATATTGTGATTCTGAGGGAAATTATAGTAATCTGTGAGTATGAGATTGCATTGAAATTGGGAAACGCAATTCAAATTCTCGAAATGTTTATTTGTCACTGTGTTTTAGAGTTTCAAAGCAACTAAGAAAGATTGTTGTTGTTATAAGTAGTTACCGAAATTCGTTATTTCAGGATCGAGCTTTGTGAGAAAATGATCCACGGGATTAATATCGTTAGAGAAATTGAGCAGAAAATGAAAACAATTTAATACAGTTATAAGCAGTCTCAGCTAGAGATGATTTATAGCGAAAGTCAGATCAGAATTTCAGATGTGAGATTAAAGATATTTTAAATTCGAAGCTATGTGTGAATTTGAAATGTATTGTGTGGAAGCAAATTCTTAATCTACTTTCTGGTAAGATTTTCGAGGACGAAAATCCCTGAGGGGGAGAATTGTAACAGCCCGATTTAGACCTTAGTCGGAACAGTGGTTTCTGGACCACAAATCCGAGTCATAAAAATATTTTAATATTATTTTTCCAAGCTTAAAGTATGTGAATTGATATGTGTGAAATTTTCACATGAAAAATTTCATTGTTTGAGTGCCGATTTGTGAAAAAGGACTTAATCGCGTAAAATGAAAAAGTGACTTGCTATTTGTTAAAGTGCTATATTACTATGGTTGTTATTATGTGGGGTCCTTAAAGTGAAATTTGACCATTGAACATTAGCATGGACGGTAATGGACTTTAATTATATGATTTTTATGTTTATTTATAATGGTTAAAAAGTAAAATGGCTTTTATAATGTAATAAAATAAAGTAAAACATAAAATGGCCATTATCATTCATCTTATGGCCGAATGTTGAAGAAAAAGAAGCCATGGATGAAGCTTTTATATTCAGCACTCTTGAAGCTTAATTCGGGTATGTGTTTTGCTTGGTTTTCGATAATTTTTATGTTTTTGAGATCGTTGCTTCAAATATTACTTAGCCCATACTTTAATTTTCGGAACTGATGATAAATTTGAGATTTTCCATTGTTGATAATGTGATGAATTTGTAGTTTGATGATGAAAAATAAATCTTTGATGTTTGATTTTTATTTTTAATTAAGTGGTTTTTGATAAAAATCCAAATTAGGGATTTATTTGTAAAATTTGGAAGTTTAGGGGTTTAAATGTTAAATAAATGAAAGAAATGGGCTGCTAGGGACCTTAGTGAAATTCGGCCAAGCATGGGTGTGGTGAAATTTTGAATATTTTGTGTTTTGTGAAATAGAGACTAACCTGCAAAAATGTGAAATATTAGGGGCTAAAATGAAAATTGCCCATTTATATGTTCTTGGATGAAAATTGAATGAAACGTTGAATAAGTAAGTTAATTTTGATATTAATTAGATTGGAAAAAGGGAATTTGGATCTAGATCGAGGGAAAGTCAAAAGAATTAGTCGACTTAGTTTGTCATTACTACGAACGGGGTAAGTTTGTATTTTAATAGACATTACAAAATCATGTTGTAATGCATGTTATTTATATGATTGAATTCAATGCCGAATGGTAATGCAAATGTATGTATTTTGAATAAGTTATATATGTGTTATTATGATATTGAATTGTTCGAGAAGCAGAATATATGAATACGAGAAAGTTCTGATAACGTAACGATGTCCGAAAAGCCCGTACGAACCCTAGGAATAGTAGAGGATACATATGTCATGACATAGGATTTCGAGATATGATTTCGTGTAAGACCACGTCTGGGACGTTGGCAACGATTTGAGATATCGTGTAAGACCGTAACTAGAACACTGGCATCGATTAGAGATTACGTGTAAGACCATGTCTGGGACATCGGCATCGTATATGATTTCGTGTAAGACCTTGTTTGGGACAATGGCATCGATATTTAATTACATGTAAGACCACGTCTGGGACGTTGGCATTGTACGAGCTTTACGAGCTATCCGAGTATCCTTATTGATTCCGAACATTTCAACGGGCGTTCCGAGAAATGAGTGATTAAGTGAATGACATTCCAATTCAGGTACGTTGAAATGTATATAATATTTGATAATGGAAGGTAAGTATATATGTGCAAAGAATGTTATGTGATGTATATGCAAATGAAATTTGAATATGTGCAAATGAAACATGAACAAATGAATAAGATGTGATTTATAAAGTGGCATATGTGAAATTGTCAGATACTATTTGAATGAAAGGTGAATTTGGGTATAAGTGATGATATGTGATTCATATGAGAAAGATATGTGATTAAATATGTTATTTCCCAAAATGTGCTCATTTGGCTATATGAAAGTGAGAATTGAATGTTATATGAGAATTGAATTGAATAAGCTTGTGAAAGTTAAAGTTAGTAAGTAAGTATATTATTGAATGGTGATGATTTGAGATGAAATCATGTTATAAACTTGAGATAAGTTGTGTTTTGGCATGTGAGATAGCATATCATGCTTGTGGCATTGTAATGAAATTATTTGTTATGTTAAGTTTATTAAGATACGGGCTTATTAAGATACGAGCTTACTAAACTTTCAAAGCTTACTTTGTGTGTTTTTCCTATGTTTATAGATTTTCAAAGATTTGCTCGAGTTGGAAGTCAGCAGAGATTGCATCACACTATCTGGCTAATAATTTTGGTATTTATACATTTTTATGACTTGGTTATATGGCATGTATAGGCTTTATGATTGTTTGATGAGTATTTGTAATTTGGGAAATTGATGCCTATGTGTTTGATGCAATTTGCCATGAGATGTGGCTTGGAAATCGATGTTAATTTTGATGTGTATATGTTGCCTTATGTAATGGCATAGTTTGGTATGGTTGATGATGGTTCAAGTTGTTTTACTTGATTATTTGGTAGGTGTTGAATAATTGCTTAAAATGTATGATCTTAAACTTGATCAATGAATGGTTAGTAGATGATTTATGAGTTGAGTTTGGTGTGTGATTGATGATAATACACATTTTTGAAATAGGTTGAATTGATGAATGTGATATGTGTTTTGGTATATGATGGAATAAGTGTGAAATGATAAATGAATCATGTTGGCTTTGGTATGTGTTTTGTATAGGAAATGGTTATGATTTGAGTTGATGAAATGGAGAGAATTGGTATGGCATGTTTTGTGTATAAAATAACATGTTTTGGCTGCCTATTAATTGTATTGAAATGGTACGCAAAAGTTAAAATAGATTTAAAAAATAAAGATAAAAAATAACTAATACCTGAAATAATAATATAAATGAATTTTAAAATAAATATTATTTAAGAAGAAAATCAAAGTGAATAATATACAAAATAATATATATGAAATGAAAAAACTAAATTAGATAATTTATGCCTGAAAATAGTAATATATCAAGGTTATTAAATAAACAAAAAATATATAATAAAATAAGGAATAAAAAGGAAATAAATTATATAAGTAAATAAATTTAAAAAAATATACCTATACACATAAATAGATTTAAAATAAAATACATATATAAAATAATATGAAATCCATAATATATATATAAGAATAATTTAACATAAAATATATGTGTATATAAAAAGAATATATAATTTAATAATTTAATATAATTTCATAGGAGTATTTAAATTAAACAATACATGAATCTTTCAAAAGGAGTAATATAAAAGAGAATAGAACTAATAAAATGTACACAGATGGAAATATAAAAATAACATATTAAAACAATGTAAATTTAATAAAATATTTCAAAGTATTATATTAAAACTGTTTTTTATTTTTAAAAAAATGAATAAATTATAAGGAATAAAAAACATGAAATTAAAACAAACCCAATTGAAATAAAAACAAAATCGAAAGAATAATTTTTGAACCAATAAAATTATGAAAACAGAATCAAGGACATAAATAAAATGAGCAATAAATGAACGAGGATTAAAAATGCAATATTTCCAGTCGCGAAAATGCTGCGTTTAGACGGTGGACTAAAATAAAAACAGAACAAAAATTAAGGGCAAAATTACAATAAAATAAAACTTAATTAAAAAGAAATAAAATGCGGAAGGGCCAAAAGGGCAATTAGCCCTTCCATTACAAAACGCGTGGATCCTTCCCCGGGTCGGGTCAACGCGCAGGTTTGGAGGGGTAAAACGACGTCGTTTTAGGCTTAAAAGAAGGGCTCCTAAACGGCATCGTATTAGTCTGCTATATAAGCTCAACTTTTCAGAAAAAAAAAACATTTGGCTTGTTAAAAAAAGAAAGGAGAGAAAAAAAAAAAACTTCTGAGGCCCTCCCCTTTGTGATTTCCAGTGACCGGACCATCGTTAGTCCGTCACCGACGACCACCGCGCGCGGCGGTCAGAGCCTCGAAAACTGCTTTTTCGATCGAATCGAGGTACGAGTATCCTTTCTTCCCCCTTTTGTTTTTTTCTTTTTGTATATAGATGTATGTAGCTGAATAAAGAGAACAGATCTGAAAGAAAAATGCAATCACCTTTTTTTTTATCAGATTTTGTTGTTCTTTTTGATTATTTCGTACCATAAAAAGGATCCCCCTTACATTGATTTGCATTTGGCTTTATAAAGCCAAAAAATCCAAAAATCAAATCCCAAAAATACATTCGCTTTTCTGTTATTCTTCTCTTTGCTGTCATTGTTTTCCAATCTGTTGCAGGTACAGCTGTGGAGGCGGGGTAGCCCGAGTGCCTGGCTGGCGTGGGTTGCGGCGCATGTGGGATTCGGCTGCTGCGACGTTGGAGAGTTCCAGAAACCCTAGAGGTTTCTAGAAGAATTTTGGGCCTTTAGGCATTTGGGCTTTGGGTATTGGGTCTAATAATATATTTGGGCTAGTTTAACTTATTGGGTTTGTATAAATATATAAAAAAAAAAAAAGACTGTTATTGGATTTTTGTTTGGGTTTTTATTTTTGGTTTAAAATGTTCAATTGGGTAGGGCATAAATTGAGTCTTACAACTATTTAATATATAATAAAATTTTGGATATATTAATTATTAATAATAGCTAAAATAATTTCAACTAATGTCATAAATGTAAAAATATTAGATTTATAAACACCTAATCTTGTCCAGGATTTATGATCTCGGTTGGACTTTATATTCATTGATGGACTACGGAAATTTTTGTAAACAAAATAAATAAAAAAAAGGATTCAAGTATAATGAGACTTAATAATAAAAATCGAAATAAAATAGAATATGAAAATTTCAAAAGAAAAAATAAATTAGTTAACATGTTGATAACTCTAACATCCGACACAACTTCATTTTTGGTTCTGAACTAGTCACAAATTATGAATTTCACCTCACTCGGTGATAATTCAATTACAAAGATCATAGAATAGGTTTAAACCTCCAATTCTTGTGTAGGGGTAAATTAATCGTGAAAACAGTCCGATAATTAACTCTTGCGAAACGAATAACTTTAAGATAAGCCCTTACAGTTTAATGCTTAAACAAGTTTATGAACAAAAAAAACTCAGCTCAAGTCAACGATTTCAGTTATGCGAGCTGTTTAAATTAGATCATTAACTCCCTTGACGTCCCTTAATATCATCCAATCGAACCACACCAATTTATTCTTCGACAAAATAAAACAATAATTATGGTTTGAATTATTTTAACAATACTATACTGCTCCAAGCATCAAACAAAATGATATTACGATTCTTTCTCATAATCCGAAGAATTAGGTAGCGAATACCAAGATGAAGAGTGAAGCACAGTTTCGGATCTCCCAAATCTTAACACTGAATTTATCCATCTTAACTACCCATAAAAAAAATCAATGAAACTGTGGTGGAGAACTCCACCAACCTCAACCACAAAAAAGAAAGAAAATAAAAAATCCCCCTTAATTGTTGTCCTTAATGATGATTGCCGAAAGGAGTTTCACCCTTAATTCAACTCTTCTAAGTATTTATCTACTTAATAAAATTAATCTTAATCAAACTTAGTAAAATATTTTATAATAAAAAAACCATAAAATAAAATAACTATAAAAATAAAATAAATTCTTGTACCCCAATTTGTTGTGCCCATATAACCATTGTAACATCTCCAAAATCCTTTTAGTCGTAAATTGTATACGATAGATTCTTAGTGAAATTAGGTATAATATCAAAGAAAGTGAAAATCATAAGATACCAAAGAAATTTGAATCAAGAAGTATAACATGATATATAAAATTAAGGAATGGACTAAACTGTAAAAATATGAAAAGTATTGTGGCTTTAGTGTAAATATTTAAAATTATGAGGAAAGAATATAAATAAAAAAATTTAAAGGACCAAAAGTGAAAATATCTTAAAGGAGGGAAGGACAAAAAGTGCAGTGATTGGTGAAAGAGGACCAAATTGAATAAGTAGAAAAAATAAGAGGGACTAAATTGCAATTTTATAAAAAATGAGAAATGGTATAAAAGTAAATGTTGAGATATTACAAGGGTAAAATTGTCATTTCTCAATTAAGATAATTATCATGAAAGATCATGATGATAATTGATGAATATTTAGTGTTGAAATGTGATTGGTGGAATATTTTATTATATAAGATATTTTATATTATATTTTAATATTTTAATTAATTAAATTAATGAGATTTTTTCATGGAAAAATATAGAGAATTCTCTCTTATTTTCATGCTTCCCACGTTAGCCTATATATATAAAGAGGAAGTTTTTATTTTGTTACAGTTTGGTCCTTGGTCATGCCATTCCTTTATTCCAACCCAAATTCTTGAGAATTTCCAAATGCACCTAAGAGTAAAAATGAAGTAGAAATTCTAAAGAGTATGATCAACAATTTAGAAGGAAAAAAAAATTAGATGAAAGTGAAGAAGACTAGAAGAAAAGAGAAGGATAATGATGAAGTTGAGAAAGAAATGGAAGAGAAGAAAAAGAGAAGAAATTCTTGTCAAAAGAGGTAAGTTTTCATATTAACTTTAATAGTATTCCAATGAGTTGAGTTAAATATGTTATGAGTGAAATGTATGATGCGTTTATTTTAATTAAAATAATAGAGATAGAAAGTATTTGATGAAGTATGGTATGTAGAAACACCAAGTTTTCAAGTCAAAGAGAAATATGATTTGTATTATGAGAAGTATTAAGCTAAAGAAATAAATATGTTATAAACATATAAATCTAAATGATCAAATTGAATCATAATCAAAAGTATAATGATTATGTATGTTTAAATGAAAGTTAGTGCAAAGAACCATGGAAAAACAAATATTTTTACTAAAACAATTTATGGATAACAACAATAGCTTAACTTTGAAAATTCACCAAAAATTATAGAAATCAAGTTAAAGGTTGAACAAAATATGAAATTAAATCCTATTGAGTCTAGTTTTGTACATAAGAAATGATGTAAATAATGGAATTGTAGATTATGAGATATATTAATTTTAGTGAGATAATGTCAAAATGATTTCGCGTTCCCCTATTCTGATTTTGAAAAATATTAAATATTATAAAAAAATAATTAATATTACATATATGCGTGCTATACTAAAAGCCAAATATTTTCATATACATACGTACATACATGTACATATAAGGTTTGGAATGGAGAGGAGGGAAAAATAATAGAAGAGTTGTAATGATAAGAAATTGATACAATAGATGGAAATACTGATATGCAAGAGAAGTTAAAATGAAATTGTGAAGATTAGATTGGCCTTTCACTGAAATTTTAAGATTGGAAAGTGGTTGAGAATTTATGAAAATGAAATAAGGATGTTTAGATGTTGTTTTAGAAATGTTTACAACTTTTGTAACACCCCTTACCCATGTCCGACGCCGGGACCGGATACGAGGCATTACTATCCTTGACTTTTCCTAAACATGTATTAACGGGACTTTTCCTAAACATGTATTAACGGGCTATAAAATTTCATTCCAATTTAAAAACTTTCTTTTCTTAGTCATAACATTCATCTCATGGGCCTACGAGGCCATAAACATACAACCAGATGGTTTCGGAGTACAATCGGAAACTTTTACTCTCTTTGAAAATTTCTATCTAAACAGGGGTCACACGCCCGTGTGAAATGGGACACGCCCGTGTGGTCTCACACGCCCATGTACCTAGCCCGTGTATAATTTATTTTTATTACAAACCTACAGGGGTTTCCACATGGCTTGACACACGCCCGTGTCAATGGCCCGTGTCCTTCACATGGCCTAGACATGCCCGTGTCTTCACCCGTGTGAAAAACTAAGGGTATTCTGTTTGTGACGTCAGCAACCCCTTAAGGAGCACACGGCCTAGGTACACGCCTGTGTGGCTAGCCCGTGGTCGACATTGACTTAAAACACTAACATGCAGGGGACACACGACCTATTAACACACCCATATGGGTTGACTGTGTGTCACACACGGCCTAGAGACACGCCTGTGTGTCTACCCGTGTGGACTCTTAAAGGCTATTTTCCAAGCCAATTGCCACCCTGAAATCAAGATCATTCATATACCCAATCCAACTACTCAAATACTTTATCAAAACATGAACATTAATGCATAACTCATCATCAATTGATGTATAAACTTAGTAAATATTGGCCAATCTCTTTAGCCATAAACAAAAGAATAATAACCTTAATAGCTAACACTTTGGCCCCTCTTAGGACTTACATCAAGATGAAATAATTCCTATACACGCCATACTTAATAAAAACAACTTGGCTATACCAAAATAGTGATTGATAGTGTGCTCCGACGTTAATGATCCACGAGTTAGCTTGGCGAGACTACAAGGAAAGAAGAAGAGAGAGAAGTAAGCATATAGCTTAGTAAGTTTGCATGAAATTCATATAGCAATTATATTTGCTCAATGTAACTCATCCATTATGAGGTTAAAACATCATAAATTTCAAGTGCTTGGCTTACTTACTCTTTCTTATTCTTACTCAACTCATGTTACTTACTATTCTCTTACTTGTAATGTAAACATGGTACTTGTGTCACTTGATCACATAAATTAGTACATTTTGCTGATGAAAAAGTAAACTTAATCTTCATCTTTCTTAATAGGAATAATACTCTTTATCAACTTTGAATAACTTAGCTTATTATTATCTTAACTTGCTTAGTTTTCTTGATACCTCTTTCTTGCTTGGCTCTTTTGCTCGATGAATTACCCGGAATAATTGAGGTTACTCAACATATATCTCGATGCCAATGCCATGTCCCAGACATGGTGTTACATGGGATCGCCTCATGATGCCAATGGCATATCCCAGATATGGTCTTACATCGGATCCCTTAACTTGGTGTCGATTCCATGTCCCAGACATGGTCTTACACGAGACCTTCCTTATATGTTTCCTTTGGAAACTTACCATTGCCAGGTCTTGACATGGTCTTACGTGGTATCCTTTCCTTATAAATCTTATCAATGACATGTCTTGACATGGACTTACATGACATCTTTGCCTTATGAATTGAATTCACCAATGCCAATCCTTGGCTTGGACTTACATGGGACCTTTGCCTCATAATAACTTTTCAATGCATAACATTCGGATACGAAGAAAAGGATTGGTGTCTTCACCAGGACTATGAGGACAAAGCCACATATGTAATCCGTTTTATGTAAAAAATTTATTTTCTAGAAAAATTCTTCTAATGGAATTGAATTCAGAATCAACGCCTCTCTTTCTTTTTTCATTCATTCCATGTATTTGCATTGCATTTCATGCATTTGCATTACATCATATACATTAAAATTTGTAGAAAGACTCTAATTAATTAAAAATTGTTTCAGTAACCTGGGAACCGATAAAAGTCTACTGAACTGAGCATCGTTACGATACTCGCGTAAGAACAAAAGCCATGGACCGAAGGTTGGAAAGAAGAGAGCAAATGCAAATACAGATGTAGGAGCAATTGACTAAAATTCAACAAGAGATGCGGGAACAAATGCTAGAATTCCAAAGGAATATGATGGGCCAGTTAATCCAGTTACTAGTTGGAGGACTTGAAATAAAGAGTGGCCCAGTGGTCAGCGGTGGGGATGATAATGAAGACATCATCTATTCCCTCAGTTTTTCCCCAATAAGTGTCCCGACCCAACCAGACACGCATTCGCATGGGGTACCCGTCATTATCGGACCCCAATGTCAGACTGATACCTCAACTTTGTTGAACTTCCCGATGGGTTCAGGTTTTAACTCGAAGGATGATCGAGCCAAACCAGTTGTTCTGGCAGAAACAAAGGAAAAGGGAAAGTGGACTTTAAAGGCCCCGAAGAAGAAGGAAAAGGAAGCGAATAGTATGAGTAGGTATAACAAGGGCCATTCGAAGCCGATTACAGTAAGCCAGCCAAGGATGGTAACTACCAGCCATCAGGTCTCCCCAAAGCAAGAACCCAAGCCAAGACAGAACTCAGAAAAACCCCAGTTCGCACCCATCCCAATCACGTATAGGGAGTTGTACCAAATTTTGTTTGGCGCACATGTCATATCCCCTTTTTGTATAGAGTCAATACGGCCCCTATACCCGAAATGGTACGACGTAAATACCCAATGCGAATACCATGGGGGAATCACAGGGCATTCGATCGAGAATTGCATCGTTTTTAAAAATAAAATCGAAAGATTCGTCAGATTGGGTATCGTAAAATTCGATGATCCCTCTGGCGCAGAAAATCTATTACCCAACCTTTCTGTTAAAGGTGTAAACATCGTGAGTTCCATGATAGATAGGGGCATGAGATCCAAGAATGCATCGAGCTCAGGGCCTTAGTGCAAGGCCTGATGGATAATAAATTGAATAGATCAAAGACCCGGTGGGAACATTGGGGAATCTAAACATTAACGACATTTTCGAAGAGGGAACCGGGGAATAGACTTTTCCAAGTTTCTGCCTTTACGTTCTTGGGAAGATTTTAAACAATGGGACTATGGAAGAGATCCCTGTATTTTTAGAGCTAATTTAGAGTAATATTCAAAACATGCTTGTTGCTTTAATCCTAGAGGCAATAAAAATCTTTTTGTGAAATAGGCTTGTGTCCAGAATTTTTATTTCAATAAAATGCATCTTTTTAAGCAAATATTTTTCCATTCTTTACATTTCATACTGTACATTCTTTTTTTTTTAGAATATTCTTTCATTCTTTATTCATGACCATACCATACAAATAATCATCCTTAGAATCATTTATTCTTTGGATTTTTTGCCTTCATACCTAGGTACCCAGATATCAACGACATGAGCGACATTGTTACTGACTCCCTTTTTGAATGAGATATGGGTCTAAGGGATCTAAGGACTTTGAAGATGACAGAGATTGTAGTTTATCTTTTGATTTGTTAAAGATGGTAGAACAAGAGGAAAATAGACTCTACCTTACAAAGAGTCAGTGGACATTGCGAGCTTAGGAAAGGGGTAAAGATCAAAGCCTAACTCATCACAGAAATAAGGCGAGACATCATTGAGCTATTTTCAAGAATTCAAAGATGTTTTTGCATAATCATATTAAGGCATGCCAGGCTATTGAAACGTGGGTATGCTACCAAGGTTAGGAAAATCATAGAAGAGATCGATGAAGGTGTTTAAAGAATCCATGTTAGTGGTTCTACAATAGCCAGGCTAATCGAGAGGTTTGGGCTACTGGTTTACCAAGAAAGGGAAATTGCATCAGTTATGCCGTAAATGCCAAATTGAGGAAGACAAAACTGGTGTGCCTCCTCCATTTTTTCTATATGTGGGGCATAGATGTTATGGGACCGATCTCGTCAAAAGCATCTAGTCGACACCAATTCATCTCCGTGGTTGTCAATTACTTTACTAAGAGGGTGAAGGTCGCTTCATATGCCAAAATTACAAAGTCAGCAGTCATCAAATTCAAATTCAAATTCAAATCCAAATTCAAATCCAAACCCAAATTCAAATTTAAGTTCAAATTCAAATTTAAATTTAAGCTCAAACGCAAAAAGTGGCAATAAAGAATGCCAAAAAGGAACATGTCTAGCATAATTGCACAATGTCAAAGATTTACAGTTTGTTCAAAGATCAGACATCATATCAGTGCAACAAAGGCAGCCAAAAACCATTCAAAATTTTTGAAAAATGACTGAGATTTGTAAAAGTTGGTATAGAGAAGTTACTATGCTTCTTGAACGTTGACCAGGACCTTCACCGGGGCAACATCTTTCTCATTGGTTTATGAAAGGGAAGCAATTGTTGGAAGTTAATATTCTTTTTCTCTAAGCTTTTATTGAATTGGATGAAGCAGAATGTCTCCAGTAAGTTTGATTGAAAGTATTTATCATGGTCGAATGTACCAAAAACGGATAATACGGGATTATGATGAAAAGGTTCGCTCAAGAGAATTTCATGATGGGGACCTGACATCAAGAAGGATTCTTCTCATACAAAAGGACTTCAGAGGAAAGTAAATGCCAAATTTGGAAAAACCTTATATGGTGAAGAAGGTTTGTTCTGAAAGATCGTTAACTTTGACCAAGATGGATGGCAAGGACATGCTCAAGCCAGTGAATTTAGATTTCATCTAAAAGGAGAGGCCAAGGTGAAAACCCGCAAAGGGAGCCTTAAGACCTTAAAAAAAACAACCAAAAAAGTCAAAAAAGAAAAGAAATAAAAATAAAAATCAAATAAAAAATTGTTTTCAAAAAAAGAAGAAGAAGAAATAAAAAGGAGAGGTCAAGGTGAAAACCCGCAAAGGGCACTTTGAGACCAAAGGGGATTTAAGCTGAAAACCCGAAAAGGGCAGCTCAAATTTTGATCGAAAGTGAGGCATACAGTAGTCTTGCTATACTTGAATTAACAATGAGGAAGTATGTTACGTTTTAGGCATCGACAAAGTGCTCCGGATCCCCTAAACACATATTGAACTTAAAATGGTCCTCAAGAAGTTTGAACAGAAAAGCTCAGGCTGCGATATCTGGGGCACCTAGTTTCCATCTTACCCATTCTGAATTTACTATCTTTAATTATTTTATTCGTTTCAAAATACACTACCAATAAATTTCCTTCTTGATTGCATTTTGCTATCTTTGCTTAACTTATTTGTTTCGAGTTATGCTACTAATTAATTTCCTTCTTGTCCATTGTTATGATCTTTTTCAAGCATTTTGCATTGAAATAACGATTAGTGGACTAATAATACTTTCATAAAAGGAGTTTCACATATTATTCTGGAGGCTTCTAAATAATACAAAACTTGAAACAGGACTATTGTTTAAAACTCACCAAGTTTAAGGGATGGAAATATTGGTGGAGGGCGAGTCTAAACTGAGACTATCTCTCCGGATTTTTGTCAAAAATGGTGATTGAATAAAATGACAAGATATTGCGTTAGTAATACAATCTTGATGAAAAATTGGCAATGTTAACCCGAGTGTAAAAGGGGAATCATTCTCGAGAAAAAATGATATTCTGCATCCATGCAAATATCATGCATGCACATTTAGTTAGGTCACCTGGGGAGTGGTCAGTTGATGGAACAAGTTACAGATCCTATACTCTTGATTTACAGCAGGTTGGATTGAAGATGAAACAAATTCTATACCCTTGAGTTGCAGTGGGAGGGATTGGAAAAGGTTCAGATCCTATACCCATAAGTCACAATGAGATGAACCCTGAAGTTACAGTGGGTGTTGAGCAATATATAATTGTTTTCTCGGGTTTTCTATCGAGAATACCAGCCGAACAAGATGACAGCATAATATGTCAATGATAAAGCCATGATAAACAATGAGCGATGACACCTTAAACATTTAAAAATGGATCATTCTCATTCTGCATTCATGCAAGACACATTTAGTTGGGAGCATTTGATTCATTCCGATCATTGCATCCTAATCATTGTACATTTAACGAATGATCATTCTCATGACATTCTGCATTCCTGCAAATGTCATCCATAACATCATTTAGTTAGGAGCATTTGATTCATTCCGATCATTGCATCCTAATCATTGTACATAAAAAAAAAAGAGAGAATCATTCTCATGACATTTTGCATTCATGCAAATATCATCCAGTTAGGAGCGTCTGATTCATTCCAATCATTACATCCTAATCATTGTACATTTAAAAAAGGGATCATTCGCATGATATTCTGCATTCATGCAAATGTCACCCATAATATCATTTAGTTAGGAGCATTTGATCCATTCCGATCATTGCATCCTAATCCTTAAACATTTAAAAAAGAATCATTTTCATGACATTTTGCATATCATTCATAATGTGTCTAGGAGCATTTGATTCATGTTGATCATAGCATCCTGATCATTTGGCATAAACATATGCATGTGGAATCGAGTCTACAGGACATGTCCCTAAGAGGACGGTGTAGCAATACCGGTGAATTCACATATCTTATCTTCCTAAGCAGTAGTGGTGTAGATCAAATTTGGAGAATCTTATCTCCATGTATCGGTAATAGAGCAGATTTTAGCCACAGGTCTTATCTTCCTGAGGTAGCAAGGGAGCAGACTGAAATTTGTAGTCTTATCTTCCTAAGGTAGCAAGGGAGCAGACTGAAGATTATAGTCTTATCTTCCTGATGTAGCAAGGGAGCAGACTAAAGATTGTAGATTTTGTCCCCTCGAGATAGTAGTGGGGCAGATCGAAGACGGTGAATCTTATCTTCCCGAGGTAGCACGGGAGCAGATTTTAGCCGCTAGCCTTATCTTCCTGAGGTAGCAAGGGAGCAGGCTGAAGATTATAGTCTTATCTTCCTAATGTAGTAAGGGAGCAGACTAAAGATTGTAGATTTTGTCCCCTCAAGATAGTAGTGGGGCAGATCGAAGACGGCGAATCTTATCTTCTCGAGGTAGCAGGGGAGCAGATTTTAATCACTAGCCTTATCTTCCTGAGGTAGCAAGGGAGCAGGCTGAAGATTATAGTCTTATCTTCCTGATATAGCAAGGGAGCAGACTAAAGATTGTAGATTTTGTCCCCTCGAGATAGTAGTGGGATAGATCGAAGACAGCGAATCTTATCTTTCTGAGGTAGCAGGGGAGCAGATTTTAACCACTAGCCTTATCTTCCTGAGGTAGCAAGGGAGCAGGCTGAAGATTATAGTCTTATCTTCCTGATGTAGCAAGAGAGTAGACTAAAGATTGTAGATCTTGTCTCCTCGAAATAGCAGTGAGGCAGATCGAAGATGGTGAATCTTATCTTCTCGAGGTAGCAGGGGAGCAGATTTTAGCCACTGGCCTTATCTCTCTGATGTTACAAGGGAGCAGGCTGAAGTTTGTAGTCTTATCTTTCTGAAGTAGCAAGGAAGCAGGCTAAAAATTGTAGATCTTGTCTCCTCGAGATAGCAATGGGGTAGATCAAAGATGGTGAATCTTATCTTCCCGATGTAGTAGGGGAGCAGATTTTAGCCACTAGCCTTATCTCTCTGATGTAGCAATGGAGCAGGCTGAAGTTTGTAGTCTTATCTTCTTGAGGTAACAAGGGAGCAGACTGAAATTTGTAGTCATATCTTCCTGATGTAGCAAGGGAGCAAACTAAAAATTGTAGATCTTGTCTCCTCGAGATAGCAGTAGGGTAGATCGAAGATGTCGAATCATATCTTCCCGAGGTAGTAGGAAAGCAGATTTTAGCCACTGGCCTTATCTCTCTGATGTAGCAAGGGAGCAGGCTGAAGTTTGTAGTCTTATCTTCTTGAGGTAGCAAGGGAGTAGACTGAAGTTTGTAGTCTTATCTTCCTGATGTAGCAAAGGAGCAGACTAAAAATTGTAGATCTTGTCTCCTCGAAATAGCAGTGAGGCAGATCGAAGATGGTGAATCTTATTTTCCTGAGGTACAGGGGAGCAGATTTTAAGCCACTAGTCTTATCTTCCTGAGGTAGCAAGGAAGCAGACTGAAGATTATAGATCTTGTCTCCTCGAGACAACAGTGGGGCAGATCGAAAATGGTGAATCTTATCTTCCCGAGGTAGCGGCGGAGAAGATTGAAGCCACAAGTCTAAATTCCTTGAATTGGATCGAAGCGCTAGTTCTCATGCCCTTGAAGATGCAACGGGATGGAACAAAGCTATTCGAAGAAGAAAAGCACCGAAAGAAGTCAAGATTTGGCAAGACCGGGCAAAATGGGCCCTTTTTGAAGTCTTTGCTTTATTCTCGTTACACGACAATGAGCAAAAAAGGGCAGCTGTAAGACCCAATTTATGCCCGGGCCCAATTGAACATTTTAAACAAAAAATAAAAACCCAAACAAAAATCCAATAGCAGTCTTTTTTTTATATATTTATACAAACCCAATAAACTAAACTAGCCCAAATATATTATTAGACCCAATACCCAAAGCTCAAATGCCTAAAGGCCCAAAATTCTTCTAGAAACCTCTAGGGTTTCTGGACCCTCCAGCGCCGCAGCAGCCGAATCCCACGTGTGCCACAACCCATGCCAGCCAGGCACTCGGGCTACCCCGCCTCCACAGTTGTACCTGCAACAGATTGGAAAACAATGACAGCAAAGATAAGAATAACAGAAAAGAGAATGTATTTTTGGGATTTGATTTTTGGATTTTTCGGCTTTATAAAGCCAAATGCAAATCAATGTAAGGGGGTCCTTTTTACAGTACGAAATAATCAAAAAGAACAACAAAATAGATAAAAAAAAAAGGTGATTGCATTTTTCTTTCAGATCTATTCTCTTTATTCAGCCATATACATATATATATATATATATATAAAGAAAAAACAAAAGGGGGAAGAAAGGATACTCGTGCCTTGATTTGCCCGAAAAAGCAACTTTCGAGGCTCTAACCGCCGCACGCGGTGGTCGTCGGTGACGGACTAACGGTGGTCCAGTCACCGGAAATCACAAAGGGGAGGGCCTCAGAAGTTTTTTTTTTTTCTCTCCTTTCTTTTTTTAACAAGCCAAATGTTTTTTTTTTTTTCTGAAAAGTTGAGCTTATATAGCAGACTAATACGACGCCGTTTAGGAGCCCTTCTTTTAAGCCTAAAACGACGTTGTTTTACCTCTCCAGACCCGCGCGTTGACCCGACCCGGGGAAGGGTCCATGCGTTTTGTAATAGAAGGGCTAATTGCCCTTTTGGCCCTTCCGCATTTTATTTCTTTTTAATTAAGTGTTATTTTATTGTAATTTCGCCCTTAATTTTTGTTCTGTTTTTATTTTAGTCCACCGTCTAAACGCAGCGTTTTCGCGACTGGAAATATTGCATTTTTAATCCTCGTTCATTTATTGCGCATTTTATTTAGGTCCTTGATTCTGTTTTCATAATTTTATTGGTTCAAAAATTATTCTTTCAATTTTGTTTTTGTTTCAATTGGGTCTGTTTTAATTTCATGTTTTTTATTCCTTATAATTTATTCATTTTTTAAATAAAAACATTTTAATATAATACTTTGAAATATTTATTAAATTTACATTGTTTTAATATGTTATTTTTATATTTCCATTTGTGTATATTTTATTAGTTTTATTCTCTTTTATATTACTCTATTTTAAAGATTCATATAATGTTTAATTTAAATACTCCTATGAAATTATATTAAATTATTAAATTATATATTCTTTTTATATACACATATATTTTATGTTAAATTATTCTTTTATATATATATATATATATATATATATATTATGGATTTCATATTATTTTATATATGTATTTTCTTTTAAATCTATTTATGTGTATAGGTATATTTTTTTAAATTTATTTACTTATATAATTTATTTCCTTTTTATTCCTTATTTTATTATATATTTTTTGTTTATTTTAATAACCTTGATATATTATTATTTTCATGCATAAATTATCTAATTTAGTTTTTTTTATTTCATATATATTATTTTGTATATTATTCTCTTTGATTTTCTTCTTAAATAATATTTATTTTAAAATTCATTTATATCATTATTTCATGTATTAGTTATTTTTTTTATCTTTATTTTTTAAATCTATTTTAACTTTTGCGTACACTTTTAAAACTTTTGTGCATGTAATATATCGTCCGCATATTGATGATTTAAAATTGTCTTTCCTTCATGTTATTCATTTATTGTTTAGAATTAGTTACATTTAATTTGTGTTAATTTGTTTAGTATTTCTCTTAAAGTTGTCTTTTAATTCATTGGTTTGGAATGTTAATGTTGGTATTTATGTAGTGTATGGTCATTGTATGCATCCTAATTTGGTTTCTCGGTATTTGCATATGATTATTATTCATTCGTATATTATTACTGTCATATATTACTATTCATGCTTGTAATTACGTTTTTTTATTATTGCATCACGATTCAAATTTCACTTTTGCCCGATATTGATTATCTTTATTCTAAAATAAGATAAACAAATATATTTTTGAGTCTATTTTATCATCACTTAGTAAAAGCTTTCAAAATAAGGCAATATTCTGTGTTTGAAAATTCGAGAAATCGTGCCCTAACGTGCTGGGTTTCGGTTTTTCGTTTGGCCAAATAATCGAATATCCTTTTGAAATTTTCAATGCATGAGTTTCGGGAATCATGAGATGATCTTGGATTCGAGGATTTAAATTGCCGTATCCTAACGTGCTGGATGTTATATTTTATTCCTTCGGAGCAAGCGAATCTTAATATCCAATTCGAGTAAATTCAAATATTTTTAAAAGAGATTGTATTTTAAAATCTTTTCAAATTTTCGACATTAGGGCATTAATTAATCAATTTGGTACCAGTTTTGGGCGTACGAGGGAGGGTGCTAATCTTTCCTCATACGTAACCTACTCTCGAACCTATTTTTCTATTTCGTAGACCAAAATTATTTTTTACAAGGTGATCCAATCACACCTAAACAAAAAATGGTTGGTGGCGACTCCATATCTCATTTTTAAGTCAACCCCGTTTTCCAAACATAAAAAATGGTTTCGACAATAGTAAAATAAAAATATTTTGAATACCAATTTAATAATATACTAGATAATAAATAATATTTTCATCGGTTTAAAAATTTATTCAAATTCGTACTTTTATAAATAGTTTTTATTTTTTTACAATATTATGACTTATCAAATACGGATCAATATATCTCTACTGTAAAAACAAACAACAACTTCCCGAAGTTATTAAAATTTTCTTTTTATCTATATAAAATATAACTATTATTAAAAAAGATTATTTACTTAAATTTTTTTTGAATATAATTATTTTTAATAAATCTTATTATTTTAAAATATCTCAATTTTTTCATCCGCACAGGTAATACATAATGAATTTTAGTATAACAGATTTATTATTAATATAAAAAGATAAATAGAATTATAGTCTACTCTTAAAACAATCATTATTCAAAAAATATATGTTTTTTTAATATTATAAGATGATGAACTCTGTTTTGGCAAGTCTTTATATAGTGGCAGTGACTTTTCAAAATAACTTTAATAACTGATATCTAATTTTAGTCACTTTTTATTTTTATTTTTCTTTCTCCCCGTATTATTCATGGTCCCTTTCTAATTATTTACTAACATTTCAGTAATTTTTTTCACGTTATTAATACATAATTTTGATTTTTTTTTAAACCCTGAACTATAAATCCTGAACTCAAAACCTAAACTCTAAATTTTAAATCCTAAACTACGAACACTGAACCCCAAACTCAAACCATGGGCTCAAGGTTCAACATTCGGGTTCGGGGTTCATAGTTTAAGATTCAGGGTTTAAAATTTAGGGTTTGGGTTTCTAGTTTAAGATTTAGGGTTCTGAATTCTAAATTCGAGATTCAAGATTCAAGATTCAAAGTTTAAGGTAAAAAAGATTATCAAAATTATGTATCAATGACATGGAAAAAATTTTAAAATATCATTAAATAATTAGAAAAGAATTATGGATGATATGGTAGAAAAAGTCCATAAAATAATTTCGCTGTAATTTACTTATATATAATTATGACCTATAACGATGAAATGGCTTAAAAAATTATTATTTATCTTATGTATTTATTTTTATTTAAAGATATGTACGGTTTCTTAATTATAATAATGAAATTAAAAATTTTATTATTAGTATGTCAAATAATTATTTTATTTTTAATTATTATAAATTTAGTTTTGTTAATTTTTAAAATTAATTATCTCATAATCTTTGATAATAATGTTTTACAATCTTTTATGTAATTTTAGTAATATTGAATAGGTCAAATTATGTTCTAAGTCTTTGCACTCTTTATACCTTTAGAATTTAGTTATTTATTTCAATTTTTGAGAAATTAGTCATTCTATATTTTAGATTTAAAAATTCGAATCCAATTATTAACACTATTATTTTTTTTATTAAATTTGTCACTGTAATATTTTGAAATAAAAAAATTCATTTGATAATTATACGACAAAAAAACAAATTATTATAACCGACCTGAATTTTAAAAAAAATGATGATATTAATAATTAACTCATATTTTTAAAATAAAAATAAGAGAATTAAATTTGAAATACACAATAATTTATACAAGTACTGTTAATACATTGTGATAATGCTTCATGCTCAAAAAGGTGTTTTGACACGTGTACATTATCAACCTTGAATGGTTGATTGAGGATCCATTTCCCCTATACCTGAACAAAGCTGGGGAGATGAGAGGCTGTATGTTGTTACTTTTATTGAAGCAAATATAATTCTATATGGGGAGGGGACCATTTCTTTTTCCATATTATTTCTACTTGTTTATGTGTTTTGGGTGTTTGTAATTTGGTATTACGTGTTATTGTTTAGTTATTTTATTAGTCACGTTATTTTTTAATAATATAAATAAATAAAATTTTAATATAAATGACAAATTTACTCTTTAATCTATCGTATAATAATTAATTTTCTTTTTTAATAAAAATAATAAAATACAATCTAATTCCTAATACAACGACATCCGTAATACTTACTTTTACCCAAAATAGGTTGAAAGTGATGCCTTTACATTTCAACCAAAAAAAAAAAAAAAAGAAAAAGTCATGTCTTTACGTTAGGCTTAAAACGAACTAAGTTTCAACAAGTCAACTTATGTTTTTTTTTTTTTTAAATTTAACTTATTCTTGTTCAATTCTTATTTTTAAGAATTTTAAATTTGAATTTATGTGGACTTATATAAAAATATGAGTTTATATTGGATCATTTAAATTAATAAAATAATTGAATATGTTCACAATTAAATTTAAAAAACACACATGTATCTTATTTTCAAATATAAATAAATAAATATAAATATTAATAACTATATTAAAAGTAAAATAATTATAATAATACTAATTAAACAATAAATGAATTATTAAACTAGCTTTGATTAATCATAGACATATTTATTCTTTATAAATATAAATAAACTTAATAAAACTCTATTTACATTCGATTTATATAATAGATAAACTTTAAAATATTATTTATATTTATTTAATTTAATAAATAATTATAAATGTAAAATGGAATTGTTTATAAATGGGTGATGAAAGGCTGTAGTTATTTTAAAAAAACAGAAGGTTTGAAAGAAATTATGGGAGGAATAGGGCCAACAAAGGCGAGTGAGGATGAGTCCAGATTCTGTGTCCCTGAGGACCTGTCTCCTGATTACATGTTGAAAATGGGTTTCATGATTGAGCAAAGCAGTTGTAGAGTCAAGGCTACCACAGTACTACCAATGGCATCTTGATTTCCAACACCCCATTGAATACCTGAAAGAAGCATATGAAAACTGGAAACCCACAATTTCTCTACTCTCTACTTATGAGGTTTAGGGACATGTTGGTTTTGATTTAAACCTGCCTTGGGCCTTAATGGACCATAGGCCTATCATATTAGTAGCATCTATTGCTCTGCCCATCATAAAATTTCTACTCTTTTGCATGTTAAATATATACATATTTTTCTTTTATTTTTGGTATCTAATGTACATCATTCTCCGATTTCTCCAACACTTCAACCATAACATCAACTTGAAAGTTCCCTAAAATCATAACTCTGAAATCTATTTATAAATCTGATCATGGGTCGGGTCAGGCCGGGTTCGGATCAATGTAAAGTTTTAGGTCCATTTTTAGGTTTAGGCTTAACCTGAAAAATGGGCCTAAAATTCTATCCAAGCTTGACTCAATTTAAAAATGCTAAACTCAAGTTTGATCTAGCCCGTCCGTATTAATTTTTTTTAGAATTTTGTATATAAAAAGTTAAATTGAAAAAATATAATACATAAAATACACTAAAAACATTAAAATAAATATTTTTGAACAAATTAAAAATATATTAAAAAAGTCTTTATACTTAAATAATATTAAGATAGTTACAACTTAACAAGCAAATGCCTCTAAAATAGTAGCAAGATTAACAATAAAATAATAGTTATATAATATCCAAACAATAACAACATAAATAGTAACAATATAATAGCAAAATGACAGCAAAATAGCAACAAAAAAAAGGAAGTTTAGGCTGATTTAGGTCGGGTCGGGCTCAGGCCTAAGCCAAAAAAATCCTACCCGAGGCCTGACCAGTTTAAAAACGGGCTTTATTTTTGTCCAAATTCATTTTTCGAGCCTATATTTTTATCCAAATTAGATGTGCTTATGGGCTGGTCAGGTTCTGGCCAGGTTTAAGAATGATATTAACATACCTTATGTTTGCCAAAGCCCGGCCCGAAATATGGGCTTAAAATTATTCCCAAACAAGCCCATATTTGTAAAAGACTAACCCAAGCCCATTTTAAGCCCGTCATATTTTTCTTTAAAAATATTTTATTTTATTTTAATATTTAATAAATTTATACATTTTTATTTATTGAAAATATTTATATAGTCATCTTAATATTATTTTAATGTTTACATTAGAGTACTATTATATATTTAGTATAAGTTTATTTTTTTAATGTGTTCTAAATTACGTAATATAAAGTATTATAAACTTAAAACTGGACCAGATCTATTCGGGCCGGGCCAGGCTTGGGCCTTGAATGTACAAGCCCGAGCCCGACTCATATTTTAAACGGGCGTAATTTTTTGCCCAAACACATTTTTCGGACCTAATTTTTTGCCAAATACTCCCAAATTTCAGATGAGCCTTCGGGCCTGGGCAGGTAGCCCAACCCATGAACAAATCTAGTCCAAATCCTCCCACTTTTCGAACGGGCCTTCGTGCTTGGGCAGGTGGCTTGGCCCATGATCAGGTCTACTTGTCTGTTTAGTACCTCAAAACACCTTCATATCTAATTTCTTTTTTTTTAAAGCAATTATGCCTCGTAATAACATGAAAAAAAAGCTTATTTATTACTTATGTATTATAATAGTTAGATATAAAATAAAAAATAGTTAGTTCAAATTTAAACTTGAAATTTAAAAGATGAGTAATAACTTTTGTAAAAAATAAGGCTTCTTCTAACTAAGCAAAAAGATTTCTTTCTGTTTATCGAAAATAAATTATGAGAGGGACTAAGTATTACTAATTGATATATTAAAATATGCATAAAAAAATAATATTCCAACCAAATATAGTAAAATCCAGATGTGTAAATCATGGTACTAAAGGGATCCACTAGTCTTTCAACGATTTCCTCTTTTTCTTTGCCTTTTATAATTTTTCTTTAAAAGATTTTCATTTCAACATTTTGTTAATACAAATTAGTGAGAAATTGCGAGTAATCACCTTAAACAATAAAAGTTATTGGAATTTTATAAAGTTGATACGTCATCATCCAAGGTGGCACCAAGGGCCAAGGCTTAACCCCCTCTGATTTGGTGAAATTGTTTTTAAACTCTTTAATATTTATTTTGGCCTCTAATGTATAAAATTTCGAAACCTATCTTAACTAGTATCGTCTATATTCATATTGGTACAAATCATATGAATATGCATGTCTTCACAGCTGTTACATTTCTTTTATATATGTTTGTGAAATATAAAACCTTTATTAGCCCTGCATACGTATGAACAAGTAATAAGGCAATTGAATTCACTGTGACTGATAAGTTGGAGAAAAAAGACAAGACTTTCCTCAGCTTCATAAACTATTAAGGAGAGTTTGTTTGGCCCTGACAACATGCCTCCCTCGTTTGGGTACACCATCCACCACTTACTCCAGTCTGTACTTTCCATCCTAAACCATAACACTTGTCTCTTTATCATGTGACTACTTTGGTGATGATTGGGGTGCTAACTTTTTTGGGTGAAAATAAAAACGGCTTGGATGAAAATATATGTTTAAATTTAAATTTTAACTAGCATATATATATATATATATATATATTTGTCTATAACCACATAATGACCGACCTCATAATTACAAATTTGATTCTCTCTTTAAAATAATGCTCATTTTACAGGGTTCCACCCTCCTCCAATCATGTTCAGCCGTCCACTTGGCCTCATCTTCAATTTGAAGCCGTACCTGGTGGTGCCAACTCCATTACTCCAACTTTTATTGAGCAACTGTCAAAAACTAGATTCCTCCATTCCTGGAGAGGTAGCCATGTCGGAGATTATCAAATACTTGCACTACTTCCGCTTAAACTACGTATATATTCCTGGGAATCTTCAATAGGTCCGTACGTAGCATGCATTTGTTAGGGTTAGCTGACCGTCCGGGTATAGAAGACGGTATATAATCCAACCCTAATTTTACATTTCTTTCTGTCTTGCAAGCCATTCCTCATGTTTATGGTATGACATAGTGAAAGTCAAGTCTGCCGTAGTTAGGGAAGTGATCAACATGGGCGGCCTTGCTTCTTGGAGGACGGCGGCTCCTTTGAATGGAGGAAAAAGTAAAGCATTTTTTGACTGGACAAAGACATTCATTGCTCCAATTTGAAACTATGAAATTAAATATTAGTGATTCACAACAATATCTATATTAAAGAAATATAAGCGTAGAACCAAAACTCAATTCTAAATCCACGTTGTCTAACAGATTATATATTGATTTAAAGCAGGGGTATCGGGATTACCCCATTTCAACATTTTTTGTGATTGAGCCATTCATACGCTAATCCCTTTCCCAATCACCTTCCTTTTAACAACTTCAAATATAAAACATAAGTTAACAAAACAGCTTATATTCCAAAAGCAAGAGTTGTATGATCATCCTAAAACCTCATGTGTTATCTAAGCTGTACAACTATATTATTAGTTTATTAAAGCCAACAGAGAATTGACCAACATCAACATGTCATCTTGTGTTTTAGTATCAAATTCACCAATCTGTGTTTAAAAAGTTTGATACAGGGTGGACAATTTCGATGTTAATGCCATCCAGGTGTCCATTTTTCCATTTATCCACGTCTATTGTTTGTGATTATAAATTTTCCTGCCAAAAGTCCACCCCCACAAACTTTTTCATTTTCTTTTCACCATCTAATTTAAAATTTTTAATGATGTTTTATTATTTTAAAATTATATTTATTTTTTTATTTTTTTATAATAAAATGTGGATAGTGTTTAATAAAATATTTTTTATGGTGGTTAAAGTTCTTTTCAAACATCTGTTTGACATGGAATTAAACCATTCTATTAGAAAAAGCAACAACTTAATTAACAACATATTTTCTTTAAATAAAATAATTAACATTTGTTTAAAATGTATTTAGATTTTGCATAAAAAAACTCTTCACTTGGACTGTAATCCCCTTTTAGAAAACTACTTCTACATTCTAATTGTATATTTTTATTTTTATTGTCCTGTTATAATTTAAAAATTAGTGGTAAAACTTTGTTTATCATTATGTTTTATTAATTATAAATTTTAAGTTGTAATCTCACATTTCTCATAAGTTCAAAATTAGATGTGGTATAAAATTATTTTAATATCGAATTTTGTGATATTTATATTAATTTTATTTTGTGAAAAAATGTGCCATTAAATTCAAATAGCATTGCTATTATTAAATCTGGAGTTGTAAAGCATATATAATGCGCAATGAGTTTATAAAGAAAATTTTAGGTCCACATGGCAAAAATAGATCATCAAACTCCACCTAGATATATTTATTTTATGTCACATCCTAAGAAAAGATGGATTTAATTAATATGAGTTCTCACATGCAAAATTTGTAAGATCAATCTTGCACTTAAAAAGAAGGAAAATATGTTGTTTTTAATATGCCCAGAAAGATAACTACTACATATTCTATTGGTTGCATGTTAATCCGCAAAGATGAGTTGCTTGTAGGTTGGATAATGGAAGGTGTTGGAGAGGCAACTACCATGTGATGAAGTTGATGATTGTTTGGATTTTGGAAAGAAAAAGGGAGTTTGGACAGATAGGAAATTGGGACATCATTGTTTTTATTTATGCTCACTTCTTCAAATCAGCTTCACATGAAAGTGGTCAGACCAAAAAGTTGAATAACTAGGAGGAGGAGGAGAAGAAGAAGAAGAAGGGAGGTCGTCGTCTATGGATTCAGCTTCATTGTCACTTCACAGCCCCAATGAAAAAGGGGGAAAAAGAAAAAAAGGGTTTGTTGGTTTGTCATAAATGGGCAGACAGACACAGTGGAGGAGAGACTTTATGAGTTTGTGTACTTTGGAGATATTTTATAGAGCTAAATGTCAACAACAGTATAAGCATGTAAAATATATATGTACAGCGAATGACTTAAATGAATGGCTCAGCCAATCTGTCCTCTCCTATACTCTACTTCAACCTCAATGTTAAAACATTTACCATGCGTTTTTATTTTCTTCACGGAAGGTCGTGTTTGACATTTATATAATATATAAAATGACCCATTTTGCAGGCAATTCTCATCTTGTCTTTTTCTTCTAAAAACTAATCATGGGAGGGCCTCGCAATTAAAGGCCTTGAATGAATCCATAAAAGTTGCAGCTTTAGGTGCCATGAATTTTCTTTGGTCTAAAAGACAAAACAAATTAAGTGCATTGAATTCTCCTTAAGAGATTCAACAAAGTGAAAGGAAATGGACGTGCTACTCCCCCACTCACCCTTTCGTGGTCACCAAACAAACCCTAGCGTCTACATAAATAATAGTCACCCTAAACTCCCCCATGCTTATCCAAACAAGGCTCATGTAATTTGTTATATTAGAGTGACTTATTGGAACATTTTTAATTAGGTGATATCCAACATTTTTCATGCAGGCAACCTGTTTCTAATTTTCCAAATCTAACACTAGGACAAGCGGGGGAAGGAACAGAAAAAAGCTTAAAAACTTGTGCCACCGATCCAATTTGATAAAAAAAAGTTGTACATTATTTTACTAACAATTTACAGGGAAAAAGTGAAACTGAAAACCATACTGTCACCAAAATGCATCCATAACCCTCAAAAGAAAACACACCTTATAAACATTTTGCTACTATCAACACACCAAAAAAGTTGGTTTTCTTTACTCTTTCTTTTGGGGGTGGAAGAGAGGTTCTTTTTTCTCAACACATGACATCCTTGAGAAGCTTGTACCTGCGTGTGGTAGGCCTGGGAGAAGGAGTGCCGCTGCTCTTCCCTTTGTGATCACCACCACTACTCTCGTCTCGATCGTGTTGCTTGATCTTGTCACCCGAATACTCGGATCGGTTTACGATTATTCCACTCCCGTTTCCACCTGATGATTTCTTTGAAGAGCTTCCATGCCTTGAGTTTCTTTCTTCGCTTTGGCACCAATCACACAGTTCAATTGGCTCTGCCAACTCGCTGTAATAGTTGCTGCAATACCTGCAAGGATAAACAAGTCGTTTCGAGCCATACAATAAGAGAAACTTAAAAGATTTTTCTTTGTTTTTTTTATATAAAAATTTGGGTATTAAAAAACATGAAATATGGTTTATCTAAAATAAAATGATGATAGCTTAGGATGTTGAGTTGGGGTTTTACGAAACCATGTTGGTTGGTGGTGCTTGGGGGAGATGTGGTGGGCATCCAGTTATCTACTTGGTAAGATAATTCAGTTAGGGGTAGCTTTCAAGCCCCGTGATGATGATGATGAAAATGATGGAAAGAGAGAATAATACATACGAGTGTTGAAAGCGGTGGTGGCACTTGTTGCAGCGGAAGAGTTTGTCAGGAAAACCGACGTCGCCGCACATGCAGCAGACAGTTTGAAGATCCACCATTACTCAAGGAGGAGTTGAATTATATATGCTGAAAAACAAGAGAATAAGAAGAGGTAGAAGAAGACTTGAAAAAGAAAGAAAAAAGAAAAGAGCGCAAGACAGGGGGGGGGGGAGATGAAGATAACTACAAGAGAGCCATACTATATATCTATATAAAGAAAGAGGATGGTTTCAGAATTCAGAGTCGGTGTATGAAATCCCATACATTAATTTTTTAACCATTTATATACCAAAAAGAAATTGATTAATTTATATATCTTCATAGGTAGACCACAGGTTGCTTGCAGTCGTTTTCAGTGAGAGAGAGAGAGAGAGAGAGAGATGTGAACCTTAAAATTTATGTGCAAGAAAATGACATTTATGTCCTTTGGGATATCTTTTTACCTTTTTTTCCCATCTTTTGTCTTCTTTCCTTTTATATTAATTAATTAATTAATTTAACTTTTTCTGGTTCTTGTTCCTTTGCCATTTACTATTGGCAACTTATGAGCTCCTAAGCTACCCCACGCTCATCTCCTTCCCATTTATATTAAGAAACATGTTTGTCATCGCGCTATATACCTCAAACTTCATTTCTTTATTTTTAAAACAAAATATTCACGATTATTTATAAGTAAGATTAAAGAATTGTCCAAATATCAAATACATTATTGATTTCAGTTGTAAACTTGGGTAATGTTTGATTCATAAAAAATACTTACAAAAAAATGTTTTTATCCTTTTTATATTTGTTTTACGGAAATTGATTAATTAATCAACATAAAAAAAACCTTTTTTTTTTCTGAAATATGACTTTTCTTTTGAATGAGCTTGAATCATTTTTTAAAAAGAATCTCTAATGAATAATTTGATTTTCTTGAACCAAGTCAAATATTATATTAATAATAAATTTTTAATTTTATTTTTTAAAATATTTAAAAATAATATGGAATTGCTTTCAGTGCATTTTTTTGACATGGCACTGAAAAGCGCCCTGTAGGGAGTGTTTTCACTCTCCCAATTTCAACTGCTGCAAAGTTCCCACTCACCCGTCGATATCCCGAGATAATATTTTCTGAATCATTTTTCCACTCACCCCTGCTGTATAAATTGACCATTTTTAGCATCAATGTCATAAGTCAATTTCAAGCATATTGAATAGCACGAAGAGGAAGTTCGAAAGACATTCGTAAGGCATAATTTTGAACAAACATGTAATTGCATCAAGTAAGGTTCGATTTTTGTTGTTCATATATAATTACAACTCTATTTTTATGCATAATGTTTTTGTTTCCAACATGTGAAACAAGTTTTTTCGTTGAAATAAGTGGACAAATTAATGCTTTTGTTTATTACGACGATGAAGTTCGTGACACCAACATTGGGGTCGTTTTTTCATCGGAGAACACAACGTGATTGGCTTTCAACTCGAACATACAATTGCTATATCTCCGTGCATGAATTAGGTGAAAAATCATCGAATCCACCCAAATGGGAGTATAATTATTGAAATATCGATTCTGTGTTTTTGTCGACCCCATCAAATATAAGGATTTCGATATCAGAGGCGCAAAGGGGATGGAGGCGATGGTCCAAATGCATATTGCTGATGGATCACCAATACTCTAGTTATATGTGGAGTTTGCAAACACATATGAAAGCGGCTTGGAGGTCGACATATGTTCCAATTCGAGAGGCTAGAATGGAAAAGCAAGTTGAAAGTCTAATGACACAATTGTGCGGTGGGTTCACGACTTTGTTAGAAAGTTCCTATTACAATATCCTGAAATCATCAATGGGAAGATACTTATTGGTTTCATCCCTAGATTTCAACTGCAATAGGCAAAACATCCAGCAGTTGGGGTTTGGCGATAACCTAAAATACTAGACCTAGCATGACACTTAGTTAGTGGATTTGATTTCAACTTTAGTCAACCAGGGTTTTGCATCGGGAAAACTTACAAGGGTATAGCATCAAGTTCTACCAATGAACAATTTGCAGGTGATTTTGGTTGTTCCGACAACTATACAAAAAGGGATGATGAATTCCTTACAACCTCTACCATCGATGGGACATCCAATCCTAGACATGCTGGGGGTTAAGATTGAAAAGGATATTGAATCTGATGATGATCCAATCTGAGAGTTCTAGTTGGATGGTTCAGAAATTACATTATTTTCTAAACTAGAGTCGATTCTAACTGAACCAGAAGATGAAGGTTCAGACGGCGAAGGTTTAGACGAAGATGCCGAAGAAGATCCGCAGTTTAAGGTAAATTCACCTTTGATCCACATGAATAATGTGGACCTCTCAATAAAATGTGGGTTGGAGTTTTTAAAACTCCTACACAGAAGACAGGGCCATGCAAGTTCTTCGTTAGATTCGGGTGGTTTAGAAGCGGAGAATGAGTTTTCCTCTAAAAATGCTTTTGCCACAGCAGTGAAGCGATACAACATAAAGAACGAGGTAAACTTCTATGTTGTTAAATCCTGATCGGAGAAATTTGAGGTGAAATGTACAATGCGAAACAATAAATGTGCATGGAAAATCATGGCTTCTTTGAAGAAAAAGACGAGGTTGTGGACCATAAAGAAATATACCACTCCACATACGTATGTTGCCACGGGTAATGCATTAAGGTTGTTTGATATTTGTGGTATTGAATTCCTAATTTTAATGTACTTGTGTTGTTGTAGGTATTACATAGGATCATCCGAACTTGGATTTAGAGATGATCACGAACATAATATTACCTATGGTGAAAACGAGTCATAGGATTTCCATGTCGGTTTAATTGAAAATATGCATAGCTAGAACGAATACATGTCGTCGTACCGCAAAGTGTAGATCACAAAGTAGAAGGCCTTGGAGAATATGCATAATGGGTGGGACGCGCCGTACAATGATTTGTGGTAGTAGTGTCAGATATTGGATCAGTACATACCAGGTTGTGTAATCGATTTGGAAACAAAGCCTGCATACTATAGTGATTAGTTGGTCCATGGATGCCAAGTATTCCATCGTTTCTTCTAGACTTTCGAGTAATGTCAAGAAGCGTTTCGGTATTGTAAGCCATTGGTATAAATCGACAACACCTTTATGCGCAGAAGATATATGCATTGGTTTTTGTTAGCTGTGGCACAGAATGATAATCGAAAAATCCTGTCAATAGCCTTTGCAATAACACCAGGAGAAAAAGCACACGATTGAGATTTCTTCCTGTAACACCCTAAACCCAGCCTAGATGTTATGGCTGACTTTGGCGATGTCACATGATAGCGCTTTAGAAAACGTAACGACGTTGAAACCATTTTTAGGTATCTAAGGCTATCGTCAAAACGTGTCGTTATTTATTCATTATCTGTTTTCAAAACTTTATACGTTGCAGAAGCTTTTAAAACGATTTGCAAGGTCGTACGTATTTTGATAAAACCTTTGTTTATTTTGAAAACTCGCGTTTTGTCCTACTACTAGCAGTTTATAAAATAATGATCCCAAATTTTAAACAAAAATTCGAAAGGCCTTGTTACATAAAATTTACCCAAATATAACCAAATCATAATTAAAAATAAATTGTAAATAAGTGTCCAGAACCGTGGTCACTGCCGAGTCCTCCGCTGCACCGATCTGTCTACTACTGGGGATTACCTGAACAGATTAAACAGAAAAGGGTGAGTTTTCGCAAACTCAGTGTGTAACCCCAAAGAAAACATATACACAGTAACATCAGATAACAGACATAATTTTCACAGTTAGGGTCTGAGCCCATTACAGAAACAGTGTGGACCATAGCCCACTCAGATTCAGAATCAGACATATTATAGGGCCTTAGCCCATTTCAAAAAGAATATGCAGAAAACAAAGTCCTACCTACCAGCCTCTACACACAAACTCTGTCCAACCCTACACACCATGTGGGGATAAAATTAACCCACCCAGCCCTACACACCATGTCGTATCGAATACGACACATAATTAAAATTTTGCAGCTCAGCTGCCAGATAACAGGCTTAAGAGCCTTTCAGATACTTCCTCCAATCATAATCAACCCACCCTGATGCAATGCATCATACAAGAATGACATGCTATTATGCAATTAAAACTCATATATTCAGATCAGTATACATGCTTAGCACATAAATCAGACAGACATATCATTCATTTAGGGAGTAAGTATCGCTTACGGACCCTACGGTAGGTCCACAGTCGACTTGGGCGACCCGTGCAACCTTATAGTGTTTTCAGAAAAATAGGCTCACACGCACATGTGGCCTGCCCATGTGGGCCCACCCAACCTAAATTGGCCTTGGCCGTATGGATCACACGGCCTGGTCCAGAATTTCACACGCCTGTGTGGCCGACACGGCCCGATTGGTTGAGTGTGTCGCACACGGCCCAATTGGTCGAGCCCATGTGTTGCACACGTCCTTGTCCAACCATCACACGGCCGTGTCACTCGCGCACGACCTGGCTTGTCGATCACACGGCCGTGTAGTGACTAACAGTCTTGCATATGGCCTACCACATGGGCGACCACACGCCCGTGTGGCGCTGACAGTAGGGTTTTCAGCTTTCATTGAAACCTCATTTTCTGCGTTTTCGGGTACACACCTGGTTCCGATTGATGCTAAAGCGATTTCTGAGCAATCTTGAACCTATAATTGACACATTAAACCCCAATAATCAGTCTTAGATCACAGTTAATCTGAAACACAACACCAATAAGTGTCTAACATGATCGCTTAACATTTACCTCGAAACCACGCATGATGTCGACTAAGAATCAACATAAGAAGCCTCGCTCAATCCTATTTTCTGCTATCCAAAATAGACTATGTAAATCCCCAACCAGTAATACTCAAAGGAAATCAAACTAAAACATACTCAACTACTTACCAACTATCGACGGAAATGACACAACGGGCTTTAGAAGGCAATAAACGCATGAACGGAATTGGGAGAGCAACAATCAAAGAACGAAAGGAAAAAGAAATAAAAGAGGACAAGAATGTCAGAAAAACGAAGAGGAGAGGAAACTGAATTTTCACAAAAGAAGAAACAATTTAGAATTCCTATTACTTCCCACTATTCTCCCAACTACCAAGTATCCTACTACAACACAACCATTGACCAAATCCCCTACAAATCCGAACACATCCATCCACTATCAGCATTTTAATTCTACTGAAAAACTGTCCTATAATAGAGCAAAAATTAATGCCAACACCAGGCCTCGATCTCAGGACCTCCAGCACCCCAACACTCCACTTAACCACCAGACCAGCAGACCCATTTTGACATGTTCTTATAAATAAATACCTATAAGCCTACTAACCAAACTTTGAGCTTTATTCATAAAAATACCAAAATTTACCCTAGTTGAGACTTGAACTTGGGACCTCACACACACACCCAGAACACATAACCACTGAAGTAGATAGACATTGTGTCTCAAAATTACAAAAGCCAAAATAAATAAAAAATCGAGGCGTTACAACTTTACCCCCTAAAAAAAATTTCATCCTCGAAATTTTACCTGATCAGAAAAGGTGAGGATATTGCTGACGCATCGCATCCTCCGACTCCCAAGTGGCCTCTTCAGTGCTATGGTTCCGCCATAGCACTTTCACTAAAGGGATAGACTTCCTTCACAGAACTTTAATATCGCGATCCAGGATCTGGATTGGCTCCTCCTCAAACGTCAGATCTGGTCTGATCTCAATATCCTCCATCGAAAAACGTGCGTGAGATCAGAGTGGTAGCGTCTCAACATTGAGACGTGAAACACATCATGAATGTGATCCAACTCCGGAAAAAGCTCCAACTGATATGCGACCGGCCCCACTCGTTTCATAATACGGTACGGCCTAATAAATCGAGGGCTTAGCTTACCCTTACGACTGAACCTCAGAAACTTCTTCCATGGCGAGACCTTGAGAAAAACTAAGTCCCCCATAGAATACTCAATATCCTTTCTTTTCAGATCCGCGTAGGACTTCTGCCTATCAGATGCAGCTTTCAAACGATTCCGAATCAATCAGATCTTATCTTCAGTTTCAGAAACCAATTTCGGACCCAGAACACATCACTCACCCAACTCAATCCAGCACAAAGGAGTGCGGCACTTACGATAGTACAAGGCCTCGTAAGGCGCCATCTAGATGCTAAACTAGTAGCTGTTATTATAGGCAAACTCTGCCAATGGCAAATACTCCTCCCAACTGCCTATTGAAATAATATAATAATAGAAATAGTTTAAAATTTAAATAATTTTATTAAGATAAATATATTATCTAATGAATTTTACCTTGTTATAATTGAGAATGTATAAGGGTAGTCCACTCGAGGACGTAAAAATGGCAGTTGGTATCACGCCCATGGTTGCAGTAGGAGCATACAATCACCTATTTTAATTTTCTGTTGTTGCATCACCAGACACATCTCCCGATACAATGTCAACAACACGACTGACCCCCAATTAAGTTGGCCCGCTTCTCTAAAGTTCACGAGTTTTAGTAGCCACTTTAAATGGACAAGATTTCGTGATTTATCAGGCATTAGGAGACTCTCGATGATCCTAAGGATGTACGTCCGAGCATGTTATTCTTTTTCAACTTCACTCGATTCTGCATCGAGACCAATAAAATTTCTTTTCAACCAATTCATATTTATTCAGGCTCCATAAATTGTGTCAGGAATCCTCCCTAAAAGTTGCTCGCATACATCTCTCCAACTGACAACGACAACTGACCCAGCCATTATCTACCCATCCACCAATAACCCGAGTCGTAACTGCACGTCCTTTAGTGTGATAGTACACTCGTTGCATAGAAGATAGAATATGTGTGTCTCGAGTCTCCATTTTTCCACCGATACGCTTACAAGTTTGGAGGTCCAATTTACACCATTTACCTATACAACCACGTACAAAAATCTTGCATCACTCAAGTATGGTTCGATTAAAGACGATGGAAGACCAAATAGATTGTGAACATACGTCTCCAAAATCCAATCTTCCAGCTAATTATAAAAAAAATAAAAAAATATACAACATATAAAATTTTAATATACCAACAAAATAATTAAATTAAATTAGATTAAAAAAATTTTCTTACCATTTGCAATTAAACTACCAAAATGTGTTTGTCATCCAAATGAATTAGAGAATTTGCCATTACAAATTTCAATAAATACAAAAAAAAAAAGCATAATACAAAATTAATTAAAAAACCTTAATACAATTTTAATAAAAAATGAGAGTGAACTAAGAGAATTGAGTGAGAATTAAGAGAGAGTTGAGAGTAAATTGAAAAGGTAAGAAAGGGTTTAAATAGGAAAAATAAAATAGCCGTTGGAATTCGACCATTGGGGGATAGTAGTTGCGAGGTAGCCGTTAGGGAAAATGCATCTAGTTGGACACATTTTCTTTCGTCTCTCCAAAATTGGCCTAATCAAGTAAATTTTGGAAATATCGACCTAATTCAATAATTTTTCTAGAATTTTAGCATTTTTGGGCATTTTACCCTTTTACAAATATATTTGTTCCATATATAATTTTATTTTTCATCCACATTGTGGGTGTACCATAATCTAATACTATATTTATGATTTTGATTCAGTTGATATCACCTATCAATCGAGGTGCAACTCAATAAAAAAGTTATAAAAAAACCCTTTACTTTTACAAAGCATTTGATATTATTTAAAGGTCAATTTTATCTTTTCATATAAAATTTTTAAAAAAATAAATATATATTTAAATTTAAAATATTATAATATTTAACAATTTAACTTTATAATTTCAACCAAAATTATATTTAATTATTATATTAATTTTTTAAAAAATAACTATATGGGAATTTAATCTAATTAACTAATTAACTAGAGACACTAAATAAAAAAACTATAACAGTAATCGTATAAGGGTCCGTTTGATAGGGGAAAATATTTTCCGAAAAACATTTTCCCCATTTTACAGTGTTTGTTTGGTTGGAAAATGAATTCCTAAGGAAAACATTTTCCAAAACACGGGTAAATCACTTCATAATTTCTGGAAAACGTCTTACCAATTTCTAAACGGTAAGACATTTTCCACAGCTCTTCTCTTCACTCTCTTCACCCTAAGGAAGAATTCCTATTCTCTACTAATCTCTGCTTCATCTTCTCTGCTGGTTCATCATCTCTGCCTCGTTTTCTTTGCTGATTCATCGAAGGTAAATTTCTACTCACATTCTTGATTGCAAGCTCTAGGATTTAGGGGTTTCTGCATATTTGTATTCTGCTCGAGTTTGGTTTGTAGTGAATGTGTAGGTTTCTGCAAGTTTTTGAAGTTGGATGTGTTAGGGGTTTCCTCTTCATCGAAGGGTCGCAAATTTCACTAGAAGATTTAAAAGTGAGGTTCACCGTTGCTCCTCTTTTAGGCTACCATTAATGTAGCATGTAGCCTTATTGCCCATCGCTTCATCTCCTAACTCGAGCCATTCTTTTTCTGGTTTGGGCTCCATGATTTCTTTTCTCTAGTTTTGCTTCGCCTTCTGTGGGGCTAATGGTCCCCTGATCCTTTTTGGGTCTCGTCGTCGGCAAGTAGGGTCTTTAGATGTTGGTGCTTCCTCTTAAAAACTCTTTGGTAATGGACGAGTTGCTATGATGAGTCTTTTTCATAAACATAGGGTCGATTTTGGCAGTGAATGGACGATGACGTGGACTTCTCTTGTGAGAGGGATGATCGATGATTTCGCAATTGCTGGTTTTCTAGGCAATACTGTATAAACGTGATTGATAGGCACCTTCTTGTTGTGAAGGATCTAATGTAGTGCAAGTAAGGACTTACTAGGGGACTCTTATCCTCCATGACTTTTCTGATAGTCATGAGTACGAAATAGGAATGGCATGGAGCCATGTGAGGGTAAATGTTGATATATTTATCATCGCAGATGACTCATTTTACTCTATCACTATACCCCTTTTTGCGTTTGTTTTCCTTTTCCTTTTTTCAATTTTCAGTTTGCTTTGTCCCCTCCCCCAAAACCTTCCTCTCATCTTTATTAAGGGTTCATGCTGCTGGTTTTTTTTTTTTTTTAAGTTTTACATATTGTGATGGTCAATTTTGAACTTGTTGGCGATTGTCTTTTGATAATTGATGCTTGAATATATTTCTTCTTAGTTGATTAGCATGATTATGATTGACTATGAAGATGGAATCTCATTTGTATCTGTTTACTACATGATTTCCTTAGAACAGGAACTTAAACCTATAATTCAACAATGTCCTGGGTGTTTCGAGTTACAAAGAGTTGTTGTACTACTCTTGGAAGTTCTCTTTATAGATTGTATGAATGAATGTTGAGTGGCCTAGCTCTCTGGTTATTTTATAATGCTCTGCTTGCCTTACATGTTCTGTTTATACATGTTCTGCTTGCCTTATAGGTTGTTGTACTATTGAATTTTGTCTTCGAGCTTGTATATACATGTTCTGTTTACTTCTTTGCTAATAATGGTTAGATATATAAACTCCTCGTATTTCTCTGTGGTTAGTATTTTCACCATTTCCCTAATCTGATATACTGTTACTTGCTTATTAGTAGCCTTTGCTAATTTGATGTAAATGTTCTATGTTGCTGGAGCTTTTCCAGTTAATTAGAATATTTAATCATCAACATTGATTTGTTTTTAACCAAAACTTCTTTTTGTGCATGTTGCTTTATATTTTATACTACCATCAGCTGCCAATATCGTTCGTATATTATAATTGTATATCTCTTTTCTTTTGATGCGATCGGTGGTTCTAGAGTATGTTTAGATGCATTAGGGATTCTCTGTTCTAAGTTTCAGCTGTCTGGCTTCTTGTCTTGGGATTTTGTGTCATAAAAGCCTTCTTTTTTTTCTAATGCTTTGATTTTGAATTTGTTTAGTTTTTAGATATTGCTTTCCTTAATCAATTACCAAATATGTCCCAGTTGTGTTCCTTAGTATGTGATTGAACATTGTAGTTGTAATTCATAGAATGTCTCTATAAAATTGTTTTTAAGCCGCTTTCACCAATACTCATTTGAGTCAAGTGCATAGATTTTTTTGTTCACCAATACTCATGTGAGCATAAGTTGTGCAGTATGTTGATCTACCATGCGCCCTTTAATTTGTAACAATTTGAAAGTGTTTCTTTTGTGATGTATGTAAAACCATTATTTTAATCTTACTAATATTAACACTGATTAATGAACTAAAAAGGATATTTTTTGGTAGAGGTTTTCATCTTCATCTTCATCTGCATCAAAGTTGATGTTTAAATTTTTGTAGTCATATTGAGCAGTTACAGCATTTTTGCCTTATTTTAAGGTGTGGTCGTGTAAGTATACCATGTGCAATGAAGGAAATGTCTTTTAATGAACTAAGAAGTGCAAAACATGAACTTGTAATGTATAATATAGTGTTCTAGTTTTGGTAATATAAACTATTTTTTTCACCTATTTTTCACATATCTTATAATAAAAAAAAAAGCTTATTATTCCAAAATCAGAACAGTATCACTCTCCTTTTTTCTTATATATAATACTTATATATATTAACTCAAATCTCTATGTCCTAACCTAAACAAAACAGAAGTGATTAATTACATTAAACCCATAATTAATAAATAGTTTATGTGATATTGGTTCGTAAACCTGCTCACTCCACTTAATTATAAAAAACAAAATTTAGTTGCACTTAATATATTATATAATATAGTTTTAATGCTATATCTGCATGAGGATGGACCATCTTACCATATCGACGAAAAATATATATTATCTTATGCATATATGTGTGCTCAAAAAAATTATTAATGCAATTATAATTAGCTTGATATATATGTATGCACTTTAGTCATGGTAACTTTTCATATATGTGATCTTATGAAAATATTGCATTTTTTTTGTAGTGATTAAATATTTGTATGGCATTATATTGTGTAGATGGATCGTAATCAAGATCAAAATGCAATTGTCGGAGTTGTGGCTTCAGTTTTAGCTTTTGGGGCTCTTTGGATTAAAAAATTAAAAACTAGGCAGGAAATTGCTTCTCACCCTCGTGTGAATCAAGATTATAAAAGAGAAAATTATATTAATAATATTTTATATAGTGGTGACCAACATTGTATTGATGTGATAAGGATGAGACCGATCGCCTTTTAATTTGTGTGATATTCTTAGTAGGAATAATTTGTTACAATCATCTAAATCTGTCAATATTAGGAAGCAAGTAGTTATATTTTTACATATAATTGGTCATAATGTAAGGTTTCGAGTGATTGGATCTAGATATTATAGATCAACTGAGACAGTTCACCGTTATTTTAGGGTTGTATTGAGAGCTATTTTGAAATTGTATAAACTAGTTATTAGATTACCTGATGAGTCAACTCCTAGTGAAATCAGAAACAATTCAAGGTTTTATCCTTATTTTAAAGATTGTGTTGGAGCATTAGATGGAACACATATTCGTGCATCCGTTCCACTTAGCATTCAAGGAAGATTTCGTAGCCGTAAAGGGGGGACGACACAAAATGTGTTGGCTGCCATTACATTTGATTTGAAATTTTTCTATGTTCTAGCTGGTTGGGAAGGTAGTGCACATGATTCTCGTATTTTAAGTGATGCACTTTCACGCCCAAGAGGATTAAGAATTCCGGAAGGTAATAATTATCATTAAATACCAAATAGTTCTAGTAAGCTCATAATTTATTTAGTATTAATTATGTTTTGTAAAATTGTAGGTAAATATTATATTGTTGATGCTGGATATGGCATCCGAAATGGAGATATTACCCCATATCGTGGTGTCCGATATCATTTAAAGGAGTTTAGTGCTCAAGGGCCTGAGAATGCGAAGGAACTTTTTAATCTTCGTCATTCGTCATTACGAATCACTGTTGAACGTGTTTTTAGGATTTTGAAGAAACGGTTTCGTGTATTAGATGCTGAACCATTTTGGAATTTTCAAACTCAAGTAGATATAGTTTTGGCTTGTTGTATCATTCATAATCATATAATGGGAGTTGATCCTAGTGATTTACTTAATCAAGGATTATACAAGGAGTCTGAGTCTGGTTTGATAATACCAACTCTTACGGAGCGAGAAGAAAGAGAAGAAGCAAGAGAATGGTCTGCTAAGAGAGACGAAATTGCACAAACCATGTGGACTAATTATATGGCTAGAAATATTAGATAGGTTTAGGGCTAAAGTTATTGTTTCTATGTTATGTACGTTTTAGTATTAAAATTGTTATTAGATAGGTTTAGGGCTAAAGTTATTGTTTCTATGTTATGTACGTTTTAGTATTAAAATTGTTTATTTATTAATGTTGGTTGTATAATGATATTGAAATTTTAGTTTGTTGGATTTTGAAATTATTATGTCTTGAATTTGTTAGATATTGATTATGTTTTAAGCTTGTTAGATATTGAATTTGTTATGTTTTAAGCTTGTTGGATATTGAAATGATTGACAATGACAATTATTAATGTAGACTGGGCAAGGGCAACAAAGAAGGAACCTCCAAGCAATTCAGGTGGACAAAACCGATGGAACATGTTTTTCTTGAAATTCTAGCAGAGGAGGCCCAGAAAAGAAATAAGCCTTCTAATACTTTCAAAGCAGTTTCTATTAATCGAGTTGTCGAAGCTATTTCTGAAAGATTCCAAGTCCAATGCGATGCGAAGCATGTGGAAAATCATTTGAGGACTGTAAAAAATCAGTGACAGATTATATGCAAAATTCGAGGTGAAAGTGGTTTTGGATGGGATGATAACATGAAAATGATCACATGTGATAGAGCGACATATGATGCAGCAGTAATGGTAATATATGTATATATATGTTAAGTATATTTCAATTGTTTTTTACTTGTTATTCTAATTGTGTATAATATCCAATAGGCACACAAGAAGTATGAACCATTTTTGAATAAAAGCATTGATCATTATGATGAAATGGCTTTGGTTGTTGGCAAAGATATGGCGACAGGGAGTTTTGCCAGAACATTTGCTGACATAGATTTGGATGATGGTAATCAAGATTCAGTGCCTGTAGACTGTGACAATGAAGAGGCTGAAGAGGTAAGAACAAATGTATCTTCATCTGGCACATCTAAACGTAAAAGAAAAAATGTTCAAGAAAGTGTCGTTGATGAACAAATTAAATTTGTGGGTGAACAACTTGGCAAAATTGCTAATGCTTTGGAACAATTTACTGCGGATAAGACACCACAGCTTTACGAACAAGTGATGTCGATGGAGGAAGAAAGATTTGATGATGACTTCTTGTGTTCTGTATTTGATTATTTAGTGAGTCATGAATCCGAGGCCAAAGTTTTTTTAGTTAAAAGTAAGAAGCATAAAAAAATTTGGCTTCAAAAATTTTCTCAAAGTTGAAGATATTGATACTTTTATGTGGTGTAATTTAGTTATGCACTTGGACAATGTTATTATTATGTGGTGTACTACTAATTATGCATTTGGATAATATTATTTAATTTCTAGTATTAATTATGGTTTGGAAGCTAATTTATAATTATTCAATCCTTGTTTTTTTATTTTTTTAACACAATTACAAATAATTTATTTGACTTTGGTTGTTTTCAATTTATGACGGTTAATAATGTAGCTTAGTAATTGTGTATTATTATATATTTAATTTGATTTATTTATTTATAAATAAATTATTACAATATATGTAAAAACAATTTAAAATATAAAAATTTATTAATATATATGTAAAAACAACTTTTTCGGAAAACATTTTTAGGAAATCTGCCAAACAACAGAAAATATTTTACACAAATTCATTTAAACACCAGAAAATATTTTCAGTAAATCATTTTTCAGAAATTATTTTTCAAAAAATATTTTACTGATAAACAAACAAACCCTAAATATTACAGGGAAAAATGAAAGGGCGGAGTAAGGCACGCGCAGAGGGAGAGAGTGGGTAGGGATGTAGCATTTGTTGGGAAGTGAAGTTGGTCAACTTGGTTCAGCTTCTTCTCTTCTGCCTTGTTTCTTGGGTGTGAGGGTGCGTGGGACGCAAGGGTCATTAAATTAATCCCAGTGGGGAAATTAGGGAACTTCATCAATATCCCCCAAGTATATTACTACTACTATTGTTTATCAAGTTTTAAACAAAGTCCACAGCACCATCATCCAACCCCCACCTCTCCAGCTATGCTTCTCCCTCTGCTCCGCACCACCACCGACCTGCTTTTCTTTCTCCATATCTTAACCCTCAATCCTTATTTCTCCATAGGATGATTGATTCCTCTTTATTATCCACTTCAATTTCACCATTTCTGTTTTTTTTTTTACTTAATTTGGTATTTCCATTGTAACATTGTTAAATTTTGATAATTGCGGCATTCACAACACATGTGGTAATCTCGTATTATATTATGATACATGAAAAGCTTTAATAAAAAAATTAATAATTTTAATATATTGAGAATGAATTTCAACAATTGTTGTCCGTATTTATTTAAGTCTAGGTAACTATTTTATCTAGATTTATTTTGTACTTATTTTTTAAATAATTTTATATTTTTAAAATTTTAATAAAATATCTTTTTTATATTATTATTTTGAAATTAAAAATATATAAAATCTAATTTTATAATATATTAATAAAAAGTTATAAAATTTATTTTAAGTCCACAATGAATCTAGACAAACTGTTGTTTCGATTCAAATGAATCTGGACATCTATTTTTCTAAATTCATTATGGACTTATTTTTTTAATAATTTTATATTTTTATAAAATATCATTTTCTATATTATTATGTTGAAATTAAGAAATATATAAAATCTATTTTTTAAAAGTATACTTTTATAAATTATTTCATAAATATGGTGGAAGAGAAATCCAAATGCATATGCTATTGGATGTATTTTTTTTTAACTAAAGTTTATTCCAAACGTGGGTTTTGGTAAATTTATAAATTTTACTTAGTCACTATTTATAATTTTCACGTTACTTGAGGTTTTATAAAGTATTGATATGTTAATATTTGATTTTATATATTTTGATATAATCATTTTTTATAAAAATATTTAAAATATATAAAGTTATTAAAAATATGTCTTGAATAAATATGAATAAAGTTACGTTTAAATTCATCGAAATCTGGATATATGTTTGTTTATGTTCATTCTGGACATGAAATAATTTTTATATAATTTTAAAGAATTTTAAATTTTATATTTTTAAAATTTAAAAATAATAATATAAAAGCTGATATTTAAAAAAAATAAAAATATATAAAATTACTTAAAAAATAAGTTAGAATGAATCTAAACAAATGGATGTCAAAGTTTATTTTAATCTAGACAACTTTTATATATAAAATTACTAAAACAGTAAATTAGAATTTTCCCATGTTGATTCTAAACTTAAAATAATTTTTATAAATTTATATTAAAAAATAGATTTTATATATTTTTAATTTCAAAATAATAATATAAAAATTTTATATTTCACAGTTTTTAGATATATAAAATTACTAAAAAAAAGTCTAGAATGAATATGAAAAAACACAATCATTTGTATAGGTTTATTCTCAATATAAAAAATTTTTTAAAATTTTTTATTTTAAAAAAACTTTAATTGTTTATTATGATGACCACATGTTAGGATATGATGCTACCATGTGTCCTCTTTCTATTGATTATCAATGCCACGCCAATAAATTTTAACGGTGTTATTGTAAAGATATCAAAGTGTGTGTTTGACAGAAACCTTATTCAAGTACCAAAGAAATAAGAAAAAATTAAGGGTCAACTAAGCATAAATGACTAAAATTAGGGAACAAAATATAAATAAACCAAAAATAAGGGAGCAGAAAAAGAAGAAAAAAAGAAATGATTCCCCTATTAGTAAATATATATTGGAAGTTGATTCCCGTAATAGTGTTATGGGGCAGCAAAATCCAAGGGTGAGGAGAGAAGTGGAGACGCATACAATGGTAGGAGTAAGAACACACACTGATATGAAGCTGATAAGCATCACGTGGGGGCCAAAGGGGTGCTTTACTTCTACCTTTTGTTTTTAGAAATTGATGTGTTGGGCCCCCAAATTCCCTTAGCAGTCTTTTCTTTTTTTCTTTAACGCACTTAATTTTTTGTACTATCAGATTTTGGTGGAAGAAATTCTTTTGTAATTCATTATGTCCATTTACAAATATAACTTGACATTGACTTGGAAACAATCAGTAAACACAACTAACCAAAATAATTTAAAAACCTTTTTATTTAAATATTTATATTTTTTTAATATTTGATACACTTATCAATCCCTCAAATCACATATAGAAAGAAACAGGTATAAAAAAAGAAGTATTATTTGTGTCCTGAAATTGAGCCGGTAAAAATATTATGGAGGTCTTTCTATTCAAATTGTATTTTGTACTCTTTACTTTAAAAAAAGGATAAATTAGTCGTGTATGTTAGATTAAAGAACACACTGATTCTTCTGTTAAAAAAACTAACCCATTTTTACTATTAAAACTAACATGGTTGGTGTACCTTATGCTGACGTACAAGAACCCATTTGTAATAATAAAAATGGATGAAATTTTTAACATATATATGACTAATTTACTCATTTTTAATAAAGAAATAAAATGTAATCTAATTTTTTTTAATTATGTTAAAACAAATTAAAATTGAGAAGACTGTTGGTTTATTTTAAGGTTTATCAAATTAGTTGTTTCATCACAGACTGACAATAGTAAAGGGTTAAATAAAGGATTAGGCCACTAATATCTCTACCATAAATTGGATTTTGCAGCACAGTTTAGTTTAGATGAGTGGTGTGAGAGTGTAATAGTTGATGTAAGTTGATGTAAAAATGCATGACAGGTGATGGGAGGGAGACACTCATCGCACATCAAGACGTGGTTCGTCCACTTGATGATATAATTAATTAAGAAATTTGGTTAAAAATATGATTAGGGTTTCCCAATCAAATTTAAATGTTACGTCAAGTCTTAATCGAGGACATATCAACATTTTTATAATCCCTACAATGTGCAGCAAGTGAAAGAAAATGTTGGATCTAACAGCTGATGATTGGATAAGGGTTATATTGGCTGTTCCACAAGCTTTTTAATTAAATTAATGGATCATCATGGAGAAAGAAGTTACAAGGCTTGACATGCCTAGTCATCTGTCACCGGTTCAACTTTATGGCTAACATTCTCAATCGTCAATGCATGTGTGTATAAATAATTATGAGATGGTTGAAATCATATTCAGAGGATTGGAAAAGTAGAAATTCATGCACCATATTTAAATAAATATATAATATCAGCTGGTACCAAATCTGAAGTCCACCAATGGTGGGTAATGTCAAACCTTAGATATTAAAGGATCTCTCCAAGATCTACTTCCATAATCATTTGGCATGTCAATATGCTTCTCCTGTTGTATAGTATAGATTCAACCATTTTTAATTAAATCCCAGATTATATAGGCCCCCAATTTGTTTTGGCTACTCATCAAGGAATTGCTTCAATCGTTGTCATTGTATGATGACATGGCCAGAGTTTCTACTCTTATAATGTGTTAAATTTGATAAAATTATAATAATTATACCCTTTTCTAATTATAAAAAAACTTATTTCATCACTCACCACATATTTGATGATATAATTTTAAAACTTTTAAAAATTATTTATGGATTAAAATGTAGATTTGCCACGATAGGCGAATATTTAAATTTGCTACTAAACTCTATTTTAACTGATGTTTACCATTACATTTGAAAATATGAGTAAATTTGTCATTTTACTTTTCTGTGATTGAATTTTGTCATTAAACTTAGAATTTTAATGAATTTTGCCTGTAAATTTGATTTGTTTAATTAAAATTGTATAGCGCCATAAAAACTTTGAGAATGTTAACTATGTTAAACAATAATGATATTTTTCAAATAAAAGATGTCAACTTCGATGAAATTTGGTCTTATTTAATTCTTTTTAATGGTATAGAGGTTAAATTAATCCATTTAATAGTAAAATGACTAATTTGATCTGGATTTTATATTAGAGGCCTACCAAGTGTAATCACCAAAACTTCAATAAAATAAAAATAAAAAACAAAATCCAATGTAAAGTTAAAATGTAATGGTGAATTAACCTTTAGCTCAAAAGAAGGATGAAAAATATCAATCAAAGGAAAATAAAATGACAAATTTCAATTTTCACCTAAAGTATAGTGATAAATTTACACATTAGTCCATTCATTATCATAAAAACAATCCATAATACTTAAAGGAAAAAATTCTCTAAATAAGTAACGAAATCTAAAATCAACTTATCATATGTAATAGATTAATCTAAGAAAGTATTCAACAATATAATTAGTAATAAAGTTAATAAGAAAAATAAATATCTATATAATTTTATTTAATTACTCTAGTATTTCATATTTTGCGCTATTTTCTCTCTAACATTAAACTTATAGTCCTTATTTTCATATAAAAGCAACTTCTTAAGCTTAAATCATCTAAAGATGTGTTTGAAAAGTCATAGGATAAATTGTTTATATTACCTACATAATTACTTAAATTCTCACCCTCTCTCTACATTATAGAGTATAATTGAATAATTAGTTAAATATGTATATATATATATATATATATATATATATATAATTACAAATAATTACACTTAAATTCAATTATTTTACGCCCACCATTTAAATGATTTAAGAAATAATGACAAACGACTAGTCTTTCATCCATCAGCTGTCAACTAATAAAATATTGAGAAAGAATTGAAGATTGAATAATAGTATTTTAGAATCTTATACCTGTTCTAATTTTATTACTGTTGAATCTTTTACGATCCATTTCCTGATAATTGTGGATATGGCCCTGTGTGGATATTAAGTTCATGGAACTGTAGAGTTGATATTAATCTGGGAGAGAAGGATTTCCGATCAGAAGTTTTATCTGTATCACAAAAATGTATATTTTAAATTATCTTTATTTTTATAACACTCCTTATCTGGTCCAGTCGTCGAACTTGAGCCACAGAATGCTACAGTCAATGCTGAAATAGAACACCTTCAATTCACATCGATTATTTCAAATAAACATGGAATTACTTCATAAATACACAATTAACATTCAAATTAAACATGGATCATACAATCATGATCAATTCAATACATAATAACCAATTACTTTTTCTCATGTCTTATACGAGCTTATGTATGCTTTAGTATCAACCTAAAATTTAACTAGGACTAATTTGCAATATTTCCAAAATTACAGATAAATTATAACATAACTAAATCCTTCAATAATCAATCATGTCATAAACATTCAAATAATATGATATACAATTAAATTCGAGTCTTAATTGAGCTTACAAAAGCTCTTAAGTTGGCCCGAGCACAAATAAGGATCAATTTGAAACATTTTCAAAAGATAAGGACACTCATGTAAAATAGGGATCACACGATCATGTATCCAAGCCGTGTAACTCTCAGAATTTGTGCAGATTAATTTATAATGGCCGTGTGGCTAGGCTGTGTAACAAACTAAAATTGTGTTACCCAAAACTTCCCAAATAAAAACAGAGCACACAGTCGTATCACTTACTCGTGTGTGACACACGACCGTGTGTTAGCCCGCGTATGCCCATAAGTACCTTATTATGCAAGTTTAAAACCAAAATTTCACTTAGGTCATAAGCATGAAGTAACCAATCTTTTAACCTGTCCCAAAATGAACAAATTCATGCCAAAGATATAACATTTTCCTATATCTAACCAATATGCCTCAAGGCACCTCAATCACATACAATCCAAGTGAAACATCTTAAATCATCTAAAAATTTGTACCCAAACATTCATTCCATTAATCACTATGCATAAATCATCTATATACTAGCCATAAGCTAGAACCACAATACCACCATTCAAGAGAACACAACCACTTAGCAAGACCTAAAACATACCATATAAGGTTCAAGAACAAGTATTATAAACATATTCAAAACCATTATCATTCAAAATGACTTTTATACATAACAAGACTATATACATGTCAGGAAACCAAATCTTGAATGACTAAAATTCTACCGAGACAGAAGTCGGATAGTGTGAACTCCTAATTGATCTTGTCTCCACTTTTCGCAAAAGATAACTACAAAACAGGAAAACATAACCGAGTAAGCATTATATATGCTTAGTAAATTCATGGTTGATAAAAGGGTAAACATACCTTGTTTTATAATTTAACATACCAAAGTAACTAATTTAACTAAGTTTCCTGCTATAACATATTACAACCGTAATATGAGAATTCATATACAACTATATAATCCGTAAATTTGCTAAAACCATTCAGATCAGTATCAATTCATCAAAACCAGCAAACCAATATATTATTTTGTTCAATCAAGCATAAGAACAAATATAACTATATAAACACATTCATTTCCATTTACTATACGGAATCAAATAATACCTTTTCTTTTAAATAGTTGACCTGATGAACTAAAGGAACAATTACATATATGCGTCAGCTACACCACACCAGTAGGCACCGAAGTGCGAATCAGTAAGCACCGTAGTGTAGAACAGTAGGCACCGTAGTGCAAGACAGTAAGCATCGAAATGTAGAACAGTAAGCACCAAAATGCAAAATATTTAATATGATAACCCAATTATTTGATTCATTTATAAGTTCGATTCCTTTTTTATCGATTTCAATATCGTCAATTCAACAATCAGAATATCATTATATACATAACATAATAAGATTCATCTCAATCCCAAACCAATTTCACCAATTTATACAATTTTCAATTTAAGCATCTATCTCAATAATCAATCGAATTCACACCAATATATTTCGATCAATCATAACAAACTATCAAGTCGTTTATCAACATTTTTTACAAATTTATTCATTTGTATAACAATTTACATCTATTCGATGTTACGTATCTTTTCATATTTTTATCATATATTTCAAGTCTTATCAAATTAATCATTTAATACTGAAACTATATATATATATATATATATATATATACCTAACAATTCAAACTAAAAACAAATCAGAGTATTACAACTATATTATGAATTAACAAAGTAAGTCCCATATGAACTTACTTAGCAAAAACAACAATGGATAATGTGTCAGGGACTACTTAACAATTTTTTCTTTTTCCATTTATATCCTCCGATTGTTGTAAATCTCGATCTAAAGTATAATTTAATTCAATTATCAATTCCAACCACCATTTAACAACATACTAAAGTTATATGACAATTCAATTTCATCTATCGAATAATCCCTCTAATTTTGTATTTAATTCAATTTAGTCCTTAAAACCGAAACTATCACAATTTTCACATTTAACCCTTAATTTTCATTTTGATTTCAATTTCATCCCTGTATAACCCTCTAAATTCAGTTATTACAGAAATTTCATGTCAATTTTAAACTATTTTCATTTTAGTCCCTAAACTCAAAACTAACAAATTTCACTTTACAAATGTAACACCCCAAACTCGGCCCATTCACTATGACTGAATTTGAAATGCCACTGCGGGACACGTTCGAAAATATTCTTACTTAAGAGTAAAAACCGTTAAAAATTTGTTCCTTTAATAAAACATTTTCGTGACTTAAAATATTCTAAGTAAGAATTAAAGTTTGTTATAAAAATACCGGATTCAAGCTTTATTATACATACTTAAGAAAAAAAAATCATTTGCAATCAACACTTAAATTGTCCATCCATAATAGAACATAATAATAAAGATACTTAATAAAAATACTTAAGTACTTTAATGGGCCTTATTACAACAAACACTTAATTCAAAATACTGAAACTATAAATACTTAATTAATTAAAATATCTTCTGCATGGGCCACCTCGTATCCACTCCAACCCGGTCCGATCATCATATCACCTGCGATGTCTAATAAAATATTGGGTGAGTCATACGGACCCAGTGTGTAATTAATCCACTGAATTCCACCCACATGTTAACCACATATTAACTCATAAATCAGATAATAATTACCATATTCACATATTATCACATCCTGGGCTTGGCCCATATTCAAATCTCTTATCGAGTAACAAGGTAATTAACCACATAATTTCCACATACTGAGCTTAGCTCATTTCTTATTCAACTCCACATTCACATACTGGGCTTGGCCCATTTTCACATATGTTCACATACAAAATCATGCAATTATGAAGCCCAACCCAGCCTAGGGTCCATCCTCTACACACCCCCGTATCCAGCCTACCACACACCAGGGGATTATCAAATCGCCCTCTCCTTTTCACTCCAAAAAGGCAATCAATGCCGTCCACGTGCAGTTAAGCACAAAAATCCACAACGCGACCTCAGTCAGCGCCAATCCACGATGTAGCCGTAGCTAACACCAAAACCACGATGGGACACATAGTCACTCATCAACCACGATATGGCACATGGCCGATATCAACCACGATGAGGCACAGAGCTACTCATCAACCTACGCGAACTTAATCGCAATTAATCCACAACGTGACCTCAGTCAACGTCAATCCACGATGTAGCTCAAGGCTAACATCAAACCACGTACTCGAAGTACACCCGTACCTTCTTTCATATCCCAACCCATGCACATGCAACATGTAATAGTGACATAATAATAAATGTATGCACATGTTATTAAGGCAGACAATCACAATTCCACAAGCATAGTCACATTCACATCGACACTTTCACATTCTTATCAACAAATAATACTAACCTGAACATCGATATACCCCTTTAAGGGTATCCATCTCGTAACTTTTACTGCACTTGTTAGTACACAATCAACACATGCAGATAATAGCAAAAACCCAGAAAACGGTGGGTTAATCACACACCTGATTACTCGTAGCGTTACGCCCTCAATCCTGATACTATCACTAAGCGACACTACGGCTATCTGCCTACTTTGCTGTTCGGACGCTGGCCCACACCCCGGCGGCCAATCTCGCACTGCAGAGACTGTTCTCCTTTTAAACTTGGGGATAGGGGCTACCCCTTTACCTTCTTGACTAACACTTGCGTCCATCGTAGAACACTTATTCAGAAACATTCGGTCAATCGATAACATCATAATCCAAATAATACGAATCTTAACTATACTTACCAAAGATAATGAATCTGAATCCCGAAACTTGTCCTACTGCTGTCGATTTGCCTTTAAAACCAAAGTTAGAAATCGGTCACATACTTGCGTACTCATAATATGACCTATGGCCGAAACTACATAGGCTTACCTTGAGGAACCGAATCCCGAGAGATCTCCCTTAATGCACTTTAACGTTACACATACAAAAGAAACACAAAGTTATGCCACTATCCACATTCGGCCAACCTTAGAAATCAAGGCCTACCCTTGATTTCGGTATACCAAAAGAATAAGAACCCAAATCGATTGCTAAGGGTGAATACACTTACCACTGCACACGTTGCTTATCACGTATGAACAACTTCCCGAATCACCCTCCTAGGTTCGGCCACAACCCAGAAATAGAGTGATATCTCCAACTTTCGGCTTTTGTCAAAGAGAAAATAAGGTGCAAATTCGGCAAAGTAACTTAAAGGAAGAAAATAAAGAGATGAAAGCTTCATTAAAAGGAATTTCGGCACACAAAATTAAGCATACCTCCAAAGCCAAAAATACCACCCTAGGAAGTCCTATATTCGGCCAAAGCACCAGAAGAGGAAGAGAAGGGAAATTTCGACAAGGTGTAGTGACTAATAGATTCGGCTAACAACAATATAAAAAAACAATGCAAGTAACATGTGCTAGCCGAAATACTCCCTAGCTCCTTCCAAAACCGAAGCTCAAGCCTTAGGTCTCTCTCCTTTTTCGGCCAAGAAAAAATTGGTAAGAAGAGAAAAACAAAACAAAGAATTTCGGTACCCTCTTGCTCTACTCAAAACCGATTGTGGAGGCCCCTAAGGAGTCCTACATTCGGCCATGCACAGATTGGAGGGAAGGAAAATGAATTTCGGCCATGCTTTTACTATACTCAAGGCCGGCCATGCTCCTATTTCTTTTTGTGATAATTTCTATCACCAAAAACAATAAAACATTGTTTAATAATGTTCCCATTCTCTGACCCATCACTTAATTTCCTTCCTTCAATAAATAAAAATAAAACCCCATACTTTCCAACAGCTTTTGAAAGCAAAAAGAATGACTTGTTGCATTTATAAGGGAGCCTTGTGCAGGCCACTAAGCTTCTCACGCCGGTCATAAAAAAAAGAAATATCCATGCTGCTGCTCATGGGTTTCGAACCCCAGACCAGCTGGAGACTCCCCACGCCTCCAGCCACTCTGCCACTGCTCCTTTTGTGACATAAACCCGTCACACTTTCTTTTAAGCTCTCCCTCGCTAGCTTCCCCTTCGCCTAAATGCCAGGAGCCAAAAATAAATCATCCTTCCCTGCTGCCCACGTTGCTCGAACATGGGACCTGAGGGAGCAGCTGCACTAACTGTAATATCCCGAAATAGGGGTTGCACGTTTGGAGAATAACTCAAGAGTTAGTGGGCCTCAAGAGTGGTTTTGATGTGTTTTTGGAGTTCCTAAAACTCTAGGATCGAAATGGGACGCTTTGGAAAATTTTGGAAATTTGAGGGTTAAAAGAGAAAAATAGGCAAGGAGGCCTTACAAATAAATTTTGGAAGATTATGGCATATGAAATGCCCTGGTAAAGTGGTTTCCGTGTGCCACTTAAGGCTTGGGATTGGCGCCAAGCATGGTCAGGGGTTCGAGTAACGCTGGGCGCATGGGTTTTTATTTTTGCGTTGTATGGTGTGATGGGCTAAGGAGGCTTTAAAAGAATTTAGAGAGCGAAAATGGACATGAAAGTTCAGTTAGTAAAGTGGCGCAGGTCGTGTTGGTAACTTCGGCCGAAAGGTCTCGAGTTCGAGTCCTGAAAGCAACGCTTGATTGCGTTTTGTTTTGTTCTTTTGCGACAAGCAAGGGACGCCAGCGAGTGAGGGCTTAAAACAAATTATTGACGCGACATTAGCATGAAATGAACGCTGGCCGAGTGGTTAAGGACTTTGCTGGAGAGCTACGACTTGGAGGACTCGTGTTCGAGTCCTGGGGGTCGCGCTTGAAACGTTCTATTTTTACTTTTAGCGCTAAAGCATAAGGCGCCAGCGAAGTAAGGTTTAAAAGAAATTTCGAAGCAATATTGTCATGAAATGCAAAGTGGCCGAGTGGCTGGGGCGTGGAGAGTGTTTCTCCAGGTCTCGGGTTCGAGACCTGGGGGCAGCGTCTGAGGGATTTTGTTTTTGGTCCGGCGTGAAGAGCTAGTGCTGCATGGGCACACGCATGCATAAAGGCATGTTGCCTTTATTTTTATTTCTCTGCTGCAAGTATGGGGTTAAAAGGGGGGATTGTTTATTTTATTGTGTATTATTATTTTTTTTTATGCATGGAAGATGGGATTGTTTTTATTTTTATTTAATTATTATAGAAGGATGATGGGCTAGTTTATTAATTTATGTATAGGAAATGGGGTAGGATGAAAGATAGAATAAACAATGTTATTGGTATTTGATGAAGGAATTTTCAACTTGGGAAGAGCATGGCCGGCCTTGTGATGCAAAAGCATGGCCGAATGCTTCTTTTTGTTTTTCCTTTTCCCCCCATTTTTGTGCATGGCTGATTGGAGCTTGCTTTAGGGTCTAGCATGGTCGGTTTTCAAGTAGTAAGGGTTTTGATTTGTTTTCTCTCCTATCCTTTGTGTTTTGGCCTAAAGAAAAAGAAAGAGAGGGAGCAAGCTTTCATAATCGTTTTTGATGTATGCTTAGGAGGTGTGCCGAATTTTATTCTCTTTTTGTACCGTTTTCTTTGGTGTTAAAGCCATCTAGTTTCGGCCTACTCCTCTTGGTTTATGGTGACCAAAACTTCAAGGGGCAACAAGGGTCATAACCGATGTACCTTGGAGTCGATTCTTCCAAGGGCCGAATGTGCAAAGAAGAGAGAGACCTAAGGCTTGAGCTTCAGTTTTGGGAGGAGCTAGGGAGTATTTAGGCTAGCAAATGTTGCTTGCATGTCTTTCTTACATTGTTGTTAGCCGGATCCTTTAATCACTACACCGTGTCGAAGTTTCTCCTTCTCATCCTCTTGTGGTGCTTTGGCCGAATACAGGACTTCCTAGGGTGGTACATTTTCGGTTTTGGAGCCGAAAGTTGAAAATAGCACTCTATTTCTTGGTTGTGGCCGAACCTAGGAGAGTGATTCGGGAAGTGTTCATACATGCTAAGCAACGTGGGCAGTGAGATTAAGCTAGTGTTAAGGAGCATCAAGGGAGTCTTCAGGGTTTGACTACTCATGGTAAACGGTAAGTATAATATTCGGCCAAGAGCTTTTGTTTATAGATTTGTGTATTAGCCGATTCTAACAATGTTTTAGTAGGAATTTCGATAACTTCGGGAGCTAATCAACCGGAACAAGTGGTGTTTTGGGATCGAAATAAGCTAGGTAAAAGATTCATAGCATTCGGCCTTAGGCCATTTTTGGTGATTAAATGGCTAACCGTTTCTGTTCATGATGGATTAGAGGCTAATCGACAGCAATAGGACAAGTTCGGGATTTTAGTTGATAATAGATTCGATAGATCGGATCTCGCTTTAAATCAGGTGCGTAGTTATCGCACTGTACTCTTGTTTGTTATGTATGTTATTCTATGTAAATGTATATGTTGTGCATGTTAGCCGAAATAAGGGTTAAGGTAATGGATACCCAAGATGGGTGATCGAATAATCATGTTAGTGGTTATGATATTAATCTTTCAGTGATTTACGATAATAATTGATTATTGATGAATGTATAAAAATGTGATGGCATGTGATATATATATATATATATATATGTTTCGAACAAAATGTTGCTATGGTACATATACATATGCATGAGATTTGTGATGTGACTAATGGAGGAAAGGGTGTACGCTATGTGAGTGGTCTAATGCTAGTCTCGTGCTACATTAGCGTTTGATGCTAGCTAAGTATTTCATTAAGGGAGGTGTTGGATAAGTGCCCATCTCGACGGTCGATAGCTGTGTGCATCACATGGATTGATTAAAATGTGGGATCCCTATGGGATCGGTGGCTTGGCCACGGCCTTGAGTAGTAAGTCTGCCAAGGTAAGATATGTGGATCACTATGTGGTTTTAGCTTCATGATTGCATATTCATATTCGCATATTCATGTTTACGTACTGTGTGGATATGGGCTAGGCCCATATGTGGAGACATGTGTATTAACTATGCACTGAGTCTTGGTGACTCACTCAATTTTTCTCACCCCTTTCAGGTGGCGTATAAAGCTTGGACCGGGTTGGAGCGAATACAAAGGTGGCCATGCAAAAGCGAATTTTCACGCAAAGGAATCTCTTGTTTAATGAATTAAGTACTTATATTTTCAGTGTTTTGATCAAGTATGTATTGTAAAAAGGCCCACTAAAGTATTTAAGCATCTGTATTATTATGTTCTATTACGGTTGATAATTTAAACGTCGATTATAAATGATTTTATTTTCTTAAGTAAAGCTTGAATTCGATGTTTTTATAACAAACTTCGATTTTTACTTAGAATATCACAAGTTACGATAATGTTTTATTAAAGGAAACAAATCTTCCACGGTTTTTACCATTAAGTAAGAATATTTTTGAAAGTGTTCCGCAGTGGCATTCCAAATTCGGTCGGCGTAAATGGGCCGGGTTTAGGGTGTTACATTTTGGTATCAGAGCACGGTTCAAAACTCAGCTTTGAGGTTTTGAGCCCGAAAGCAGTTTTCAAAAGTGGGCTTTGCAAAATGTGAGCTTTTATTTTAGATTTGTTCTGGCATGGCACCTGTACCTCCGACCCGAAGTCCACCTGGTAAGTACCTCTAACTATTGAGGTATGTTGAATATGTGAACTGTATGGGCATAATTGGGCTCGTATATTAGAAAATTAGGGCTATCGAACCCTAAGACTAGTCTACTCACAAACAAGTGCATAAGACTTAAGGACTGAAATAACCATAGAGGGTAGTGAATGAATGTGTCCCTGCTTATGAACGTGTATGTGATTCTCTAAATTAGAATAGCGAACTTGAACTGAACCTTTGTGTGATCGAAAGAACCACTTCTAAATACTTTATTCCATAAAATTATTCACGGATAATCAGTGGAACAAATTTCTAATGCATAAAACTTTTTAAGTTAGATTGCGCGATAAGAAATGAGTTCTAGAAGAAGTGGTCAAGGCAAAATGGCCGTATCGGAACCCGTTAGATCGGGTCAAGGGTCTGATAATGAGGTACCACCGCCACCACCAGCCTTTAGTAATGAGCAGCAAGATCAGACAAGGGATAATGCCGTATCGCAGGCGGTGCTACAAGTTTTAGAAATGGTGGATGAAGCGGGAGGAAATATGAGAGCTCAGAAATTTGTTCCTGAGCGACTTTGAACCAATGGAGCGGAGTTGTTCCGTGATGTATCAGGCGTGGCACCCAGTACGGTTGAATATTGGTTGGAGGCAACCGAGCGAATTATGGATGAGCTCGATCTGAGCCCTGAGGAAAAATGAAAGGAATGGTGGTGCTACTTCGCGACGAGGTGTATCAACGATGGCTCACGGTTCGGGATAGTGTCACAACTGAGGACCTCACTTGGGAGTATGTCAAGACGGCATACCAGAAGAAGTATGTCGATACTTACTACATTGATGCTCAGAGGAAGGCGTTTTTGGGACTGGTTCAACGGAACAAGTCCATAGCGAAATACGAGGCTGAATTCCTAAGGTTAAGCCGATATGCTCGAGGAGTAGTGGCTACGGAACATAAACGATGTGTCTGGTTTAAGGACGGATTAAGGGACGGCCTGAGACTGTTGATAGCTCCTCAACAGGAACGGGAGTTCGCTGTGTTAGTCGAAAAAGCTAAGATGGCTGAAAGGATTAAGGACTTGATAAGACAAAACAGAGGTAAAGATAGGAACCGGGATAGAAGAAAATTTGGATCGTCTAAATTATCCAAGGGTCTTTAGAAAAGACCGAGGGTTGAAAGTTTTGCTCTTGTGACTAAGCCAGCTATGGGAAATCGGGATCGTCCGTGTGCTTAGTGTGGAAGGTAACATGTCGGCGAGTGTTGGAACCAAAAATCGAAAATGTTTTAGGTGTAAGTCTATGAGCAGTTAAATATCGTTAATATTAGTTATAACCTTGAATACATGCTGAATTGTGGAATCCTAGTTATAAATATAGTGAAAGCCAAATGTGGATAGACATTCTATCATGAAATGTTACTGAATTTTTTTTATTGAATTGATGAGTGCAAGTGATATGAATTATACATGGTTTATAATTTTGGTCAGCTTGTAATGTGATTCAGATGGAGATAATATCGTATTTCGGGCTTTCAGCCTAGCAGGCCTTGTGCCGGTGAATTGTGTCAGGCTTTGATGCCTAGTAGGCTTAATGCCGGTGTATATTTCAGGCCTTGATGCCTAGCAGGCTTAATGCCGATGTATATTTCAGGCCTTGATGCCTAGCAGGCTTAATGCCAGTGTATATTTCAGGCTTTGATGCCTAGCAGGCTTAATGCCGGTGTGTATTTCAAGCCTTGATGCCTAGCAGGCTTAATGCCGGTGGTGTGTTATAATAGAGAATTCATGAATCACTTACAAGATGGAACATGTTTATTACCATAAGCTAAATGCTCGGGTAAGTACAAGTCTTTCATATTTGCAAGAAATAAGGTAAGTTAGTATATTTCCATTTGAATTAAGTAAGATGTGATAGAGTTGAAGCTTCGGTAAGACTTTTAATATGTGCAATTGATCTTACCAGTGAGGTGTATGATTTATCTATAATGGAATTGAAGCTTGAATATGCTTATGGAGAAGTGGCCATATATGAAAATGCTAGATGTGAAAGAGGTTGGATATGTTTGCATATGTGTATAATTGGGTATATGTGATTGATATATGGTGAATTGAAATGTGCGGATGTTTGTTAGTAAGTAATTTCGAGGACGAAATTATTTTTAAGGGGGGTAGAATTGTAATATCCCGAAATAGGGGTTGCACGTTTGGAGAATAACTCAAGAGTTAGTGGGCCTCAAGAGTTGTTTTGATGTGTTTTTGGAGTTCCTAAAACTCTAGGATCGAAATGGGACGCTTTGGAAAATTTTGGAAATTTGAGGGTTAAAAGAGAAAAATAGGCAAGGAGGCCTTAAAAATAAATTTTGGAAGATTATGGCATATGAAATGCCCTGGTAAAGTGGTTTCTGTGTGCCACTTAAGGCTTGGGATTGGCGCCAAGCATGGTCAGGGGTTCGAGTAATGCTGGGCGCATGAGTTTTTATTTTTGCGTTGTATGGTGTGATGGGTTAAGGAGGCTTTAAAAGAATTTAGAGAGCGAAAATGGACATGAAAGTTCAGTTAGTAAAGTGGCGTAGGTCGTGTTGGTAACTTCGGCCGAGAGGTCTCGAGTTCGAGTCCTGAAGGCAACGCTTGATTGCGTTTTGTTTTGTTCTTTTGCGACAAGCAAGGGACGCCAGCGAGTGAGGGCTTAAAACAAATTATTGACGCGACATTAGCATGAAATGAACGCTGGCCGAGTGGTTAAGGACTTTGCTGGAGAGCTACGACTTGGAGGACTCGTGTTCGAGTCCTGGGGGTCGCGCTTGAAACGTTCTATTTTTACTTTTAGCGCTAAAGCATAAGGCGCCAGCGAAGTAAGGTTTAAAAGAAATTTCGAAGCAATATTGTCATGAAATGCAAAGTGGCCGAGTGGCTGGGGCGTGGAGAGTGTTTCTCCAGGTCTCGGGTTCGAGACCTGGGGGCAGCGTCTGAGGGATTTTGTTTTTGGTCCGGCGTGAGGAGCTAGTGCTGCATGGGCACACGCATGCATAAAGGTATGTTGCCTTTATTTTTATTTCTCTGCTTCAAGTATGGGGTTAAAAGGGGGGGATTGTTTATTTTATTGTGTATTATTATTTTTTTTATGCATAGAAGATGGGATTGTTTTTATTTTTATTTAATTATTATAGAAGGATGATGGGCTAGTTTATTAATTTATGTATAGGAAATGGGGTAGGATGAAAGATAGAATAAACAATGTTATTGGTATTTGATGAAGGAATTTTCAACTTGGGAAGAGCATGGCCGGCCTTGTGATGCAAAAGCATGGCCGAATGCTTCTTTTTGTTTTTCCTTTTCCCCCCATTTTTGTGCATGGCCGATTGGAGCTTGCTTTAGGGTCTAGCATGGTCGGTTTTCAAGTAGTAAGGGAGGTGGCCATTACTTTGATTTGTTTTCTCTCCTATCCTTTGTGTTTTGGCCGAAAGAAAAAGAAAGAGAGGGAGCAAGCTTTCACAACCGGTTTTGATGTATGCTTAGGAGGTGTGCCGAATTTTATTCTCTTTTTGTACCATTTTATTTGGTGTTAAAGCCATCTAGTTTCGGCCTACTCCTCTTGGTTTATGGTGACCAAAACTTCAAGGGGCAACAAGGGTCATAATCGATGTACCTTGGAGTCGATTCTTCCAAGGGCCGAATGTGCAAAGAAGAGAGAGACCTAAGGCTTGAGCTTCGGTTTTGGGAGGAGCTAGGGAGTATTTAGGCTAGCAAATGTTGCTTGCATGGCTTCCTTACATTGTTGTTAGCCGAATCCTTTAGTCACTACACCGTGTCGAAGTTTCTCCTTCTCATCCTCTTGTGGTGCTTTGGCCGAATACAGGACTTCCTAGGGTGGTACATTTTTGGTTTTGGAGCCGAAAGTTGAAAATAGCACTCTATTTCTTGGTTGTGGCCGAACCTAGGAGAGTGATTCGGGAAGTGTTCATACGTGCTAAGCAACGTGGGCAGTGAGATTAAGCTAGTGTTAAGGAGCATCAAGGGAGTCTTCAGGGTTTGACTACTCATGGTAAACGGTAAGTATAATATTCGGCCAAGAGCTTTTGTTTATAGATTTGTGTATTAGCCGATTCTAACAATGTTTTAGTAGGAATTTCGATAACTTCGGGAGCTAATCAACCGGAACAAGTGGTGTTTTGGGATCGAAATAAGCTAGGTAAAAGATTCATAGCATTCGGCCTTAGGCCATTTTTGGTGATTAAATGGCTAACCGTTTCTGTTCATGATGGATTAGAGGCTAATCGACAGCAATAGGACAAGTTCGAGATTTTAGTTGATATTAGATTCGATAGATCGGGTCTCGCTTTAAATCAGGTGCGTAGTTATCGCACTGTACTCTTGTTTGTTATGTATGTTATTCTATGTAAATGTATATGTTGTGCATGTTAGCCGAAATAAGGGTTAAGGTAATGGATACCCAAGATGGGTGATCGAATAATCATGTTAGTGGTTATGATATTAATCTTTCAGTGATTTACGATAATAATTGATTATTGATGAATGTATAAAAATGTGATGGCATGTGATATATATATATATATATATGTTTCGAACAAAATGTTGCTATGGTACATATACATATGCATGGGATTTGTGATGTGACTAATGGAGGAAAGGGTGTACGCTATGTGAGTGGTCTAATGCTAGTCTCGTGCTACATTAGCGTTTGATGCTATCTAAGTATTTCATTAAGGGAGGTGTTGGATAAGTGCCCATCTCGGCGGTCGATAGCTGTGTGCATCACATGGATTGATTAAAATGTGGGATCCCTATGGGATCGGTGGCTTGGCCACGGCCTTGAGTAGTAAGTCTGCCAAGGTAAGATATGTGGATCACTATGTGGTTTTAGCTTCATGATTGCATATTCATATTCGCATATTCATGTTTACGTACTGTGTAGATATGGGCTAGGCCCATATGTGGAGACATGTGTATTAACTATGCACTGAGTCTTGGTGACTCACTCAATTTTTCTCACCCCTTTCAGGTGGCGTATAAAGCTTGGACCGGGTTGGAGCGGATACAAAGGTGGCCATGCAAAAGCGAATTTTCACGCAAAGGAATCTCTTGTTTAATGAATTAAGTACTTATATTTTCAGTATTTTGATCAAGTGTGTATTGTAAAAAGGCCCACTAAAGTATTTAAGCATCTGTATTATTATGTTCTATTACGGTTGATAATTTAAACGTCGATTATAAATGATTTTATTTTCTTAAGTAAAGCTTGAATTTGATGTTTTTATAACAAACTTCGATTTTTACTTAGAATATCACAAGTTACGATAATGTTTTATTAAAGGAAACAAATCTTCCACGGTTTTTACCATTAAGTAAGAATATTTTTGAAAGTGTTCCGCAGTGGCATTCCAAATTCGGTCGGCGTGAATGGGCCGGGTTTGGGGTGTTACACTAACGCCCGCAACCACTCGGCCAAGGCGTTCATTTGTGACACAACTTGCCACGAATTTATTTAAAGCCTCTTTATCTTTAACGCCATCTTGCAAAAATAAAACACGCTTATGCCGCGCCCAAGACTCGAAGTCCAGACCTGTTATGGCGTTATTTCCAGGCCTTAAGTGACGCATGGAAGCCACTTTACCAAGGCCTGTTATATGCCAAACACGTCAGAAAACTTCCTTTAACTTCCTTAAATTTCTTCTTTTTTCCTTAAATCCAAAATTTTCCAAAGCTTCCCTTTTTGTCCCAGAGTGTTAAGAACCCCTAAAACACATCCAGACCACTCTTAAAGCCTACTAACTCATAAATTATGCACGAACGCATAACCCCTAATCTAGGATGTTACAACAAATTAGTCCTATTACATTTCTAAGCTTCAAACCCTACCATTAAACATCAAAAACCTCAAAAATCATCAATGAAAACATTTTAAAAATTTAGCAGTATTAAAAAATAACACATGGGTCAGCTAAATTAAGCTCCTGGGATCTCAAAAACATAAAAATTACAAAAAAAAACTTGAAATTACCTATTAATTAAAGTACCGAATATCAAAGAGTTTGAAACCCTTTCCCTTCTTTTTCCTACGGTGGAAGATGATGAATAGTAGAAAATGGCTTATTTTTCTATACTTTAATTAATTTGCTAATTAACTAAATTAGCTTAAGTAATCTTAAATATTAATCTTAATTAAGTTAAACCAACTTTAGTGGCTGCACAATGTCTTCCACTATCGTTTGGTATAATAGTAATTGATCCAATTGTTTAATTGGTCCTCCTATTACTTAAAAATCTATAGCGATTAATTTTTATAATTTTTACGATTTAATCCTTGTACCTTAATTAGTCGCTGTTTCAGTAAAATTACCTATTAAATTAAATTCACCTAAAAAAAACTTTTGTAATATATAATAAAAATATTTATGGGCTCGGTTTAAGGAAACGAGGTCCCTATACTCATTTCTAAAACCACTGACTTTAGGGTTAATACACTTATACCTTAATAACTGTCTGCTTAACAAATTCATTAGACCAAAATCTAATATAATAATATAATTAACTCTTAAATAGTAATAAATAATATTTACTAACTCGATTATCAGAATACGAGGTTTCGGAGCCACTATTTTCGACACCATTGAAAACGGGATGTTACAATTTTAGTTTAATTATGCTTTACTTATTTTTTATTAAATTGAAATTTAAGATTTAATTTTCCTATTTTAATTTGGTATAATTTAATCATTTTACTTTTACAATATTATTAGCAAAGTACATATTGATAACATGTAGCACCCCAAACCCGGCCCAAACACTACGACCGGATTTGGCATGTCACTAGGAAGAAGTTTAGAAAGTTTGACTGGTTTCGAAAAAAATTCTAAGTCATTTTAAAATCCTGAATTTTGTGGTTCAGTTGAAAACCTGTTGTTTAGTTAACTTTGAAATTTTATTAGCTGCACTTTGCGATTAGGTGACATTTGTAAGCACTTACCAATTATTCGATTATCAGGATTTTTAATAAAAATACATTTTTTTATACTAAACATTGTTTGGCAGGTTATAAGAAAACTTTAGTTTGTAATTTAAATCGTTAAAACATCCATTGAGCAGTCTGTAATTAATATGTCCAAAATTTAAAACCCGAAAGAAAATTCCAACTTTTGTAGTGGCCTTATTACAAATCAAAGAAAAATCCCCAAAAGTGACAACCGATAAATTAAAATAAAGTTTGACAGTAACCCATACTTGGCCACCACGAGTTCCCTCCAGCCCAGTCCATAAAGCTAAGAACCACCTGCAATTGTTTGAATGAAAGGGTGAGTCACACGGCTCAGTGTGTAATTAATCCACAAAATCCACAAGTGGGCCTAAGCCCCATACCATCGGCCGGAGCCCAATCAAACAGTTTAACAAATGATCAACATGATAGCCCATCCCAGCCTAGTTTTCCATATCCTCAACATACCAGGGGATTTCTACAATCGACCCTCCATCCTCTACACTCCACTTTGGCAGTCATGCTGACAGACACACTGCTCAAAGACAATAATACGTGGTCTAGCCACCGATCACTATGTGACCAAATTACCGGTGCAATAATAATGCACCAAACCATCATTCCGTGTGACAATGTCACCAACATACACTTCCCCTTTATATCATAACAACCCAAATCCCATGCATATGCAACATAGCATAATAAACATAATAAACAGGTTATGATGTCATACATGCAATGTTTAGCGCACCCACACATGGTCATGCCATCATATTCATTCATAAAATTAAATTATGAAAAACTGACCTGGAGTTTCGGTTTTACCCCACTTGGGTAGCCTAATCACCGTTGCCGAGATTTTCGGCTTTCGCACATAACATAAATATGATTTATACAGTTAAAAATGTGGTGTGGTAATTACACACCTGTAACATGCAAGACTACACTATCGATCTCGCTAACGTCCTCACTTGCAGGGATCACAACGATCTGTTTATCCCTTTCAGAAGCCGGCCCACACCCCGGTGGCCAGTCTCGAACTGCCGATACTGCTCGCTTCTTAAACTTTGGAGTCGAAACCAAAGGTTTGCTCCCTTCCCCAACTTGAACGTTTCTTGCATCCATTAAAAGTCTTGGTCAATAAATCGCTACGAAAGAGATGATGATATAACCACTCAATTGGGTTAAGGCGATGAACAACGAATAAATAGACTAATGGAATACTAGAGAGAATTCCCTTACCTTACTATCCCGAAAGAGAGATGGGGGTTCAGAGATTAGTCGCTCCACAATCTTAGAACCTAAATGGTTCGGCTAACGATATTTCCCAGATTAAGCGCCCTTCACAACCAAACCGATGAAAGATCCGAAGTAGATCCTCGACACTTAGCCCCTTATTCGTCGAAACACAGAGAAGAAAAACAGGTTTAAGTACTAGCCAAGGCAAGTTCGGCCGTACCAAGAAAAGAAGGAATACGGGTTTAATCAAGGGGAAAACGAAAGGGAATGATCTTACCTTAACACAGAGAACCCGAACCACCCAAGAGAATTCGACACAATAGTAGAGAAGATTCGGCAATGAACAGGAGTGGAAGAAAATAGGATGAAAGAACTGAAATTGAAAACAAGAGAACCCCAATGAAAGCTTAAGAGTTTCGGAAACACCAAAGAAACCAATAAGAGAAGAAAGTTGGGAGAAAAGAATGATAAGGGGGAAAATAGGGAAAGAAGAACAAAGATTTCGGTTTAAGAGAGTAGGTAGAGAAGAAGAAGAAAACGAAAGATTGCAAGGAACAAGTGTGTTACTTTCGGTTGTGGAGTTTTAAAAATGAGTAGAGAAAAGAAGATGAGAAGAAATATGCACAAATGGTCTCCCTAGTTTCGGCTATAAGTCATAGTAAAAAAAATAATGGGAATTGACTAGGCACTTTCGGCAAAAGAGAGCAAGAAAAGCACTAAAAGAAGAGCACACCCAAAATGTCGAAAAAGAAAAACCCTTAACACACAAAAGCTAGTAAAACCTATGAAAATTTCGGCACCAACTCCCCTTACCAAAACCGAAAGCCTCACCCCCCTTACACTACTCAAAAATTCGGCTAACAACCCCTTCTCACCTCAATCCCCATGCTGTCCCTTGATACACTCCTTAATTCCCTCTCCTCCACTTATTCAAACTAATTTGAATAATTCAAACTCCTTTAATCACTCTCCACCATCCATTTGAAATATTTGACCAAGTCTTGTCTCTCCCTTCTAGAGTTTGATTACCATCCAGTTGCCTCCCTTGCCTGAGCCAAAAATAATACTCCCTTGTGCTGCTAGAGAGATTCAAACCCTCTCCCTCTCATCTTCTCCTTGTGACGCCATCTCCCTGCATGTTAGGTGGCATTTCCTTGCCACTCTTTCACTGCACCTCTTGTGTCACCAAACGCAAACAATAACCCTTAAGTCCTGCTCTCAAATAGCTTCCTTTCTAAAATGCCCAAAACTAAAATTTTGGCCAAGGTTCCGACTTAACCCCGGGCCTTTCCAGAGACCCCCAAACACACTCAAACAACATACAAAGTATACCAAACACACAGAAACAAGATAAATGCAGAGCCCCTAAATCCCGGATGTTACATAACACTATTAACTAGTGTGGATGAAGTGGGGATATGGAATTTCATGAATTTATTAACATTATCAACATTGTTATCAATTAATAGTTAATGTCATTAGCTCTTTAACTGCAGTAATTAATATATTTATTAATTTGAACCTTATAAAAATGGATAATTAAATTATGTGTAATTATAAGAGAGATTAAATATCAAATTTAAACATAATTGAAGAATTAAACCATTGTTATTTGAGGGGTATGCAAAAAGTAAAATCAATGTTAGTGTTATTGGAAAAAAAAAAATCAAAGCTAATCAGGAATAAACATGGTTGAAACATAAATTAAGTTGATGAATGCAATTTAACTTTTGTTTTTAGGTTTAAATATAAAAGAATTCTCATAAATTAATTAAAAATAATATTTGAGCGCTTAATCGAAAATTGCAATCTCTAATCCAAAGTTAGCATTCATTGAGCATTGAAATATAGTTCACTGTTAAATTCCCTACAAAATATAGTATCAAATGATGATGTGGCAACTTACAAAGAAAAAATGATGATGTGGCGATTGAAGCTGTATTTGATGAGAGAAAATACTGATACCAAGAGATTAATTAATTTTAATTATTTAAATCTAATATATTATAATAAATTTTAAAAATTATAAAAATGATAGAAAAACTATAAAATTTATTAACATTATAAAATATTTTGAAAAATATGAAATAACTATAAAAACTTTAAATTTTTATAAATTATAAAAATTATTAAAAACTTAAAAATAAATAAAATTTATTAGAATGATAAAAAATAATATATATGTAATTTATTAAAAACTTATAAAAAATCATAACAATAATAATTTTTTTTATTTTGAGGATTTGAGTTCTTTAGTTTCAGTAATGAGGAAACGAGAAACTTAAAGTGTGATGGTGCTCGAAAATTATATTAGGTGTTGAGTGAGGGATTTGACGGACAATAAATTTAATATTGGTGGCTTAAAGTGAGTAATAAATAATAGTTTTGACCGAGGAGAGGTGATTTGAGAGAAGCGAATAAGGATGGATTAAGATACAATGTAAAGTAATGTGTGCGGAAAAAGAAAAGGGAGTAGTATATTTTTATAAAACAATGTTTAAAAATTATTAGAAATTATTAAAATATTATATTTTTTAAAATAATTATAAATTAGAAAATTATAGAAAAAATTATATAAACTATTAAAATTTTATTAAAAAATAAAACTGATATAGAATTTATAAGTTTTAATAATTTTCTATAAATTTTCTACAGTTTTTTTTATAAATTTAATAATTTTCTATAATTTCTAAAAATTAATTTTTATACCATTTTTACAAAATTAATTAAACTTTTCTTGTCAACATTTTTCCACCTTTAAATGTTAGATTTGTAAAATAAATCTAAAAATAAAATTGAATAAACCAGGATCTATCATGTCAAATCATCAAGAATAAATGAAGAATAAAACTAAATGCGTAAGCGTACCTGAATCCATGAATTCCTTGTAGTTTTACTGGATTTTGGGGATTTGATCTTCCAAAATTAGCACACAAGAAATTTAGAGAATATTTGCTCTCTCTCTTTCCTAATGATGGGATATTAGAAAAGATATATTGTGTATAATTTGGGGACCAAAACCCTAATATTTATAACCTTAGCATATTAGTTCTATTCAAATTCTAATTAGCTCATCATTAATTAGAGTTTAATTAGAAGAGTATCTACACATATTTATCCCATATTTTATTTAATAATTAAAAGCCCAATATAATTCTAACCAAATTAGATCACTTTTAATTTGGGCTAACCTATCATGATAGTAGATAATAACATGTAATTATCCTTATTATATATGTGATGTCCAAAATTTCCAACAATCTCCCACTTGGACCACATATATATACTAATTACTTTATAATTACATGTCATTATATAACCTTATGAACTCAAAATTTTACTATCATATCCAAAAGGTATTCCGAACAATCTCGTCCATTAATTATGTTAACATAGAACCAAGGCGACTTTCGTTACATATGTCGTAACTAAATCCATCCATGATCACGTATATTAACACAACCAAATGACATAGATCAAGTATGGATGTGTAGCATGGAAATTACATGCAATATGATCTAAACATGTCTATTTCCAACTGGTCCTCTTTAAACTAAAGTGAGGTCAGCTTCAAAACAATAAATTGAGTGAATAAACTGAATACTTCATTTCTGATCAGAAAGTAACCGAATACATAAATGTCTGAAAACGAATAAGATATAAACTCCCACTAAATCATGATATCCTCAAACAATGCAACACCCATGTGAGCAGTGTGCTCATGAAAGACCTTGGGTGGTAGACCTTTTGTGAGCGGATCCGCTATCATGGAGTTTGTCCCAATGTGCTCTATGGATATTTGACCATTTTGCACTCTTTCTTTTACAACTAGGAACTTTATGTCAATATGCTTTGACTTAGATGAACTCTTGTTGCTATTGGAATACAGTATTGCTAACTTATTGTCACAAAATAATTTGAGTGGTCTTTCTACATTCTCCAAAATACGCAGCCCTGTGACAAAGTTCCGCAACCATATTCCATGGTTTGATGCCTCATAGCATGCTACAAATTCTGCTGCCATAGTGGATGAAGCTACAAGTGTCTGTTTGACACTTTTCCAAGATATAGCTCCTTCAGCTAATAGGTAAACATAGCCTGATATAGATTTCCTACTATCTTGGCATCCAGCAAAATTAGAATCAGAATACCCAATGACCTCCAAAAGATCTGATCTCTTATAAGTAAGCATGTAATTTTTTTGTTCTCTGAAGATATCTCATAACCCTTTTAGCTGCTATCCAATGGTCTATACCAGGGTTGCTTAAATATCTGCCTAACATCCCAACAATGTACGCAATGTCCGGACGCGTACAAACTTGAGCATACATTAAACTACCACACTACAGCAAAACAGACTTCTAGCGGCGTTTTTAGTGGCGTTTTAAATAAAAACGCCGCAAATATTATACCTTAGCGGCGTTTTAAGGACAACGCCGCAAAAAAAGAGCAATAGCGGCGTTTATTTTCAAAACGTCGCTAAAAAGGATATATAGCGGTGTTTATTCGTAAAACGCCGCTAAAAGTCTGAGCATTAGTGGCGCTTTTGTACAAACGCCGCTAAAAGTACGATCTGTAGCGGCGCTTCTGTAAAAACGCCGCTAAAAGTCCGATCTGTAGCGGCGCTTCTGTAAAAACGCCGCTAAAATCTATTAAAACTATTTGAGTTAAAAATAAAACGTCGTCGTTTCAGTTTAATATAAAAATTGAAAAAAAAAATCAACATTAGTGGCGTTTTGTTCAAAAACGCCAGTAAATGTATAGCAAAGCAAAAAACTATTTTGATTTCTAAATAGAACGGCATCGTTTTGGTATCAATATAAAATTAAAATGGTGGCGTTTTGTCCAGAAACGCCGCAAATAGCTATTTTATTCCAGAATATAAACGGCGCCATTTTGGTATCAATATAAAAATTGGAAAAAAAACTTGGCATTAGTGTTTATAATTTAGTGGTTCAATTGTCTAATGTTTAGGGTTTATAAGTTTATAAGGTTATGAGTTTAGTGTTTACAGTTCATGATTTAAGGTTTAAGGTGTATAGTCCATGATTTAAGGTTTAGGGGTTATTCGTTGGGGATTAGGGTTTAAAGGATACATTTTTAAGGTTTATGGGTTTAGGTGTTATGGGTTTAAGGGTTAAGAGGATAAAGGTTAGGGTTTAGAGTTTTAAGGCTTGTGATTCTAAAGTTTAGGGTTTTAATATTTAGGGGTTAGTGTTTATGGTTTAGGATTTGAAGTTTAGGGTTTTAAGGTTTAGAGTTTAGTGATTTAGGGCCGATGGTCAAGGGTTTATGGTTTAAGGTTTATCCTACTGTTTATTTATTTAAAATAGGTTCAAGTCTTTAACCTTAATTTATATATTAAATAATTTATTATATAATTGTAAAATAGATAATATGATTTTTAATATTAAAATTTTATCATTATATAGTTTGGGGTTTGGGGTTATATGTTAGAGATTAGGGTTTTAAAGTTTGAAGTTGGGGTTATGTACTGTGTGGTTTGTGGTTAATTAAGTATTTAAATTTATATATTAAATAATTTATTATATAATCGTAAAAGCGATATTATAGTTTTTTAAACCTTTTTTATATCATTTTGAAATTTTTGTATATAAATTTTCTTACATAAAAATTTTATAAAAAAATTATGTCATGTATCTAATTCTTTTAAATATTAGTCACAATTTCCAAAATTATTTATTTCAAATTGATATGAATTATGTAATAATTAAATATAAAATTGTAATAAAAGTACTCAAGCACTCTTTCATTGATCTGTTCTTATAATTATTATTTAACTTCGTATTAACTAAAATGTAAGTTTTTTAATTATATATTTAAAATTTAGAAAAAATTAATAACACATAGAAAAAATTTGAACAAATTATAACATAGAAAAACTATGTTAAAATGGAAAAAATTAAAATACTATGATTTAAAATAATTTTAAAGATTTATGGGTGTATGATTTAAAGATTTAATTTATATATAATAAAGTTTTAAGTTTTAAGTTTTAAGTTTTAATGGTTTAGATTAATTAGGGTTAATAAGAAAAAATTTGGAACAAATTATAACATAGAAAAAAAATATGTTAAAATGGAAAAAATTAAAATACTATGATTTAAAATAATTTTAAAGATTTATGGGTGTATGATTTAAAGATTTTAAATTTATATATAATAATTTTAAAGTTTTAAGTTTTAAGTTTTAATGGTTTAGATTAATTAGGGTTAATAATATTAAGTAATTGGAGTAATTAATAATAGTATAAAAATTAATCACATTAAAATTTACCGGCGTTTAAAAAAAACGCCACAAAATCCGTCAACATATATTAAGACGGCGTCGTTTGAAACTTTGTTGTTTGAATTAGTGGCGTTTGTTGATTAAAACGCCACAAAAATATATCAAGACAATGAGGACGTCGTCGTTTAAATTAGTGGCGCTAGATAAAAAACGCCACGAAAAGTCCATATTTAGTGGCGTTTGTTATAAAACGCCACAAATAAGTATGCACATGAAGCTCCACGACGTTGTTTTGTCAACAATCAGTGGCGCTTTTTTGAAACGCCGCAAAACATAAACTCCTGTTGAGCAAGACGTCGTCGTTTTGCTGTGCACGGTTTTATCCCCCTTCACCCCCCGAAATCCCTAAGTGTTGAATTTGTTTTCTGCTTCAACTTTTCCCCTTCATCCCCTTCATCCCCGTCGACCCTAAATTCCGTCGTCCCTAAACGTTTCTGCTGAAGCTTCTCCCTAGGTTCTGTCATCCTTTGTTTTCTGCTCAAATTTCCCAATATTCCGACATTCAACAAACAAAGACAGTATTATTTATATAATTTAGGGAATTTGTTTATTTATATAATTTTGTTTTAGGGATTTAGGGATTTTGTTTATTTATATAATTTTGTTTTTCATTTTGTTTAACTTCTTTTTTTTTTATGCTGAGTATGAACTAGGTATAAAAAAAATTTGGTTGATTTGGTGGCCCGTAGGATCGTCTTCAGCAAAGGAATTAGGCTGGGTTGTCGCTGGGTATTTTTTTGTTATGATTATTTGCTTTAATCTCTGTAATGTAGATGTGTAATCTAGAAAAGTTAATCTTCTTCGATGAAAATACAGTACTGTGATTCTTGCATTTTGCATCGGATTACAGCCAACTCCATATCAGCTTCAAGTCTCTTTCCAAAGTACTACTATATATTCACTATTTAATTACTTGCTGCCAAATTATGAGTTCCTCGTCTGGATAAATAGTATTCTTTTGTTCCTCGTCTTTAAATTATGAGTTCTTTATATGCTTTCCGAATGAAAACTTAGCTCATTGTTCTTTCCACATCTATTCATTTTTTGTAGCTTATAAGCAAAACTTGATTCTGTCAATGTTTTAACATGGTGATATATGTTACTGTATTTGTAATTCAATCATTAGTCTACAATTTTTATCAATGTTGGGAGCTGGTATACTTTCTTACTGCTAGGGTAAGCCAGTGAAACTAGGCCGCTGCAGGTATTCTGTTCTTTGAAACTTTAGCTGGATGAATATATAGTCGGATTTTTAGTGTTAGAAATGTAACATATTTAACGTGGACTGTTTCCTCTTCTCTGTTAAGTGTCCACTTAGATGTTTTGAATAGTATCAACAACAATGCTTAGTAAATTACAAAGCTTATAAATTAATACATGGAGATATTTATCATGACTGCTTCCTGCTCCTTCTGCAACTTCTGGTTCAACTGAACAGTTACATTTAATCTTCGATTTAATATCTGGTAGTGCTATTGATAAAGTTTTTATTTCATATATCTCATGCTTCAGAGTGATTTTAATAGGTTGCTGTAATAGTAAAGCCAAAAAGAATGATTTTCTATTTATTATGCTATTCCTTGTATTTGCTGTAAAATCACCATGTGTAGAGTATTTTTATAAAAGTGCTCAAATAAAGATTCTTCACACACTTCAGTTAAATTTGTAGAAAATATTAAATAAATCTTGGCGTGTATAGAATAAAACACATAACACCTTAATCGGATATTGCTTGAAAAAAAAAGATAGCAATGAAAACATAATTTGAAACTTGATATGCGACATTTGAAAAGCCCTTATTTAAACACTTTTGAACAAATTTGGTCTTTATTCAAGCACTTTAAAAAAAGTTAACCTTTATTTGACTATTTTAAAATATTCATTTGGGCACTTCTACAAAAATTATATATTATATGATAATTTTTTTAAAAGAATTAAGTAAGAATCCATACATTTAGATATTATATCCATTTAAGCATTGCTGCATCCATTTCCTCATTGTTTGGAATTATGTATTTGTTTGGTTTCTTTTCCCCCAAATTCTTCCATATCAACATGCCCAATTTTGTTTATTGTTCTTTACATAATCTCATTCCACCACTCTTTACTGCAGTTCCCCAAATAAAAATAGTCTTTACTTTATAAAGTTTGTATTTTTTTTTTATAAAGTTATAACATTTATTATTCTTTTCTCATTTCAAACCAATTATGTGTTTGATTAATGTTTCTTAATGACAAGAATCTAACCATTATTGTTTTATAAAATGATGTTTGTAGATAAGAAGATATTTGGGGCTGTTTGATTCTGGTATGTGATCTCAAGAAGTTGGCAGCACCATTTCTGACATTTCTAGGGGTTGTCTTCATTTGGCATTTTCTGTGTTCTCTAAACATTTCTTAGAGGTATGTATATGTTGTTTAAGCGATTTGATTGGTTTAAATTTTCGTTTTACAGTAGTTGCTAAAGTTAATCATGATATTTGAATTTAGGGTTTTAGATTGGAAGTTTTATATGTCAGTAAATTTATTTGTGGGTTTCGTAGTGTTGACGTTTGACTGGTTGGCTCTTATCTTGCCTCTTTTTCTTCTTTTTTTAATTGAACTTTTTTGTTTCGATTTCACATCAAGAAAAACTGCGGGTTTGCTAATGCTTATTGGATCGATGATGCTGATAGTCTTTTTTTTGGTTATAAATTTGGTTATTGCTTTAGTTTTATGAAATACAAGCATTAAAATGAGAGATTTAATTGCATTCATGTGTTTATTTTTTTCATTGGATTGGAGCAGTTTTGATGTTTTATGTTTATTAAACCTATGTGATGATAAATTTGTAACTTTAATTGTTTCATTGGTGCACTTATATCTATTTGAGAGCTTTATTTGGTCATAGTCATAGAGAATTTCAGCCAGCTTTATTATGTTGTTTCAGCCAAATTGGCCTAGGGATTGCCTTTTGCTGTAATTTCATTTCTCTCTAGCGTTGAACTCTGTATGGTCGTTTTATATTGTTTTAAAGGGAATTATTTAGCATTTCGATGTATAAGGGAGAAGTAAGTTAATATTTGCAATTAAGAAGATCAATGGGTTTCTCTTTCTGGTTAAGAATTGTTATTTGATTTACTTTGTTTTTGATGGTGCAGTAATTCAATCATTCAATGTCGAAACAGTGCAGTACAATAACATCAAATTTCAAGTGTGGGATTTAGGTATGCCGATCACTACTTCTTGATCTGGATCTTTAACATGTATAGTAGATTTTTTATAGTAATGTCCTGAAGGTTTGATAATATTTTCTTATCGATTTGATTGTTCATTCTGGAATATTTTTCCTCCCTCAAAATCTGCCCTTTTTCCCAAAGTCAGTAGCATTCATAATTTCTTTCATTTCAGGGACTCAAAGTCAGTAGCATTCAATCTACATCATTGTTATTAGAAAATATAAGTTTAAATAAAATAAATATTAAATTAACATATAAACATTGATTTAAATTTTGATTTTAATTCAATTTTACCCAGTGCTGCCTTTGGTAATTGTAGAGAAAAATTGGGAACGTGTGTAACATCCTGAAATTGGGCCTAGTAGGATTGAGCCCAATGGGCCTTAGGAGTAGTAGCGTTTAAAATTTTAGAGAACAGTATTAATGCAAGTTAGACTTATTAGGTAAGTGATTTTGGAAGGTTAGAGGGCTTCTAGGAAGTCCCGGGATCAAATTTAGGCTTTAGGGAAATTTTGGTTTTAGGCGGAAAAAACCCTGGAAGTTGGCAGGTAGGCCTTAAGAATAAAAAGTGGAGGAAAATGACACAAGTGGAGTGTGTGGTGTAGTGGCAAAGTGACGCCACATAAGAGACAAGGGAGTGACGCCACAAGGAAGGAAGGAGGTCCAAGGTTCAAGTCTTGGCTTTTGCATTTTGGTTTCTTTTTACTTGGATCTTAGAATTTGGCTATAGATTTATATTTAGTTGCGCATGGTTTAAGACACAAGAGGAGCTTGTGTCCAAGTGGTTAGCAGCGTGGATTATGCTACAGCGGAGCCTAGGTTCGAATCTCATGAGAAGCAAGGGAGTATTTATTTTGCGGATTGGACGGCAAGAGTTTCAGTTGAATTTAAACTCTACTGACGAAGGGATCCCACATCGGAAAGACACAAAGAAGAAGGGTGAAGAGCTAGCTATATAAAGAGCATTCCAGGAGGAGAGTTAACATACCTTGGTGGGCGTTTGGGCACAGCAGTAGGCGCAGCGCGGTTTAACACCAGAGTCCTATCAGGTGTGTAACTCTCTCTACTCTAGTTGTAGAGTGGCAAATACCGAAGTGCCGGTCACGGAAATAGTAGCCACACGAGCGTGCGAGCGCACGTGTGGGGCTTCGACGCGATAGTTGAGGCCATCAGTAGTATTCTTGTGGGTTGGGCTGCTTGGGCCACGATGGACCGAAGTGGGCCCAATGGGCCCGTGAGCCCATATGAGTAAATTGTATGATGATATAGTATATAGTGAACTAGACTAGGTGGAACTTATATACGTGGCTAGATTTGTGCTAGGTGGGCCACACAAGCATGTGGGCCCGAATGGGCCGAAATCGGGTTTTAGGCCCAATAGTCCGGTAAGGACCAGAAATGGTAGCTGAGTCGCTAGTGGCGACATTGGGCCTTCGGAAAGGCCATTTCATGTATGAAATTACTGAAATACCCTTAGTGGGTAAATTACCAAAATACCCCTGAAAGGTAAATTACGAAAATGCCCTTGGTAGGTAAAAATTACTGTTATACCCTTTAGAGGTTGATTAGCTTGGTTATATCGTATTTGTTGTTCTGATTATGATGGTCATACGTTTCATGCATTATCTTTGATATATGATTTGCATACTTGGCATACTGCATACACGAATTATTATGACTGATGAACATGGCATGGACATGGGTATGATGAGAGGAGGGGGAAGATTGATATCCGTGACTTTGGGTCACCAGTGGTTTGGCACCACCAGTGGTTTGGTACCACAGTTAATTTCATGACTTTGGGTCACCAGAGGTTTGGCACCTCATAGCGACTCGTCCCAGTGGTTTAACACCACAGTGGGTTGGCCCCACAGTTGATATCGGGATTGTCGCCAGTGATTTGGTATCACAATGTGGGTTGGCCCCACACTTGGATTATTGATGTTCATGACTTTGGGTCACCAGAGGTTTGGCACCTCATAGCGACTTGTCCCAGTGGCTTAGCACCACAGTGGGTTGGCCCCACATTTGATATAACGGGATTGTCGCCAGTGATTTGGTATCACAACGTGGGTTGGCCCCACATATGGATTATTCGTGACTTTGGGTCACCAGTGGTTTGGCACCACAATTATATTGATATCAGTGACTTTGGGTCACCAGTGGTTTGGCACCACCAGTGGTTTGGTACCACACGGGGTAGATCTGGGAGTTTCGGATGGATAGGTTGGATGGGTTGCATGACATGCATATTTGCATATGAATTTGTGTACGAGCTTAACATCTTTTGGATGGGGATTTACACACTGAGTCTCGGTGACTCACCCCTTAGTTAGTTTTGCAGGTAATCGTTAGATCACGGATTTGGGAGCCGAGGCAGACTTGTGGTGGCCATACAATGTTTTTCTCGTAAACTCGTTCTCTTAGTTAAACTTATTTGTAACTGGGATTTTTGTTATGTAATAGGGCCACTTTAACTGTATTTTTGGTATTTTATTTGGTTTAGCTTTGATTTGTTTACTGCTTATTATTAAATGTTCAATATGGGATTTTCCTAAAATGATAATAAACTGTTTTTATTCAAAATTACTTAAGCTCGGTTGTCACAACAAATACAATTTTATTCAAATTAATAACAACTTTGTAAAATGGGCATTGAAATGAATCGACTTTTATAAACAAACCACAAAACGCGGAGTTTCAAAAAGAATACGAACTTTTTAACGAACGCACAGTTTTTTTTTAGACATTCCTTTCATGTGACATGCCAGATCCGGTCGTAACGTTTAGGTCGGGTTTGGGGTGTTACAACGCGGACAGTAAAAAAAATTAGGGTGAGAATATGGTTAAATTGATGGCTGTTTTAGGTGTTTGTATTATGAAGTAAGTTTGTGTTCTGAACCTTGTATTCCAATTGCAGGAGCTGTTATACAGGCGTTTATTAGACTTCACGAAAAAGGCTTAATTTATCAAGGTATATGCCAAAATTCCATTGCTTACTATCATGTTTCACCTTGCGAACCGTTTTATTTTTCATTTATTTTATTATTTTCAATTTTATGGAGTTTCTTTTTTATTCTTCTTGTAGCTTCTCAAAAATCTCGGGCGTCCTTTGCTCAACACAATAGTAGTTGCTGGAATTGACTCTGCCATCCAATTTACAATTTGTAAGCATGTATATTTAATTTGCTAAATTGCTGTCCAAATTGCGGATTATTATCTTGCTTGGTTGGTATATATGCTGTTTGTTCTATTGCTGTCCAAAAAAAAAAAAAGATTCAAAGTATATAGGCTGGAAATCTAACGGGTTGCCTTATATCGGATCCTCCCTAGGTGTAACAATGCCACGTATGATGAATCTTAAAGAATTTCTGTCTAAATTGCTGTTTATTATTGCTGTTTATTATTAATAATGTTTGAACAACCTCCAATTTACTATCTACTCATGCCGCTTAGATTTTTTACAAGCTTCCGTGTATTATTTTTTAAAATTTAGGGAACGGTATGATATAAAAAATAACATAAACAAAATATAAAAGTAAATTGTTAAAATATGTTATAATTTTTTAACATAAATGTCATATTTTAATAAATATTTGCAAGTTAAGAAGATATTAACATATTTTAATACAAACCTGTCACTACATATATTATATTATATTAAAGAATTTTTTTTTTTACTTTATCTTCCCTTAAAAATAAACAATTTTTTTTTAAGAATACTTACATTTATATGGCTTTTTGGTTTATTACTAATTACTAATTACTAATTTTTTATATTAATAATGTTTGCTTTTAATATTTAATATTTTCAATGTTTTCCAAAATGGTAATAATATTTTGTTATCAGTATAATAATAATATTGATCATTACTTAAATATGTTTTAATTACGAAAAGTAAATTATTTTTTATAAGAAGTAATTTAAAAACTTTTTAAATTTAATATTGTTATCAATATAATAATATAGATCATTATTGAAATATGTTTTAATATAGAAACTAACTTTTTTTTAAAAGAGGTAAGTTAAAAACTTTGTAAACTTAACAACCTCACAGCAAATTTCAATTATAAAAAACCATATAATAACATTTTCCAGCCTTAACTGATTCTCGATTTGAAATTTTATTTTAACTTACATAATTCATAATACATAACTAACATAAAATTATTTAACTTACATGTACATAACTTACATAGCTTTTATCACATTATTTAACTTACATGATACATAACTTACATAATACATAACTTACATAATACTTGTATAGAAAAAAAAGAGATTCAAAGTATATAGGCTGGAAACCTGACGGGTTGCCTTATATCTCACTGTTAGATATAATGGATCTTCCCTAGGTGTAACAATGCCACGTATGTTGAATCTTAAAGAATACATAACTTACATAATATGTAACTTACATAATACTTGTATAGAAAAAAAAAAGAGATTCAAAGTATATAGGCTGGAAACCTGACGGGTTGCCTTATATCTCACTGTTAGATATAATGGATCCTCCCTAGGTGTAACAATGCCACGTATGATGAATCTTAAAGAATACATAACTTACTTAATTTTAAGATCAAATTTCATAACTTACATAATATACATAACTTACATAGTACTCAATTATATATATATGACCATATCATTACTTACATAAATTATAAATTAACAATTTAGCCATGTAATTCATTGTCAACTTTAGAATTCAACAACTACGAAATGGATAGGAGTTGGATGAAATTGTCAAGGGTAAGCAACGGCTATCGAAATGGAGTAGAAACTTTTCTGAATTTCGCATTTCAAAATGCAAGCCAAGAGAATATGATTCTTTGCCCGTGTAAGAAGTGTTGCAATATTAACTGGCATTATCGTGAAGTGGTCTACGAACATCTAGTTGTTGATGGCTTTGTCCGGGGGTACAAAATATGGTTTTTTCATGGAGAGTGTACATCTAGTGGAGCATCTTCATCGATGCATCTGGGGTATCCTCATAGTGCTTTCAATCAGAATGTTAGAGACGATAACATGGAAAACATGTTGCGGGATGCTTTTAATATGTGCAGTGATGGTTTCGGGTCATTTCCACCTGACTTGGGTGCAACCGATGATCATAATTTTGGTGGAAATACTTTCACCGAAGGGGGAAGAAGTGTACCGGATGAACAGCCAAATGAAGAAGCGGCGAGGTTCTACACGTTACTTGGTGAAATGAATGAAGAACTGTATGAAGGATCAAAATTTTCCAAACTGTCATTCTGTATTCATCTTTTTCACTTGAAATGTTTGAGGGGGGTGGACCGAAAACTCGTTGACAATGCTGTTAGAGTTTCTGCAAGAAATGTTCCCGTTTGCAAAAATCCCTCAATCTTCCAAAGACATGAAGAAATTGATAAAGGATTTGGGCCTTGGCTACAACAAAATTCATAGTTGCCTAAATGACTGCATGTTGTATTGGGGCGACCGCATAAACCAACAGTGCTGTCATGTATGCGGCCAATCCTGTTGGATTAATAGAAATACAGAGGACGGTAACGAGGATGAACACGATACACAGTCAAAGAAGCAGCCAGTTAAGATTTTGCGGTATTTTCCACTAATACCAAGGCTTCAACGGCTTTTCATGTCGTCGAAGACAGCCGAATCAATGACGTGGCACCGTGATGGACGAACAGATAATGGGTTGTTAAGGCATCCTGCAGATTCTTTAGCTTGGAAATCTTTTGACTCCAAATTTCCAAGCTTTGCAAGCGATCCTCGGAGTGTGAGGCTTGGGCTAGCATCCGATGGATTTAACCCTTACAAACTCATGAGCACAACGTACAGTACTTGGCCTGTGGTGCTTGTTCCCTACAATTTGCCTCTATGGGTTTGCATGAAACAATCTTCTTTTATCTTGTCTATGATTATACCTGGAGAGAAAGGGCCGGGGAATGATATTGACGTCTATTTGCAGCCACTTGTTGACGAGTTAAAACAACTATGGGCTGGTGTTCAGACATACGATGCAATGAGAAAAGAGAACTTTAATTTACGTGCGGCTTTAATGTGGACTATTAACGACTTCCCGGCTTATGCTAATTTATCTGGTTGGAGTACCAGGGGACGTTATGCTTGTCCGTGTTGTGCTGCGCAGACATGTTCGCAATGGTTATATAATGGGAAGAAGTTCTCTTACATGGGGCATCGCCGGTGGTTACCGAAAAATCATACATTTAGATTTCAGAGTGCTCAGTTTGATGGTACTGAAGAGTTCAGACTAGCTCCTTCGCAGACCGGTGGATCCGAAATATTCTTAATGTTGAAAGATATGAATTTCATTTATGGGAAGATGAATCAACCGGCCAACCCGCAAAGAAATAGAAGATCTAGGGATGAATCTGATGATGAATCTGACGAAGAGGATGATCCTAATGAGGCGGACTTGTGGAAAAAAAGAAGTATTTTTTTCGAGTTGCCTTATTGGAAGCATAAGATTTTACGCCATAATCTTGATGTCATGCACATAGAGAAAAATGTCTGCGAGAACATCATTGGGACTATTTTGAATGTCGATGGAAAATCGAAAGATAATCTTCAGAGTCGACTTGATTTAGTCCACATGGGAATTCGACGTGAGCTTCATCCCCGAGAACTTTCGAATATGAAATATCGATTGTCGCCTGCTATTTTTTCAATGTCGAAGACGGAGAAAGAAGTGTTCTGTACGGTGTTGAAGGATATAAAGGTCCAGGATGCGTATGCATCAAATATATCACGATGTGTGAGTCTTAAAGATCGAAGACTATATGGCTTAAAATCGCATGACTATCACATCTTGATGCAAGACTTACTGCCAGTTGCTATGCGGTGTTGTATGTCGAAAAAGGTGACGGCTCCTGTAATTGAACTGTCAAATATAATGAAAGGCATTTGTGGTAAAGTTTTGAATGTTCAAGAACTTGAGAGACTACAAGATCGAGCCGCATTGACTTTATGCAATCTGGAGAAGATCTTCCCGCCCTCCTTCTTCACTATTATGGTGCACTTGTTAATTCATCTCCCGCGTGAAGCACTTCTTGGTGGACCCGTTTTCTATCGATGGATGTATCCCACTGAAAGGTCTTACTTTATTTGCAAAATATTCCTTCATTCAGCTCAATGCCTTTAGTTGCAACTTTTGATAATGTTGTATACCGTGTTTAGGTTCCTTTCCAAATTGAAATCATACTGCCGCAATAAGCATTATCCGGAAGGATCAATTGCCGAGGGCTACTTGGCAGAGGAATGTATGACTTTCTGTTCGAGGTATTTGGAAGATGTTGAAACAAGAATGAGCAGACCAAATAGAAATGCTAGGCTCACAAATCATAATTTGGCCGAAACTTATTTATTTCAAAGTTTCGGAGAACCGATCGGCAAAGTCGAAATTGTAGAATTAGACGATAGTTCGTGGGTCCAAGCACATCGATACATTCTTTTTCATCACGATTCAATGGAACCATTTCAGACGTAAGTTCTAGAATTTGATAAATACTCATCAATTATAATTTATTTGTCTTCTAACAAAGTAAAACCTTTTTTACCGTAGTGAGTACAAACAAATATTGAGAGCTCGTTCACGATCCCGAAGATTAAATCGACGAGAAATTAATAAGTTGTTCACAGAATCATTCCATGAATGGTTAAGCCAAATGGTATGCAATTTAAGTTTTCATTGACAAGTCATAATGTTTTCTCATAACATTCATAATTACTCGATTTACTTTCGACTCAATAGGTTTGGAGTTGGAATGAAGTAAATGACAACGTTAAATGGCTTTCACAAGGTCCAAACAGAATAGTTAAAAGATATAGTGGCTTCCTCATCAACGGATACAGATTTCGTACAAGGTATCGCGAGAGATTGAGGAGAACCCAAAATTGCGGAATTGTTGTTAATTCTTCGATTACAAGTTATGCTAGTGCTAGGGACAGTAATCCGGTCGAGGGGAATCTGGAGAATTACGGACTTATTACTGACATCATTGAGTTGGATTATTACGGCAAATGCAAAGTTGTCTTATTTCGAGGTGATTGGGCTAATGTGAATACGGCTCGCGGAATTAGACACGATCAATATGGCTTTACAATGGTGAATTTCTCTCGATTGATTCACACCGGAGAACAACTGATGGACGAGCCGTATGTGTTTTCTTCTCAAGTTAAACAAGTTTTTTACTCCGAAGATCCAACTGATGAGGGTTGGTACGTTGTACTTCGAAACACCCCTAGAGACTTGTTCGACATTGGCAGTGGAAGTAGAGATGACATAGTCGAAAGAGCAGAAATTTTGCCTTTTCCAGAACAAGACTTAACTGAAAATATCCCTAGTACTAGTCAACAATTTCAATGGGTTCGTCAGGATGTGGACGAAGATATTTACGAAATATGATGTAATAAGATTTAACGATTTATTATTTATATGTAATATTATAATTTTCATGTTGGTCATGTTATATAATTTAACTATTTTAAATGTCCTATTATTGTTGTTATTTGTTACTAAAATTTTGAACTATTTTATGTGTATTGCAGGAAAAATGCCTAGAAGACGATTACGAGGTTTAAGTATTGTCCAGAATACTCCAACTCCAGAAGACGTAAATAGTGGACAGGATACAGTTGTTGGATCTTCTAGTCTGCCGGACATAGATGACGAGCATGGAGAATTCCAAAGTAATGTTAAGTTTATTTTACATGCATGTTGAATTTTATTATTGATTCATTTTTCAATTTTAATATAATAATATATCATTTTTCAGCTGAGGGTGGTGGGAGGCGCAGAGGTCGGGGACGTACATTACTTACAGATTTATATGACTTAGAGCCTACCCAGCGTGTTGAAGTAAGGAGAAACAATCATGGCCAGCCTATCGGACCTGAAGCTCGATTGTTGGCAGGCTATTTGGGCATTATAGCACGAAATTCGAATATGTTGCCCATTAACTACGAATCATGGCATCACATGCCTGATGCCAACAAAAATCAGGCTCTCGATAATATTAAGGTAATAAAAGGTGAATGTAATTTATAATACTTTAATTTAACCTTCATTTATACTAACTTTTTAAAAAAAAAATTCAGGGTAGATTTGCTTTAGAGGTCTCCGATGACTATGTTAAGAAGACGTTGGGAAAAAAAATGGAGAGACAATAAAAGCACCCTAAAAAAACAATATTTTAAGAAAGACATAAGCCTCGACGAAAAATTGCGAAATGTCCCACCGGGAATGTTGAGGTACCAATGGGAAGATCAAGTTAGATTCTGGAATTCAAAGAAAGGAGAGGTATTATGTACTTTCAAAGTCTTATAAATTTTTCGGTTTATCGTATTTACTATATACATGATTCAAATTCCATTATGTAGGACTGTGAGCGAGTTGGGACAAGCAGCAGACAGAAACAACAATTCACGCACACGGCAGGTTCCAGAAGTTTTGCTCGTGTAGCTGACTGAGGTATTACAATTTATTACTTCTTTCACATATTAATGACTTTATACTATTAAATTATATTTTTTCTGCTATAATGTAGGAAGTTTCGTCAGGTCAAAAAGTTGGACGCCTTCAGCTTTTTGACATTACGCATAGGAAGAAGGATGGATCTCCGATGACATCCGCGGCTGCAGAAATTTTGGTATATTTATTTAATAAAATTTGATTTTTTATAAATATTTATAATGTTTAATTATAATAGTTTAATTCATCGTTTGTAGTTTTAAATTTCTAATTTGAAGTTATGTTCCATTCCTTTTTATTATATATTTCGTTTCTAACTCTTTTATTGATTTATTAGGATAAACTAAAGGAGAAGAAGGCGGAGTATGAAGCGGTTGCTTCATCTGACAGTTCTGTTAATCTCGAGGAGATTGATAACAGAATTATTACTGATGTTTTGGGTCCTGAAAGGTACGACTGCTTCGATTGATAGTTTTGTTAATCTTGAGTATATTTGTAACAGAATTATCACTAATGTTTTGGGTCTTACAAGGTATGGTCGGGTTCGATGTCAAGGATCAGGTGTTACCCCGACCCAATATTTTGGATCCGGCTCCCGGAAATACATGCCTTCTGGGAGTGAATCTCGTGCTGAAGTTCAGAGACTGAAAGACCAGATATCTCTGATGGAAGCGAGCACAGCTGAGCAAATTTCTCAGCTTAGAGCGGAGGCAGCAGCGAGGGAGGCGGAACAAATTTCTCAGCTTAGAGCGGAGGCAGCAGCGAGAGAGGCGGAGCATATTGCTCAACTTAGAGCAGAGGCAGTAGCGCGGGAGGCAGAGCAGAATAGAAAGTATGAAGAACTCCAATTACAGCTGCAGACTATGATGCAGTTGTTCCAGCAGCAGTCGCAGAGGCCGCCCTCTTAGACATTTGTTTTCTTCTTGTAAGATTTTTTTTAACATTGTTACAGTTAAACATTATTGTAAGAATTGTTTGAATTATGCTTCATTTATTAATAAATATCATATATCTTTTATTAAATTTGAAATATCGTTTAGATTTAATGCTTTTGGTGAGATTTAAATGTTTTATTTGCTACCTTGGGTTGGAATTATATGCAATTGTTGCTGTTTTTGGTTGGTTTTTAATGCAGGGAGGGTAGGATATTGGAAAAAAAGAGCATTGGAGATCTGTGCAAATTAGCGTCGCTTTTATAAAAAACGCAGCTAAAAGACCCCACTTATAGCGGCGCTTTTATAAAAAACGCCGCTAAAAGACCCCACTTATAGCGGCACTTTTATAAAAAATACCGCTAAAAGACCCCACTTATAGCGGCGCTTTTATAAAAAACGCCGCTACAAGACCCCACTTGTAGCAGCGCTTTTTTCTGAAACGCCGCTAAAAGAGCCCACTTATAGCGGCGCTTTTTTCTGAAACGCCGCTAAAAGAGCCCACTTATAGCGGCGCTTTTTATAAAAAACGCCACTACAAGACCCCACTTTTAGCGGCGCCTTTTCAGAAACGCCGCTAAAAGACCCAACTTATAGTGGCTCTTTTATAAAAAAACGCCGCTAAAAGACCCCACTTTTAGCGGCGTTTTTTATAGAAGCGCCGCTAAAGGTAGGGTCTTTTAGCGGCGATTCTGAAAAAGCGCCGCTAAAAGTGGGGTCTTTTCGCTGCGTTGTTATAAGAAACGCCGCTAAAAGACCCTACCTTTAGCGGCGTTTCTTATAAAAGCGCCGCTAAAAGTTGAGACTTTTAGCGGCGCTTTTTCACAATAAATGCCGCTAACTTTTGCGGCGCTTTTAACAGCGGCGCTTTTTGCGGCGCTTGTGAAAACACCGCAAGGACTGTTAGTGGCGCTTAAAAACGCCGCTAAAAGCAAAAAAAAAAACGCCGCTAAAAGTCTGTTTTGGCGTAGTGCCAGCAGTTGATGCATAGGGAATCTTTTGCATTTCTCGAATTTCAAGGTTACTTTTAGGGCATTGAGTAAGACTAAATTTGTCTCCTTTAGTGATAGGGGTGTCACCTGGTCTACAACTCTGCATGCCAAACCTTTTGAGTACCTTATCGATATAGTTCTTTTGTGATAATCCAAGAATACCTCGAGATCGATCTCGATGTATCTGAATTCCTAAAGCAAAAGAGACATCCTCAAGATCTTTCATCTCAAAATGCTTGGATGAAAACCTCTTGGTTTCGTACAATAAGCCTATATCATTAGTGGCAAGCAAAATGTCATCAACATATAGAACCAGAAATATGTACTTACTCCCATTGAATTTGTGATACACATAATCATCAACAATATTTATCTTAAAACTAAACGAGACAATTATTTGATAAAACTTATGGTACCATTGACGAGAAGCTTGTTTGAGTCCATAGATGAATTTTGTCAATTTGCAAACCATATTCTTTGAGTCTTTTGACTCAAAATTTTTTGTTGCACCATATAAATTTTTCTTCAACGTCGCCATTAAGAAACACAGTTTTAACATCCATCTGATGTAATTATCCTAAATGAGTCTTTCGATGAAATTGGAGAGAAAGTCTCTGTAAAATCAATACCTTCTTTTTGAGTATATCCTTTAGCTACAAGACGCGCTTTATACCTCTCCACATTACCATTTGCATCTCTTTTGGTTTTAAATATCCATTTACAACCAATTGGTTTTGCACCTTCAGGTAATGGGACAAGTTCCCAAACTTTATTGTCTTGCATAGATTTATAGTCATCTTTCATGGCATCAATCCACTTTTGAGAATTAGAACTTTTCATGGCCTGATGAAAGTTGATTGGATCATCTTCCATCATTCCATTATCATCCTCATGTTCTTGGAGAAATACAATATAATCATTTGGAATAGCATTTCTCCTTTCTCTTGTGGACCTCCTTAATGGCACTTGTTCTTGAGGTTGTTGAGTTTGTTCTTCTGGAACAATTACCTCATTTTGAATGGGAAGTTGTTCAACATTGTCTTGTAGAGGTTCTAGATTCACTTCTTAATTAATGATAGGTATAAGAACCTGAACATCGTCAAAAGTGATAGTAGGAACTGAGTTAGAATCCAGTTCCTCGTCAAGAACAATGTCTCTAACCTTATTTCTCCCCTCAAACTCAACATCTTCAAAAAATATTGCACTTCCCCTCTCAAAAATATTCCTTATTATGGGATCATAAAATTTATAGCCCCTAGATCGCTCAGAATAGCCAATAAAGTAGCTGCTTACTGTTTTAGAGTCCAATTTCTTTTCATGTGGCCTATAAGGCCTTGCTTCAGCTGGACATCCCCAAATGTGAAAGTGCTTTAGACTAGGCATTTGACCTGTCCAAAGCTCATAAGGTGTTTTTGCAACTGCTTTATTGGGTACTCTATTTAGAATGTAAGCTGCTGTCTTTAATGCTTCTCCCCAAAGGGACTCAGGTAAGGTAGAATGAGTAATCATGCTCCTTACCATATCCTTAAGAGTTCTATTTCTTCTTTCAGCTACACCATTCATACTAGGTGATCCTGGCATGGTTTACTGTGGGACAATACCGCATTCCTCTAGGAATCTCGCAAATGGTCCTGGACATTATTCACCTGAGCCATCATATCTACCGTAGTACTCACCATCATGATTAGATCTGATGTTTTTAATTTTTTTGTTGAGTTGATTCTCAACTTCAGTTTTATAAGCTTTGAACACGTCCAAAGACTGAGTTTTCTCATGAATAAGATATAGGTACCCATAATGTGAGTAATCGTCTATGAATGTTATGAAATATTGTTGACCATTCCAAGATGCCGTAGGGAATGGCCCACAAATATCTGTATGAATTAATTCTAAGATGTCTGAAGATCTGTTGGCACCCAATCTCTTGGTTTTGGTTTGTTTTCCCTTAATGCAATCGACACAGACATCAAAGTCTGTGAAGTCAAGGGACTCTAAAATACCATCAGACACAAGGCGATCAATTCTAACTTTTGAGATATGACCTAAGCGCTTATGCCATAATGATGCTGAATTTTCCTTATTTAATTTGCGTTTAATACCACGTGATTCCACATGCAAGGTTTCATTGTAGGATGCAATTGTTTCTAGCAAATAAAGGTTGTCATAAGTATTTAAATAATCAGTTCCAATAACATTTGAATTTATAGACAAATTAAATTGATTGTTTTCGAATGAACAATAATAACCAAATTTGTCCAACGAAGAAACAGAAACTAAATCCCGTCTAAATGACGGTACAATATAAGTGCCTTTTAAATCCAAATAAAAACCAGTTCCTAATAACAACCTAAAATGCCCAATTGCTTCCACTTCTACCGATTTTCCATCGCCCACAAAGATGTGTCTTTCACCATCACTTGGCTTTCGGTAACTCAGGCAACCTTGCATAGAAACACTTATGTAAGTAGTAGCACCAGAATCTATCCACCAAGTGTTTCTAGGTACTGAAGCTAAATTAATCTCTAAACAGACCAAATTAAGAATTATACCTTTCGTTGCACGCCAAGCATGATATTTGGTACAATCTTTCTTTACGTGTCCAAACTTGTTACAAAAGAAACAACTCTCTGTAGCTTGTTGTTGTTTCTTTTGAGCTGGACCCTTAGCAGCTTCATTCTGATATTTTCTTTTCTTGCCCTTGTCTTTAGGGGTATTGGCCAAATGAGCACTTTCAGACTTATCACGCTTCAACCTTTCTTCCTCTTGCACACAATGAGAAATGAGCTCATTTAGGGTCCATTTCTCCTTTTAACAGTTACAACTAATTTTAAATTGATTAAACTGTGCAGGAAGCGATACCAAAACCATAAGAACAAGAAATTCCTCAGAAAGCTCGATCTTAAGTGCCTTAAGTCTTGAAGCAGTATGGAACATCTCCATAATGTACTCCTTTACATTTCCTTGAGCCTTATACTTCATAGACATCAAAGAAGTCAGAAGTGATGTCATCTCAACCTTATCGTTTTTAGCAAAACGTTTCTCAACTTCATCAAGGAAACCCTTGGCCTGAGTAATCTCTTCAGATTCTATGCCCCTAAAGGCTTCTGGAATGCTATGTTTCATTATCATAAGACTCATGCGATTTGAACGATCCCACCTCTCAAAATCCCTCTTAACATCACGGGTGCTTTCTGCAATGAGAGGTGCAGGTTGTTCTTCCCTTAGTGCAAGGTCTATGTCATACAGCCAAGCACTATAAGTAAGTGCCTTTTCCATTCCTTAAAGTTAGTCCCATTAATCATGGGTATAGAATTTATATTAGCAGATATTGTGGCAGCAGAAGATGAATTAGCTGAATATAGAACAAAAAACAAGCTAAATCAATATTAATAAGTAAACAATAACTTCAGGATAATGGCTAATCCCATCTCAAGATACCAAACACAACATTAATATCAAGTCTTTGGACAGTAATATTAACAGTAAGCGATACTCTTGTTGTAGCAATCAAACATTGACAATAAATTATGTCAAACAATGAATTAATCTTTGGACTAACTTATTGCTCACATAAAATACCTTATAATTGTCACACGTTTATCACCACAGATGTCGTTGAAATTCTGCCAAATATTAACTTACCTTTGGGTTAATTAATAAACGCATGAATCACAAAAACATATAATCATCTTTATATTTCAAATAAACTAATCTACACAAAAGAGGTCACTTTGGCGGCATTTTGTTTCAACTAATTTATTTAAAATTGGGTTAATTAATAAACGCATGAATCACAAAAACATATAATCATCTTTATATTTCAAATAAACTAATCTACACAAAAGAGGTCACTTTGGCGGCATTTTGTTTCAACTAATTTATTTAAAATATTAAACATCCTTAATTAAAAGCCAAAATCTGAATTTATTTGTTTCAAAATATTTACCTTAATTTCATCTTTCAATCAAATTTGAAATAAAAGCCAAAATCTAAATTTATTTGTTTCAAAATATTTACCTTAATTTCATCTTTCAATCAAATTTGAAAGATATATATATATATATATATATATAAATTTCCAAAACATGCATTAAACCAATCAAAGCATGCATATATTATATAACAAAACATATATGTGAATCAATTTCTGTATATATATTCATATATATATATATATATATATTTAAATGTCATATAAGATTAAAATAATAATCACATGCCTTGCAAATATCAAACTAGATTATATTTACAAAACCTTAAAACTTTATTTAAAGAATCAAAACCCAAAATTATCAAGAATCTCAAAGATTCAACATAATATATAATTAAAATATCAAATTCATAAAGAATAAATTCTTTCTCAATGATTCAACATAACAAAGCTCGGATGCCACTTGTTAGATTTGTAAAATAAAGTTAAAAATAAAACTGAATAAACCAGGATCTATCATGTCAAATCATAAAGAATAAATGAAGAATAAAACTAAATGCGGAAGCGTACCTGAATCCATAAATTTCTTGTAGTTTTACCGAATTTTGGGGATTTGGTCTTCCAAAATTAGCACACAAGAAATTTAGAGAATATTTGCTCTCTCTCTTTCCTAATGATGGGATATTAGAAAAGATATATTGTGTATAATTTGGGGACCATAACCCTAATATTTATAACCTTAGCATATTAGTTCTAATCAAATTCTAATTAGCCCATCATTAATTAGAGTTTAATTAGAAGAGTATCTACACATATTTATCCCATACTTTATTTAATAATTAAAAGCCCAATAGAATTCTAACCAAATTAGATCACTTTTAATTTAGGCCAACCTATAATGATAGTAGATAATAACATATAATTATCCTTATTATATATGTGATGTCCAAATTTTCCAACATTAAACACCATATCATCAGTTTTACACGTAAATTATCATGTCAACTATCATATCATCACTAAAGGGTTCCAACCAAAAAACTATATTTTCGGATTTTAATTAATTACTAAATTTTGTTTAGAAGTTTAATTGATTTTTTAATTAGAACATTTTTGAAAGACAATAATTAATATTGCAACGATTAATTCCAAGATTTTCAGCCCACTCCAATGTGAGGAAATATTTAAGCAGAAAGGCAAGGCATTGATAAAGCCTCAACAGCGATCAGCATGTGGCATGTATGAACCGAAAGAGTATCTGTTAGTTGGCGTTGGCAATGGCAAGAACAAAGCGACTTTTTGGGTGTAGGTAAAACACACATATCCAAAGTGTAGCCCAAAAGGAAAACAGATGCTTCAATGGCTTAGCTTTCAACCATGGATGATTGGGACCACCAAAGATCTGCACCAGAATTCCATAATTTAGGATCATTTCTACTCTGTTGCTCCTCAGATTTCTTTCGGTGTCTGCTTCCACGCCTCAGTCTTTCACCTTAACTTCTTCTATCATCCTCCACTTCTAAACTCTCCCTAATCCAAACTCTCATATTTTATATTAATGTAATTTTCATTTAGAAATTATAAATTTTATTATAATCATAAAATAAATATTTGTATTTAAATATTGTGTAAAAACTAATTTATTATCAAAATACATACCTTTAAAAGTTATATCTCAAAATATGTTTATTTAGAACATTTTAATATTTATGGATGTCGAATTTCTTAGTTGTATTGTGCCTTCAAGTTTTTATTGTCCTATTGGAGTTAAATAGTTACTATAGAATGATTAAAAGGTTTCCACACCTATTAGTGTTTGAGTCATTTGCAAAACAAATCAATTTATCCACATTTAATGCTTAAGGTTAGTTTTTAATTGTATTTAACATACAAAGACCTCAACCTCATGGGTGTGAGTTACATGTAATATATCTGCATTTGTTTTACTCTTGATGAGTTAAATTCTAATAAATACAAAGATATCTATGAATATCCATTTTTCTTTTTTGAATTTTATCTTTTTATCGTAAACTTAATCCTAATAAATGCATTAACTGAGTATCAAAACCCATGGATGTCAAATTTTTCATTAATTCTTTTACCACGCTTATAAATGCCTCTCCCCATATTTATATATATTTTTTTTCACGCAAGCAAAAGTTGCCTCCCATCACTGTGGAGTTCCTAAGCCAAAAACTTCAAATCTTTTTTTTTTTTTTGTTAAATAGCGATTTATCCTCTCAACTATATCTAATTCCTCAATGTTGTACTTTTGATTTTTTTACTCTCAGTTTGATACTCGTGATTTTATGTTGTCTAACAGATTACTCCATGCCATTATGGAAAAGTGACATGACACTAGTAATCAAGGAAAAAGTGACATGTGGCATAATATTTTTTAAAAATTTAAAAAATGAAAATCTAATGAATTCAATGTCATTAAAACTATAAGAAAAAAAAAACAAAATTTATTATTATTATTTTTATATTCTTTTAGGAAATCAAAATTTTACTTTAAGCAATATTATTAATTTTAGTTATTAACTCTTTTATCCTCTTGAATGAAAGAAAATAAGGAGAAAATTGATTTTTTGCAAAAAAAATATTATGCCACATGTCACTTTGTTATTGGTCACTAGTGCTACATCACTTTTCTGTAACGGCGTGGGGTGATCTATTAGATGACGTGAAATCATAGGTACCAAACTTAGAGCAAAAAAAAAAAAAAACCTTAAGTATCATGTTTAGAAATGAGGTATAATTTTGGGAGCAAATCACAATTTAATCCTTTTTTTCACCTTTGATTTCTAAACCTTATTATAGCTCTTTTGTGGGAAAAGAATCATATTACTCTGATATTCGTGGATATGATAAAATCTATTTACTGATTATTTAAGCTAATATTTACTTGTTATTAATATTTAATTTAGCATTAATTTTTTATTATGTTGAACATAAATATGTTTTTGTTTTTCTTTACTTATTAGGTATAGGAATGAAATCTACGGATTCAACAAATGTGGATTATTCAATATTCAATGAAGAGGAAGCTCAACTAAAAGTGCGTCTAGATGTTTCATTTTTTTGGTAGTTGGTATATGCATGGATAGAGTGCAAATTGTTAAATCAAGTTCACTAAAGTTGGCAACTTTCAAGTCTAGAAAATTAATTAACTTGCAATGCATTTTTTTGAAGAGATCTAGACATTTCTGGGTTGATATATCTTTTGAACATGAAAGAGTTGTCTCTTAGCTTCGAAATGAAATTTGAATCACCTTATTTTGAGTTCGAGAGCTCAAGTTATGATCGTTTTAATGAGGATTGTGCGAGCATAATTTTGTGAATGGGATTATTGCAAGAATTACAAGTTTTGGACTTTGATTCATGTTCAAAACATATTGTGTTTACTTTTAATTCTAATTTAGTTTATATATAAGCTCAAATTTGTATTTATTGAGTTTTACATTTAGGCATTTATTTTGTTAGCCATAGCTTTTCAAATGTTTCAATATAACAAAGTCAAACTTTAAAATTCTCTCTTAGTTAAAATTTGCAACCAATTGATATAAACTTCTAAAATTATTTTCAAGTGTTTACAAACTCATCAAAATCGTTAAAGTTATAAATTCCTTTAAAAAATCTTGATTCAAAACAAATTTTACAACTTTAGAACACTTCTTCTGATACAAGTGTAATAAGACAAGTATCGGTAGAAGCAAGTCCAAGAGCACCCCAAGCATTTTCCAGACTTTTACCTATACTTGGGGGGCTCTTTTACTGATACATCTCTAGTTATACCTATACTTGGGAGGAGTTCTACCAGTAGAAGTAAGTCAGAGGGCATTCTAAGCCATCCATCAAACTTTTACTAATACTTAGGGAGACTTCTATTGATACAAGTAAGTCAGTGAGCAATTTTGTGCTCCCTTGTAGATTCTACCGGTACAACTATTGATACAAGTCTGAACCCTTGAAACCCTTAGACTTATAACAATACAGAAGTCATTCTCCTAATACATCGGGCTCCAATGGTCATAGTTTTGAAGAAATCTACCGACACAAGTCCACTTTTACCAATACAAGTGGTCTACACTCTGCAATTAATGCTCGAATTAATTGCAATGACTTTAATTTACTCCCAACGTCTCCAAGGTTGTTAGAAGGCTTAAATAGAAATCAATAGCTCCATATTGAAGATAAGAAACAAGTTGTAAAGTCAATAGAACAAAATTCCAATATTTTCATTGATATTCTCTTTGTTCTTCATACATACACTTGGGTAATCATCTCTTTTATTTTTTTCAAGTGTTTTGTTGTCATTGAGCGAGCTTTGTCTTTCGAATATCTTCCTTTGAGAGGTGTCTTTAATCCTTGTTCTTATTTCTCATCTTTGTAAGGGTTTGCTTGTAACAACCTATTTCTAGTGGTACCGATAATGGTAGTTTTAGAACCCTGTTCTTTGATGATCAAGTCTGTAGATATTAATATTTAATAGTTATTGGTTCAATATAATGTTATATAAAATTTTAGTTCAAAAAATTGATTGATTAGAGAATTGAGCATAATATAGGGACGAAATCGTAAAAGCGGTAAAATTGACCATTATGGATTTCTTTTTGCTAATGATAATATGTTAATAGATTAGGGACTAAAATGATAGTTTATCCATTTTTCTAGATAGTGGCCGGACAGGTTTTTGCTTTACCTTACTTGTAATGATGTTAATTTTAATTAATAATTAGATTAGATGTATGTATATACCGTAATATAGTGGATAGAAGGAAGAAAACTCATTTTTCTTTCTTTCATACTCTCCATCACCAGGTTTCTTCTTTTTTCAGTTAAGAATGCTCGACCAAGTTTTGTGCTATTGTATGATCAAGTTTTGAATCCGTCGAGAGAAGATCGAAGGAAAGGAAAAGTTGTTGAGTAGATTCTATCATGGAGAGTTATCATTCCGCCAGGTAAGTTCATATAAGATAAACATTGCTTATGTAACACCCCTTACCCGTATCCTACGCCGAAACTGGGTACAAGGCATTACCGGACTTAACTCACTTGGTCATACAACTTTAGTCCATGGAATTTCATTCCATCTTAAAATATTTCTTTCACTATCAAATCATTCTCATTAAGGACCTACGAGGCCAAAAACATCCATATGGAGGGTTTCAAAATCCAACCGGAAACTTTTCTGCATTTAAAAATTTTCACCTAAACAGGGGCCATACGCCCGTGTGAAATGGGACACGCCCGCGTGGGCAGACCGTGTGGTCACACACGCCCATGTCCCTAACCTATGTGAGATTTATTTTCATTACGAACCTATAGGGGTTTTCACATGGCCGGACACGCGTCCGTGTGGTTGGCCCGTGTGCTCCACACGGCCTAGAAATGCCCCTGTCCTCGCTCGTGTATAAAAACCTAAGTATTCTATTTGTGACGCCAGTAACCTCATAAGGGTCACACGGTCTAGCTCGTGGTCGACACTGACTTGCAACACTAACAGGAAGGGGACACACGACCCAGTCACACACCCATAAGACTGACAGTGTGTCACACACGGCCTAGACACACGCCCGTGTGGACCAATTCAAGACTATTTTCCAAGCCATTTAGCCACCCTCACTTGCACACATTCACATATCATTACACAACATTCTCAAATCATCAGTTATAACTCTTGAATTATCACATTTGAATCATGAAAATCAGACTATCTTCCTATATACGAGGGAGAATAATTAATAGCACTATTACAACCGACATGAGCCATCATCCATGGCTATACATAACTAACCCATAACTCTTTTAGGCCAACACATTTAGCTACATTAACAATGACTTAATTAAATTGAAATAAGGTCCCTATACATGCCATATCTCAAAAAGACTTGAAACCTCATACCCAAATGACTGCTCGGTAGTGTGAAAACATCTCCGACGGTCTCCAACCCGAGCTAGTTAAATTAACCTATAAGAGATAGGAAAGGAAGAGGAGTAAGCAATAATGCTTAGTAAGTTTATATGCAAATAATAATCAACTATTGATATTCATTGATTATACTCAACCACAAGGTATTATAATGAGTTTTACTCTTAAACTCATGGTTACCCATTAAATCATTCATAATGCTTACTCATTTCGTCTCTTACCACATTCTAACCATATAACAAGCTTCACATTTATTAGCATACATTCCCTGCACTTATCACCACAAAATCGCCTGAAACAACACTTAAATAATTTCTCAATGAACCATTGAAATAAAACCTAACACCCGGTGGTTTCGCACACAGCCCAGCACTAATCTATAATAAGGTGGTATTGCACATAACCCACCATTAGGAATATTTACGGTGGTATCGCATATAGCCCACCAAATGATAGTATAAACAATGGTAACGCACACAACCCATCGTAATTGAGTAACAAGGTGGTACCGCACATAGCCCACCAAATGATAATGTAAACGATGGTATCGCACACAGCCCATCGTATATGAATAATAAGGTGGTATCGCTCATACCCCACCAAATGATAATGTAAACGATGGTATCGCACACAACCCATCGTATATGAATAATAAGGTGGTATCGCGCATAGCCCACCAAATGATAATGTAAATGATGGTATCGCACACAACCCATCATATATGAGCAATAAGGTGGTATCGCGCATAGCCCACCAAATGATAATATAAACGATGGTATTGCACACAGCCCATCGTATATGAGCAATAAGGTGGTATCGCACATAGCCCACCATTTATCTATAATTAGAATCATACGGGGATTATCCAATATTTATTGAATTTAATTAATCTCAGCCATGAACAATCTCATTCACACAATACACCATTAATTAACAACATGTATACTCGTAATGAATCGCTTACACATAAACTTATCATTGTTTCATCATATACCGAATTCACCTCAATTGAGTTCTAACACATACCTGTACCTCTCATGGTGCAACCACATACTTTCTCCTTGTCAACATACCTGTTGAATCACTCAAAGTGCTAAATAACATCTTGAGTCTCATACACATAATATCATATCAACGTCATACCCCGATAGGGTCTTATAGGAAATATCCTATCGATGCCATGTCCCTGACATGGTCTTATACGAAATCTCACACCGAGGCCATATTCCAAATATGGTCTTACACGGGACTTTAATTATCACAGTGTCATCACATTTGCTTTCCCTCTATTATTATATTTAATTTAAGACTTCATTTCTTGACATCTCGTCAAACGTATTTAATACAATCATGGAGATAATATACAATTTATACAGCATCGAAATATTAATATTTCACTTAGAGTTGCATTATTTAGCACACGAACTTACCTCGATTCAAAATGTGCTAATTGGCAATCTAGTCCTTAACCTTGCCTTTTTTCCTCGATCAAGGTTGTTTCCGTGCTCTTCTTGTTCTATAATTGTGAAGTTCACTCATTCAATCACTTTATAAATCATAATACATCACAATGTACACTTAGGTAAAAATGACTATTTTGCCCTTATACTTTGGTAAAATTATGATTTTGCCCCTAGGCTCGTAAATCACTTTTCTTAACATTTTCTTATTAAACAAGCCTAGCTAAACATTTAATCCTCTTACAACTACCCACAAATCCAACTATTTATGCATTTATTACCAAATTACAACACTTACAAGTTAGTCCATTTAAGTGTTTTTCATGACAACACCTTTCACAAAAGTTGTTTCTCATCTCCCTAACATTCATTTTCTTTCATAAAAACTCAGCAAATAACATAAAAGCTTTCATGGCAAGTCCCTAGACTTTCAACCATAATGCAAATTAGTCCCCTCATTAGCTAGCTTAAGCTTTGAGGGCTCTAAAAGTACAAAAATCATCAAATAAAACCACCAAAATCACTTACTTGTAATGTAACATCCCGAAATTGGGCTTAGTAGGATTGGGCTCATTGGGCCTTGGGCGTAGGAGTGTTTAAAATTTTTGAGAATAAGAGAATGACATTATTTCAAGTTGGACTTATTAAGAAGATGATTTTAGAAAGTTACGGGGTTCTATGAAGTTTCGGGTTCAAGATGGGCCTTAATGAAAGTTAGTGTTTAAGCCTATTAAGGAGAAATAGTAAGAGGCATCAAAACTTATGGAAATAAGTGAGTAAATTGTTATCATAAATGAACTATTGGTAAAGAGGTTATGGCATCAAGTGGAGAGAATGGAGGGAAGGGGTTCAAATCTCATCTTTTGCAAATTTTGGATTTATTTTGATGTGCTCTTCCAAGTGTCATCCATGACATCATTAAAGGATGAAATAAAAGAAAAAGAATAAAAAAGAAATGGGAGAAAAAGGAATGATGGAGAGTGATTTGTGGAAAAAGGAATGATGGAGAGTGATTTGTTGAAAAAGAAAAAGAAAAAAAAAATATATAATGATGAGATTTGAAAAGAATGAGGTAGGTGAAAAAAAAAATTCATGGAGGGTGTAATAGCCCGATTTAGGGGATAGTCGGAACAGTGATCTCGGAATCGCTAAACCGAGAATAGAGAAAATTATTTTTATGTTATTCTATGTGTTATAACATGTTTATAAACATGCATGAAATTTTTGGTGTCTCAATTTTAGCGATTGAGGGCTTAATTTCGAAAAAGGACTGAATCGCATCAAGTGCTAAAGTTTAATTTTAATTGCTAAAGGTGCGAAATAGCTATGGGCTATTAATTGGAGGCCCCAATTGTGCAATTTGGCCTTGTTTTAAGTGAGTAGGCCGGCCATGTGACATAGGGGATAATAATTTTAATTTTGGTCAAAATAGGTGGGAATTAGGTGATAAAATGAATAGAATAAGATGAGTAAAAGATGCTATCATCTTTTACTATTCATCTATCTTCTCTCCACCGAAAATTGATGAAGAAATGGAGCTTTGGGGGTTTGAACTTTCAGCCAAGCTATCTCCCTTATTAGTAAGTGATTTTGATGGCTTTAGTTGATAATTTTTGTATTTTTGGAACCCCCAAAGCTTAAGCTAGCTAATGAGGGGACTAATTTGTAACATGGTTGAGAGTCTAGGGACTTGCCATGAGAGATTTTATCCTGGTTGCAAGGTCTCGAAGTATTTTATCAAAGGTTCAATCGAAAGCCTATTCCTCGTAATAGGTGATTCGGATTTTTGGTGTCGCGGAGAGCATCGCGTTACGGATTCCGAATAAGGTGTGTAATCTCATACCCTTCCAAATACATGTTTGAAATGGTGTGTAATCTCACACTTCTCTGAAATTTTGCATTAATGTTCTGTGATTTGGTCGAAATACCAAAGAAAACCGAAAATTGGCACCCGGGATCACTCGGACGCGCGTAGGTTCATAGTGGTAACCGTGTTTTTGTAATAAAACAGTTTTGGTCAATGACAGTGACGTGATTTCCAAAAATCATGAAAAATAGGAGAAATGGAATTAGAAAGTGATTAAGATATCAAATTAAAGCTTACTGTGTCTATTTTAATATGGAAGAAACGGAGAAGGAAAAGGAATTTTATATTCTGAGATATTTTGATTTTAGTGAGACTGGTTCTGATTAACTTCGGGGTTCACTGATCTGTTTTGGAAAAATCATATAAAATTGTACAAAATGAATTATGGGTTATAATTTATATGTATGGATTCTTTAGTGAGTCTATTTTCAAGAGAAATAATTTTGAACAGTATATGAAAACCGTACAGCGAGATATTTGAAATTAAGTTAAGAGAGGTCAGAATCATTGGACAGTGAAACAAGAGAAACTTTAAGGAATAAACTGTACTAAATGGCTAGGCCAAAAATTCTGGAAAAATTACAGTAAGAAGATATCTGAGTCTAGTTTCAAGGAAATTTTACGGATCTAAATTTCGAGTTTTCTAACTCGAGTTATAATCAATTTAGTCAGTATGACGCAGATGGACAGTTTTAAATTTTTTATGCCCAAATTAGTAGTTAAAGTCCAGAATTGCGAAATTACTGAAATACCCCTAGGTTGCAAAATTACCGAAATACCCTTGGAGGATAAATTACTGAAATACCCTTGAAGGGTAAATTACCGAAATACCCCTGGGTTGCAAAATTACCGAAATACCCTTAGAGGGTAAATTACCGAAATTCCCTAGGTTGCGAAATTACTGAAATACCCTTGGAGGGTAAATTACCGAAATACCCCTGGGTTGCAAAATTACTGAAATACCCTTAGAGGGTAAATTACCGAAATTCCCTAGGTTGCGAAATTACTGAAATACCCTTGGAGGGTAAATTACTGAAATACCCCTGGGTTGCAAAATTACCGAAATACCCTTAGAGGGTAAATTACCGAAATTCCCTAGGTTGCGAAATTACTGAAATACCCTTGGAGGGTAAATTACCGAAGTACCCCTGGGTTGCGAAATTATCGAAACACCCTTAGAGTGTAAATTATTGAAAATACCCTATATGGGACAAATGTGATATTTGTTATATGGGCCAAATGTGATATTTGCTATATGGGCCGAATGTTATATTTGTTATATGGGCCAAATGTGATATTTGCTATATGAGCCAAATGTGATATTTGCTAAATGGGCAAAATGTTATATTTGCTATATGGGCCAAATGTAAAATTTGCTAGATCGATTAATGGGCCAAATTTGCTAGATCGTTTAATGGGTCAAGTTTGCTAGATCGTTTAATGGGCCAACTTGTGTTATGGGCCTTATGTTGAAATTATTCTATAAATATTGTTATGCTTTGTATATGCATACATGACTGCATGGGTTGGGATAAATGACGAAGAGAAGAAAGGCCTGTTGCCAAAAATCTAGTTCGGTGGCTCTGCCACAAATATTTTAAATGGCCTGTTGCCAAAAATCTAGTTCGGTGGCTCTGCCACAAATATTTTAAATGGCCTGTTGCCAAAATATTTTAAATGGCCTATTGCCAAAATCTAGCTCGGTGGCTCTGCCACAAATATTTTAAATGGCCTATTGCCAAAATATTTTGAATGGCCTGTTGCCACAAATATTTTAAATGGCCTGTTGCCAAAATCTAGTTCGGTGGCTCTGCCACAAATATTTTAAATGGCATGTTGCCAAAATATTTTAAATGGCCTGTTGCCCAAATATTTTAAATGGCCTGTTGCCACAAATATTTTAAATGGTCTGTTGCCACAAATATTTTAAATGGCCTGTTGCCACAAATATTTTAAATGGCCTGTTGCCAAAATCTAGTTCGGTGGCTCTGCCACAAATGTTATAATTGGCTTAATGCCTGCTATTGGTGTGTTGGCGGGGTGGGTTGACTTGATCCCCACAGGTGTGTTGGTTGGTACGGGTGGTGTGTAGCGGATGGAAATTAGTTTTGGTTTGGGATTTGCATATCATATGCATGTTATATACATGTTATTATGTTATAATTGTAAATGGGCTTAGGCCCAAAATATTGCTATGTGTGTTTCGACCCAGTGGATGATGGTAAGGGGATTACACACTGAGTTCTTATAACTCACCCCCCTTTTTCTTAACCTTTTCAGGTAACGTTCAGTGACGTGGACTTGGGCCATGGATGACTCGATGGAGACCATACTTCAGAAATGGGTTTATTTGGACTCTAGACTTCTTTCTCGTTTATTTTATTACTTTACTATTTTGGGTTAAATGTTGTAATAAGGCCTTGGATTTTCTTTCAAAATGCTTCTGCAACTCTATTCCCAAACGTCCCATTTTCGTAAATTGTTATTTCAAATATATTTCACAACCAAAAAGGTCTTTAAAGATAATTACGTTTTCAAGTAGATACAATTGCTTAAGTGTTTTGGGTTTTAACAAAGAGGCCGTAAATCTCGAACAAGTTTTTAACAATCTCAAAGATGGTAAAAAAAAAAAAACTTCCATGTGACACGCCAAATTCGGGCCTAACTTCTAGGCCGGGTTTGGGGTGTTACATTTAGTGGTATCAGAGCTCAGTTTGCAAAACTCGGCTGTGGTTTGGGTTCAAAAGCGTTTTCCAAAGCTGTTTAAAATTTTGATTTATAAATGCATGTTCTAAAGGAAGTATGGCACCACGGGTATCCGGCACCAAGTCAAGTAAGTATATGTTATAATCTTATGATTATGATTATTATGATATGACCGTAGAAATACTCTAGAAGTTTTGGCTTTAGGAGTAAAAACTATAGAGATTGAGACTTTAGGATACGTTTTGCGAAAACCACTTCAACTCTTATACTCCATAAGACATTGTTTAATAAACATCGAATAGTATATTGATTCATAAAACTCGTAATAAGATTAAGTCGACCTTAGTGAACATGAATGTTAGAAGACGTGGACACGATAGATGTGGACGTGGTAGACGCCGAGGTACTAAGGCTAGATCTTCAGCATCGGGGCATGTTTCCAAAAAGGAGGCGCTAGCATCGCTAGTGGTTGAGACGGGATCTCATGATTGAGCTAAGGTTGATGAGCTGACTCAAATAGTTAAGGAGGTAATTGAAAAGGTTAGAGGAATTGGTGAAGCACTTCGAGTTAGGTTTGAGGACTGTAAGAAGAAAATAGATAATGATTCTTTTGGGTCGTAGTGTCGTTTCGTAAAGCATGTCAAGGCACGTCCAAACTTTTTGGCTTGCGATTATTGTAGAAAGCATCATCCTAGAAAATGCTGAAGGAGGTCAGGAGCATGTATGAGATGCGGGTCTAAGGAGCATAAGGCTCGAGATTGTTTCATGACCATCAAGTCAGGTATGTTTTTGTTGGATGTGATGATTGAGTGTAGAAAAATTTGAAGTATAAGTGGTAGATGACTGCTTGCTTTTGTGGTTAGATGTTTGGTTATGAAAGAGGATTCAAGAATTTGTTAAAAGTACATTAGTGTTATTAAGATCAGAGTGCGCAGCGAAAGCATAGTGATGTGAATTGAGCGGTACGTCTAGTAGTTGATTGGAAATTTCGAGGACGAAATTTTCTTTAAGGAGGGTAGAATTGTAATATCCCGAAATTGGGCCTAGTAGGATTGGGCTCATTGGGCCTTGGGCGTAGGAGTGTTTAAAATTTTTGAAAATAAGAGAATGACATTATTTCAAGTTGGACTTATTAAGAAGATGATTTTAGAAAGTTACGGGGTTCTATGAAGTTTCGGGTTCAAGATGGGCCTTAATGAAAGTTAGTGTTTAAGCCTATTAAGGAGAAATAGTAAGAGGCATCAAAACTTATGGAAATAAGTGAGTAAATTGTTATCATAAATGAACTATTGGTAAAGAGGTTATGGCATCAAGTGGAGAGAATGGAGGGAAGGGGTTCAAATCTCATCTTTTGCAAATTTTGGATTTATTTTGATGTGCTATTCCAAGTGTCATCCATGACATCATTAAAGGATGAAATAAAAGAAAAAGAATAAAAAAGAAATGGGAGAAAAAGGAATGATGGAGAGTGATTTGTGGAAAAAGGAATGATGGAGAGTGATTTGTTGAAAAAGAAAAAGAAAAAAAAATATATATAATGATGAGATTTGAAAAGAATGAGGTAGGTGAAAAAAAAATGCATGGAGGGTGTAATAGCCCGATTTAGGGGATAGTCGGAACAGTGATCTCGGAATCGCTAAACCGAGAATAGAGAAAATTATTTTTATGTTATTCTATGTGTTATAACATGTTTATAAACATGCATGAAATTTTTGGTGTCTCAATTTTAGCGATTGAGGGCTTAATTTCGAAAAAGGACTGAATCGCATCAAGTGCTAAAGTTTAATTTTAATTGCTAAAGGTGCGAAATAGCTATGGGCTATTAATTGGAGGCCCCAATTGTGCAATTTGGCCTTGTTTTAAGTGAGTAGGCCGGCCATGTGACATAGGGGATAATAATTTTAATTTTGGTCAAAATAGGTGGGAATTAGGTGATAAAATGAATAGAATAAGATGAGTAAAAGATGCTATCATCTTTTACTATTCATCTATCTTCTCTCCACCGAAAATTGATGAAGAAATGGAGCTTTGGGGGTTTGAACTTTCAGCCAAGCTATCTCCCTTATTAGTAAGTGATTTTGATGGCTTTAGTTGATAATTTTTGTATTTTTGGAACCCCCAAAGCTTAAGCTAGCTAATGAGGGGACTAATTTGTAACATGGTTGAGAGTCTAGGGACTTGCCATGAGAGATTTTATCCTGGTTGCAAGGTCTCGAAGTATTTTATCAAAGGTTCAATCGAAAGCCTATTCCTCGTAATAGGTGATTCGGATTTTTGGTGTCGCGGAGAGCATCGCGTTACGGATTCCGAATAAGGTGTGTAATCTCATACCCTTCCAAATACATGTTTGAAATGGTGTGTAATCTCACACTTCTCTGAAATTTTGCATTAATGTTCTGTGATTTGGTCGAAATACCAAAGAAAACCGAAAATCGGCACCCGGGATCACTCGGACGCGCGTAGGTTCATAGTGGTAACCGTGTTTTTGTAATAAAACAGTTTTGGTCAATGACAGTGACGTGATTTCCAAAAATCATGAAAAATAGGAGAAATGGAATTAGAAAGTGATTAAGATATCAAATTAAAGCTTACTGTGTCTATTTTAATATGGAAGAAACGGAGAAGGAAAAGGAATTTTATATTCTGAGATATCTTGATTTTAGTGAGACTGGTTCTGATTAACTTCGGGGTTCACTGATCTGTTTTGGAAAAATCATATAAAATTGTACAAAATGAATTATGGGTTATAATTTATATGTATGGATTCTTTAGTGAGTCTATTTTCAAGAGAAATAAGTTTGAACAGTATATGAAAACCGTACAGCGAGATATTTGAAATTAAGTTAAGAGAGGTCAGAATCATTGGACAATGAAACAAGAGAAACTTTAAGGAATAAACTGTACTAAATGGCTAGGCCAAAAATTCTGGAAAAATTACAGTAAGAAGATATCTGAGTCTAGTTTCAAGGAAATTTTACGGATCTAAATTTCGAGTTTTCTAACTCGAGTTATAATCAATTTAGTCAGTATGACGCAGATGGACAGTTTTAAATTTTTATGCCCAAATTAGTAGTTAAAGTCCAGAATTGCGAAATTACTGAAATACCCCTAGGTTGTAAAATTACCGAAATACCCTTGGAGGATAAATTACTGAAATACCCTTGAAGGGTAAATTACCGAAATACCCCTGGGTTGCAAAATTACCGAAATACCCTTAGAGGGTAAATTACCGAAATTCCCTAGGTTGCGAAATTACTGAAATACCCTTGGAGGGTAAATTACCGAAATACCCCTGGGTTGCAAAATTACCGAAATACCCTTAGAGGGTAAATTACCGAAATTCCCTAGGTTGCGAAATTACTGAAATACCCTTGGAGGGTAAATTACTGAAATACCCCTGGGTTGCAAAATTACCGAAATACCCTTAGAGGGTAAATTACCGAAATTCCCTAGGTTGCGAAATTACTGAAATACCCTTGGAGGGTAAATTACCGAAGTACCCCTGGGTTGCGAAATTACCGAAACACCCTTAGAGTGTAAATTATTGAAAATACCCTATATGGGACAAATGTGATATTTGTTATATGGGCCAAATGTGATATTTGCTATATGGGCCGAATGTTATATTTGTTATATGGGCCAAATGTGATATTTGCTATATGAGCCAAATGTGATATTTGCTAAATGGGCAAAATGTTATATTTGCTATATGGGCCAAATGTAAAATTTGCTAGATCGATTAATGGGCCAAATTTGCTAGATCGTTTAATGGGTCAAGTTTGCTAGATCGTTTAATGGGCCAACTTGTGTTATGGGCCTTATGTTGAAATTATTCTATAAATATTGTTATGCTTTGTATATGCATACATGACTGCATGGGTTGGGATAAATGATGAAGAGAAGAAAGGCCTGTTGCCAAAAATCTAGTTCGGTGGCTCTGCCACAAATATTTTAAATGGCCTGTTGCCAAAAATCTAGTTCGGTGGCTCTGCCACAAATATTTTAAATGGCCTGTTGCCAAAATATTTTAAATGGCCTATTGCCAAAATCTAGTTCGGTGGCTCTGCCACAAATATTTTAAATGGCCTATTGCCAAAATATTTTGAATGGCCTGTTGCCACAAATATTTTAAATGGCCTGTTGCCAAAATCTAGTTCGGTGGCTCTGCCACAAATATTTTAAATGGCATGTTGCCAAAATATTTTAAATGGCCTGTTGCCCAAAATATTTTAAATGGCCTGTTGCCACAAATATTTTAAATGGTCTGTTGCCACAAATATTTTAAATGGCCTGTTGCCACAAATATTTTAAATGGCCTGTTGCCAAAATCTAGTTCGGTGGCTCTGCCACAAATGTTATAATTGGCTTAATGCCTGCTATTGGTGTGTTGGCGGGGTGGGTTGACTTGATCCCCACAGGTGTGTTGGTTGGTACGGGTGGTGTGTAGCGGATGGAAATTAGTTTTGGTTTGGGATTTGCATATCATATGCATGTTATATACATGTTATTATGTTATAATTGTAAATGGGCTTAGGCCCAAAATATTGCTATGTGTGTTTCGACCCAGTGGATGATGGTAAGGGGATTACACACTGAGTTTTTATAACTCACCCCCCTTTTTCTTAACCTTTTCAGGTAACGTTCAGTGACGTGGACTTGGGCCATGGATGACTCGATGGAGACCATACTTCAGAAATGGGTTTATTTGGACTCTAGACTTCTTTCTCGTTTATTTTATTACTTTACTATTTTGGGTTAAATGTTGTAATAAGGCCTTGGATTTTCTTTCAAAATGCTTCTGCAACTCTATTCCCAAACGTCCCATTTTCGTAAATTGTTATTTCAAATATATTTCACAACCAAAAAGGTCTTTAAAGATAATTACGTTTTCAAGTAGATACAATTGCTTAAGTGTTTTGGGTTTTAACAAAGAGGCCGTAAATCTCGAACAAGTTTTTAACAATCTCAAAGATGGTAAAAAAAAAAAAAAAAACTTCCATGTGACACGCCAAATTCGGGCCTAACTTCTAGGCCGGGTTTGGGGTGTTACATGTAAGGGATTTGTTTTGCTGAAAATTTGAACTCCAAGAATCCTTATTTCCTTTCAATTTTCGATGGAAGAGAAGAGATGAATAGTGAAAGATGATAGCTTCTTTTATTCATCTTATTTTATTCATCTTTATCATCTAATTCCACCAAATGTTGACCAAAATAAATGCTCTTGTCTCCCTTGTCCATATGGCCGGCCAACACACTTAAAACAAGGCCTAATTGCACATTAGGGACCTCCAATTAATATTCTATAGCTATTTGGAACCTCTAGCAAATAAAATAGAACTTTCGCACTTTATGCGATTTAGTCTTTTTTCGCGATTAAGCTTGAAATCGCTAAAACTAAAGCACCAAAATTCTCATGCATCTTTATAAACATCTTATAACACATAAAAATAATATCAAAATAGTTTTCTTCAACCTCGAATTAGTGGTCTCGAGACCACTGTTCCAACTAGCCCCTAATTTGGGCTGTTACAATTCGCCCCCTTAGGAATTTTCGTCCCCGAAAATCTTACTAGTAGAAGTTGCTTTCAACATTCGTGAAAATTTCCACCAACTTTTCAGAACCACAAATCAATTTCCCTCAAATTTTTCTTGCCAAAAACCTTTAAGCTATAGTAAACAAGGTTGAAGCACGACTTTAAAACCTAGCTTACTCTTTCTCCAGGGTACACATACTCAGAAATCTGACAAATGTGAAATCTGCACAAGCTAAAATGATCCTTCAGATCTTATTGAATAATTCACTACAATTTGGATGACATCCCCTTCCCTGGGAAGTCATGTCAATCCAAATTCGAAATCTATAGTACTTTATCACACTTTCTCCCTAGAATCATCACCGACTGTAATAGTCCTAACTTTGAACACTCTGAAAATTCGGTTTTTACTGGTCAACTACTTCCAAACATAAACTCAATCATATCATGATGTGTACTCAATTGTCAAAACATCTATGCATATAGCTACACATTCTCTTATCCTCGAATAAGCAGACATGCTACTACTGAGCTTCATACAAAAACTTCTACATAAGTTCTGGATTCATCAATATGCACATTCTATCTCAAGATAACAATAATAACATAAATTTTATCTGGCCTAAATTTTAACGTCAGAAATAACTCACTCTGAACTTACTTCAATTGCCATTCACTAACTCACTTCTGAACTCCTTTATTTAAAAGGAAAACTCGCTTTAGCCATTAACATCGCTAAAACTAGGATATCATCAACTAAGGTCAGCTGAGTGACTAACTCATATTGATTAAGCAGGGATTTTCCATCCAGATATCTGTACTATATCCAATATCCGAGAAGTATTTAAACAACTATATATACTCTTATAATAGTTCAAGTCAATTTCACTGTCTCACATTCATACTTTTCTACAACATTAGATACTTTAACTCATCAGGAATTAGAAAGCACATATCATTTTTCCATGGATCATATTATATCATCGAGTTCATGAAACAGACATAAAAGTAATCGTCTCTCAATCGCCAGTCCAACAATTCTTTTTGATGCAACTCTAACCATCTAAAGATGTAAACTATCTCTTTACGTTCTGGTATTGAAACATATTTCCATTTATTCATTAGCGCATCACTAAATACCATAAATTCTTTTTCTTGATTCAAACTGAACTCAGTACTAGAACTTTCAGTTAATAGTACCTTCAATAGCTTTCGACTCTACCGTTCTGCAACAAACCATTTAAACTTTCATAAATGTGATAACTTTTCAATCAGAACAACTTCAACTTGAAATTTACGTCGCCTGGTTAGAATTTTCAATAAGCATATCTCTGTATTATGCTTTCCAGAATCTAATTTCCTCATTCAGACTATCTATCTCCCTACTCATGAACACACATAATTTATTCTCCTATTGAAGCATGTGTAAGTATACACATAACTTGAATCATATTTCAATACATAAATATACTCTTTTCTCCACACTGAGAAAACATTCTAAATACACAATCATTTGAATTTCTCTTGTCATGCTAATCAAAAACCTTTACTATCGTCTTAGTTCAAGGTAATAGGGATATCTCAATTGAATGCATTAACTCTATTTGGCTTACCCGAAAAATCCATCGCACAATTTGAAACTTGTGACTTCACTTCTTATACTTTTGTCGATTTTAACATCTTATACGAAAATCAGAGATATCCATATACTAGAATTATCACCTTTCTATGATCAAACTAAAAGTGTAATCATGGTAAGTATAACTATCATAACCTGATGAACACACTTTAAAGATAACCATGATCAGCAGAAACATAAGAATAATCTCTCATAAAATTTTTATCACCAACTTCATCCTCAACATACCAAAATAGAATTACGAAGAGATAAAGGAATGTCGATTTCAATCAACCAGATCGACAATCGTTTCGCCTTATTTTACAGTCAGCTAACATTCTCACACGATCATAATTTCATAAAAAGAACAACCACATAACCCCTAAAGGGGAATTGGATATCCATACAGAATATTCAAAGAGGTCATTATAATCCATTTAACCATGGTTGTCGTAATAAAACACTTTCATAGTTCGAGTATGGTTTCTCTAACCATTTCCGTCGTCATAAACTCCTTTAATATTCCTTTCACTAATGAACATCAATTCAGAAAGATCTTGGTAAGTACGCACCTCAGGCTTCCTACTCAATTGATTCAAAGAGCCGAGGCCAACTTTCTCTTTGCTCGTAACATTGCATAATCAGTACAATCCTTAAAACATTCAGATATTCTTCCCAAAAATGTTCTCACCTTCCAACTACCTTTATCTTTATATCCATTACTAATTTTTTCGCCATTGAACTCTTTTTATTTCATACTCATGAACTTATTTAACTTGACTTTCGTAAAAATCTCATTATAAAAATCAATAGTGGTAATGGGGGTGAGGTAGTAAAGCCTTTAACTTGACTCTCATGACTACACACATATGACTTAACATTCATCATTAATGAAATATCATCGTAATTGCACAACTCGCTCCAAGCGAGTTTTCACACTTACTCATGTTACAATTGTTTCTATCACCCGTAATTTCAAACGGTGATTTCACTTACTCAAGCTCCATATTAACATATATTCAAGCACTTAACATTTAACTCAAATTTCTCTTACCATCATTTATCAATTTAGAGAACATCTAACGGGTTTGAGTACATCATTTACTTGATTACCATAGTCCAACTATGGTCTTACTCGTATCACAATGTCATAGCCCAGTTATAATCTTACATGTCGTCATGATGCCATAGCCTCGCTATGGTCTTACACGAAATCTCATATCGATACTAATGCCATATCCCAGATACGGTCTTACATGGAAACACTTGTCGATGCCGATGCCATATCCCAGATATGGTCTTGCACGGGATCTTATATCGATGTTGACGCCATATCCCAGATATGGTCTTACACGATATCATGCCGAAGCCAAGTCCCAGACGTGGTCTTACACGGGATCATGTATCGTTGCCAATGCCATGTCCTAGACATGGTCTTATATGGGATCACACGTACTGCCATGGTCCAACCATGGTCTTATTCATCAATTTATCATTGAACGACCATACTCATCTCTTGCGCTCTACTTAATATAACTACTCAGTCTAACCCCCACACTATCATAATATTTGTGGCTTCATAATAGAGTCATAAAACAAAACATTATACATCCTCTACTTTAACAGTCGCACATGAGATTCAACTATGTGGACATATTGATCATACATCATTCAAACAGTTGTACATACACACATATCCCTTTCACTGGATAAGTTTACTCACTATATTCACATAATCAAACATGTTGAGCATATTACACCGTATGCATGTCGAACCAACATGGATAGACTTATCACCATATAACTTTCATTCGTACCTTTCTGAATTTCCTCACAGCATAAGCACATTTCAATTATCTCATTATCATTTTCAGCATTATCGAAAATAGCTTGGTTGGGAATCATCTCTGTCTTAACAAAACAATTTTGTTAGAGCCGGGAGATATCACACTATCATGAGTAGTAATATGGCATGTATAGCTAAACTCTCGTACGTTAGGTTAGTCCGAGAACCCACTAAACCATAGCACTGACACCACTAAATATAACACCCCTTACCCGTATCCTACGCTGAAACCGGGTATGAGGCATTACCGGACTTAACTCACTTGGTCAGACAACTTTAGTCCATGGAATTTCATTCCATCTTAAAATATTTCTTTCATTATCAAATCATTCTCAATAAGGACCTACGAGGCCATAAACATGCATATGGAGGGTTTCAGAACCTAACCGGAAACTTTTGTGCATTTAAAAATTTTCACCTAAACAGGGGCCACATGTCCTTGTGAAATGGGACACGCCCGTGTGGGCAGGCCATGTGGTCACACACGCCCATTTCCCTAACCCGTGTGGGATTTATTTTCATTTTGAACCTACAGAGGTTTTCACACGACCGGACACACGCCCTTGTGCTTGGCCCATGTGCTCCACACAGCCTAGATACGCTCGTGTCCTCCCCCATGTGTAAAAACCTGGGTATTATGTTTGTGATGTCAGCAACCTCATAAGGGTCACACGGCCTAGGCACGTGCCCGTGTGTCTAGCCGGTGGTCGACACTGACTTGCAACACTAACAGGCAGGGGACACATGACCCAGTCACACACCCATGGGACTAACCGTGTGTCACACACGGCCTAGACACACGCCTGTGTGTCTACCCTTGTGGATCAATTCAAGACTATTTTCCAAGCCATTTAGCCACCCTCACTTGCACACATTCACATATCCTTACACAACATTCTCAAATTATCAGTTATAACTATTGAATTATCACATTTGAATCATGAAAATTAGACTATGTTCCTATATACGAGGGAGAACAATTAATAGCACTATTACAATCGACATGGGCCATCATCCATGGCTATACACAACTAACCCAAAACTCTTTAGGCCAACACATTTGGCTACATTAGCAATGACTTAATTAAACCGAAATAAGGTCCCTATACATGCCATATCTCAAAAAGACTTGAAACATTATACCCAAATGATTGCTTGATAGTGTGAAAACATCTTCGGCTGTCTCCAACCCGAGCTACTTAACCTATAAGAGATAGGAAAGGAAGAGGAGTAAGCAATAATGCTTAGTAAGTTCAAATGCAAATAATAATCAACTATTGATATTCATTGATTATACTCAACCACAAGGTATTATAATGAGTTTTACTCTTAAACTCATGGTTACCCATTCAATCATTCATAATGGTTACTCATTCCGTCTCTTACCACATTCTAACCATATAACAAGCTTAATGCTCACATTTATTAGCATAGATTCCCTGCACTTATCACCACAAAATCGCCTGAAACAACAATTAAATAATTTCTCAATGAACCATTGAAATAACACCTAACACCCAATGGTTTCACACACAACCCACCACTAATCTATAATAGGGTGGTATCGCACATAGCCCACCATTAAGAATATTTACAGTGGTATCGCACATAACCCACCAAATGATAGTATAAATGATGGTAACGCATACAACCCATCGTAATTGAGTAACAAGGTGGTATCGCACATAGCCCGCCAAATGATAATGTAAATGATGGTATCGCACACAGCCCATCGTATATGAATAATAAGGTGGTATCGCGCATAGCCCACTAAATGATAATGTAAACGATGGTATCACACACAACCCATCGTATATGAGCAATAAGGTGGTATCACGTATAGCCCATCAAATGATAATGTAAATGATGGTATCGCACACAACCCATCGTATATGAGCAATAAGGTGGTATCGCACATAGCCCACCATTTATCTATAATTAGAATCATACGGGGATTATCCAATATCTATTGAATTCAATTCATCTCAGCCATGAATAATCTCATTCATACAATACACCATTAATTAACAACATGTATACTCATAATGAATCGTTTACACATAAACTTATCATTGTTTCATCATATACCGAATTCATCTCAATTGAGTTCTAACACATATCTGTACCTCTCATGGTACAGCCACATACTTTCTCATTGTCAATATACCTGTTGAAACACTCAAAATGCTAAATAACACTCTTGAGTCTCATACACATAATATCATATCAATGTCATACCCCCGATAGGGTCTTACAGGAAATATCCTATCAATGCCATGTCCCTAACATGGTCTTATATGAAATCTCACACCGAGGCCATATTCCAAATATGGTCTTACACGGGACCTTAATTATCACAGTGTAATCACTTTTGCTTTCCCTCTATTATTAGATTTAGTTTAAGACTTCATTTCTTGACATCTCGTCAAACGTATTTAATACATACATGGAGGCAACATACAAATACAACATCAAAATATTAATATTTCACTTAGAGTTGCATTATTTAGCACACGAACTTACCTCGATGCAAAATGCGCTAATTGGCGATCTAGTCCTTAACCTTGCATTTTTTCTCGATCAAGGTTGTTTCCGCGCTCTTCTTGATCTATAATAGTGAAATTCACTCATTCAATCACTTTATAAATCATAATACATCATAATCTAGACTTAGGCAAAAATGACTATTTTGCCCTTACACTTTGGCAAAATTACGATTGTGCCCCTAGGCTCGTAAATCACTTTTCATCACATTTTCTTATTAAACAAGCCTAGCTGAACATTTAATCCTCGTACAACTACCCACAAATCCAACTATTTCATGCATTTATACCAAATTACAACACTTACAACTTAGTCCATTTAAGTGTTTTTCATGACAACACCTTTCACAAAAGTTGTTTCTCATCTCCCTAACATTCATTTTCTTTCATAAAAACTCAACAAACAACATAAAATCTTTCATGGAAAGCCCCTAGACTTTCAGCCATAATGCAAATCAGTCCCCTCATTAGCTAGCTTAAGCTTTGAGGGCTCTAAATGTACAAAAATCATCAAATAAAACCACCAAAATCACTTACTTGTAAGGGATTTGTTTTGCTGAAAATTTGAACTCCAAGAATCCTTATTTCCTTTCAATTTTTGGTGGAAGAGAAGAGATGAATAGTGAAAGATGATAGCTTCTTTTATTCATATTATTTTATTGATCTTTATCACCTAATTTCACCAAATGTTGACCAAAATAAATGCTCTTGTCTCCCTTGTCCACATGGCTGGCCAACACACTTAAAACAAGGCCTAATTGCACATTAGGGACCTCCAATTAATATTCTATAGCTATTTGGCACCTCTAGCAAATAAAATAGAACTTTCGCACTTTATGCGATTTAGTTCTTTTTCGCGATTAAGCTTGACATCGCTAAAACTAAGGCACCAAAATTCTCATGCATCTTTATAAACATCTTATAACACATAAAAATAATATCAAAATAATTTTCTTCAACCTCGAATTAGTGGTCCCGAGACCACTATTCCAACTAGCCTTAATTTGGTTTGTCAAGTATATAAAAAGGAGATATTGAATTATGCTAGAAATGAATGAGAACGAGATTACAAAATGAAAACATCTTAATAAACTTAGAAAAAGACTCAAACACATGGTTACATGTTTATTCCTGATGATTTCAAGATCTAACATTTGTTTTGGACTCAAAGATACATGTGGCAGAGATTTTGGAACACCCCAATTCTGGCGGGTACAAGGTTTGGTGTATAGTCCTAAGAAAGTATGATTGGCAGAGTAGGCTTCACCGATGTGCATCTTTCGACTTATAGAGTAGGCGTATGCAGCTATGAGGTTAAGTTAATAAAGGTTCCATGTCAGGTGGCTATATTAGTTGGAATAAGACTAGCGATCGAGTAAAATGGCATCGAGAGTATGAGTTCATGTCAGGGATATAGTGCGCCCGTTAACTTTGGTACTGTGCAAGTTAAGATACAAGGTAAGCTGGTTAGGAACGAACTGACTGTGAACCAAGATAGTTAAAAAATAAGAGGATACTCAATTAGGTTTTTATGAATTTGTAGACTTTTGATGAGACAATTCAGTAATGATGTAACATTTGTCAAGTTCCAATAAGTACTTAGATTATAATACTAGATATTCAAGTTTGGAAAAGGGGAGTTCTCATATTCTTTCTTCAAAAATATGGTTATTTGAGGCTTGAGGAACTGAAGAGATTTCTTTAAGTTGAAGTTGAGATCCCAGATTTTATCAGTGATTACTCCATGACAAGATAAGTTTTATGCTGTGAAAGAGTAGGTCTATAAGAGTGCATGTAATTCCCTCAACCTGACCTGATTTATCAGATCTGGATCTCGGGTGGTACATTACTATTACAGGCTTATACATGTTTAAGACATACAAAATTTTCAAAGAAATACATCTTATTTAGTAATTGTTCCTGTCGGATTTACATTTGGGTATACTCTGTGACAGTCCGGTTTCGACCCAAATCGGAACAATAGTTTCAGGACCATAAATCCGAGTTAGAAAAGTATTTAAATATTATTATCTATGTTTATACTGTGTGAATTGATATCTGTGAAAAGGACTTAATCGCATAAAAAGTAAAAGTTTCTAACTATTTGTTAAAGTGCTAAATTGATTTGTTCTTTTAATGGGAGGTGTTTATGTTGCAATTATACCATGATAAATAGTGATGGACGCTTAAGGGTTTATTATATATGGTTTTCTTATTAAATTACCAAGGTTAAAATTGTAAAATGTATATTATTATGTATTATAGTAAAACATAATTTAAAATTCCATGCATTTAGTGTTCATCTTTAGTCGAATATAGAAAAGAAAAAGAAAAAAAAGAAGAACAACAAGGTTCGACCACTTCTAGGTCTAATTAAGGTATGCAATTTGTTCAGTTTTTGATAATTTCTACGTTTTTGTGATCGTTGCTTCGAGTACTACAAAGCCCATGTCCTAATTTTTGAATTTGATGATGATTTTGTGTTTTTCCATTGATGATAGGTTGTGATTTTTGTTGTTTGATGATAAAATATTAAAGATACGTGATAGATTAAAATGTTTTGTATTGGAAATTTTGATGATTTTGAGTAATTAGGGCTAAATTGTAAAAATAATAAATTGAGGGACTAAAATGTGAAATAAATGAAATATATGGACTTTTCATGGGGTAGATTCGGCCTAGGCATGAGACTATGAGATTTTGCGTATTTTGTGTTTTATGCAATAGGGACTAAATTGTGAAAAGTGTAAAATGTCAAGGGTAAAATGGTAATTTGCCCATTTATGTGTTTTTAGACTAAATTGAATAAAATGGTATTTAAATAAGTTTAATTTGAATGTGTTTAGATCAAGAACCAAAGAAAACGGATTTGGATCGGGGGAAAACGAAAATAATCGAATAGTCATTTATTTTCGTCTGTCGATATCCGAGGTAAGTTTATAAGCATTTAAATGTTGTTAATTTTGAATATATGTAAATTTTATATGATGAATTGAATTCTTGATAAATATATATGTGATGGTCGAATATGACTGAGCTTGGGAGCTATATTTATGAGTTTGATTCAATCGAGTTATGATGTCCGAAAGTCTCGTACGAACCTTAGGAATAGTTAGGATACATATGTCATGACATAGGATTCCGTTATGTGTTATCGTGTAAGACCATGTCTGGGATGTTGGCATCGACTTGTGATTTACGTGTAAGACCCTGTCTGGGATAGTGGCATCGTTATGTGATTACATGTAAGGCCACGTCTGGGACATTGGCATTGTACGATATGTTCGATTATCCGAGTATCCTTTTTCATTCCGAATGGTTCAACGGGCAATGATAAGTTAAGATCGAGTATAAAATCGAGCTAGAAAGGATTATGTATGTACTCATGCTAAGTTATGAAAATAAGGTAAGTTGGATATTTGAATTCATGATATAAAGTTGTAGAAATTAGAGTAATTCTCTGTATTTTCTTACTTATTCAATAGAACATATTACACCTTTATATATACAAACTATGTCTCTAATTTAGGAAACTCTAAGTTAGGAAAGATACTAATATTAGGAGATATGATCCCTTAAAATAAGGGATTGAAAGAAGAATATTTATAGAATCCTTTAACTGAAGGGATGGCAACAGTTCATATATTTATATAATTCCTACATTCCCCCTCAAGCTGGAGGATATACATTGTATAATCCCAGCTTGAATAGGAATTTATTGAAAACAGTCTTTGGCAAAGCCTTAGTAAGAATGTCTGTAATCTGTCCTTCTAAAGGAATGTATGAAAGAGTGGCAGTTTTTTTGTTGACTTGGTCAGCAATAAAATGCCTATCAATCTCAACATGCTTTGTTCGGTCATGTTGAACTGGGTTCTTGGCAATCTGAATGGCAAATTGATTATCACACAAAACTTCAAAGTGATCCTCCTGATTAGTGCCAAGTTCTTTTAGTAATTTAAGTAGCCAAATTCATTCGCATATTCTTAAACCTAGTGCTCTAAGTTCAGCTTAAGCACTACTTCTTGAAACAACAGATTGTTTTTTACTTCTCAAAGTTGTAAGGTTATCCCAAACAAAGGTGCAGTAGCCACTAGTGGATCTTCTTTCAGTGAGATCTCTGGCCCAGCTAGAGTCTGTAAAAATCTGAACAGTTCTGTCTTGTGTCTTCTTAAACATTAAGCCGTGTCCTGGAGTTTTCTTCAAGTACTTGAGAATTCTATTTGCTGCTGCCATATGCTCTTTAGTAGGATTAGTCATGTGTTGACTTATCACATTTATGGGAAAGGCTATATCTGGCCTCGTCAAGGATAAGTAAATAAGTTTCTCAACTAATCTTTGAAATTTCTCTCTGTCTACTAAAGACCCATCTTCTTTGTTGAATCTCAAGTTTGCCTCTATTGGTGTATCAGCTGGCTTACAACCAAGAAAACCAGTTTCTTTGAGTAAATCAAGTACATACTTTCTTTGATTGATCACAAGTCCTTCTTTTGATCTTGCTACCTCCATTCCTAGGAAATACCTTAGCTTTCCCAAGTCCTTAGTTTCAAATTCCCTATTTAACAACTTCTTCAAATTGCTAATCTCTTCCATATCATCTCCAGTAAGAATTATGTCATCCATGTACACAATTAGGATAGCTTTCTTATTTGTAGAAGTTACCTTAATGAAAAGTGTATGATCGATAAGGGACTGCTTGTAGCCGTTTTTAAGAATGACTTTAGTGAACCTCTCGAACCAAGCTCCGGGTGATTGTTTTAACCCGTATAGAGACTTGTTGAGCTTGCAAACCTTGTTGCTACCTTCAACAGACTTTAAGCCAGGTGGCAATTTCATATAGACTTTTTCCTCTAGGATGCCATTAAGAAATGCATTTTTTACATCAAGTTGGTGTAATTGCCAATCGTAATTTACAGCCAAACTTAGGAATACTCGAACAGTGTTAAGCTTTGCCATAGGTGCAAAAGTTTCTGTGAAATATATCCCATATGTTTGCGTAAAGCCTCTAGCCACTAGTCTAGCTTTGTATTGTTGGATACTGCCATTGGAGTTATACTTTATAGCAAAGATCCGTTTACAGCCAACAGACTTTTTTCCTTGAGGAAGGTCTATAACGGTCCAAGTAGCATTTTTCTCTAGTGCACAAATTTCCTCTTCAATAGCCCTTCTCCATTTTGGATCCTTTAGAGCTTCAGCTATGCTTCTGGGAACCTGTTCTTTATCCAAGGTTGCTGTAAATGCTTGAAAAGAAGGCATCAATGAATTATAACTAGCAAATTTTTCAATATGATGCTTGGTGCATTGTCTAACCCATTTTCTAATAGCAATAAGGAAGTCATCTAGAGTAGTAGACTTATTGATTTCTTATTCCATTTCGACAGCTGGACCCAAATCCAATTCTTAGCAAGAATCAGATTGCAAAATAGTCTCAGGGATATGTTTTCTTTTTCTTGTGTAGACACTAAGCTGTTTGGGTGGTGTGGTTTTTGGAAGACTTTCAACGGGAGTGGGTGTATTTTCAAGAAGGGTGTTTAAAGTATGTGTGGGTGAATTAGTGATAGGTATTACAGGATAATCAATTAGAGTAGTCACGGATGACAGATCTGCAAGTAAAGGCGAAAATGGTGGCAATTCTGAAGGTTGGGAATGAAGATTAGAAGGAGATCCTGATGTGGCTGAAAATCACTCCATGTTTCCCCCTAAATTTCAGCTTTAGTGAAATAGGGATCCTGCTCATAAAATGTTATATCTATAGTGGTAAAAAATCATTTAGAAGGAGGAAGATAGCACTTATGACCCTTCATAAGTGAAGAATACCCAACTAGTACACATTTTAAAGACTTAGGGTCTAACTTGGACTTATTAGGAGCAATATTTTGGATAAAAATAGTGTAGCCAAAGATTTTAAGTGGCAGAATGGAGGAGATAGGCTTAAAATGAGGAAAGTGCTGCAAAAATATAGAGTGAGGTGTTTGAAATTTTAAAACCTTACTAGGCATTCGGTTGATTAAACATGTGGCAGTTAATAAGGCTTTCCCCCACAAATATTTGGGAACATTAGTTGTAAACAGAAGGGAACAACTAACTTCAAGGATGTGCCTATTTTTTTCTTTCAACAATGTCGTTTTGCTGTGGGGTTCCAACACAATAACTAAGCTGAACTATGCCCTTTTTACTGAAAAAATCACCCAAATACCTAGCAAAAACTTCACTGCCATTATCAGATTTAAAGAGCTGGATTTTAGACCCAAATTGAGTGAGAACCATGTTATAAAATTGCGCAAAAACACTACAAGTTGCATATTTTTCTTTCAGCAAATAAGTCCAAGTTATCCTACTGTGACCATCAATGAATGTGATAAACCACTTACAATTATCAACATTCTTGACCCGAGAAGGGCCCCAAATATCATTATGGATCAAAGCAAAAGTGTGAGAAGGCTTGTATGGAGAAGGAAAATAAGATGATTTAGTATGTTTGGCAAGAGAGCAAACTTTGCAAGAAAAAGAATTTGGCCTTTTATTAATGAATAGAGTAGGAAACAATTTTGCAAGGTATCGAAAACTAGGATGGCCTAAACGAAAGTGCTATAACATAACAGTATCAACTTTTTTTAAAGCGGTGTAATATTTTGAGATCTCGATTTTAGGAGAGGAAGGGAGGATGTAGAGGCCATTCTGCAAGCTGGCCTTACCAATCATCTTCTTCGAGTTCAGTGCCTGCAAAGTACAATCAAGATTATTAAAAATTGTGGAGCAGTGCAAGTCTGTGGAAATTTTACTTATGGAAATGGGGTTGGAAACTAGATTTCGTACAAAGAGAACATTTTTAAGTGCAATCTGTTCATTGAGAACAACAGTGCCATGTCCTTCTATTTTGCACAAGGAACCATGAGCCGTTTTAACAGCTTTACCAAAGGTTTAGAAAAAATTGCAAAACAAGGCCTTGTCACCAGTCGTATGATTCGTAGCACCAGAATCAAGGATCCAATTAGGAGTCAACTGGGAGGAGAAAAATGCTGTAGAAGAAGGGTTATCTTCTGGTTCTTTCATGACCAGATTACCCTCACAAGACCCTTGAAACTTTCCAAACAGTTTTTGAAGTTCAGCAATCTGCTCTTTGGTGAAGCTAATGACAGATGTGGCAGCGACAAGGCTTGATTTATTATCTCGAGAGTTCTTGGACTTCCAGTCCTGAGGCTTACCATGAAGCTTTCAACACTTCTTCTTGGAGTGGCCAGTCTTTTTGCAATGATCACACCAAGGTCTCCCCCATTTGGAAGAGGGAGATGATTGAAGTGTCAGTAAGGCAAATCCTTCAAGAATGAAATATGGTTCATCAAGCATCATCACACACCTTCGGCTTTCTTCCTTCTTGACCATAGAGAAGGCCTCTCGAAGGGAGGGAAGAGGGGAAATAGCCAGGACCCTGCCGCAAACTTCGTCCAGGTCCTTGTTTAAGCCTTGCAGAAATTGAAAAAGCTTTCGCTGAGTGACAATTTGCTAATAAAGGGCAGTATCTCTTGGATCTGCCCAATCATGCTGTGCATACAAATCTAATTGCTGTCAAAAAGTGGTAAGGGTATTGTAGTAGAGAGTGACGAGCATGGTTCCTTGCTTAAGGGTGGCTGCCTGATTTTCAACATGATACAATTCGGCAATGTTATCAGTGCTAGAGTAGGTTTCGTGGACTGCACTCCAGATTTCAGTGGTTGTGGTGTAAAGAAGAAAGTTTCTGCTTATACTCGAGGTCATGGAATTAAGGAGCCAAGTCATAACCTGACTATTGTCACGTATCCACTTAGCAAAACCAGTGTCAGGCACAACAGGCTTCTTGATTTCACCAGTAACATAGCCTAATCTTTATCTGCCCAAGAGAAAAATCTTAACCGGTTGGGACCATTCTAGAAAATTGTTGCCATTCAATCGATGGCAGGTGATAGTCAGACCAGACGAATCTAATTGAGCATCAGAACCAGAAAAAATTTTTGGATTTGAAGTAATCTCTAGAGTAGGAGAAGGAGATGTAGAAGAAGAAGTCTCAGACATGGTCTAGGTTGGAAAGGAACCGTAACCTAATCTGGTACCAGGTAGAAATCAGAGTAATTCTCTGTATTTTCTTACTTATTCAATAGAACATATTACACCTTTATATACAAACTATGTCTCTAATTTAGGAAACTCTAAGTTAGGAAAGATACTAATAGTAGGAGATATGATCTCTTAAAATAAAGGATTGTAAAAAGAATATTTATAGAATCTCTTAACTGAAGGGATGGCAACAGTTCATATATTTCTATAATTCCTACAAAAGTTAGCTGTAATAGGAATTATGTGATGGTATATTTGAACATATATGTATTCGGCCTATTGATGTATATGGATTGTAGAAAGTAATGGTTAGTTATACTAATGTTTGAATGAGTATTCGTGTAAAGTAGAATTTATGCAAAACTTATATGTTTTGATATATGAGATTAAGATGGAAATGTACATGAGTTAATAATGATTAAATCCGGATTGGCTAGATAAATTTTTGTATATGATTAAATGTTTTCAATGCTTATGACTTATTAAGCTGTGAAAGCATATTGTGTGTATGTTTGCTCTTTGTTTTATAGATTTTGGAAGTTGGTTACAAGCTCGGGGATCGTCAGAGAAGTTTATCACACTATCGACTCTATTCAGTATTTTGTTAAGTTTGGATTTGAACTTATGGCATGTATAGACTAGTTATTATACTTGATTTTGAGGTATGTAAATATGAGCCATGCGAAAATGGCTTATTCATTTTGGTTAAGCATGTTTTTTAAGCTTTTGATCTAATGGATATATATATATATATATATATATATATATATATGATGCTTAAGCTTATACAAATTTCGGTTATAATATATAAGTGTGATGTGTTTGGCATATTTGTTAATAGTTGTATAATTTAGTTATATTTAAACCTATTTTGAAAGCAATATGTGTATTATAGGTATGTGATGTATTTAGTAAATGCATGAAAACGTAGTCTCGAAAGTTGGTATAACTTGCTATCATATGGTTTGATTGAATATGACATGAATGTCGTATAAGTTAACTAATGTTGAAATATGCTTGTGTTGAATGGTTTTATAATTCGGTTAAGTAATGGGGTAAATGATGGATGCATTTTTGACTTATGATACGTGTTAGTAATTTCCTTGGAATGAATATGCTATGCCTTTCAATTTGGATATTTGGTATAATTTATTAAAGACCTATGTGTGGATGTATAAGTTGCCTTATGAGTTGGTTTAAAGATGATGTTAGGTTGGTGTGTATTCGACCTTATTACTTAACTTATTTTGGGAAATATGTTACATGTTTTAAGATGTGGTTTTAATGTTTTATTATTTAGAAATGTTTGTAACACCCTACACCCGGCCTAAACATTATGACCGGATCTAGCGTGCCACATCAGGTGTTGTTTGAAAACTTTGTGTTCGTTGGAAAACTCATTTACAAATAAAAACTTACTATCGTCCAGAAATCCCATTTTTTTCGTTGCTTGCTATTAAAAGAAGTTTTACTCGAATTAATTTCCTCTCGAAAACATATTATTATGCATGTATTATTTTGCTTTTAAAAAAATCTTGTTTGTTATGGAAATTGGTTTAAACAGTTGCGGAGATGTGATATTTTAGAAACAGTTGTTATTGTTTCAAAATCTTGTTTTTAATAAATTAGCAATAATTAAAGAAATACCAAATTAAAGTTAAAAACAATCCCAATGGCCTTATTACAAAAATTATTAACCCAAAGAAATTAAAGTAAAGTAAACTAGAATAAAATTACGAAATTAACCCCAAGAACGTACAGGACGCGTGTGGCCACCTTCGAGACCCTCGCAGCTCCAAATCCTCTAAGGATGGGGATTACCTACACAGTTAAAAAGAAGGGTGAGTTACAAGAACTCAGTGTGTAATCCCCTTATTACAACCACAGTTTGGGCCTAAGCCAATACAGTGTCAATGTAAGCCCAAGCCCGACTCAGTAACGATCTGGGCCGAAGCCCTAATTAGAAACAGTCTGGGCCGAAGCCCTATGATATGTAGAACAAATATGTACCCAACCCAGTCCAACCAACACATCACTCGTACCAACCAACATACCTGTAGGGACCAAGTCAACCCACCCAACCAGCACACCAATAACGCAGACCAGCTGCTAAAAACAGTATACGTGGCTGAGCCACTAAATCGATATAACGTGGCATAAGCCACTAAATCAGTATGACGTGGCAGAGCCACCAGTACAATGCTACCTCCAAATCCATAACCCAACCCATGCAATATGCCATATCAAAATTAAATTATGTAAATAGTGCATCACCATAGTCATCAATCAACTAGTTGCTATTCATACATTGATGATCCTACCACTAAGGGTGAGACAGTCATTGGGGGTAAAATGGTAATTTCACCCCTCGGGGGTATTTTAGTAATTTTACCCACTAAGGGTATTTTGGTAATTTACCCACCAAAGGTATTTCAGCAAATTTACCCCTACAACGGACTTTCTGAAGGCCTAATATCGCCTCGAGCGACTCGGTTTCCATTTCTGGTCGAAACGGTGCAATTAGGCCTAAAACCCAATTTCGTCCCTTACGGGCATGCACGTGTTGCCCATTCCATTTGTTTTCAGTCTCGGTTCTGTGAACTTCGCAGTCACATTAATCAACTGACACTTTTCATTGTTTTCGCTCAAATGGGCCCGTTAACCTGTTAGGCCCATTTAGCCCGCTTCGGCTCGACAAGGCCCATTATGGCCTCAGTTCCCCGAGAGCGGTCGTGACACTCTCAACGGTCTATCGCCATCACTAGTGGCTCGGTTTATCTCTACGAGCACGAGCACGCTCGAGTGAACTCAGTTGCCAGTATTCCGGCTTTTCGGTATTTCGGCATTTAGCCAATGCACAGATCATGACAATAGCAGTTTATGCAGAGGTGTGAGGTTACAGACCTGATACAGATTGCGGTTCGCGACACTTTCCGAGACACTTGGGAGCATAGTTGACTATTATTTAGTCTTTATCCTTGCTAAAACAAAATATAGAAATACCTTATCTTATGCCTTCACTTACCAGAGAACGACAAACCCCTAGCTATGGGAGAGTGTTTGGCTTACACCACCTGATTAAAGAACCGAGTACCTAGAAAAAAGAACCAGTTAAAAACGTTGTTCTAAGACAACAAAAGAAACGGCCTTTCGGCCCCAAGGAACTCAAAATGATAAAGAGAAAACTACCACCCCTATTCGTCCACAATCACACTTACCAACCACTTTCCGAGATTCTAGGGCTGGATGAACGATGAGGAGGGTATGCTTAAACTCTAATAGGTTCCGCCTACACCAAAGAAAAAGTGCTTCGGCTTATGCTTTGCAGGGAGAGGAGGAAGAATAATAAGAGGATGAGAGAGAGTGTTGTATTCGGCCAGAGAAACAAGAATAGTGTGAAGAGGAAAGAAAAGAAAGTGGATGTAGAGGCTTACCAAGTTCGGCCAGCAGAAAGAGAACCAAAGTTTCAGATGACTTGATGTTCGGCCAAAAGGAAATCAAATAGGAAGAAGTGTGGCTATACGGCCTAAAGAGAAGAAAAGAAATGGACGAAACGTGAAGAGAGATGAGCAGAAGAAGATTCGGCCAACATGTGCCTAGGCTAATAGCAACAGAAAAGGAAAGAATGCACGAGAGGTAAGAAAGAGAAGAGAAGGAAAAGTGCAAAAATTTCTTCCAAAGAGAAATCCCAAAAAGAACAAAAGAAGAATTCGCATAACACAAAGGGAGTTTTCGGTTTGCATTCACACTCAAGCTGCTGAAAAAAATGCTCCTAATTCACCCCTTAGCCGAAATCACCCCTTAAGGCACACTCCTAAGTTCGGCCACTACTCCCTCACTCCTCAACTCCCTGATTTCCTCTACTTTCTTCTCCTAATTTTGCTCTCCTTCATCCATTTGAAACATTTGACCCAGTCTCCAACTCCCCTTGAAGAGTTCGATCTGATCTCTGCTTCCTCTACTCTCAAGTCATAAAATAAAAGCTTCCATTTGCAGCTAGTGGGATTCAAACCCCACTCTCCAAGCCTTCCCAAAGGCGCCACTGTCACTGAGCTACAAGCTCATCTTGTGCTACATAAACATACACAAATATACTTGAGCCCTACTGCCAACAGCCCTATCCACTTTAGGGTCAGAAACCAAAATTTTTCCAAGGCTCAAACTCGAACCGAGGCCTCTTTAGGACCCTCAAACACACTCAAATAGCTAGCCAAATAAGCACAACATGAATTTTAGCAAAACTACAAACCCCTAACTTTTGGGGCGTTACAACTCTACCCCCCTTAAAGAAATTTTGGCCTCGAAATTTACCTGGTCAAAAGAGATTTGGGTATTGCTGTCGCATCACTTCCTCAGACTCTCACGTGGCTCCTCTGAACCATGATTACACCACAGCACCTTGACTAATGGAACAGATTTCCTTCTCAGCACCTTAACATCACGGTCCAAAATATACACCGGTTCTTCCTCAAATGTCAGATCAGGTCCTACCTCAATCTGCTCCACCGGTACTATATGAGAAGGATCAGAATGGTAGCACCTCAGCATAGAAACATGGAATACATTATGTATCCAGTTTAACTCAGGAGGCAGCTCAAGCTGATAGGCGACCGGTTCTACACGCTTTAATATCCGATAAGGTCCGATGAATCTGGGGCTCAGCTTGCCCTTCCTTCCAAATCTCAAAATCTTTTTCTAAGGTGAGACCTTCAAGGAGACATAATCTCCCACAGAGTACTCTATCTCCTTACGCTTTAGGTCAGCATACGATTTTTATCTATCATATGCTTCTTTTAACCGATCACGGATCAATTTAACTTTTTCCTCAGTTTTAGAAATTAACTCTGAACCCAACAGTCGCCGCTCACCCAATTCTGTCCAACAAGTAGGGGTACGACACCTACGACCATATAATGCCTCGTACGGTGCCATCTGAATACTGGATTGGTAACTGTTGTTATAAGCGAATTCTGCTAAGGGTAGATAGTCTTCCCAACTGCCCTTGAAATCAATCACATAGCTTCTCAACATGTCCTCCAGAATCTGTATTACCCTTTCTGACTGACCATCCGTCTGCGGATGAAATGCTGTGCTGAAATCTAATCTTGTACCCAGAGCTTTGTGTAATACTCTCCAAAATCGAGATGTGAACCTAGGGTCCCTGTCCAAAATGATGGACACTGGCACCCCATGCAACCTCACAATTTTCCCCACGTACAACTTGGCCAACTTCTGCAGCGAGTAATCAGCGCGAACTGGTATGAAGTGGGCAGATTTAGTTAGCCGATCAACAATTACCCACACCGAATCTTTCTTAGTAGGCGTCAGGGGTAGCCCACTAACAAAATCCATGGTTACCCTCTCTCACTTCCAGAGTGGAATCTTAACAGGTTGCAGCAGTCTCGAAGGCAGTTCATGCTCAACCTTCACTTGCTGGCATGTCAAACACTTACTTACAAAATCAGTAACCTCATGCCTAAGTCCTGGCCACCAGTACAGTTCACGTAGATCTCAGTATAATTTGTTTCCACCTGGATGCATAGCGTATGGGCTACTGTGCGCTTCCCGCAGAATCAACTGCCTTAACTCAGAGTCCCTCGGTACACAAATCTTCCACAGAAGCATAATACTCCTTCACTATTCAGCCCAAAATCCTCAACCTCCCCCTTCCTCACCTGTTGAAACCGAGGAACCAACGACTCATCGAACATCTGCTTCTCTTTAATTTGAACTACCCACGTCGGTTTTACTTGAAGTTTAGCTAGCAGACTACCGGTCTCAAACAGGCTGAGACGAGCAAACATTGCTCTTAGATCAGATACCACTTTACAACTCAGTGCGCCCGCTACCACGTTGGCTTTTCCCGGATGGTACTCAATCGAGCAATCATAATCTTTAAGCAACTCTATCCATCTTCATTGCCTAAGATTCAACTCCTTCTGAGTAAGGAGGTACTTGAGACTTTTATGGTCGGTATAAACGATCGACTTCTCCCCGTACAAACAATGTCTCCAAATCTTTAGTGCGAATACCACCGCAGGTAATTCCAGATCATGAGTGGGATAATTTAACTCGTGTGGCCTAAGCTGACAGGATGCATAAGCTACCGCCTTACCGTCTTGCATTAACACACAACCCAAACCCGTGTGCAATGCATCACAGTAAACAACGAATTCCTTACCAGCCTTTGGCTGAATTAATATTGGAGCTTCAGTCAGAATCTTCTTCAGTTTCTCAAAACTCTCCTACTGCTTATTAGTCCAAACAAACGGTACTCCCTTATGTAGTAACTTAGTTAGGGGTGTAGCAATCAGTGAAAACCCCTCAACGAACCGTCTGTAATACCCGGTCAGACCCAGAAAAATTCGAATCTCAGATACCGATTTCAGTGGCTTCCAATCTAATACGGCCTTCACTTTCCGAGGATCAACCCTAATCCCCTCGGTAGACACTACATGCCCCAGAAATGTTACCTCTCGTAACCAAAACTCGCACTTGCTGAATTTGGCATAAAGCTGCTTTTCCCTCAATATTTGTAGCACAACCTGGAGATGTAAATCATGTTCCTCCTCAGTTCGCGAATACACCAGAATATCATCTATAAACACCACCACGAACCGGTATAAGTAGGGTTGGAAGACCCGGTTCATCATATCCATGAAAGCAGCTGGTGCATTCGTTAATCCAAATGGCATAACTAGAAACTCGTAGTGTCCATAACGAGTTCGGAATGCAGTCTTGTATACATCTGCCTCCTTGACCCTTAGTTGATGATACCCCGATCTAAGATCTATCTTAGAGAAAACTGCAGCTCCTCGCAGCTGGTCAAACAGATCGTCTATTGTCAGTAAAGGGTACTTGTTCTTATTCGCCAGTTTATTCAATTGACGATAGTTAATACACATGCGCATTGAACCATCCTTCTTCTTTACGAACAGCACCGGTGTTCCCCACGGTGACACACTCAGTGGGATGAATCCTCGATCTAGTGGCCCCTGAATCTGAGCCTTTAATTCTACCAGCTCCTTCGGTGCAATCCTATAAGGGGCGATGGACACCGGAGCCGTTCCCAGTAGGAGCTCAATGCCGAATTCGACCTCATGGTTTGGAGGCAACCCGGGAAGCTCTTCAGGATATACATTCAAAAATTATTTTACAGTCTTGACATCCCCAACAGACAAATCCTTAACATCAGTTGTGCTGACATAAGCTAGGAACGCCTCGCACCCTTTACGAACCAGCTTCTCGACCCTTAATGCGGAGATCACATTAGATAAATAATCCCTTCGCTCCCTTATCACGACCACCTCCTTAATATCCGCAGACTTCAATACCATACGCTTAGCAGCGCAATCCAAATTTGCACGGTGTTTCACTAACCAGTCCTTGCGCAAAATGAGATCAAACTCGTCAAACGCCAGTTCCATCAAATTCGCCGAAAAGACAACCCCTTAGACATTTAGGGGCACATTTCTAAACAGCTTATTCACTATAACCGACTATCCTAAAGGACTAATCACCAACATTTCTCTATCAGCAAGTTCAAACTGTATACCCAAAGCTCTAGACACAGTACATGCAACATACGAGTACGTCGACCCAATATCAATCGAAGCTATGAATGGTATATCATGAATGAAGAACGTACCAGTTATGACGTTAGGTGCGTCGCCATCCTCTCGACGCCGAGCAGGATAGAGCAACCCTGGCTGTCTCGCCTCTGTATTACCAGCTCATCTACCCGGTGCTCCCCGACCTCGTCCAAACCCATTTCCCCCTCTGGCTGGACCACGGCCTTTTGGTGGCTGCTGACCACCTCTCTCTGGCTGCACATAACCCTGACCCACAGCTTGCATCTGAACAGGCCTCTGAGTACAGTCTCTAACCTGATGATCCCTGGAGCCACATCTGAAACATGCCCTAGTTCTTTTCCAGCACTCTTCCAAATGAGATCTCCCACAATTAGCATAAGGCTACGGTCTGACTGCAACATTAGGATTCCCAGTTCGGGCTGACCCATCAAACCTAGGCCTCTTCCTAGGCCCACCAAAAGAACTTGAAGGCTCAAAATTCCTCTTACTTCTGCTCCTATCCTGCTCACGATTCTAACGCTCTGAGCGTTTCACATCCTGAGCAATCTTAGCCTTCTCAACCAGAGTAGTGAAGTCCCTTTCTCTCTGCGGAGCTGCCAGTACCCACAACTCATCCTGGAGACCATCCTCAAACCGTACACAGTGCTCACACTTAGTCCCGACGATGCTCCGAGCATAATGGCTTAATCGCAGGAACTCTACCTTATACTCCGCTACAGACTTATTTCCCTGAACTAGATTTAGAAATTCATTTCTCCGGGCAACCACATAACTTGCCCCGACATATTTTCCTTGGAAAGCTGCCTTAAAGAAATCCCAAGTCACCCGGTCGGCCTGCGTGCCTTCCCTCACGGTAAGCCACCATTGATACGCCTCATCTCGCAGCAAAGACACTGCCCCTTTCAGCTTCTACTCCACTGTGCAGTCTAGGTCATCCATGATTCGCTCAACTGCCTCTAACCAATACTATGCTACATTCGGGGCTACACCAGAGATGCCCATGAAAATTTCTGCCCTGTTAGATCAGAGTCGCTCAGAAATTGATCCTCGGGCTACTGACCCAGTACTTGCTCCAGCAACCCTTTCCAGAACTCGTAGCATTGCTTGGGACAGGGCATCATCCCCTCCGGCTCGATCATGAGACCCCGTTTCAGTCACTAGTGATGCTGGCACTTCTCTTTCAGGCATATGTCTTGAGGTTGAGGACCCAGCCTTGGCACCTCGGCCTCTACCACGACCACGTGTACCCCATCCGCGACCTCTTGTGCTCATGTCGATGTAGCGTGTTTTCTGATTAAAAGTTGTATGAATCAGCTTATAGTTCATGTAATTATTAACAAGTATTTTATGACAAGCGGTAATTAGAGTTGTTCTCGCAGACCACATTTACTACAGTTTCAGTCTTCTATAGTCTCAGTTTCTCTAACTAAAGAGTTTCAGTGTACTACTACTATTCCTAGTATTTCTCGTAATACAGTCATATCAGCTTATCACAAAGTATAGAGTAAAGAGACTTACGGATTTGGTGCCGAAAAATCAATGTGCCACACGTTCAGTAATATCTCTACTTTTCTAAACCAAAATTTAGCCAGATTTGGAAAATTTCAAAACCCATTCCACAGCTGAGTTTTGCAACCTGGCTTTGATACCACTCAATGTAACACCCTACACCCGGCCTAAATGTTATGACCGGATCTAGTGTGCCACATCAGGTGTTGTTTGAAAACTTTGTGTTCGTTGGAAAACTCATTTACAAATCAAAACTTACTATCGTCCAGAAATCCCATTTTTTTCGTTGCTTGCTAGCAAAAGAAGTTTTACTCGAATTCATTCCCTTTCGAAAATATATTATTATGCATGTATTATTTTGCTTTTAAAAAAATCTTGTCTGTTACGGAAATTAGTTTAAACAGTTGCAGAGACGTGATATTTTAGAAACAGTTGTTATTGTTTCAAAATCTCGTTTTTAATAAATTAGCAGTAATTAAAGAAATACCAAATTAAAGTTCAAAACAATCCCAATGGCCTTATTACAAAAATTATTAACCCAGAAAAATTAAAGTAAACTAGAATAAAATTACTAAATTAACCCCAAGAACGTACAAGACGCGTGTGGCCACCTCCGAGTCCCTCGCAGCTCCAAATCTTCTAAGGATGGGGATTACCTGCACAGTTAGAAAGAAGGGTGAGTTACAAGAACTCAGTGTGTAATCCCCTTATTACAACTACAGTTTGGGCCCAAGCCCATATAGTGTCAATCTGGGCCCAAGTCCTACTCAGTAACGGTCTGGGCCGAAGCCCTATGATATGCAGAACAAATATGTACCCAACCCAGTCCAATCAACACACCACCCGTACCAACCAACACACCTGTAGGGACCAAGTCAACCCACTCAACCAGCACACTAATAACGCAGACCAGCTATTAAAAACAGTATATGTGGCTGAGCCACTAAATTGGTATAACATGGCATAAGCCACTAAATCAGTATGACGTAGCAAAGCCATCAGTACAGTGCTACCTCCAAATCCATAACCCAACCCATGCAATATGCCATGTCATAATTAAATCATGTAAACAGTGCATCATCATAACCATCAATCAATTAGTTACTATTCATACATCGATGATCCTACCACTGAGGGTGAGACGGTCATTGGGGGTAAAATGGTAATTTCACCCCTTGGGGGTATTTTGGTAATTTTACCCCTCAAGGGTATTTCGATAATTTACCCACCAAGGGTAGTTCGGTAATTTTACCCTTACAAGGCTTTTTCGAAGGCCTAATGTTGCCTCGAGTGACTTAGTTTCCATTTTCGGTCGAAACGGTGCAATTGGGCCTAAAACCCAATTTCAGCCCAAACGGGCCCACACACTCGTGTGCCCCATTGTATTCGCTTTCAGTCTTAGTTCTGCAGACTTCACAATAGCATCAATCAACTGACACTTTTCATCGTTTTCGCTCATATGAGCCCGTTAACCCGTTGGGCCCATTTAGTCCGCTTCGACTCGACAAGGCCCATTATGGCCTCAGTTCCCCGAGAACGGTCGTGACACTCTCAACGGTCTATCGCCATCACTAGTGGCTCGGTTTATCTCGACGAGCACTCGCACGCTTGAGTGATCTTAGTTGCCGGTATTCTGACTTTTCGGTATTTCAGCATTTAGCCGATGCACAGATCATGACAATAGCAGTTTATGCAGAGGTGTGAGGTTACACACCTGATACGGATTGTGGTTCGTGACACTTTTCGAGACACCTGAGAGCACAATTGACTATTAGTTAGTCTTCATCCTTGCTAAACCAAAATATAGAAATACCTTATCTTATGCCTTCACTTACCAGAGAACGACAAACCCCTAGCTATGGGAGAGTGTTCGCCTTACACCACTTGATTAAAGAACCGAGTACCTAGCAAAAAGAACCAGTTAAAAACGTTATTCCAAGACAACAAAAGAAACGACCTTTCGGCCCCAAGGAACTCAAAATGATAAAAAGAAAACTACCACCCCTATTCGGCCACAGTCACACTTACCAACCACTTTCTGAGATTCGAGGGTTGAATGAACGGTGAGGAGGGTATGCTTAAACTCTAATAGGTTCCGCCTACACCAAAGAAAAAGTGCTTCGGCTTATGCTTTGCAGGGAGAGGAGAAAGAATAATAAGAGGACAATAGAGTGTGTTGTATTCGGCCAGAGAAACAAGAATAGTGTGAAGAGGAAAGAAAAGAAAATGGATGTAGAGGCTTACCAAGTTCGGCCAGCAGAAGGAGAACCAAAGTTTCAGACGACTTGATGTTCGGCCAAAGGGAAATCAAATAGGAAGAAGTGTAGCTATACGGCCTAATGAGAAGAAAAGAAATAGACGAAACTTGAAGAGAGATGAGCAGAAGAAGATTCGGCCAACAAGTGCCTAGGCTAATAGCAACAGCAAAGGAAAGAATGCACGAGAGGTAAAAAAGAGAAGAGAAGGAAAAGTCCACAAGTTGCTTCCAAAGAGAAATCCCGAAAAGAATAAAAGAAGAATTCACATAACACAAAGGGAGTTTTTGGTTTGCACTCACACTCAAGCTGCCGAAAAAAATGCTCCTAATTCACCCCCTAGCCAAAATCACCCCCTAAGGCACACTCCCAAATTCGGCCACTACCCCCTCACTCCTCAACTCCCTGATTTCCTCCACTTTCTTCTCCTAATTTTGCTCTCCTTCATCCATTTGAAACATTTGACCCAGTCTCCAACACCCCTTGAAGAGTTCAATCTGAACTCTGCTTCCTCTCTTCTCAAGTCACAAAATAAAAGCTTCCATTTGCAACTTGTGGGATTCGATCCCTACTCTCCAAGCCTTCCCAAAGACGCCACTGCCACTGAGCTACAAGCTCATCTTTTGCTACATAAACACGCACAAATATACTTGAGCCCTACTACCAACAGCCCTCTCCACTTTAGGGTCAGAAACCAAAATTTTTCCAAGGCTCAAACTCGAACCCATGCCTCTTTAGGACCCCCAAACACACTCAAATAGCTAGCCAAATAAGTACAACATGAATTTAAGCAAAACTAAAAACCCCTAACTTTTAGGGCATTACAATGTTTGAATGAATAATTTTGGTAATTGGTTGATTATGTATTCGGTAATGTGTACTAATGAAATTGCTTTGGACATTTGTGAGAATAGTATTCAAATGTGTTGTTAAATGGCATGGTTTAGAGCATATAGAATTGGTATGTTTTGATTCGGCTAAGTACATAGAAAATGGCCAATGAAAGTCAAGTGAACATTGAAAGAATTTGGTTATGTTACAAGTTGTCAAATGAATATTATAATGTCTTATAAATAAATGTTGTATTATGTGCACTTGGTTTAAAAAGTGAAATATGCTTGTTTATAATCTAGGTATTCGAATATCATGCATGTAATGTTTGTATGTTTAATATTATACTTAATAACTATAAGTAGTTTAATGTTAATGCATGCTAGTTGGTTTTTAAAATAAATAAAAATTTGATTAAATATATGGTATGTAAATGTTTGAATTTTGAAGCATGGATTGTTTGTGCATTAACAGTAATAAAGTATGATTGTGTTTTAGTTGATTAAGTGATTTATATGTACGAATTTAATTTATATGAATGAATAGATGGTTGATATTCGATTTAAACAATTTGTGAACATGAAATGATTTATATGAGCGTGCTAAACTGTGTTTTATCAGGTAATGCCTCGTAACCCTAATCCAGCGATGGATACGGGTTAGGGGTGTTACATACTCTATGTACAACACTTACAAATATAATTACATCTCACATTGGTTTGTAATGTTCCCTCTTATTCAACCTCTAAATAATATTGCTGACTTTATTTATTGACCAACCAAGTCATTCACTCTATAAAGCTTACAAACAAATTTTTGAGACTTGTACAACAATATTTGTATCAGGCTTGACATGCCCATGCAACGCCTGCTCTGTATGCATGAGTGCCCATTTCGCCACTCCTTTGGTGCAGCCTTGGCATCGTCCCTCCCGACACATCCTTTATCTGAGACATAAAACACAAAGGGGTAAGTTCGATAGAAGTTAGCGAGAAGACCTTCTTTTACTTGAGCCTTTATTCGTGGATTTCGTCATTTGTTTCTCGTTCATAACTTTGTCCCGGTCGATTGTACAGAATTCAACATGACCTTCCATAATGGCCTTTCTTTCTGATTGGCTGTTTCGTCACAACAATAATTTCCAAGCATACACTGTCAATGCAAGTACAGTAGACAGATGTGAGTTTGTCGGATATTGATCCCACGAGGATGGTTGTCTTTTGTCTGTCAATGTCAGTGCAATAAATGTATAGAAAAAAGATAAATTGTGAGAGTAAGTGTCAAAGAAATAACTTGAAAACAACAGGATAAAAGATGATAATGATGAACTGGGATCCCTAACGTGAACATTCAACAAAAATGCTAAGTGCTTACAAGTTATAAAAAGTTCGGTGATTGTCGATGTAATAAGTTGCAATGAATATCTTACCAAGCTTAACTTTTATATTTAATCAAAGATTTAAACATGCACATTAGCCACACCTTCCGATGATGGCTATGGATGTAACACCCCAAACCCGGTCAAAACGCCATGACCGAATCTGGCATGCCACAGAGGAAAACGTTTTGAAGAAAATCGAGTTAACGATTAAATTTTAGAAAACAGGTGCATAATTAGTTAAAAATCGATGGTTTACTTTTAAAATCCTGTAAGTAAATCTTTAAAACTTAGTTGCATTTTAAAAGATCCCGAATGGTTAATTTGAAAACCGTTTCTATTTGAGTTTGGAAACCTAAGTTTGGAAACTGTTTGAGTTGTCGAAAACAATTAAGCTGTTATATACTTATCAAGTGATTTAAAATACCCGATGGTAAAGTTTTGAAAATCCTTTGCGTTTTGTAGTTTAGAAAACTTTTGCGCTTATATTATTAAATTAATCAAGTGATGTACTTAATCATGTTTAGAATAAATCCAAAACATATAAATAATCCAAAAAACGTAATTTAAATGGCCTTATTACAAACCCAAAATAAATATGAAACCAAATTTAAATAAAGTAAAGTACCCAAACCAAAGTTCATGTAGAACCGAATTTATTAAATGCATGGCCACCTCGAGTTCATCCGGCTCCTCATCCGCGGTCTACGAATCACCTGAAAATATAAGGGAGAAGGTGAGTCACCAAGACTCAGTGCATAAATCCTTCCCCCGAGTGATGCAACATACTTACACAATTTATAATCAAGCAATATATATATAATGCACCCAATCCTAGCCATCCATAACTCCTTTTCTACCCCGTGTGGTACCAAACCACTGGTGGTGCCAAACCACTGGTGACCCAAAGTCACGATATCCAATAATGTGATGCCAAATCACTGGTGACCTAAAGTCATGAATAATCAAGTTGTGGGGCCAACCCACGTGTGATACCAAATCACTGGCGACGATCCCAATACATCAAATGTGGGGCCAACCCACGGTGGTGCTAAACCACTGGGACGAGTCGCTATGAGGTGCCAAACCTCTGGTGTCCCAAAGACACGAAATACCAATGATCCAAGTGTGGGGCCAACCCACGTGTGATACCAAATCACTGGCGATGATCCCAATACATCAAATGTGGGGCCAACCCACGGTGGTGCTAAACCACTGGGACGAGTCGCTATGAGGTGCCAAACCTCTGGTGTCCCAAAGACACGAAATAAATGTGGTACCAAACCACTGGAGGTGCCAAACCTCTGGTGTCCCAAAGACACGGATATCAAATCCTTCCCCCTCCACTCATATTCCCAAACCAATGTATTAAGAATATAAATCATGCCATCATACTTGTTATGAACATATAACATATATAAATTGTAGATCATGATATCAATTAACAAATGACAATATCATATCAAAACGGACTTACCCGAATCCTTGTTCATACCCATCAAGGTATCATATCAAAATCTCATAGATTTCCACTTTAATAACATGATTAGTTAATATATATGTATATAACCCGAATTATAAAGTGTGTAAGGTACACACCTGTCACTACCGCAAGTACTAAAATCCAAAGACCCGATCTACCGCACTAGATCACCTTGTCCTACATCCAGCCAAACCACAAAACTATAAACAAGGCCATTCGGCCACACCAACAAATCCCGAAGGGTTATCGTATGAAATACCAAATCTTACCTATTGGCTTACCCAAAACGATTGTTAGAGAATCGAGGCTTAAGTCGATTGCTTCCAAAATCCCGAGGAGTCTAAAAGAAAAATCGGTTCCTTCGAATAGTTAGAACCTTACAACAAATACCCAAAAATTCGGCCATTACCCTCAAGAAAAATGACATAGAAAAGAGAAAAGGAACAAATGAAATACGGCCATGAATACTTACCCCCTTCCAAAACCGATTGAAGAAAACCAAATGAAGACCTACCCTTGATGATATTCGGCCAAGACAAAGAGAAAAGAAGTAAAGAGGATTCGGCTTTAGTGGAGAAAAAGAAAGGAAAATAATAGTGAAAATAGGAGAAGGAGGATTCAAAATTTCGAGCAACGTGGGAAGAAAATAGAATGAGGATGGATGTTTTTAACTTTGAGCAAAAGTGAAAGAGAAGGGAATTAGGGAGGAGGAAGATTCAACCAAGAGAAAGTAAAAAGAAATGTGGTTTTGAACAAATATCAAAAGAAAGAAAAGAGAGAAATGGGAGAAAGAGGTTCGGCCAACACCTTGTTTGCCGAAAAAGAGAAGTGCACAAAGTGCTAAGTGTGGTTTCGGTTTCAAGAGGAAAAATGAAAGAAAGAAAATGGGATTTGGTTCCAACAAAAATGAGAGCTAAAACAAAACAAAATTGCACCTAATGATCAAGGTACATTCGGCTAAGGAAGAAATCTTTGGAGAGGAAAAGAAAAATGCAAAAGATGCACAAATGCTAAAATTGACCAACTAATCCCCCCAACATCCTATCAACATTCGGCCACCCCCCTAGACAACCATACCGTCCACATTCATGGACAATTAGCCATGAAAAAGCTTCCAAAAACCACACCTTAAACCAAGCCTTATGTCCCCTATCCTTCCTTAATCTATATGATTCCTTTCCCAAAGTTCAACCTTTCCTAATTTACTATTCAACTTGCCATAAAAATTGAAAGTCCAACCTACCATAATTAGAGCTTGACCGACACTTAATGCTAAGGTGCATAAAAATTAAGTCTTCCAAATGCAATCCATGCAACTCGAACCTCTTCCCTCAAGCAACCCTTCATGCATCTTAACCACCTTGCCACTAACTCCTCATGTGCTAGAATTTAACACTTAAATTAACTTAAGTGTCAGGTTCACCTAATCCACTTCACTAAATATACAATACTAAGAATTATTCTAGCTTCATAAATAAAATCAAGCCTTCACAAGACTATGCTAAACACACAAAAATTCATACCCGAGCCAACACAAATAATAAAAATAATACTCTAATTTTTCCTAAAACCCAATTAAACCCGAGAATTCATAAAAACCTCGTAACATTCCAAATCCACTTAACTAATAAATCCAATTTGCAAAAACACCATTCTCTTAATCCTGAAGATTTTAAACACTCCTAAGCCCAAGCCCAATCCTACTAGGCCCAATTTCGGGATGTTACAATGGAACACTATTAAGAGCAGCTGGATTAAATTCCTCTAATTCTTAAGCAACTTTCGTTGTCATGCTTGTTAGCTTGAATTGTCGCTGCACCTTTCAGTGACAGTGACTGCAATAACACTTTCGTGCTAAAAACATTCAAACCCAAATATGAAACAGTAGAGGCAAGATAGAATAAAATAACATTTAACCCAGAAATCATGTGTACTTCCATACTATCATGAAATAGAAAGTAATCACCAGCGTTTAGAAAAGAAAAATAAAATAAACAAGTGGAGAATACTATTCCTAGACAACTCGACATGAGTCTATCTATTCCCTCTTGTGTCTCACTTAGGACTCCTCGTCAAGAGCTAAGCTGCATCCTTTTCATGTTGATTCACCCGTCGAAGCTTAAGTCACCATAGCTGAAAGCTTCAAGGGATAGGTTGAAGAAGATGATCCAAAAAGCTCTCTCATTTTTTTTCTTTTTATGTGAATATTTATATTTTTTTCCAAATACCCCATGTGTCCTTTCATCAGAATCATGCTGCCTCTGTACATACAAGTTAGTTGTACCAGACTGGATAGCTCACGCATTTTTGTTCCTATTCGGATAGCTGTCAGGTGTAGCAACAATTCTGGGTGCAATCTAAAATTACTCATGCAGCGACATCAGTACCAAAATATGAAAAAATTAAGGGTAAATAAACTAAGATCCACCGAGTCATGAAATGTAAATTACTGAACTAAAAATGCTAAAATATGTGCTAAAGATAACTAAATGGGGACAAATTATCCAATAAGTAGGGAGAAAACATGTATTCTTTCTAGTACTATCACTTTCCAAGCTTATCTGCATTTGCCAATTCTCAGAATCCAGTGTTCGTCATTCATTCAGAGTCCGTTCATAAGCGTTGTTTTCAGATGGTCATCAGGAGAACTGTTCTTTAGATTATACCACGAAGGTGTTCCTTTCCAAAAATAGTCATAAAGGCTTTCCTTTCTGAGTCTCGCCACAAAAGCATCATTTTAACAAAGATTGCCACATAGGCTTCCATTTAACAAATATCTCTACAAAGGCTTTTTTATAACAAAGATCGTCACAAAGGCATCCATTCAGAGATAGCCACAAATGCTCACTTATACAGAAATTGGTGTTTTTAATGAAAAGGATTTGACTAAACTCGCCGTTATGAGGTTTACCTCTTATCATTGGTACTTACCCAACCATCCTTTACATATTCCATATGATGCCATGACCCAATCATGGTCTTACACTATATGGTCTTCAGAGTGCCATGGCCATAAACTTGTCCTTATCAAAGATTTGTGTTTTTAGTCTCGACGGATCCCTTTAAATGACTCCAGAGACAAATGATTGACCTCAAAGTGATATTTTCTAGGTTGAGTTTAGTGGATGATGGAAGATTATTGGTTAAATTGTGAGTGAAAACCACCTAGTCTGGCACACAGCCTGGCACACGGTCGTGTGGCATCGGCAGTGAGTTTTCTCGCTTCGCATCGTTTATTATTTTTCGGGATTTTCATTACACACTTGGCCGATTCTGAAACACGACAATTCGACACACTTCCAAACCCTAAAATGCCACAAAACCACACTGATTAACCATCACACATCAAACCCAAATCACAATACAACCACAATTGCTAAGATATTCGACCCTTACCTCAAGAGAAACCGATCTCGCCAAAAAAGAGGTAGGTGCCTTATGACCTTCCCCTAACAAATTCCCACAAAAGAACACTAAAACATAGTCAACACCCATGAAAATTTCTTGAACAACATTACTCAAGAACATCTTTCTTAACAATAATATTACGAAAAATGAACACTATACTTACACAGAACTTACCTTAACTTTGGGACTCCAAATCGCACACACCAAATCAACAAAATTAGAGACAAAAACAACAAAAGAAAAGAGGAAGTCTTGAAATCGCAAGAATAACGATTGGAAATTATGTTGACAACAAAGAAAGAAAAGAGTAGGAAGGAAACGAAATTGGGAAAATGGAAGAATAAATGTCAACTAAGAGAGTGAAATGTTGGAGAGAAGTTATCTCTTCTTTTTTTTTCAAAAAACCACCCACTAACTCCTATTAAATTTGATTAGTTATCCTTATCAAATTTTTCCCGAAGTTTAGAACAAAATTAATTTCCACTTTACAAACACAAGACCTTTGGGTAAGTTGAAGCCTTAACACTAAACCAGCAAGCTCATTTTTGTCATTAGTTGAGCGAAAATAATATATAAGTCAAACGTTCAAGGATAGGGTTAGAACAAAAATAATAAAAATTTAAGGGAAAAGATTCAAACCCAAAACCTCACACACACAAACAACACATTTAATTATTGAACCATATTAACTCAGTTGTTAAATTTCCTACAACTTTAATTCAAAAACAGGACATGACCACTCTTGGTTTCACCAACTCAATTTCTACTGACCCAATTTTTAGGGTGTGACAGCGTTCGGGAGTATTATTATTGTAGGTGCTTGCCCATTGCTAAATGATTAATTATGGTAGTTCAATTGGACATTCATATGTCTAAATATTTTTCTTATTTGAGTTATTTAGGCAAATTAACTAATCAAATTGAATCATTGATTGAATTTTTATTAGTGGTATTAAACTTATTGAACTTGCTTCATTAATGTTACATTAGTACGTATAGCTTGTGAAACTTGATACTGATTTTTGTACTATAATTTCAATTATGCATTGAATCATCACTAAGCGATTTTGCTTAGTGCATTGGTTTGTTCTTTTTCATATGTAGACCAAAGGTTGTGAGAAGGAAGTTTATGGCAGTAGCTCATTTCAAGTGTCAACAAACTCATTTTAATTTTCGTAATGAAGCTTTTCGTATCTTTTTTTGGGGGGAGGGATGAAAGTTTCATAAGGGCATGTAATTAGGACCTCTATTGGATAAGTTGATGATGTTTTTATCATGTGTTTTCAATTGGTCATGATTTAATTTTGTTGAATTTTATTATGAACAATAGATATGAACATGACGTTGTCATATAATTTTTGGTTTGGTCATTGGAAATTGGTTCTATTTCATATCCACTTGATGAACTAAAAAAGGTGACAAATTTTACTTTAATGCCTTGCAAGTATAATTGGGGGTCATAGCTAGACTCAAATGACTGTTGTGTATGTTGGTAATTGTAGGAGGCTATTAACAGTTGAATAGGGTGTTATGATGCACTTGTGTGCCAAGTTAGGCTAAATATGAGATGAAAATTACTTAGGTAGCCAAATTTTGCATTACTAAATGTTTGACATGATATTTATGAGTTTCGAATGTGTTTTTATATGTTGAATATACTTGATTTTGATGTACGTTAGACTCATTTAAACAACATTAGGGACTTGGTTAATGCATGTTTTGGCTATTTTTTCCTAGAAATCTGTAGGTCTGATATGAGGTATTGATACCTCATACCAGGTACTGGAACTTTAGGGCAAGGTCTCGATGCATAAACTCTATTAAGCCCGACAAAAACCAAGAGGGGATGATTTGGTACTTCAAAATTCTTTAAAACCTTCTCTAATTGATAAGAAAATGGAAGAAAAAGCTTAGACAAATTGATTTTGTAGTGGTTTGACCCCAATTGCCTACCGCCATTACCTTAGTATACCTCAACCAATGATTTCTCAGTTCACTATACTTTAATTGTTACCTTTCAAGGAAAAGCTATAACCTTTACAATCACTATCTTTTCATAAAGACTAAGAAAAAACTTTCCCCTTTTTTTGTGACTAAACTAAAACCCTCTAACTTCTGCGGCTCAGCTATAAACATTTACAATCTACTTAAGGTTTTATACCTCAAAAACCTTAGGTGTACTCTTTAGAACAAAGAGAAGATAAGCAAACTAACAATGAACCTCTAGTAGGTATGTGTTTGCAAATTGAAGCTCTAAAAATAAATATATGTGAGTAAGAAAAAATATTATAATAAGCTTTCAATAAATATGTACCAGATGAATGAAGAAAAATGAAGAAATGGAAGATTTTCACTTGAACTTTTTGCTTGGATGTTGTTCTATTAAGTCTTGAAGTGTTCATAAAGAGTACTTATATCAAGGAACAAGTTTGTGGAGGTTTATGGCCATTGGGGATGAATTCTAGCTATTGGAAGTATTAATTTCGGGTTGAAAAAGTGTCATTGCAACTCATGTACATGTATCGATAAATCCATTGGATGTATCGATACATCTCATAAAAGTAGCCGTTAGAAAAAATGTCATACAGGAGCATGATGGTATCATATACCGATACATCTGGAGAAGTACCCATACATTGTCTTCTTGCAAAGACGTTTTGTTACTGACTTGCAGGTTTTGATACTAAGATCCCCAAGTATCGATACTAAGCCATCAAAATGCCTTAAAATATTTAAACACCTTAAAACACTTTGGTTTTGACTCAAAAATATTTACATAGGTTAAAACACATTTGAAACATGTTTTTAAGTACTTTGCATTTGCAAGTCTTTGAAATGCTTTGAAAATGATTGCTAAAATTTTAAACCATATTTTTACCAAATGATTAAGGAAATATAATAGATGAAAATTTCTCTTCAATGTTGTTACATCAAAAGCTTGAGACATCACACAAAATCAGTAAGCAAAATTTTGGATTAGGTTTTGAAAGTATTGGAACCTGACTCTGATGTATCGCTACAAGAGGTTAAGTTCAAGTACACGTGGTCCAATGTATACTGTTTGATTTTCTATGAAAAAGTATCGATACCTACTACCCAAGTATCAATACTTGGGTCATAGGGTCACCTAATTAGGCCTCGAATATCATTTTAAGGTTGTATCAACTTAAATGATGTTTGCTTAAGATCCATGAATGCTTGTAATGATATCTTATGATTAATTGACATGTTTGAAGTGTAGTGTTGAACAATTGGTTGATTGGGTAGCCTTGATGACCAATGTGACACGTCACACTCAAGTCAAATCACTGAACCATGTACGAAGTGTTACAAATTCAATTATGCTCAAAATTTTAGTCAATCAAATTCCATTAAATATGTTTCAGTAAAACTTTTGAGATATTGTTTGCAAATTGATGGAAAAAATTATTTATGGTTATTTTCTTTAATTGTATTATGATGTTATAATTAAAAATAAAATGAAAATAGTTAAACGTTATTTTATTCAGATCCTTATATGCAAAAAATAGAGATGATTTAATATCATATGTAATTTTATTCTGAATTCATGTTTCAAAACAAATTACCTTTTTTCAAAATATTTTCTTTTGTTTATCATTATTATTATCCTAATTTGAAACTCAAACTTACCTAATTTGTTTCTGCACCTTGTTTTATATTATATATAATTATACATATATATCATTAAAATATATATTAAATTATTAGTTAAGGATAAGAACTAGGATAAACTATTGATTATTAAATAAGGATAAAAATTATAAGGTAATAATTAAGAAAATATTTTGGTAAAAGGAAGGGCAAAATTTTAGGACAAACATTAGGTGGCAACTATAGTGAGAACTTTCAAAATGAGAATCAAAATTATCTTAGCCATCAGATCAAAATAAATGGTTGTAAGACTTAGATTTTGCATTTATATTACCTTATTGAAATAAAACCAACAACACCCATGTAATTAAAAAATATTTTGGAATTAAAAGACCTAACCTATATGATCCCATTCCTTCTTTTATCAAATACTATTTTCTTCTTTTTTTTTTTTCGTTTAGTCGACCGGAACATATTAATAATAGAAAAACATTGAAAAATGCCATCCTCTTTCATAAAAAAAGATATTTAAAAAATCCCCGATAACCTAAGACATCTAGCACCTATGCAAACAACTAAAGAAATGAAAAAGAACATTTCACCACTAAGCTTTAAATAACGTTGGCCTTCTCACCCCTACTATTGCCAAAGCAATAGCCATACCATTACCTTGTCTATCAAAAAATGCAAAGCGAACTCAAACTAGCTGGCTAATACAACGATCAATACCTATTAAAAGATTCCACAATGATCGCGACCTAGAATTCGTCTGTTATTTCAAGCCCAATGGCATCAATCGGCTTAGAAAATCATGAATGTGCCACTCTTTACTCGTCTTTCAACACCCCACCACATCCAGCTTTGTCCTCCTTAGTAACACTTGCCGCATTGAACTTTTTCCACCCATGGGGGGGTGGAACCCAATGAATAATAGCCTCATTGACTTTATTTCTCGAAGGTTTGCATTTCACTGGGCAAAACCACCATGAACCCTCCAGAAATTGAATGTCATCATGCACCACCCTTGTCTACATCAGAGGTCTCATTTTGAAATGAAATAACAACATATCAATTGTCGTTGAAGTTTTTTCAAACACAATATCGTCTTATGCCAGCCACGCTAGCCAACAAAACGTCGAAATCGGTATCAGCCATAAACTTTTATGAACACCTATCAAATTCATATTAAAACATAGCGAGTAAAATCAACAAAGTAATCAACCGTTTTCCACTGAAAACCCCACCAGTTAAACATCTTGAACCAAAATCCATCAATAAATTTGCATTTAAAGAAAAGGTGATCAGCATGCTCCAACTTTCTACCACACCAGGGACATCTACTTTTATTCTGATCCAACCGCACACCCCGGATTATGAGAAACTCCTTAATTGGAATACAATCAATGACCAGCATCCACAAGCACTTCCTAACTCCTGGTTGACCTTCCTAATTATGTCAACAGTGACCGAATCTAACTAAGTTTCCTAAATAAAACACATTCGCCTTTGCCTTGCATATAACTATTCTAACAAATGATTTTTTAACATCCAAACCCATAAGCCTACTATTCCAAGAATAAAACTCGTACCAACACACACAACAGAGATACAACAAAATAATGAGATAAACAACCAACAACAACATAAAATCGCACCTACTTTATTCTCCCCTATAACAGCCCACCTGGCGTAGACTGTATTGATATACCGTTTGGCGTATAGTCAATTAAGCCAAGGGTAGAAAAAGGGATAGAATAGTCATTTGTTCGTTAAATGCTTGGGTGGTGTATTGCATGGATTCGGTAGTACACCCAAATCAGGAATGCCTCGTTGGAATTCACCATTTGACAGACTCTTTTGTGAGACAATCCACCAATCCTAGATATTTTGGGCGAGCTTGTTAGTTCATAGATCAATAGAATTGTTTTTCGTGTTTTAGCGTTAAAACGATGACTCGATGAGTATTGTTAGAGTTTAGTTGAGACCTAGTTGGAATTAATCTAGAGTATTGTAAATGATAGCTTAATGTGTTTAGCATGTTGTGAGTAAGCTCTTAAGTTATCTATTCTTTGTTAGAGAAGACGAGGAAGGTTTCCAGTAGCTAGTCAAGACTCCATTGTTAAGTACTAGCTTACTGGTAATTTCTAGAAAACCCTTAGGTTGAAATCGATGGGGATTTGCGTTTTTGTATGTATAGATTTTTAGAACAGGTTCGAAAGGAAGGAAACATTCTGGTTATGGGTTGCATGCAACCGATTCAAGCATGCATGTTATATTTTAGTAGATAAATGATCTTATGGTTATAATTATTTCTTATTTAGCTCAAGAAGCTAGTGAAGGTCCGAGCAATCGAGGAAAAAGACTAGTAGATTAGATTCTATTCTGGAGTTTGTTAGTGAGTTCCTTCTTACTTCTTTGAGTTATGAAACTTCCATGATATGTGGGTTGTGTAAGGTAAGTTGTCTCTACTATAAGTGGGTCGATGTGCTGTGTCTGGACGTGTGTGTAATAAACCAGTGTTGTATGAGTGAGTATGGCCATTGCTGATGTAAAAACACCCTTATTGTTGCACAAGCCCAATACCAGATAATCTGTGATATGTGAACATGTAGAAAGGAGTTTTGTTTGTGATGCCTCCAGTAGGACAGTTATATTGCAAACCGACTGACAGATCACGAGAACACGTGTTTAACTTAACAAGGGTGATGCGAGGAGTTATGGAAGGAATATGAATATGATTGATATATGATTTTGATTTCTGAAATATGGGTCTGAGGCTAGTACAAGAAGGGTTTATTTGTAATCATGTATGACTGTGGGGGTATGTTTAAGTTGGCAGATTTTAATCGCCCATGTACTGCGTGGGTTATGTTTAAATGGGCGTATCGTGTCTGTATGACAGAGCCTTACGAAAAGTCCTATTTTTCTTTCTTGCGAGTATTGATGCTTGTTGATTATCGGCATTCTTGTAAATTATTTGTGTCTATTTTGAAACTCACTAAGTTCAAACGAACTTACTCCGTTAACTTTTTCTTCTTAGGAGTTTTGATAGTAGAAGAAGAATCAATTGAAGGGACTACGCTAGAGCTGCGCTTACGAGTGAGCCACTTATTTATTTTTGTATCATGCATGACTATTTTTGGTAGGTGGTGTATAGATTTGTTTTGTACTCAACTTACAGGCGCGAAACGAGGAAATTTTTTAAGGGGGCCGAAATTAAATTGTATATTTTCACGATAGTAAAAATGCAATTTTACCATTTTAATAGCTTATATCTTTTATAATTTTTAAAGGATAATCAAATTTTTATCATTTTTGGGGGGGTCAAAGTGCAATTTACCATTACAAATTTAAAAGTTTAAGGGCTTAAATAGAAATTTTCTACTTTAAGGGGGGCCAAGGCCTCTGTCAGCCCCCTGGGTTTGCTACTATCAACTTATGTAATTATCCTTGTCGTTTGCAATATTTTTGTTTTCAAAAGAATTGCCCTTTTTCCCTAAAAGTGTATGTCTAATTTCCTTGATTTGTTGTTTATGAACTTATCATTTATAAGTGTACGCCATAGTTGGGAAGTGGTTGGATAATAGAATTTTTTTTTTTATAACTTCTATTTTTTTCTTTAAGGATGTGTTACAAAATCAAAAGAAAAATAATGGCTTTTAAGTAAAAGGGAAATCTTCATAAATGTTCTCTAAAACTCTAAGTTAAGTCAAAAAGTTTGAATCTTCTGGTAACGCCCCAGTCCGTTGGGCGGTTTGTCTAGCTAAATGTTATACGCCATATTTTCCTGACGGACTAACAGCTACAGACCCTCCAACCTCATTATTTCATCTACAACTTCACGTTTGTCCCCTCTTACACTAAATCCCAACATTTTCGTGACTTCCCAAGCATTCTTTGCTTCCTCGAGAATCAACTTCCTTCTGTTGTTGATATCAGAATCAGAAAGTGATGCATTTACTACCTCAGCTTTATCCAAATTTCCTCTCCCTTTTTGTCTCCTCAGTACTTGAACTCTCTTCTTCTTCTTTGCTACAGTGAGGAATCGATCTTGAATTTCAAACATAGAACATACTTTTTGACCCTACAATTTTTGTTTTTCTTGTTTTGATTTGACGAAGACATTCCTCGGTTTACCCTATCCTCCTTAACCTCTCCTCCCGATTCCATTCTACCTCTCTGATTAACAAAATTATTTGATTTTGTACTCTCATCAGGCTTCATTGTATGGGTCGTCTATTGATCCATTACTTCCTCCAAGCCCACAGCCACTTCATTACCCCCGTGTTTTTTTTGACTCCCAACCTAATCTGCGATACTTAGTCCAATTATAGACAAGCCCATGTTGCTGAAATCTTCCCTGGCCTGTTCATAGCAATAGTAATCTTCCTCATCCCCCAAATTGATATCGGCCCTAGACCCACCCAAATGTTCCTCTCCCATTTTTGAATCATTTTTCTATGTTCTTTTACAGCCACGATTAACGTTTTCTTATTCGTGGAAGATGACATTAATTGCTTCATCATCTCGTCTTTGACTCTCCTCAAAAGCCTTATTTGTCCCAGTTCTCATCGTCGATCTCGACTTAGACACAATTGTATCATCCTTATCCTATAATGGTTCGAAACCATCTTTTTCCTTTGCTCTACAGTCCCCACTGATATCGTCAAACGATTCCGACAAGCCTATTTCCTTAACTCTAATAGAAAAACTCAGCTCCCCTAGCTTTAGAAATATCAATTAATCGATATTTCCTGTGGGTTGATTGATACCAACATCATCATTTTGTTGGAGTTGTTCACCTTCGTCGAGTTCTCGCCAAGAGAAACTAACTCTCCCCATAATCCTACTACTCTTTTGAATGATGCGTAGTTCCAATAGTGCAAGGGAATGCTTAATACTTCAATCAATGGCATACTCTCATTCATTACTGTTTTCTCCAACCATGGCTCTATTATGACAAAAAAATTCCCTCAAATATGCCCAATCATTCTGCTTTAATATCTTGAGTAACTTTTCATCGAGTATTTCGATCAGGAAATGCCTTCATTGAATCCTTCTGATTTTAATCTCACCCAAGCTACTTTGAACAATTCTTTCTGTAAGACTCTTCATTTCACAAAACATTGAAGTTTCTTCCACCAAACATTTCTAGAGTTTTCAGAGTTTGTTCATCGTCGACATGTCCCTTGATCAGTTTAACTTGATTTTTCCGCTTACTATCCCTAACTTTATCATACTCAAATTGAACTACTTTTGTTATATGTTTCTCCTAAGTCCAATATGATATCCATCGCCTTCTTTCCACTCACCTCCCATTCTTTATGGTTTACAACATTCTGCCTTGATTTCCCTATAAATGGAATTGTTCTCCCAACTTAACTCATTCCCTTAAATCTTGCCATGTATATCGTTATCCTATACCCTAAAATGACAAAACCGTTTAACCTGTTGATAGCCCTTCGTTCGTCCACCATTTTGTCAAACCTCACAAAACCAAACATTCTTCCACTCTTACTCTTCTTTGTCGAAATGAACACATCAATGACTTCTCTATGATACTGAAACAACGTCCATAGGCCTTTCCAATACATGGTCATCGAAATGTTATAAACATATACCATAATCAGATCCTTCTCCATAAATTATCTTATTTATGTTAACCTTGTTTTTCGTCCTACTTACTCCATATACTAATTTCTTATACCATGTGATGCATATGTTAGTTGTATATATTAATTTAGTTTTTACATTTAATTTTTTTGTACATTTTCACAAATAATATAAAATAATATATCTTAAATACTTTATAAAATATTGTATATTATTCAACCCATCGATTGATTGAATCAGTGAAACCTTTGTGATAAATCTTCATAGTGTTCTTGTTTATTTCAAGCTCTACAACAATTGTTTTATTAATTTTAAGCTGGTTGTTATATGGTGTCATGCATATCTCAGCTTTGCATTGCAGCTATTCAATCACTCTCTCATCGAATTCATTTTTCAAATTCTTAGTAGATGATTCCCTTTCATGATGTTACTATAAAAAATTGAGAATAAATTATGTAAAATAGAAAAATAAAGTTAAAATAGAAAAAAAAAGTTAAAAAACTTTAAGCTGTGAGTGGATTGTTTTACAATTCTTTGTTGTGTTTCATTATCTTCACAATAATCCTATTTATAAGTCTTCATACATGATAAAATGGAAGGAAAAAGGGTGAAATTTGAAAATTGATTTTATTTCATATAAACTATTCCTTAATCGTTGTGGTTTTGTTTCTCGTAATTTTTATTTTAATTTTCATATTAAGGATTTTTCGATTACCTTTTACACTGACAATTAAAAAGTAGATCTATTTTTTTTAATGTAGTTATTATCGTATATAACAGTAATTTACTTAAATGAATCTTTGACTACTTTCAAAGATAGAGGTAGGAAATAAGGTTTAATATAAAATGAGTTGTAAACATCATAAGTAGAAATTATTTTCACTAATTTTATGGTAATTAGTTGGCTAAGTTATAAATTCTGTTAGTAGTAAATTACAATTTAAAACAAAGTATTAGGGTTCAATAATGCAAATATGAAAAAAGTTTATTGAGAAGTTATTTAAAATTTTTAAAGAATTTATAATTAATGCAATAATACATCATTATTACTCATGAAAATAAAATCATATTTAAAATTTAATTCTAAAAACGGAACCACTATAGATATAACTAAAAAAGAAAATATTTTAGAACTCAAAAAATTAACTTAGAATCAATGTTTCATATATGCTTTCATTCCTTCTTTATAATATATAAAATATATTATATGATTTCTAATTTGTTTAACAATAGATATTAATATATATATATATATATATATATAAATACATCTCAATCGAATATGTTTATATACAAATATAAATATAAATATAATATAAGTATAAATTTATTAATTATGTTAAATTAACTTAATTTAATGATTATATTTTATTTTAATATAATTATAAATGATAAAATATTCACAAATATTAAAAATTGATTTAAAATATTAAAATTTAATACCAACCAACAGGAGTTGATAAATACCAATACAAGAAGGTATTAACCAAAATAGACTTAAATACACATAAATTGGAGATGAAACAAAACTTAAATTATATAATATTGATTTAAGGATAAAACAATATGTACAATACTAACCACCATGGATTTTCACTTCCAGATAAAACTTTGTGATGGTACTTGTGATAAAAATATGATTTCTATTACATTATCATCACAAGTCCATCTCTAAATTTTGTCATAATAGTTGAACTGTAATTTTAGTTGTCACTTATTGATCACTGATCTACCACTAATAAACTATAAAAATGACGGAAATCTATGAAGAAAAAAAATTCAAAAACATTTTGGCAATGAATAAAAGATTTTAGTGGTTTCTTTAGTCTCGGGTGAAACATTATCTCAGTGCAATTGTAGGATGAAGACAACTGCTGGGTAGGTGAGATAATTTGAGCTCATCAGGTATTACAAAGAAAATGAAAGCGAAAAGCTCCAAAATGAAACATCCATGAGCAGAGAAATAGGCAAAAGAAGTCATCAACTTCACACCATGTGTGTGGATACAAGTTCAAAGTACAAAGCGGACTGTTTCTATGCAATGTGAAATACGTGTAGGAACTGGTTATCACTAATTTGGGGTGTTTCAATATGGAATAGGCTACTTTCAAGTGCCCCTTTCATCCATTCTTTACCACTCATTTTGATAGTAAAAATATAATTCCCTGTACCATAAGTAATGAAAAGACCGATCCCGTGGCCCTCAGGTGAGATCAGCATCTTTATTGTATCATATTCCATTTGATAATAAATGGAATGCTAACAGCACTCTTCATTAATTTGTGCTACCTAGTTGCTACAACTTGTACTTAATTATTCCAAACAAATCTAAGACGACATATGATGCTGCAGTCTTTTCTTCTTTCCCTTTTCGCCAACCCAACTATATAATAAAAGTAGGAAAGAGTAAGTTGCATACAAACTTTATGGAAGTTGGATATTATTATTAATTATGGTTGGGGAAGAATAAAACAATGAAAACAAAGGGTGGATATGCATGAGTGTGGGCAGCAGCATCGTAAGGCAACAGCCGATACATTTGGCCGATACATTTGGCGAGAGGAATTTACGGAACAGAACTATTAGTGCACCCAATACAGCGTTATTGGTAGTAAAAGTTGTTTCCTTTAGGTGGGTTAATTTACCCGACAACCATCCAAATTGAACCATACCCATGTTTTCATGAAATTTCATCTTACATCCGGTCCCATGCACATGTGAATTGCAATCGTCTGTGGGCCTCACTAGATTTGGGTGAGTGAAAGCTTGGTGATTCCAACTTCCAGCCCAGTTTCTACGTACGCATTTCCACTCCATAACAAATTAGTAGTATTCCTATCTTCGCCTATTTAGCTTTACCTGCCCTACCTAATGGTAGTGTACTCAAACCAGAGCACTTCCACCATACTATAACACTATGATTTGGCCCTTTTTTTATTAAGTTTTTCAGACAACCAAAATTAACCCAACATTCTATGAGAGAACAGGTTGATCTATGCTTATTAAATCGATGAAGATACTGCTTTCTTTATTTTAAATGCACGTGCCTAATGCGTTATACCAGCATGCCCACAAAGGCCACTTACAGATCTGACAAGACACTGGGCCATCTCTGACAACTAGTTCATTGAAAAAAGTGGGTCACTCGAGTAGATGGAAGGACTGGGTACATGCCTAAAAACAAAAAAAGATTTTTCAAAAATAGGGAAATTGTTTAATGCTACCTACCCACTTCATGTTTTTACTCTCTTTTTTTAATCTTAAAAAGAAATGATTTAAAGTTATCCATTCGGAAGCCTTTTGGATCCTGCTTTTGGATCCTGCAGTCAGTAAATCGGCTAAAATATTTAAACATACAATGAGAACAAAAAGTAAGATTCAGTCAATTATCTGTTTATGATCTTCACTTTGTTAATTGCACTAGCATCTAAGTTGTTGCAACCAGTTGCACTGGAAAGGTACAGAACGAGCAAAATGGAAATCAGCCATGGTTTGTGCAGTGTGATAGAAAGCCCCGTGTTTTGCAACTAATCATTGGCAGCATCGACTGCAAACACCTGTGCACAATCAATGCTATCAATGTAAATATTTACTTCTCATATGAAATGAAAATTATGAGGCAGACAATAAAAGATAACCACCCATCCAACTTGCGGCCTGACCATAAATCATGCTTCTTTTGGTATAAATAAATATATCGAGATTCAGCAAAGTCTGCAACTGCCTACAGTTTACGGCATCCCCCTCAAATGAAAACTGTATGGTTACTTTGTAATTTGCTTCTTCTTTTCTTACCTGGAGAGATGCATGGGTGCTCGTGTGGCATGTTTCTTAATCCTTCAGTCCGGGCTGGACTATGGTTGAGCCATTTTCTATAACGTTTTTCCTTCCATCATTCTGCAAATCCCCAATAATAACATATTCAAGCAAATATTTTCCATCTCTCGTCTAACTGACCATTTTCAATTACCGTTTGGCATTTGATAGACAAGTCCTTAAAATGCGAATGAAGGTGACCCCAACAGTCAACACGTGTGCTTGAGCCCTTTTTAAGTTTTAGCAGTAGAGAACCAAAAATCTAGCTTAAGTCAAACTTAATTCAAGTTAGGACTCGTATAAGCCTATAAACACTATAATTCCTGTAGCAAAAAAGGAAACTAGAGAACTTCATGCCTACATTGTGAAATATACATCAACAAACCAACCGCTGTTCTCATGTATCTTCTGCAAGGCTTTGAGTTACAAAAGCACTTTAACAAATATCAGACACACAGACATATAATCCACCATTTACTGATTATATATTTACTCTTGAAAAGATATCTTCTTTTGAGGATCATTTCAATGAAGGCAAGTAACATTAGAAACCTGGCAAAAAGTACACAACTAGGACCTTGACTTTTTAGAAACTGAATATCTCATTGCATAAAACTATCTGGAGTTAAACTCCAACTAGAAGTAAGAAAGAAAATTATTAATAATTAAATGCGGAAGATTAAAAATGTTATTGCTTCTCTCATTCCTGAAATGACCCTAAATAATGGAAGGACAAAAAAGCCCATGAAATCAGTAAAGAAGCAGTCTCAGATAATTCACTCATCAATTAATACATGTCCATACTTGAAACAGAAAGAGCAAAATATGTTTCCATGAGGGTGGTCTAAGAAAATAAATAAGCAATCGAAGTGAAAGTTTCATAAATTTGAAAGTAGAATATTGTGTACAGCAAGTGTGAAAACATGTCTAATAAAAGGAAAAGAAAGATAACTTGAGTTGATAGCTGAATGGATATGAAATTGTTGCACCTGGTGAATCAATTGAATTTAAAATCCCATGGGCATGAAGCAAAAATATAACAAAAAAAAAAAAAAAAAAAAAAGAAGGATTCTCAAGCATCAACATGTAGTAATCAGCTCTTATAAGGCTGTGCTCTGTTTTTGTTCTAGTACTTGGGAAAATATTCACATAAATGGTATATATTGTTAAACATACATTGTGTGTCATTGTTTGTCACCATCAGAACAGGGAAGAAGCCCTGAATTTTTCAGATAAATATTTGAAAGCATGGCCATCCATGCAACATTCACCTGAAAAAAATAAAGAGAAAAATGGAGGAAAATCCTTTATTCGTGACTTCATATGGCATTTGCTCGAATATTTTATATGTACATACTGACTTAACACAGAACGAAAAGTGAAATAACATTTTTTTAGTTACTACTTCTTACCCAGTTATTTATAGCTCATAATAGCCTCTAACAAAACCTCAAATCAAGTCAAACAGAAGGAAGAAATAAGTTTCAATTAGATAAAGGGTTAGAAAGCTCACATTTGATTACAAAGAGAGGCAAGGTTCATCCACTTTATTCTTTCCAGTTATATGGTGCACGCTCGACAACTAAATAATCATCCCTGATATCCTTCACAACTCGTATCTCATCATCAAGGTAGACAGTTTCAAACCTATACAGAATCTTACAATCAGAAAAACACTTCTCGGCTTTCTCAAAAAGAACAGGAAACTGTATCCATAAGAAATTGCCATCAAACACAAGGAAATATTCACTATCAGTATTAAACATGTTTTTATCGAATTGCAACTTAAGAAAAGGCATCAAGGAGGAGTGGACCTTATTGTCAAATGCTAAACTTGGAACCCAGAATTCCTAATGTAAATCAAGACCTAAAATTATGTATTACTGCAAATAATGAGAATTACTATAGTCAATAATATATATAAAAAAGATACAAGTGCTCACCAACCCTGCCCAAATGGAGGCAATGGGAACTCCCAGTTTTTTCCCCTGAGAACCGCACTCGTAAACCTACAAATTCAAAATCCAACTTTATTCAGTCGTTAAGCGAGAGGAAAAGAAGGAAAAGTAGGTTTTGCAGAAGAAGAAGTAATTACTTGAAATTCACTCTCTGAGACGACGCAATTTCAATGCTTGACCGAACGAAGAAAACTCCGTCGGGTGGAAAGGTAATGACGTTATTGAGAGTCTTGTTGTCGACGTCTATGACCTGCAAAACGTCGCCGGCTTGAGTACCGAAGAGGTAAGCTTTCTCTATAATGAAGAGCTGCTCTTTCTCCGTAGTCCATAGAAGCCGCCACGTGGCGGATAGGGAGTCGCCTGTGGTGACAGTATTGCGGCCCAGAACGGCCATGGCATCAATGGCTTTGATTATTGAATCGCGTTTGTCAGTGTCGTTTTGGGTTTTGAGACCCCGCTCCTGGTCGGAGATGAGATTGAGGAGGTGTTGTTTGGCTGATTGGGATTGGGTGGTGAGGGAGGAGCATGTGACTTTAGGTTTAGGATTATGAGGAGGCCGTGGTTTTTGTTTGGTGGTAGTGGAGACAGTAAGAGGAGACGATAGAGTGAGAGCTGCGAGTGACATGGTGCTTGGGTTTCTCTATTTCTTCGCGCCACCACCAACTGATTAAAAAAAACAAATTGAAATTTGTGGTTCAAACACAGAGGGACTTTGGGGGATAAAACTGTAATCAATGGCGTCCAATCTCCCAATTTCAATTTTCTGGGCCAACCCAAAATAGCTGTTTATGATTGGTTGGGATCGACACCAGTAACCAAGGAATACTATACGTGAATTGAAGGACTTTTTCCGATTTCTTGCTTGCTTGTGTCCTGCCTGACATTGTTCTAGGATGGCACGGCGGCTTCATGCTAACAATGGCTTCATAGCTCTATGTCCTTGTCTGCTTTCACCTTTCAAATTTTAATAACAAACATTATAAAATGATTGATCCCAATTTCTAAAGCATGTGAGCTTAGAGCTTATCTGTCTGTTTTAACATTTTACAAAGAGAAGCTCATACTTGAGCCGATGGTGAAATTTTGCTAATTAAAAGATTTACCGCGAAACTTGATGAATACACAATGTTGTGTTTTTCTTTTTCTTTTTAATCAAATATTCCTGCTGATTTAAGATTTAATATTCATCTTAATTATCAATTTTACAGTTATAAAAATAGACTACAAGTAGACCGAATACTTAAACTTATTTTTAAATAATAATAAATATTAATAATAATAATATAACCATATGAAAATGAAAATACTTGATTCAAATTTAATTTTGAAAAAGATATAATTGAAAGAACTATAATATATCACTTCCTTCCCTTTGTGATTAATAATTTATTTTTCTCACAACCCAGACATAGGGTTAATGAAATATTCGTGCTGGTTTACTACAATTCTATTTCCATAGATTGGACCAAACTAAGAGGCCTTGAAACCAAACCTTGAGACCTTCTAAGTTCAGAAACCAAGGCCTTAAAAATGGAATACTAAAATTCATGTAGGAAGTTTGTTTATTTTATACATGTTCCCCGACGTGTAAACATCAGGCTCCAATTAAAATGTGAATATAATGATAGAACCTCCGCCCAAAATGTATTCACTCAAAACATCTTGTGTTAGTGATGAAAACAGTGACATGAGAACTTAACAAAATAGGAGCGACAAGAGATGCCTCAAACTGCAATTCCATGATTACTAATTTTTGAAACCTCCTTTGTCAAAACATTCCGTTCTCGCTTTGCCTGAGAAGCAAGGTTGGAAACCTGCAAATCAATTATTTCATATAAGCAATGTTTCCAAGGAAAACAGCAGCAGTCATCCAGGTTTATGGTCTATGCATTTCATTATATGACAATCAATATACTTATATATATTCAAAAACCAAGTCCATTCATAATATTCGGAGAACATACCTGCGATCGAAACCGAGATGCTTCTCTGCTTGGAAGTTCTCCAAGGGTATCTTTTAGTCCTGATGCGACATAATATAAGGAAGTTTTATCAGCCATACAAATGCTGAAAATAATTCAATGAACCTAATTGAGAGAAAGTACTTGAATACCTGCTGCTTGTCTTTCAATCTTATAAGCTGACTGAATTACACTTCGGATCTGCTTGCCTGCTTGCCTGAAACAAAATTGAATATGTCCAATGGCAATAATTAGCCTCAAGAGGCAGAAGTTAACATTACACTGCACTTCATTTGAAATTACAAACCTGAGTTTTGTCCGGCCACGGATCAGCTCATCTTCGGCTACTGATGCACTTCGCTGGAAGCATAAATTTATGAAATATATTTCATATATGCTTGATTAAAGGACTTAAGTTGATCTAGGGAAATGATCCACTATAATTTGTGCAATACACATTTTCTAATGATATTCTAACGTACATTAAAGTTTTATCAAATAGGAACTAGAAGTCAATGTAATTCCAGGATGTATATTAAGAACAAGAAACTTTTGAACTGGATATATACATCACCGTATGAACAGTTTGTTGGATAAAAGCTGTTTGAAAAGTCATTTCAGCAATTTAGATACTTTTCAATTCCTGGGGATTACCAATTCCCATTGAACACACAACCCAAAGCACTAATTAAAACAGCTCAAGTATACCTTAGGAAACAGTGAATTCTCTATTGTCATCAACATTTCATTCTTACCTTTAGATTATTATTAAAAAAAAGAAAGAAAAGCTATAACTTATGTGTTTAACACAGAAGAATTCCAGAATCAGCCGAAACCAAGAGTATAAGTTCTCCACCACTGATGAACTTTCATGCATAAACTATGTACTTTTTAGGATAAGTGTATTCAACAATCCAATAAGCAGAAAAAATCCAGCTATTGAAAAACCAGCAGACACCAGAGGAAGATAATTTTTGCTTCTTGGTTCAAAATCCTAATTTTCTGAAACAGCCAGTTTGTAGAGATATCAGGGAAAATAAAATAGGAAACCTAAATTTTACATCACCAAGAATAGCCTATAAAACAACACTAGAAGACGGAGTAGATATGCTGAACTATAAACCAGTGGCTAGACACCGTACATAGAACAGATGTCCAAAATAATAAAAACATGAAACAACATAGGCACATGATAATAGAAAGCTTGTCAATAGTTTTCATCAGTTAAATCTAATGGGGAAAATGTTACCTCTAACTTCTCACTTTCAGCCTTAAGGCGGTCAATTGATTGTCTCAGTTCCTTTACTCTAATATCAGCTTTGGAAATCAAGGACTGCAACAGTAAATAGTAGGACATAAATGATAGTGGCTTTAAACTGATAAGATGTTTAATGGGTGTTGCCCACTATAATGAGCTTTCTTTTTTTGGTTCAGAATAATCTAATAAATTCAGAAAGATGCTTCCTGACCTGAGTGATTATGTCGTAAACAATAAAAACTGATAAAAATATCACTGCATGGACCATGATGTGCAAAAAGAAATAGAAGATCCAAAAAACAGTTTGGGAGGCATTAATTCAAGCAATATGGAAGAATAAGCTAGAAAAAGCTCCTCCAACATTACTACAACAGGCTGTTTCAACTTTCCCTTGACATATCAAAATTCTACTACCTTCTATGCTGCAAACTTAAATAATCCTTTGAGTTGATACAAATTTGGGATAGCCATTTGTTTCCATACTTTTACCATGAAAAATGTGTATGATTGTGAGTAGGTTAACAGATTTGAATTTTCAGGAAGAAAATGGAATTCAAGATTCTGTTGCAGGTAGTTATGGATTTCACTCTTTGAGAAATTGGAGTTTATACAACCTAACATTCCAATGTCCTGGGAGGGTAACTTTTTGCATGTAATTAGAAATCTCATTCATGTCCTTTTCTAAAGTCCAAAATGAGAATAAGTAGTGGGTCTTCCAGAATCCAAGTTGAGTATATGTATTTATTAGCTAAATAAACCCACCAACAAAAAGGACAGAAAGGGGACTCCATAAATCATAACATATAAGGCGAATGATATTTGACTCACCTCTTCGCTCTGAAAAAGACGCAAAGTCTTGTAATACAGTAAATGTCTTGGCCCTGGACATTGCAAAAACTAGAAGTAAGAATATGAAGAGAATTGCTTAATATGTCATTTAAGGAATTAAGCAAACTTAGCACTTGCAAGGCTGGGAATCGTAACCCTGCAAGTTCTCTAAGGAACAACTTTATCATGACCCCTTAACAATTCTAAAACACTTAAACTAATCATTAAATTTGGTCATGACAAACAACACCAGAACATAGAAAGAGCTAGTTTCAATGAATAGCGAGTTATGCATATACATTTGCTCGTACAATTACATGGTAGCATCATTTTCATCATATACAAAAAGGATAGAGACGGTTTTAATTGATGCCCATTGTTGCATATACAACCTAGGAGCCATACTTTTAAGTACCAGGAATCCCAAGCCAATAGCAGCACCGCCGGTGATCAATGGATTCGAAGCTGCAATATTAATCCCCTCTGCAACAAAAATGTGAAACCTCAAAACCGAAAATTAATTCTCCAAGTTACAAGCAGAACGTGCATGGACTGAATGGGTTGACGAAGCAGACCTTTAACTTTGTCGAATGCCAAATCCTCGTAGACATCAAGTTGTGATTTGACATCTTTAAGTGACTCCTAGCAATTTAAAAGTATATAATAAAATAAAATAAATTTCCCCTTCTCCCAATTCTCGGCTAAAAAGAGAGAAATAGAGAGGCGTACAATGGTTACATTAAAATGAGCTGAGGAGGTGGAGCGAATTTCTGAAAGTCGAGATCTAGAAGCTTTGATAGCGTCGTTAACGTTCTGTTCGATGATCTTCTGGTATAGAAGAGCTTGCTCCACAGCGGAATCGATCCATGGAGTGACTTGTTCGGGAACATTCGATTCGCTTTTAGAAGGGAAATCGCTGGGCGGCGATGATGGTGGATTAGGGTTTGGACTATCTTCTGGAGAATCAGAGACCGTTGCCATGGGTGGTAATTGTTTTGCTATCTCAGAAACTTTCTCCTGCCCAAATTAGTTTTGAGGGGCCAACCATACGAATCCCCGAATGTTCCATTTTATACTTGAAGGATCCGCTAGATAATCGGGTCAGTTTTACATAATGCCCCTTTACTTTTTTTAGTTAACACTTAAATTGAAATACTTTTTTTAAATTTAAAATTTAGTTCCTATATTTTAATTTTGAGAAATTTAGTTTTCGTATTTTATAAATTTAAAAATCATGATCCCTTCAATCTAATTTTACTATTAAAATTAATAATGTCAAAGGTAAAATAACTTTTTTAGTTCTCAATATTTATATATTTTTTGTCAAATTGGTCCTTTCCTTTAAAACAACGTATTATTATAAAAAAATATTTAATTCTTTTCATATTTTAAACAAAAAGATACAAATTTTAAAAATTATACTAAAAACAAGTATGAAAAAAAACTCTTTCAAACTAAAAAGTAAAAAAATAAAAATGAATTTTAAAAAATATTTTAAAATTTAAAAAAAAACCCCCAAAATTCAATGATATTTAAACTAGACTACACTAGTTGAACTAAGAATCAGCTGAGTTGTGAGAGGTAAAAAATGGTTAACCTGCAAACCGGTATGGACTGGTTGAACTAAGCCAAAAAAGCCAGTTGAATCGGTAGTTGATTTGGTTTTTATAATTTTTTATTTTTAATAATTTATTTACTTTGAGTTGGTTGACTAGTCGTTCTCGAAACCAATTGGTCAAACTAGTTTGAAATTGGTTTAACTACCGACTCAACCGAATTTTTAGCTTGGTTCAATTAGTCCATATTTGTTCGCAAGTTAACCAATTTTTTACCTCTCACCAAATCGATACCCCAAGTGATTCTCGGTCCAACTGGCTCGACTAATCGATTTGGTCCGTTTAGATAACATTGAATTTTAGATTTCTTTTATATTTTATATTTTTAGTTTTAAAGAGCTTTTTTCATAAATTTTTTATTTTAAAATTATATTTTTTAAAAAATTATATTTTTATTGGTATTTTACCTAAATAATATTAAAAATGTAACACCCCTTACCCGTATTCAACGCCAGAATAGGGTACGAGGCGTTACTAGGCTTATACACAATCAATCATACAATTCCGAGACTTGACTTTCTCTCCAATTTTAAAACTTTTACTAACACCACTTAAACAAGCCTACGAGGCCTAAATCACACTTTAAGAATAGTTCGGGATCAAATCAAACTCTTTAAGAGATCCCTAAAAGTTTGAGAAAATTTTTCATTAAACAATCCACACGCCCATGTGGAAGAAGGGACACACCAGTGTGACATATCACATGCCCGTGTTCCACACCCATGTGGAATTATTTCTCAATTCGAACCTACAGGGGTTTTCACACGGCTGGACACACGCCCGTGTCCCTGGCCCGTGTCCTTCACACGGCCTCGACACACCCGTGTCTTAGCCCGTGTGCCAAAAACCTTGGCATTCTGTTTCTGACGTCATCATCCCATAAATGTAACACGGCCTAGGCACACGTCCGTGTCCTTCGACCGTGTGGCGAATTAAATTCCTAATTTCAGGTGCAGACTTCACACGGCCTGGGCACACGCCCATGTCCATGGCTGTGCCTTCCACATGGATGAGACACACGGCCGTGTCTCTGCCTGTGTGTTTACTACTGAGCATACTGACTTGTAAACCTAGTATGCAAGGGGACACACGGCCTAACCACAAGCCCATGAGGTTGATCGTATATCACACACGGCCTAGACACACACCCGTGTGTCTACCCGTGTGGATAAGAACAAGGCTATTTGCCAAGCTCTTTTTATCACACCAACTCATACAAGCATAATTCATATTCACCCATCAACCCATTCATGCATAACTAAACCAAGAAAATCAACATGCTACTTGTACAATCATGAATAACCTCATCTTTTCATAGATTAGTAATAAAGAGCCATCAACAATGGCCTTACTCAAAAGAGTTCATCTTTGAATGAGCCAACACATTTGGCCAAAATAATATGACATACAACTAAGTCTAGTCCCTATACATGCCATACTCAAAATGCTAAGTCTAAATATACCAAGATGTGCTGATAGTGTGGGTGATCATCTGATTATCTTCGTATCCCGAGCTGGCTCTTTGACACTATAAAACAATGGAAAAGAGAGGGAGTAAGCTTTAAGCTTAATAAGTCCACATGTAAACAATAAGCATCATACCATATGCTAATCAATCAAAAACATTACATGCTATGTAAGAACAATTCACATTTTCATAATTATGGTTACTCAACTCTGACCACATCCCAACCATATATCATATATATTGCTCACATTTATTTGTACTTATGCCCTGCATTATTCACCACAAAACCACATGAAATATTTACTTAAACAAGTTTCACGATGAACCCTTCGGAATGATACAAAGTACCCGGTGGTTTCGCATACAGCCCACCATTAAAAAATAATAGGGTGGTATCGCACACATCCCACCAACAATGATGATTACGGTGGTATCGCACACAGCCCACCAAATGATAATATAAATGATGGTATCGCACACAGCCTATCGTGAATAGATAACAAGGTGGTATCGCACACAGCCCACCAACAATTACATAATTATGGATATTTGACGTATCTATATCTCTATTCCGAGGTTCATTCGAGAATTACTCATTTTCTATCATTTTCAATCAATCTCACCAATAAGTATTTACATCCATACAATGCATCAATAGGTAACAACATATGTATTAAAGATGTATCGTTTACATATAAACTTACCTCGGTGCAAAATATGTTAATTTGCGGCTTAATCCGTAACCTTGCATTTTCCTCGATCAAGGTTGTTTCCGCGTTCTTCTTGATCTAAAATAAAAAAATTTACTCATTTAATCACTACATAAATCATGACACTTTAAAATTTCTACTTAGGCAAAAATGACCGTTTTGCCCTTATACTTTGGCAAAATTACGATTTTACCCCTAGGCTCGTAAATCGTCTTCATCATATTTTCTCATTATACAAGCCTAGCTGAATATTTATTACTCTTATAACTATTCACAATACCAATCGTTTCATGCATTTGCTGTAACACCCCTTACCCTCATTCAACGCGGGAACCAGATATAAGGCATTACCGAACTTAACTTGCTCAATCACACAACATCGAGCCATAAAATTTCGTTTCAAATTAAAACATTTTCATTCATATTCATAACATCCCTATTATGGGTCTACGAGACCCTAAACATACATATAGAATGATTCGAGATTAAACCGGAAGCTTTTACATACTTAGAAATTTTGCTTAAATTAGGGCCACACGTCCGTGTAGAATGGGACACGCCTGTGTGGGCAGGCCGTGTGGTCACACACGCCCATGTTCCTAGCCCATGTGGATTTTGTTTTCTAGTTCGAACCTACAAGGGTTTTCACACGGCCAGATACACGCCCATGTCCCTGGCTCGTGTCCCTCACACGGCCATGACACGCCCGTATCCTCGTCCGTGTATGAAAACATTGACATTCTATTTATGACGTCATCATCTCAATAAGGTCACACGGCTAAGGCACACGCCCATGTCCTTAGACCGTGTGTCGAATTAAATTCCTAATTTCAGGTGCAGAATTCACATGGCCTTGGCACACGTCCATGTCCATGGTCGTGCCTCCCACACGGCTGAGACACACGGCCGTGTCTCTGCCCGTGTGTTTACTACTGAGCATACTAACTTGTAAATCTAGCATACAAGGGGACACACATCCAATCAACACGCCCATGGGGTTGGCCGTGTGCACGCCCGTGTTTCTACCCGTGTGGACATTTGAAAGGCTATCTACCAAGCCAAATGCCACCCTTCACAGCAACCATACTTATACCAATCCAATCCAACATGTATAATGAATCTAGCTTGGCTAGAGCAGTCGATAGTGTGATTTGCAAACTCTGACGTTCCACGAATTCTCGAGCTAGCTTGGCGATACTACAAGATCAAGGGAAATAAGAGGGGTAAGCATAAAGCTTAGTAAGTTTGCATGAAATAAGTAACAACATAAAAGCTCATAATGTCATCCATCCATTGCATTGAATAAAACACAAAGTCTTAAACTCATTGCCATAACTTGCTCATGCTTACTCTTACCAATTACATATTATATCTCAAATCGTAAACATTTCTCGTGAATCACTCACGTGTACCTGTAATCACTTCATCACATAGCTTTAGCACTAATCTTATCTCTATTATGAGCTTAGCTGTTTACCCATTGATTTCACTTAGAATACTCGGAGTTTCATATTATCATCATTCACATAAATGCGACACCAATGCCAAATCCCAGATGTGGTCTTACATGGGATTACCTTTAAATGTCGATGCCATACCCTAGATATGGTCTTACACGATTCTCATAATCGATGCCGATGCCATATCCCAGATATGTCTTATACGGGATCTTAATTCGGTGCCGAGGCCATGTCTCGGACATGGTCTTATACGGGACCTTACCCATCTTAAGTCTTGTTGATATTATTCTTTCATTTATTAAAGTCCAACCAGGACTTCAACATCACAATTCTCATCATTTTTTCATATTCTTAAAAATATTATACATCTTCACAAATATCAACATTTTAAATCATACAAGCATGGTGTAGAATTTATCGCACACAAACTTACCTCGATTTCAAAATAGGCCAAATTGCCGATTTAGTCCGATACCTTGCCCTTTCCTCGGTCAAGGTTAATTCTTCGTTCTTCTTGATCTATAATAACAAATTAGCTCATTTAATTATCACATTAATCAACACATTTCAATAATCCTACTTTGGCAAAATTACCATTTTACCCTCATACTTTCACAAAATGACTATTTTACCCCTAGGCTCGTGAATTGATTCTAGTCGAATTTCTTCTTTTTACAAGCCTAGATGAACATTTATTACTCTTATGGAAACCCTCAATACTCATTATTTCACACACTTACCACATGTTTTACAACCTTCACAAAAAGGTCCTTTTAGGTGTTTTCATGATAACACCTTTCACAAAAGTTGTTTATCTAGCAACTAAGACTCATTTTCTTCCATAAAAAATGCAGCAAACAACTTAAAAGCTCACATGGAAAAACTCAAAACTTTCAACCATTTTACAAATAGCCCCCTCTTTAGCTACTTAAGCTTTAAGGGTTTCAAAAGTACCAATATTATCAAGAAATGATCATTAAAATACTTACTTGTAAGGAGAATAGTTTCCTAAAATTTTTGAGCTTTCAAACGCCTATTTGCTGCTAATTTTTAGTGGAGGAGTGAAGGAGAAAAGATGATATCTTTTCTTTCTTTATTTTAATATAAAACCTCAATTTAGTCCACCTAACTTCAACAACTTTGACCAATTTTGACATTGTTTGTCCCCTATGGCCGACCAAACATTACTAGAGGGGTCAATTGCACTTTCAGGACCTCCAATTAATATTCTATAGCTATTAGACACCTTTAGCTTGTAAAATAGAACTTTTGCACTTTATGCGATCTAGTCCTTTTTTTTGGAATTAAGCATGAAATCGCTATAATTAAAGCACAAAAAATTTCATGCACCTATATAATCATGATCTAACTCATAAAATAACATAAAATTTATTTTCTCTGACCTCAGATTAGTGGTTCTGAAACCACTGTTTCGACTAGCCCCTAAGTCGGGTTGTTACATTTACTACTCAATTTATAAGCTTTACAAATAGGTCCCTTTAGGTGTTTTCATGGTAACACCTTTCACAAAAGTTGTTTATCTAACAACCACAATTCATTTTCTTCCCTAAAAACTCAACAAACAACACAATTACTCACATGGAAAATCTCTAAACTTTCAACCATTTTGCAAAATAGTCCCCTCATTAGCTAGCTTAAGTTTTAAGGGTTCTAAAAGTACAAAAATTATTAAGAAAGACCTCTAAGATCACTTACTTGCAAGAGAATAGCTTGGATGAAAGTTTGAGCTCCAAAAACCTTTATTTTCACTTCTATTTTTGGTGGAAGAAGAAATAGGAATAGTAAAAGATGATATCTTCTTTATTTAGTCTTATTTTATTCATTTAGTCACCTAATATCACCAAAATTTTGACCAATTTAATGCTCTTGTCCCCCTTGTCCCTATGGCCGGCCAACACCCCCTTATTGGCCTAATTTCACATTAAGGACCTCTAATTTAATATTCCATAGCTATTAGACACCTCTAGCTTGTAAAATGAAACTTTCGCATTTTATGCGATTTAGTTCTTTTTCGTAATTAAGCATACAATCTTTAAAAATTAAAGCACCAAAATTTTCATGCATCCTTATAATCATGCTATAACACATAAAATAATATTAAAATAATTTTCTTCAACCTCGGATTAGTAGTCCCGAAACCATTGTTCTGACTAGCCCCAAAATCGGGCTGTTACAACTCTCTCCCCCTCTAGAGATTTTCGTCCCTGAAAATCTTACCGGTAAAAACGTTTAGGTACTATTCTCTCATAGATTCTTCCGGTTCCCACGTAGCCTCTTCTACACTATGTTTTTTCCATAACACTTTCACTAAGGCTATACTTTTATCCCTCAACTGTTTAACCTCTCGAGCCAAATCTTAATTGGTTCCTCTTCATAAGTCATGTCCGGTCATATCTCAATTTCAGTCGGAGGGATCACATGCAAAGGGCCGGAATGATATTGTCGCAACATCGACACATGAAACACGTTGTGTATTCTCTCTAACTCTGCCCGCAAAGCCAATTGGTAAGCTACTGGCCCAATCCTTTCAATAACCTCATACGACCCTATGAATCGTGGACTCAATTTTCCCTTTCGACCAAATCTCAATATTTTCTTCCACGGGGATACTTTCAGAAATACTTTATTGCCCACCTGAAACTCGATTTCTTTCCTTTTGAAATCCGTATATGACTTTTGTCGATCTGAAGCAGCTTTCAGACTATCACGGATCATTTTCACTTTCTCCTCGGTTTCTTTAACTAGATCAACCCCGTGAATTTGCTTCTCACTAAGCTCTGTTCAATACAAGGGAGTCCGACACTTGCGACTGTATAAAGTTTCGTACGTCGCCATCTGTATACTCGACTGATAACTGTTGTTGTAGGCAAACTCAACCAAAAGTAGATATTTTTCCCAACTACCTTCGAACTCTAACACACAACATCGGAGCATATCCTCAAGAACTTGAATCACTCTTTTGGATTGGCCATCGGTTTATGGATGAAACGCAGTACTAAAATTCAATTTCGTACCCAAGGCTTCTTGCAACTTCTTCCAAAACCTCGAAGTAAATCTTGGATTTCTATCCGAGATAATGGATATAGGCACCCCATGTAATCTCACCACCTTAGCAATATACAGCTCTGCCAACTTGTCAAGTGAGTAATCCACACGCACTGGTATAAAGTGAGCCGATTTTGTTAATCTATCAACGATAACCCACACGACATCTTTCTTTTTTAGAGTCATAGGTAATCCCATTACGAAGTCCATCGTGATTCGATCCCATTTCCACTAGGGAACCAGCACTGGCTGAAGTAATCCCGAAGGTACTTGATGCTCGACTTTCACTTGTTGACAGATCAAACACTTTGTAACAAACTTGGAGACATCCCTTTTCATACCCAGCCACCAATACAACTTCTTCAAATCATTGTACATTTTTGTGCTGCTCGGATGTACTGACAAGCAACCATTGTGTGCTTCATGTGAAATTTTCTGGATCAACTCATCATCTTTAGGTACACAAACTCTATCATGAAACATCAAACAATCATCTGAACCAACCCAAAAATCAGAGTCATTTCCCGAATCGCACTGAGCTCTCTTAACTTGCATCTCACTATCATCCTTCTGAGGTTCACATATCTGCTAAATCAATAATGGTCTAGCCTTCAACTCGACCAATATAGCACCATCATTAGACAATGCTAAGCTCGTACTCATAGCTCTCAAAGCATACAGCGATTTTCTGCTCAAGGCATCCGCAACCACATTTGCTTTTCCCGGGTGGTAATCAATTACTAGCTCATAATCCTTCAATAATTCGAGCCACCGTCATTGTCGCAAATTCAAATCCTTTTTGTTCATCAGATTCTTCAAACTTTTGTGATCAATAAAGATTCGACACTTTTCACCATACAAAAAATGTCGCCAAATCTTCAAAGCAAAAACGATCGCAGCCAACTCTAAATCGTGAGTCGGATAATTCTTCTCATGCGATTTTAGCTATCTCGAGGCATAAGCTACTACTTTACCCTCCTGCATCAACACACAGCCAAGACCATTTAATGATGCATCACTGTAGACCACGAACTCTTTTCTCGACTCAGGTTGTATTAAAACCGGTGCTTCAGTCAACAAAGCTTTCAGTTTCTCAAAACTCTGTTTGCACTTCTCGGTCCATTCAAACTTAACATTTTTATGTAGCAGTCTTGCCAGCGGTGTGGCAATCATGGAGAACCCTTTAACGAACCGTCTGTAGTAACCTGCTAAACCCAAAAAGCTACTAATCTCTGACACATTCCTCTGCGGTTTCCACTCAATAATAGCCGAGATCTTACTCGGATCAACTCTAATGGCATCACCCGACACAATGTGTCCTAAGAATTCGACCTCTCGGATCTAAAACTCACTATTGCTAAACTTAGCATACAATTGCTTATCTCTTAGAGTCTGCAAAACAATTCTCAGGTGCTCTGCATGCTCACTCTCATCTCGAGAATAAATCAATATGTCATTAATAAAAAACAACTACAAACTTATCTAAATACGATCGGAAAATACGGTTCATTAAATCCATAAAGATCACAGGAGCATTCATTAAGCCAAATGGCATGACAAGGAACTCATAATGGCCATACCTCGTTCAAAATGTAGTTTTCGGCACATCTTGTTCCTTAACCCTCCATTGGTAATAGCCAGACCTTAGGTCTATCTTAGAGAACACCGTAGCTCCCTTCAATTGGTCAAACAAATCATCAATCCTTGGCAAAGGATACTTATTCTTCACTGTCACCTTATTTAGTTGTCTGTAGTCTATACATAATCTTATCGACCTGTCTTTCTTCTTTACAAAAAGTACCGGAGCACCCCACGGTGAATAGCTCGGTCTGGCAAAACCTTTATCCATTAACTCTTATAACTGAACCTTCAACTCTTTCAACTCTAACGGTGCCATTCTATACGGGGCAACCGAAATAGGCGCTGTGCCCGAAAATAACTCAGTACCAAACTCAACCTCTCTAACTGGAGGCAATCCGGGTAACTCTTCCGGGAACACATCTGGATACTCACACACTACAGACACTGATTCAATCTTTACCTCTAACTCTTGAGTATTCAACACAAAGGTGAGATAGGACTCATACCCTTTTCTTATGTATTTCTCAGCTACCATAGACGAAATCACTACAGGCATATTATCCGATTTACCTGATTCAACCCGAATGACATCTCCATTTACACATCTTAATTCAATAAACTTACTACCATAGTTTACTAAAACATTATGAGTAGTCAACCAATCCATGCCAAGAATCAGATCAAATTCATCAAATTGTAACAACATGAGATTTGCCGGAATATATTGACCTCTAATTGTCAAGGGACAATTCCTACACACTTTGTCAACTAGCACATGTTTGCCTAACGGGTTTGACACTTTTATCACAAATTTCATAGACTCAACAATCATACTCATGCTAGATACCAATTTTATGTAAATATAAGAATGGATAGACCTCAGATCAATCAAAGCAACAACAGAAATTTCATGAAGAGAAAAAGTACCCATTATCACATCTGGAGATGATGCCTCTTCGTGAGCTTAAATGGCATAAGTCCTTGCAAGTGCTCGACCCTCCGATCTCACAGCAGAGTCTCTAGGCGCACCTCTACTACTAGTCCCACTCCCCATGTTCCTTTGTGGTCTACCCCTCGAAGGTACATTGCTCACTCTTACTTCTTGTTTTCTATCCTTCTCATCCCTCTCTGGACAGTTTTGGATGAAATGGTCGGCTGAACCACACTTGTAGCAATGGCGGTTGTTTCCCCAACACTCCCTAGTGTGTTGTCTACCACAATTTGGTCTCTCCGGTTTATTTGACTTTGTATTTCCCACGCTTGCCATCGAGGTGGCTTGAACTCTTGAGCTCGAATATGTATTACCTAGATCTCGGTGCGAATACCCAACTGAAGCAGTCATCCGAGGGTTCATTTCCTTGGACTTCTTTGATTGAGTTTGGAACGATTTACTCATTGGCCTTTTCCTTGCATCTCAGGCCTCAATCATGGCTTTTTTCTTTTCCTTGTTCAACTCTTCAACCTTGCAAGCTCTATTAACCAACACCACAAATTCCTTCAATTCCAATATCCCAACTAGTAATCTGATATCCTCATTCAGCCCATCTTCGAACCTCTTGCACAAAATAGCTTCCGTAGACACACACTCTTGCGCATAGTTACTGAGCCTAACAAATTCACGCTCATACTCTGATACAGTCATCTTGCCTTGCTTCAATTCAAGGAACTCATTTCGTTTCTGGTCAACAAATTGCTGACTTATGTACTTCTTTCGGAACTCTTCTAGGAAGAAGTCCCACGTTACTCTCTCTTAGTACTACGGATGTCAGCGTTTTCCACCAATGATATGCCGAGTCCTTCAGCAATGATACATCACATTTTAAGCTCTCCTCAGGTGTGCACAAGAGTTCATTGAATACCTTCATAGAGTTTTCAAGCTAGAACTTCACTCTCTCAAGGTCATCATCTATGTTGGCTCTAAATTCATCGGCCCATTATTTTCGAATCTTATCCATCGGGGGTTTGGTCATTCTCACCAAATCTATACCTTGAGGAGCCACGGCGATTAGCTGAAGTATAGGTGGGGGTGGAGGAGGTTGAGCATTAGGGTTTGCTCGTACAAATTCGGTGTACCAGTTACTCATCATGTGGAAAAAGGCTTCCCGAGCCTCTTCCCCTTGACCCAAAGTCTCGGTTCTACTTTCTACAGGCGCAGTCCCTTGCGCGGGAGCCGGTGCATTACTAGCAGCATCATCAGCAGCAGCTCGGTTGGGATCCATTTACTATACGAAAACACAATTTAATATTGTCAGGAGTCACCACACTATCAATATATGTTCATGGCATGTATAGCTAGACTCCTACACACGCTACGGTAGTCCGAGATCCGACTAAACTATAGCTCTGATACCACTAAATGTAACGCCCTTACCCATATTTAACGCCAGAATAGGGTACGAGGCATTACTAGGCTTATACACAATCAATAATACAATTTCGAGACTTGACTTTCTCTCCAAATTTAAAACTTTTACGAACACCACTTAAACAAGCCTACGAGGCTTAAATCACACTTTAAGAATAGTTCGGGATCAAATCGAACTCTTTAAGAGATCCTTAAAAGTCTGAGAAACATTTTCATTAAACAGTCCACATGCCTGTGTGGAAGAAGGGATACGTCCGTGTGGCATATCACATGCCCGTGCTCCACACTCGTGTGGAATTATTTCTCAATTTGAACCTACAGGGGTTTTCACACGGCCGAGCACACGCCCGTGTCTTAGCCTGTGTGCCAACAACCTTGGCATTCTGTTTTTGACGTCATCATCCCATAAATGCCACATGGCCTAGGCACACGCCCGTGTCCTTCGACCATGTGGCGAATTAAATTCCTAATTTCAGGTGCAGACTTCACACGGCCTGGGCATACGCCCATCTCCATGGCCATGCCTTCGACACGGCTGAGACACATGGCCGTGTCTCTGCCCGTGTGTTTAATACTGAGCATACTGACTTGTAAACCTAGCATGCAAGGGGACACACGGCCTAACCACACGCCCATGAGGTTGACCGTATGTCACACACGGCCTAGACACACGCCCGTGTGTCTACCCGTGTGGATAAGAACAAGGCTATTTGCCAAGCTATTTTTATCACCCCAACTCATACAAGCATAATTCATATTCACCCATCAACCCATTCATGCATAACTAAACCAAGAAAATCAACATGCTACTTGTACAATCATGAATAACCTCATCTTTTCATAGATTAGTAATAAAGAGCCATCAACAATGGCCTTACTCAAAAGAGTTCATCTTTGAATGAGCCAACACATTTGGCCAAAATAATATGACATACAACTAAGTCTAGTCCCTATACATGCCATACTCAAAATGCTAAGTCTAAATATACCAAGATGTGCTGATAGTGTGGGTCATCATCTGATTATCTTCGTATCCCGAGCTGGCTCTTTGACACTATAAAACAATGGAAAAGAGAGGGAGTAAGCTTTAAGCTTAATAAGTCCACATGTAAACAATAAGCATCATACCATATGCTAATCAATCAAAAACATTACATGCTATGTAAGAACAATTCACATTTTCATAATTATGGTTACTCATCTCAACTTTTACCACATCCCAACCATATATCATATATATTGCTCACATTTATTTGTACTTATGCCTTGCATTATTCACCACAAAACCATATGAAATATTTACTTAAACAAGTTTCTCGATGAACCCTACGGAATGATACAAAGTACTCGATGGTTTTGCACATAGCCCACCATTAAACAATAATAGGGTAGTATCGCACACAACCCACCAACAATGATAATTACAGTGCTATCGCACTTAGCCCACCAAATGATAATTTAAATGATGGTATCACACACAGCCCATCGTGAATAGATAACAAGGTGGTATCGCACATAGCCTACCAACAATTACACAATTACGGATATTTGACCGTATCCACATCTCTATTCCGAGGTTCATTCGAGAATTACTCATTTTTGATCATTTTCAATCAATCTCACCAATAAATATTTACATCCATACAATGCATCAATAGGTAACATCATATGTATTAAAGATGTATCGTTTACATATAAACTTACCTCGGTGCAAAATATGTTAATTTGCTGCTTAATCCGTAACCTTGCATTTTCCCCGGTCAAGGTTGTTTCCGCGTTCTTCTTGATCTAAAATAATAAAATTTACTCATTTAATCAATACATAAATCATGAAACTTCAAAATTTCTACTTAGGCAAAAATGACCGTTTTGCCCTTATACTTTGGCAAAATTATGATTTTGCCCCTAGGCTCGTAAATCGTTTTTCATCACATTTTCTCATTAAATAATCCTACCTGAACATTTATTACTCTTACAACCATTCACAATACCAATCATTTCATGCATTTACTACTCAATTTATAACCTTTACAAATAGGCCCCTTTAGGTGTTTTCATGGTAACACCTTTCACAAAAGTTGTTTATCTAACAACCACAATTCATTTTCTTCCCTAAAATCTCAGCAAACAACACAAGCACTCACATGGAAAATTCTTAAAATTTCAACCATTTTGCAAAATAGTCCTCTAATTAGCTAGCTTAAGTTTTAGGGGTTTCAAAAGTACAAAAATTATCAAGAAAGACCTCTAAGATCACTTACTTGCAAGAGAATATCTTGGCTGAAAGTTTGAGCTCCAAAAACATTTATTTTCACTTCAATTTTTGGTGGAAGAAGAAATAGGAATAGTAAAAGATGATATCTTCTTTATTTAGTCTTATTTTATTCATTTAGTCACATAGTATCACCACATTTTTGACCAATTTAATGCCTTTGCCCCCCTTGTCCATATGGCCGGCCAACACTCTCTCATTGGCCTAATTGCACATTAAGGACCTCCAATTTAATATTCCATAGCTATTAGACACCTTTAGCTTGTAAAATGAAACTTTCGCACTTTATGCGATTTAGTCTTTTTTCGCAATCAAGCATACAATCGTTAAAAATTAAAGCTCCAAAATTTTCATGCATCCTTAAAATCATGCTATAACCATAAAATAATATTAAAATAATTTCCTTCAACCTCGGATTAGTGGTCCCAAAACCACTGTTCTGACTAGCCCCAAAATCGGGCTGTCACAAAAAATAAATTAATTACCGATATGGGTCACCCAAATTTTTTTTTGCCAAAATAGAATGTTTTGAACAATAACACTGGGTGATGCCTGACAAACTGGCGGCAACACCCAAATTTTCCCCAAAATCATTAGGACATCATTAGGCCATCATCAATTTTTTTTTTAAAAAAGGAATTTCTTTGGTGCCGCCACTATATACGGTTGGCACTAGTATGTACAAGGAATATCGGGTGATATATGAGGGTAGTATACGAGTTACACGAGTTTGAAAAGAATGTTATTTTTAAAGGGTGGAGGGGAGCTGTTAGGTGGCATCAGATTGAGTAAAAAAAATTTGACTAGAAGTAAAAATAGGCTAAAAGTAGGCCAGGACACAATAAAAAATAAAGGCTAAAAAAAGAGGAAAATAAGAGGTCCCGTGACTGTAAAAAAAAAGTAAGTTTTTAATTGGTGGAGGGGCGTTGTTAGGCTACACCCACTTTTTGCAGGCAAAGCTAACCCGTGAATGAATGTAAAGAAGAAAGCTATAAAAAAAAAACATGATTTATTACATGCATTCAATTTTTTTTAATTGTTCAACCCACTATAAAGGGTTGGTCTCCCCTATCTAAGCACCACCGATTGCCTTTTTTTTTTATTATTAATAGCAATTAGTGGTGCATGGAAAGGGGAGACCAACCCATGCATGTAATAAATCAGGCTTGTTTTTTACTTCCCTTTTTTACAGATTTGATCTTTGCATGCATTCACGGGTTAGCTTTGTCTACAAAAAGTGGGTGTCGCTTGACAGTGCCCCTCCACCAATTAGAAACTTATTTTTTTACAGTCATGGGCCCCTTCATTTCCTCATTTTCAATCTTATTTTTTTACTATTTCCAAGCCTACTTTTAGCCTATTTTTACTTTTAATCAATTTTTTTCTTACTCAGTCTGGTGCTGCCTGACAGCTCCTCTTCACTCTTTAAAAATAACATTTTTTTCAAGCTCATGTAACTCGTATATTACCCCTAGTCTTCAAAAAAAAAAAAAACTGATGATGGTCTAATGATTGCCTAATAATTTTGGGGAAAAGTTGGGTAGTGCCACTAGTTTGTCAAGCACCACTCGGTGTTACTGTTCAAATCACCCCATTTTGGTAAATAGTTTTTTGAGTGACCCATTTCAGTAATTAATTTATTTTTTAATATTATTTAGGTAAAAAAGCTATTTTATTTAAAATATGAAAAAAATAATTTTTTTATGTAGTTTAAAGGGTAAGGAATAAATTGAAAAAAAATGTAAATGTTGAGGGCTAAAAAAGTTATTTTACCTTTGACATTTAACTTTAATGGAAAAATTAGTCTAAGTGACCAAGATTTTTAAATAAAAAAAATTACTGGGATGCAATGTGTCAAAATTAAAATATAGGGACTAAATTTTAAATTTCAAAAAAGTATAAGGATCTTTGGCATATTTAAACCAATTGATAAATTAAGTAGTAGAAAAATAAAGGTTTAAATGTGCAAAAGTCTCTATACTCTTTTAAAATTTAAAACTTAGTCCCTATACTCTAATTTTGAGACATTAAGTCCCTATATTTTTTATATAAAAATCTTGGTCCCTCCGTCTAAGTTGTCGTTAAAGTTAACAGTGTAACACCCTATACCCGATCTAGTTAACCGATCCAAGCTATAAAGTGTTACAACAAGAAATCTAGAATATTTTCTATAATTTCTAGTAAATAACAACCAAATAAATCATTTAAACTCGTTTCTATGCTTTACAATCAATTTGGGACCTAAATTAAGCTTACGGAACAGTTAAAACAAACTGGGATCAAATTAGGGTTAAATTAAAACTTCTACAAAAATTTAAGTAAAATGTGTAAATAGGGGTCACATGGCAGTGTGAAAGAGGCCAGCCCGTGTGGCTACTCCACACATTCATGTTCTCAGACCATGTACAATTCAAAAAGAGGGTCACATGGCCATGTTTCCAGGTCATGTAACTCTCTGAGATAGTGTGGACAATCCTGCACCAAAAATTAAAGAATCACACGACCGTGTCACATGACCGTGTAGGGCACACGACCATGTGGCAGCCCGTGTCACAAGCCGTGTGTGCCCAAAACTACCTTCAAAATCAAGCCATTTTACATCCAAGTGCTTGGGCTCCATGCTATGCAATAACCAACAATCAAACCTGTGTAAAATGTACCTAAACAAGCCAAAACATACAAATTCACAATCAACCTAAGTGCTTAACCAATATGCCCTCATTGGCACCATAATTCAAATTTATATACAACAACCATTCAATCAAAACATGTACACAATTTGGTTTCAAACATCAATTAAACTTTAAATAGAAAATATCAAAGTTCATCCACAAACCAAACCTTTAAATGTTCAAATGCCTTATTCCAAATGCATAACCTAACATAACCAATTTGACCATTCATAAATCTTCAAACATTCCAAATTGCATATTAACCTAAACATACCAAAACAACCATTTGAATACATCTAAATATCACCATATGCATCCACCATCACAACCATTACCAAACAATTTACCAACTAGGATTTACACTAACACCATAATTTTAAGTGCACAACATATGACCAAAATGCTTATAATTTGCATAAACAAAACCCTATTTACATGCCACTTATAACCGGACCAAATTTAACGAATAACTACTGAATGAATCTCCAGATAGTTTGATCCCCAACAACGTTCCAATCAACAACAAAAGTCTGACAATTTACAAAGAAATAAACCGAATAAAGTAAGCTTTCAAACAAGCTTAATAAGTTCGTAAAATCAAACATATCATACTTGTCAATTTAAATATAAGTCATACATAACAATGAAACTAATAATTCATTTATCATATTCCATCAATCCAACTACCCAAAATAATTAAACCTGGGTTATTCATATCATCAAAACACAACGTCAAATAGTCAGGTATCAATATATAAATCATCATGTCATCTCATTCCATTTCCCTTTAATAGATAACTGTTTTGCCCGGAGAACAATAGTAAATCAACTTTGGATACACAGAGGGTAGTGCTCATACGAGCTAAAATAAGGATATTAACCAATATGCGATGCTGCTCACACAAGCTTCAGAGAATCAGCAACACATGCAGGACCTCGAGCCATTGGTATGGTATCCATCACCGGTACATAGTACCTGCTAAATAAAACACCGACACAGAGTGCCTACTAATACAACACCAGCACAAAGCCTGCTAAATATACACCAGTTCGAAGCCTGCTAAATATACACTGACATAAAGCCTGCTACACCCTAATGACATGTCATTTGTATCCTAGCTATTCATTAAGTTTACGCTGGCTTATTTTGCTTTTCTTAGACATTTCATACTCAACTTTATCCTTCCGGATCATTAATCATCACAACATTAAATTTCATATTATCAAACATGTAATAAGTTAAACATAAATAATGTAACAAATGTAATACGAACTTACCAAAATATGATAGCTAACGACAAACGACGACGATTACTCGACGACTTTTTCCTTCCCCTGTTTATCAACAGACTAGTCTGTTTCTTGATCTAAATATAATAATTTAATTCAATTAACCAATTTAAACATCTTAAAACACCTAAATCCATGCAATTAACTCTTTTATGACATTTTACACATTTACCCTAAACTTTCACCTTTTATTCAATTTGATCCCTAAAATTGAAGTTCTCACAATTATCTCAAATTAACCCAAAAACCCTTGTGCCAAATTCTATATGGTCCCTAAACAGTTCGCTTTTATCACTTTATCACACGAATTACATGATATTTTATAATTTTAACAACTTAGTCCCTAAACTTTAAAACTAACTAAAATCAATTTACAAAATAGTTATATTTAACTATCAAACTTAATAATCTATCATAAAAATTCAAGAACATCACAATTTCATCTATGGTAAAATTCTAAACATTTAACAATTTTATGAATTAGTCTCGGGTTAGTTAGCTTAAGCTACAATTGTAACACCCCAAACCAAGTTTAGACATTATGGCCTAGAAGTTCGCTACGCAACTGAAGGGTCTCGGATTTCCTAAAGAACACCTAGCAAAACGGTATACCGAATCAATTTTATACACCAATAGTAACTAAAGAATTACTCAAAATTCCCCCAAAACATAACGAACCCTTTACCTACGAAGCAACACGAAGGAATCAAAAAGTTAAAGTATCGCGATTTGAAGGGAAAATTTCAGCAAAAATTTAAAAGGAAAAGAAAAAAATTCGATAGAGAGGAAACAGAGAAAATGTCAGAAAGAGGAGAAAAACAGAAACTGATGTCAGAATGAATTTGGAAAGAGAGAGAAAAATTAAAAATTTTAAAAAAATTGGTCTGTATCCTAACTGCCCAGTAACAACCACATCCCCACTTACCCACACCTTGATCCTCATCTAACAATCTCAGAAGTTGACCTCCATCAAATCTCTATCACACAATCGAAGTAAAAATTAACATTCACGCTCATAAGGGATTCGAACACGAGACCTTAGGGCAAGCTAACATCTTACCACTCAAACCAGCAAGCTCATTCTGATATAAGTTTACTGAAGATAAAATATAAACCCAATTTCCAATGAATAGGCTAGGATAAAAAATAACTTGTTTCCCAAAAGTGGTACTTTAACCTAAGACCTCAAACACACAATCAGAACACTTAGCCACTGAAGCAGATACATGTTTATGACAAAATTCACAGAAATGAAATGAAATAATTCATGGCGTTACGACTCTAGCCCCTAAAAGAAATTTTGGCCTCGAAATTTACCTGATCCAAATAGATGAGGATACTGCTGATGCATCAAGTCCTCAAGTTCCCATGTGGCTTCCCTAGTGCCATGATTCTACCAAAGAACCTTAACTAACGGGATATAGTTCCTCCTCAGAATCTTTACATCTCAATCCAAAATCTGAACCGACTCCTCTTCAAATGTCAAATTTGGTCTAACCTCAATCTCCTCAACAGAAACAACGTGAGATGAGTCAGACCGATACCGTCTCAACATAGAGACGTAAAACACATCATGGATAAGGTCTAACTTTGAAGGTAGCTCTAACTGATAAGCAACGGATCTCATATGCTTCAGAATCCTATAGGCCCAATGAACCTAGGGCTCAACTTGCCCTTATGTCCGAACCGCAGAACCTTCTTCCACAGAGACACTTTAAGAAATACAAAGTCACCCACAGAGTACTTGATATCCCTCCTTTTTAGATCTACATAGGACTACTGTCTATCAGAAGCTGCCTTAAGACGATCTCGAGTTAATCTGACTTTGTCCTTGTCTCAGAAACCAACTCAGGACCCAAAATCCGTCTTTCACCCAACTCAGTCCAACACAGTGAAGTACGACACTTACAACCATATAGAGCCTCGTAAGGTGCCATCTAAATGCTAGGCTGAAAACTATTGCTGTAGGTAAAATCAGCTAACGATAAAAAATCCTCCCAACTCCCTTGGAAATCAATCACGCAACCCCGAAGCATATCCTCTAGTATCTGAATCACCCTATCAGATTGACCATCCGTCTGAGGATGGAACGTAGTACTGAAGTCCAATCTCGAACCCAAATCATCATGAAGTTTTTTTCAAAATCGAGAAGTGAAACGAGGATCCCTGTCAGAAATTATCGAAATTGGAACCCCGTGAAGTCTCACAATCTCAGAAATGTAAAGTTTGGCCAACTTTTGTAGTGAGTAATCTGTTCAAACTAGAATGAAATGAGTGGACTTGGTCAACTGATCCATGATGACCTAAACAAAATCCTTCTTAGTAGGTGTCAAAGACAACCCACTAACGAAATCCATCGTTACCTGTTCCCATTTCCATAAGGGAATCTTAACTGGTTGGAGCAAACCCGAAGGTAATTGGTGCTCAGCCTTAACTTGCTGACACGTCAGACAACGAGAAACAAAATATGTTACCTTTCGCTTCAAACTCGGCCACCAGTATAGTTCACCGATATCTCGATACATCTTATTTCCATCGGGATGCATAACATAAGTGTTACTATGCGTTTCCCTCAGAATAGACTGTCTTAAATCGAAGTTGTTCGGTACATAAACCCATCCTTAGAAACACAGAACCCCATCATTATTTAGCCCAAAATCAGATGTACTACCACTCTCTACCTGGCGAAATCGCAGAATCAGATAATCATCCATCAACTACTTTCTCCGAATCTGATCAATCCAAGTTGGCTTAACTTGCAACTCGGCTAACAAAATCTTATCCTTAAATAGACTTAAGTGAGCAAACATCACCCTCAAATTAGACATTGCTCTACGACTGAAAGCATCGGGCACCACATTGGTCTTATCGAGATGATACTCTATCGTGCAGTCATAATCCTTAAGTAGCTCGATCCATCTACGCTACCTAAGATTCTACTCCTTTTGAGTAAGGAGGTACTCAAGGCTCTTGTGATCAGTGTAAATGATACACCTCTCACCATACAGATAGTGTCTCCAAATCTTTAAAGCAAAAACCATGGTAGCCAACTCAAGATCATGCGTTGGATAATTTCCCTGGTGTGACTTAAGCTGTCTGGACGTATAAGCCACAACCTTACCACCTTACATCAGAACACATCCCAACCTGACATGTGATGCATCATTATAAACCACAAACTCCTTACCAGATTCAGGCTGTACAAGAACAGGAGCCTGAGTTAGAACAAATTTGAGCTTTCCAAAGCTCGATTGTTGCGCATCAGTCTAGACAAAAGGAGCATTCGTGCGTAAAAGCTTATTCAGAGGAGCTGCAATCAATGAAAACCCCTAAACAAACCTTAGATAATAACCTGCAAAACCCAAAAAGCTGCGGATCTTAGAAACATTCTTAGGCTGTTTCTGTAACAGTCCGTTTTTTAGTCAAATCAGAATAGTGGTTTTGGAACCAAAAATTCAAAGTTAAAATAATTATTTTATTATTATTTTAATGTCTACATCATGGTAGTACGATTGCGTGAAAATTTTGTTAAGAAATTTTATCGTTTGAGTGCTCAATTTGATAAAAAGGACTAAATCGTGTAAAGTGTAAAACATATGTTCTATTAGCTAAAGGTGTCTAATTGCTATGGAATTTTAAAGTGAAGGCCCTTAAGTGGTAATTAACTCATTAACGAGTTAATGGATGATAATGGCTTGGCATTTTTTGAAATATTTAATGTTCATTGAGGTTAATTTTGTAATTTAGTTAATAAAGATTAATTAAATCAAATAAAATCACATATCATCTTTTTCTTCTCCATCTTCAACTGAACCTAGGGCAAAAAGAAGCCATTTTCATCCTTTACATTTGGCCAAGCTTGTGTATGCAATTGGTGAGTGATTTTTGTCCCGTTTTTAATTATTTCTATATTTTTGAGATCGTTGCAGCTTAATCTAGCTAGCCCAGGGACTATTTTGCAAAACTATTAAAGGTTTAAGGTTTTTCCATTGATGAATATAGGGGTATTTTGATGTTTGATGATAGAAAATGTATGCTTGTTGTTAGACAAACAACATTTGCAAAGTGATTTTTGGTAAAATTGTCAATTAGGGATTGAATTGAGAAATGTGGAAATTTTGAGGTAGAAATGTGAAATAAATGAAAAATATGGGCTACTATGGTAATAAGAGAAATTTGGCTAGCATGGGTAGGGATTTAATTGCATGAATTTGTATTGAAATATTAGGGGCAAAAGTGTAAAGTTTCCTTAAGATGAATTTTGGGCTAAATTGAATAGATTGATAATTAAATAAGTTAAATTTGATATTATATAGATCAAGAAAAATGAAGTTCGGATCTAGATCGGGGAAAAAACAAAGTGTTGGATTAATCAATTCATTCCGTCGTTTTTGTGAATCGAGGTAAGTTCATATGTTAATAAGCATTAATATAATTGTGTTTTAAATGCTTTATTAGTGAATTATTTGTGAATGCGACCTTGCGGATATGTTCGATAACAATTCAGCAAATGAGAAATCCCGGTTGAACCTTAGAAATAGATTAGGATACGAATGACATGTCATTAGGGGTTATGTGATTTGGGTGTTGGTCCGTACGTCCTACCGGTGGCTGAGTTATCCGGCATGTGTTGTAGATTCTCGTCAGCTTGTGTGAATAGCACGTGTAGCTACGGCATGACCGTCAGCTTGTGTGAGTGGACCCGCTGATAGCTCGAGAGTGAGCATTATATGTGATATGAGATTGAGATAGCTTCGGCTATGTATTGCCACTTAGGGTGCGAGATTCCCGGGTATCTGATAGTATTCCAAATGGTTCAACGGGTATGTCAAAGATATGGATGAGTATGAGTTTTGTATGAGATAGTACATTTATGTACATGAACCGTGTAAGCTTTGAATCGAAGAAACTTATGAATTTCACATCTAACTTTATAAGTGAATATGTGATAGGTTTGTGGATTAATATGAGTTGTTTATTGATATTTTCAATTTTTATAATTGTGTATTTATGGTAAGTTGAGTTTATTACTATACGAACTTACTAAGCTTTATAGCTTACTCTGTTTGCTTTTCCTTGTTTTATAGGGTTTATCGAAGCTAGCTCGGATTTGGGAGTCGTTGAAGATCTAATCACACTATCAAGCTATCCCTTTGGTACTTTTGAACTTATGTTTTGGTTATATGGCATGTATAGGGATTATGGTCGTTTTGGTATATAGTGTGGTAATGAATTTAGCCATTTGAGTTGGCTTATTTTGGTATATTTGGTGAAGTAAATATTTGTGCAAATAGCCTTTGTTATGTTGTGTAATATTGCCATTTATATGCTTGTTGTGAATTGGTATTTTGAAGTACCATATGGCTGAAATTTGAAGATTTGGTATGCATGTGATTAGAGGTAAGAAAATGCATATATGAAGTTAATTAGTTAAGTGAATTGAGAATGTGAATTTGGTATGAAATTGAATAGCATATTGTGGTATTTGTGTGCCTTGTATTTGATGGTATTGAAATGGCATGAATTATGCTTGGTTGAGATTTGTTTGGATGTCTATTGATGCTATGCTATATGCCAATTAATGTTTTTAAGTGGTTGCATAATTGGGTGAGAAAGATGGCTTGGTAAATAGCCTATTTTTGTCCACACAGGCAGAGACACGGGCTTATGTCTCAGCCGTGTGTAACACATTGTCAGGTGACACGGCCGTGTGTCCCCTGGTGTTTAATTAGAAATCAAGTCAGTATGCTCCACACAGCCCAGCACACGGGCATGTGACTTGGCCGTGTGGCATAAGTCAGTATACCCTACAGGTTTGGCATGACCTAGCACACGGCTTGGCACACAGGCATGTGAGGCCATTTTGAAGGGCACACGGGTTGGTCACATAGGCGTGTGGTTGGCCATGTGACCCAAGTCAAGGAGTTACACGGGCTGTGACACGACCATGTGATCCCATTTCGAATGTCCACACGGCCTGTAACATGGGTGTGTCTTTGGTCGTGTGAGACACATGGGCGTGTGTCCCCTGTATTTTAAAATTTTTTCTAAGTTTTCTAAAAGTTTCCTAAGTTATCGATTTATTCCTGAACCACTCCTAATGTATGTTTTAGGCCTCGTAGGCTCGTATTAGGGACAATGTGATTGATTATGAATGATGTTTGTATGTGAAATGTATGTTTATTTATGAAATAAGTCTGGTAATGCTCCGCAACCCTATTCCAGCGTTGAATATAGGTGAGGGGTGTTACAGTTTCCAATCAAGTATAGCCTTAATCTTCCTAGGATTAACTCAAATCCACTTAGCAAAAACCACATGCCTAAAAAATGTTACTTCCCGCAACCAGAATTCACACTTGCTTAACTTAGCGTATCTGATGAACTACTCTAAGATGCTCATCATGTTCATTCTTGGTCTTAGAGTACACTAGAATATTGTCGATGAAGACTACGACGAACTAATCCAAATATGGCTGAAAAACCCAGTTCATCAAATCCATGAATGTAGCTGGAGCATTCGTCAAGCCAAAGGGCATAACTAGGAACTCGTAGTGCCCATAATGAGTCCTAAAAGCCGTCTTAAAAATATCAGCTTGCTTAACCCTAAGCTAATGATACCTGGAACGGATATCTATCTTTGAGAATACTGAAGCCCCACGAAATTGATCAAACAGATAATCGATCCTCGAAAGTGGGTATTTGTTCTTCACAGTTAACTTATTTAACTACCGATAATCGATGCACATCCTCATGGTGTCGTCCTTTTTATTTACAATCAAAACTCTTATTTAACTACCGATAATCGATGCACATCCTCATGGTGTCGTCCTTTTTATTTACAATCAAAACTAGTGTCCCCCACGGAGACACACTAGGACGAATGAACCCACGATCCATAAGCTCTTGAAGCTAAGCCTTAAGCTCCGTAAGCTCCTTCGATGTGATTCGATAAGGAGCGAAGGACACCGGAGCTGTACTCAGTAGAAGCTCAAAGCCAAACTCAACTTCCTGATTTAGAGGTAAACTTGGTAACTCCTCGGGAAAAACATTTGAAAATTTCCTCACTATTCTGATGTTCTCAACAAATGCGTCCTTAGAAACTGAAACACTTCCGTAGGCCAGATATGCTTCACACCCTTTTCGAACCAGTTTTTCGACCACTAGAGCGAAGATTACGTTAGACAAATAATCCCTATGCTCGCCGATCATCACAACCTCCACATCATCCTCGGTCCTCAGAACTACCCTTTTAGTCACGCAATCCAAACTGACTCGGTGCTCTACTAGCCAGTCCATACCAAAAATCAAATTGAATTATCCAAAAGGTAGCTCTATCATATTTGTCAAAAACATAACCCCTTGTACTTCCAACGGTACCGTTTACCTGAATCGATTGACCCAGTGGACCCAATATAGAAATCTCACCGGAAGTACTCTCAACAGGAACCCCCAAATTACTAGAGACAGAACTAGCTATATAGGAGTTCTGATGTTCTGATGTTTGATAGCTTCAACCCTTCTTCACTAAAAATTAATTATCTCCTCGTACAGAATCTAGATGATGTTCCCATTTTTGTCCAACAATTTAACTAATGGTCTAATTACCATTTAAGGACCTCCAATTTAAAACTTCATAATAATTGGACACTTCTAACATGTGGAACTCAACTTTTTCACTATTTACAATTTAGTCCTTTTAACTAAATTGAGTGCCCAAACGTCAAAATTTTCGAACGAAATTTTCACGAAATCTTTTCGTGAAATCATAGACCATAAAAATATAATAAAAATAAGATTTTCCTCGTCAAATTTGTGGCCTCAAAACCACTATTCTGACTAGGCCCAAAATCGGATTGTTACACACAGCATTCAAATCAGATGCAAGCTTCGAGTCTAGGTTTTGTTTAGCCTTAGAGGGCAGTACAGCTGCCGCCTAGGGGTCGTGGTCCAGCCAAGGGTGGTAATGGTTTGGGTTGAAGCTATCAAACATCAGAACAGGAGATAATTAATCTTCAAAATGTATGCACTTTTCATACTTAGATGCCACCATCCTTTGAGCGTAGCGGCTCAGTCTCAGAAATTCGGCCTCATACTTGGCCACTGTCCTATCTCCTTACGTGAGATTCATGAACTCACACCTACAAGCATTTACATAGCTCATGCCTACATATTTCCCCTGATGGTATTAAAATAATCCCAATTAAGACTATCTAGTTGACTACCCTCTTCAACTGATAACCACCATTGATATGCCTCGTCGCGAAGTAAAGAAATTGCACCCTTCAGTTTCTGCTTAGGAGTGCAGTCGATATCATTCATTATTCTCTCGCTGGCCTCCAACCAGTATTCGGCCATGGTAGGGGTGACTCCAGTGACGCCCCTAAATAGTTCAGCTCCATGTGACCGGAGTCATTCAGTTACCGACCCACGGCTCCCAGATCTAGAATAGGGTCCAGCGACCCTCTCTAAAACTCTCAACATGGGTTGGGACAGTGTGTCGTCCCTAGCCGTACGACTTTGAGACCTGGTCTCAACAGTTTGTGTAGCCGGTGTCTCGCTCATATCCAAATTTGGCATATTGCCCAATTAGAAGACTCAGCTCGAGTCCTTGTATGGCACTCGTTGCGCCCACGAATACCATGACCATGTGTTCCACGAGCGCTCATCGTAATTACTGTTTTATCTACATTACAAAATTTTATGTATCAATTCTAGTGTTTATTAGCAAGTGTTTTATGCTTCAAATATTTATCAGAAGTTTCAAAAATCTTTCAGAAGTCTCAGTTTCTAGCTAACTCAGTGCTGTTTCAAAAGTTCAGAGTTTTCTAACTACATTATTTCTAAGTTTAGAAGTACTTACAGGATCGGCTCCAGAGACTTGGTGTACCACATACTTTACTTACAAGAAACAAACTTTGTTTGAAAACCATTTCTTTTACAAATACAACTTTAAACCTAAAATTCACAGCCCGAGTTTTGCAACCTTGCTCTGATACTACTAAATGTAATACCTTAAACCTGGTCTAGATGTTATGGCTGAATCTGGAAATGTTACGAAGAAGGGTTTTGAAGCCAATCTTATTATGTTAAAATTTCTTGTGTTAATTTTACTAATAGAGTCCACATTTTAAGAAAAACATATTATTATACTCTTTTATAAAACCGTCATTTGTTTGTCTTTTTAAGTAAAACGTAATTTTGCAGCGGAAGTTTGAAAGTAGTAATATTTGAAAATTGAGCTTGTATTTTCAAAAACATTTGTTTGTGTAAAACTGTGGTTTTGTCAAACATTGCAGTATAAAAATCAATAACACATCCAAAACCAAAATTAAAACAAATAGTCCAGAGAGTCCTAACATTACAAAACTCTCAAAGAAAATCCAGAAAATTAATCAAATTGTTAAGTAAAAACAGTTTCCATACTAGTGCTCACTGTTGAGCCATCGTCGCACCGAACCGCCTATGCTTGAGGATTACCTGAACAGATCAGACAAAAGGATGTGAGTTTTCAAAACTCAGTGTGTAACTCAATGGAACATACATGCATACAAATACAGATTTCTCACATAATATAATAGATACGGGCATAGTCCTTAACAGAATCAGATTATATCAGAGTCATGGAGATATGCAAAGTCCTACCCCCATTCTCTACATACCATCTCTGAGCATCCCAATACACCACATGAGGTTTAAAACACCCAACCATCCCTACACACCACATAGTGTCTATATGACACTTATCAGAATAGTTTGCAGCCAAGCTACCAGTATATCAGCGAAAATTCGCCTCACAGAACACATCTTCCACATATACAAATCCCACCCCATATACAAATACAGATAATAGATAAATAGATATTACAGAATTAACACGTCCTGCATGCCCATATACAGATATCATACATATTTATACAAAACAGAAAAATCATACATATCAATTTTCTTAATACTCAAATTAATCTATCAGATTAGCAGATTTCATGCATTAGGGTTTGTTTTGCCCTTACTGACCCTACGAAAGGACCACAGTCGATTAGAGTGATGTGTGTGACCCTAAGCAAAATTTTAAAATTTTGGGCCGACACGCCCAAATTGGCCCTACCCGTGTGGCCCACATAGCCTGGCCACGACCCACACGCCTATGTGGTATGCCCGTGTGGGCCCACACGCCTAGATCGACCTAAGTCGTGTGGCCGACATGGCCACACACTCGCCCGTCACACGGCCATGTGTCACGTACGACTGGGCGCACGCCTGTGTGGCGTCGACATGCCACTTTTTCGGCTTTCGCCGGACCATGTTTTCTTACGTTTTCGTTACACACTTGGTTTGTTTCTGAAGCAATTGCACCCCCGGAGTGAATAATACCTAAAATCGACAATAAAACGCCCACAATCAAACTCAATTTCTCAATTCCAATTGAGTCACCACTCGAATACAATGAAACCAAACGTGTAATTTCAATAGAAAAAACTGCACTAAGATGTTTCAAAAGCTTACCCTCGACTACGACAACCTCTAAAGTTTGCTACGTAGCTGAAGGGTCTCGGATTTCTTAAAGAACACCTAGCAAAATGGTATATTGAATCAATTTTATACACCAACAAAAACTAAAGCATTACTCAAAATTCCCCCAAAACACAATGGACCCCTTACCTACGAAGCAACACAAAGGACTCGAAAAGTTAAAGTACCGTGATTTGAAGGGAAAATTTCAGAAAAAATTTAAGAGGAAAAGAAAATGAAATTTTGATAGAGAGGAAACAGATAAAACCCTATCTAACAACCTCAGAGTGTCACCTCCATCAAATCTCTATCACATAAACAATGCAAAAATTAACATTCCAATCGCCAATGAATAAGATAGGATAAAAAATAACTTGTTTCCCAAAAGTGGGACTTGAACCCAAGACGTCGAACACATAATTAAAACACTTAGCCACTGAAGCAGATACATGTTTATGACAAAATTCATAGAAACGAAATGAAATAATTAAGGGCGTTACAATAATAATCTCAAAAACATAAAAATTACTAAAAACGGATTGAAGAACACATATCATGCATCAAGTTAAGCTTGGTCGAATACAAAAAGAGCTTAGCAATGGTGGTTTCAATTTCCTTAAACAAAAATTGAAGAAGATGAACATGTTTTGTTTATTTAGTATATCTTTTTAATTTATTTACCATTTTACCCTTTAAAAATAAATGAAATTTCAAAACATACTGTAACGCCTCGAATTTGGGCCTAGTAGAATTGGGCCTATTGGGCTTTGGGCTTTGGGTCTCAGAAAATTTTTAAGTGAGCAAGAAAATGACAATTGGCATGTGGGCTTTGAGGGTTATTGAATTTGGAGTGTTTAGGGGTGTTGGAGATATTCTGAGATCAGGTAAGGGTATAGGAGAAATTTTGGTTTTAGCCCAAGGGAACTACGACTTCTGTTAGTAGGCCTTTTAACTAAATGAAGAAGAAATAGGACACAAATGGGCTTGTGGTCCAATGGCAAGTGGCGTCACTTGGGGAGCTATAAGGTGGCGTGATTGTTAGCTGAAGAGGTCCAAGGTTCGAGGCTTAGAAGTGGTATTTTGTGGAGTGTTTATTTTGCAAAGTGGATGGCCAGAGTTGTGTTAGTTTTGAACTCTTGCGTTGGAGTGTTTGAGTGGTAAGGGGAACTGATAATAGAGGGAAATTCGGATAAGGCTATGGTGTTATCAGGGAGAAAAGTTAGGAGCTGGGAAGTGTGAAGAGTTGGTGCCGTTTTTGGGAAGTAGAGAGTGTATAAATTCAGCTTAGGAGGGTAGATGAGTGTCGTTTCTGGGTCTTTTAGGGGATATTACGAATTTTCATTGTGGCTTTCGACATTTGGAGAGTTTTGCAAATAGATCAGTCTTTCTTTTCTTTACCGAATTCCTTTGAAAGGTTCCTTGTGTTTTCCATTACATTTCTTTTTCTCCCCCTTAGCCGAATTCTTCCATTTGCCGAAATTTTGGTTTTCTCTCTAGCCGAATTCCCCATACCTTCTCTTCTTAAATTCCTTCTCTTGTTCACCTTTAGTTCTAGCCGATCACTTATCCTCTTCTTCTCCCTATTGGTGCCGAATTGTCTCTGTCACCATACTAATCTCAAAAGCCGAATTTAGGCCGCAGGATCGAAAGCGGATTTGGTAAGTATTCAATTAACATCTTTTGTACGTTTTGCTAAAAGCCGAAAGGCTATCTAACTTCTCATCATCGTTAACCTTGTATTAACAAGGGTAAGGTTCAGATATCGCAAGCGTGGTAAGGATCGTTAGCAAAGTGGTAAGTGTACTCATCTCAGTTATGGATTAATGGATGGCCAAATGTAGGTATGGCCTATAGGGGTGACTTATGTGAGAAATGAGTCACTCAATTTTGATGGAATATGTGTGAATGCAGATCTAGGGAACACTTGTGGTTAATAGCTAAGGAAGGACTATTAGAACCCGGTGGCACACGGTAAGGTTTTGGCTTTTGGTAAATGTCTTGATTTAGTGATTGATTGAAGGTTGGTTGGTTGTAGGTTCAAGGCTAAGGATAGTATAGCACGTCGCAGTAACCAGGTGTGTACAAACACTACACACACATGAGATCGGCAATGCCAGAAAGCTGAAAGTGGCTAAATGGGCCCGGTGGGCCTTGAGGCTAAGTTTGATGAAATGGATTAATTTGATTATATGAATTGGGTTAAGCATGCATGTTATATGATCTGGATTTGTTTTGGGCCTAATGGGTCATATGAATGAGATTTGGGCCTAGTGGGCCATAAACATGTGATGTGGCCATTATGGGTTATATGAATGTGAAATGGGGTGATAGGCTTTATGGGGACGTAGACTAGTATGCTAGGGTTTTATGGACTTTAGGCTTAGTACTGAACAACTCTTTAACCGCATAAGACTTTCTAATAATTAAACATGTCCATGGACAAGTTGCTGGGTTAGAGTGTGGCAACGAGCATTTGCATGTCTAGGATTGGATCTAGGGAGAGCTTGGTACTTAAGCGGTCCTAGTGGCCCACCTCCTCTTCTCTAGAATCCTACCTGGTGCATAGTGTCTGTTCACTTTAGCCGCAAGGACTTGTTAAATGGGCCAAAGTTCATAACTAAAACCCGAGAGGGACCAAATACCCCTAGATTTGTAAAATTACTAAAATACCTCTGGTTTGAAAATTACCAAAACATCCTTAGATTTGCAAAATCACTAAAATAGCCCCGAATTGTGAAATTACCAGAATACCCTTAGTTTGCTGAATTACCAAAACATCCCTGATTTACAAAGTTTCCAAAGTACCTCTGTTTTGTAAAATTACCTAAATACCCCTGCAGAGTAGATTTATGGAAATACCCTTGGATAGTAAAATGACGAAAATACCCCTATGTGATGAGTATGAGTTTTGTAGATGTTACTCATGTGCATGTTGCATTCATATGATATTTTTCTTAGGATGCATATGGGTGGGAGTTATGGTACGGAGGAAGATTTGAGGATCGCATAGTCGATCGACGACCAGGGATCCACCGGTGGCTTTAAGCCCTATATGATTAGCAGCCTTGCTGTAACGTTGAGTAGTGCCGCTGTGAGTGCTAGTCAATTTAGAAATCCCCATAAGTGTGTAGGGTTGGAAGGGAAATGGTGTGTAGCGGATGGATTTTTGGGGAGGGTTTTGCATTACCTTGTTTTGCATATGATATGATATGATATGATATGAGGTCATTGTGGGCTAAGGCCCAATACCACCGGTTTTGATAGGGCTTAGGCCCAATGTGAATATTTGTATGTGATTTGATTGCCAAGGGTTGTATACACTGAGTTTCGAAACTCACACCCTTTTATTTAATGTTTCAGGTGATCCTGAATAGACGGCTCGGCATGGGAGAGGACTTGGAGATGGCCACACTTCAAGCTGATCAAATGTTTTTAATTTGTTCAAATAAAGTTATTTTAAATACGTTGTTTTTCATTGAATTATAATAAGGCCATGTATCTCCTAATAGACTTTATGTTTTGGGTTTTATTATTGCTGTTTCAACTATCCAGTTAATAAACTTAAATAAAATTTCTAAAGTTGACATGGTTTTCGAAATAACTTAACATATGAATGTTTTCCTAAAATATGGGCTTTTTATCTTAACTTAACAAGATACAAGGGTTTTGGGCTTTTGGGCCTTAAATGGTTATTTAGTAAATCGTTTTGAAGTGTGCCTTTAATGTGACATTCCGGATTTGGGCCTAACTTTTAGGCATGGTTTGGGGTGTTACACATGCCTTCCCTAAACCTTCCACTATAAGCACTTATGGTCTAATTACTAATAAAACCCTCCATTTATGTTTTTATATCCATTTAACACATATATACTAATAATGACTTACTTTTTTAACTTTTACAGTTTAGTTCGTTTTTCTCAATTAACTATCTAAACGTTAAAATTTTCTAACTAAATTTTAATATGACACTTTAATAACCTTATAAATAATAAATAAATAATAAACTACTAACTCACTAGTCAGAATTGTTGTCTTGAAACCACTATTTTCGGCACCATTGAAAAACGAGCTGTTACAAACGGTGTCAAAGGTAAAATAATTATGTAGTCCTTAACATGTACATTTTTTTTATCAATTTGGTCCTTACCCTTTGAAAGTATATAAAAAATTTTAAAAATAATTTTTTCATATTTCAAATAAAAACATAAAAATATAAAAATTATAATTTTAAAAATAAAAAATAATAAACCAATAATTCTTTCTAAATTTTTTTACAAATTATTTCTTCATTTTATTTATTTGGGATAAATCAAAAAATTATAGATGAAGCTATCCTCAATTTGGATTCCGAGCTGCAACTTGCCTACATGAAGCTGGAATCGCTAATAATCGCCGATCAACAATATGGTGGTGAATTCTTTCATGACCCTTGTACACACCGCCTTTCACATTATAGGAGTTGGTCATACCCGAAGTCGTTACCTTAACCGCAAGGAGAGGGATGCCGAAGGCATGGCTAGTGACTAGAGTGAAGTCGTAACAAGGTAGCCATACTGGAAGGTACGACTGGATCACCTCATTTTCAGGGAGAGAATAGCAACGAATGGAGTGGGAGAGTCAAAGTCGAAAAGGGTATTGCTCACTTCTTTCTCTCATTCAAAACCGTGCATGAGACTTTTATCTCGCACTGCTCCTAAGTGATAAAAGTAAATAAGAACTTATCTTGTTTCTTTTTTTTGATTACCTTCCTTGCGTATGTATAAGATCGAACCCATTCGATTTTTAAAACAGATTACTAATCCTTAACTTTTTGAGGAATCCTTCATCAGTGGTTGTGAATGACTGGTTTTTCTCAATCTTTTCAACCTTGGTTCCGTAGGAGCATGTAACACCTCTAACCTGTATCCGTCGCCAAAACAGGGTTATGGAGCATTACCATAAAAAATAACATAAAAACATAAATTTCATACATTAATAAAATCATGAATTAAACCATTCATTCACATGCTTATCATCCCTTAATCGAGCCTTCGAGGCCCTAAAAACACTTTAGAAACAAATCTGGACTAAATTGGAAACATTTGGAAAGTTCAGAAAAAAGTTAGAAAATTCACATTTCAAGGGTCATACGATCGTGTGACTCACATGGCTGAGACACACGCATGTGTCTCAGGCCGTGTAACATTCGAAATAGGGACACACGACTGTGTCCCAGCCCGTGTCTGTTCCGTGTAACTTACTAACTTGGGTCACACGGCCTGGCACACGGGACAAAAACTCACACGCCCCTATTCCAGACCATGTGCTAGGTTGTGTATCTTTCGAAAAACATCCTTTAAAACTTATAGGGGACACGCGGTTGTGTCGCATGGCCGTGTGTCACACACGGCTGAAATACACGCCCGTGTAGATAAAAAAATGGCCTAAAATCAAGCCATTTCTTTCACCCATTTAACCATGAACCTACAAGTCAATTTCACATATAAATAAGGCTTTTAAATATACCCCAATCATGCATAAAATGACCAAATCTCTATACCAAATATCTATACAACCAATATGCCAAAAGGCACCTCAATCACAATTCATCAAACTTATCAAAACATGTGCATTTTTATCCATTTATCAACCATTCACAACTAACCTATTTCCATATCAAAACTACCATAAATGACCACAATTATACCATTAAAAATAGCTTATATCTACCTCAAAGCATAACTCAACTTGGCCACATTAAAAACATACCAACACATACCAAATATGATCATTCCAAACATACATCAATTTGACCATACAAAAACCAACCATTAAGTATCAAAGTGCCAAAAGGACACCAACCAAGATAACATATACATATCAAACTTATCAACTAACATAAGTACACCTATACATGATATTATAACCTTAGCCAAAAATTCTTAAAAGCTACCGAATAAACTGCTGAATAGTGTGATAGGTCTCTGACGAGCTTTCAACTAAATCGAGCTTTCTGATGACCTATAGGAAAAGAAAACAACTAATGTAAGCAATAATGCTTAGTAAGTTCGTATAAAGGTAACCTAACTACTGAACATATTAGAATAAACAACTATGCATAAGTTTTCATTATATCATAAGTTAACTTTCACTCTTCTATTCAATACACATCTCATAGGCACTTAGTGTAGCTTTGCATACACACAAACATGTATTTTCTTTCTCATAAGCATTCCATATAACTATTTTACTTAAACGTTTCTCCTTACCATAATACTCACACATTTAACATATAATAATTCTGTAATTCATCTTTCATTTCAAAGTTTCATATAAACATATAAACACGAAATCACTTACTTTCACTAAACAATGTGAAAACTAAATAAATAGATTGATCATACCTTTATTCATTCATGAAACACTTATAAAATTAGTACTGAAAATGGTTCATTGTATGCTTCCTGTACTATAATAATTTAATCTAAACTCATTCATATATGTATATAAATATCTAACTTTAACTGTAAAATCATCAACATAATTATACTCAAGTATGATCAAGTAGATCATTGAACATTTAACATTTACTACTATCTTGTCTATACATTAGCCTTTAAGCACATAAATAATTTTGTAAATTCTACTAACCTTTAGTCCAATAAACTAATAACTTAACTCGGATACTAGGGTAACTACACCACACCAAGGGTATCATAGATGCATAATAGGGGCACCAAAGTGCAATCAGGAGCACGAAAGTGTGATCAGGGGCACCGAAGTGCAATCAAGGGCACAAATGTTTCTCCTTATAACATTTTTACTTAAACGTTTCTCTTTACCATAATACTTACACATTTAACATACAATCATTCTGTAATTCATCTTTCATTTCAAAGTTTCATATAAACATATCAACTTGAAATCACTTGCTTTCACTAAACAATGTGAAAACTAAATAAACAGATTGATCATACCTTTTATTCATTCATGAAGCACTTATAAAATTAGTACTGAAAATGGTTCATCATATGCTTCCTGTACTGCACAAACATGTATTTTTTTTTTCTTATAAGCATTCCATATAACTATTTTACTTAAACGTTTCTCCTTACCATAATACTTACACATTTAACATATAATCATTCTGTAATTCATCTTTCATTTCAAAGTTTCATATAAACATATTAACCTGAAATCACTTACTTTCACTAAACAATGTGAAAACTAAATAAACAAATTGATCATACCTTTTATTCATTCATGAATCACTTATAAAATTAGTACTGGAAATGGTTCATTGTATGCTTCCTATACTATAATAATTTAATCCAAACTTATTCATATATGTATATAAATATCAAACTTTAACCGTAAAATCATCAACATAATTATACTTACGTATGATCAAGTAGATCATTGAACATTTAACATTTACTACTATCTTGTCTATACATTAGCCTTTAAGCACATAAATAATTTTGTAAATTCCATTAACCTTTAGTCCGATGAACTAATAACTTAAATTGGATATTCGGGTAACTATACCACACCAAGGGCATCATAGATGCATAACAGGGGCAACAAAGTGCAATCAGGAGCATGAATGTGCGACCAGAGGCACCGAAGTGAAATTAGGGGAACAAATGTGCATTCAAGGGCATCAAAGTACAAACAGGGGCACAAATGTGCATTCAGGGGTACCGAAGTAAAAACAGGGGCACATATGTGCATTTAGGATACTGAAGTACAAATAGGGGCACAAATGTGCATTTAGGGTACCGAAGTACAAACAAGGGCAGTTCTTCATTTCCGTATACATACTTAAATGCATCTCATTTGCATATAAATTTAATATAATTCCAAGAAAAACACTACTATTAATCTCTTCTCAATTTCATATATACATAAGTATTTGCACCACTCATCGTTATATAAACAACCGAAGTAATTTCACATATATATAAGTAAATTAATTAGAGAACAACAATGATAATCACAAGTGAATTACATTAAATAACAAATCACTATGAACTTACCTGACTAAATTGCAGAAATGACTAATTATAGGGGCTATTTTGTAATTTTCTATTCTCTTCTATTTTCATCTCATTTTTAATCTAAAATAATAATTTCATTTAATTCATTAATTTGGATAGTAAAACCAATTCGTTTTATGCAATTTAGTTATTTTTGACTTTTTTATAAAATTACCCTCAACTTTTCAATTTTATTTAATTTAGTCCCTTTTTCCTAATCATGCAAATAAACCAATTTGATTGAAAATTCATACCAACCGAATATTAATAGCACCCATTACAGCCCACATTTGTAACAATTTCACACTAAGTCCTTGTAATTTACTATTTCAACAATTTAATCCCTAATCATTAAATTCATCAAAATCCCTTAACAAAATACTTAAAAATACAACCAATACCTCAAATTCATCATTTAAAATATAAAATAAAAATATTCATCAATGAAAACATTCAAAATCTTTAACAGTTTCAAAAACGAAGGTATGCGTTAGCTGGACCTAGTTGCAATGATCTCAAAAACATAAAAATTATTAAAAAACAGGGCCAAAATCACATACCATACTAGCTTTTTAGCTTGCCAAAACTTTAAGGTTAAAAATAGATTCTTTCGCCATTAACATTTGGTGAAGAAGAAATGTAAAAGATGATGAAAGATTTTGGTTTATTTAATTTTAAGTTTAATTGACTAATTACCATTTTACCTTTAAAAACTCAATCAAATTTCACCAAATGCAAAGCAATGTTCATCCACTATCCTTTAAATTGGTTGAATTACTACTTTAAGCCCTTATTTCATGCTTTTATATCCATTAGATACCAATAATGCTATAACCATTAAATTTTACATATTTACAATTTAGTCCTTTCCAATTAATTAATCACTTAAACACTAAAATTTATTAACGAAACTTTAATACAACCTTATAACACTCCATGAATATTTAATAAAATATTTACAGCTCGATTTATAGGAACGAGGTCCCGATACCTCATTTTCTAAAATCACTTGACTTTAAGGTCTACCACTTGAACTTAATTATTCATTCGAATAACATAATTTACCTATTCAAAATTTATTTTAATAGAATAATTGACTCATAAATTTTAAATAATAATATTTACAGGCTCACTCGTCAGATTTGTGGCCACGAAACCACTGTTTTCGACACCACTAAAAAACAGACTGTTACATAGCAAGTCAGAAAGATTGAGAAATAAAATCATCGGATTTTGTTCGTACTCAATAGCCATGAGATGATCATCTTAGGGTGCTCCTTTTGTCAACGGATGCTCCTATTACACTCGTAGTCTCTGAAGGATGAGAACTTTGATTTAATGTGTAATTGTATAATGAACTTTAATTTGGTGCAATCATACACATGAAACTCTAATTGTGGTTTAAATGTATACTCGAAACTTTAATTTTGATTTAATCATGCACATTTTAAAAAAAATAAATACATCAATTTATTTTTATATTGGATAAATATAATTATTAATGTGTGCAATATATAAACATAAAATGATGTTATATCAATAATTGTGTTAATAATTTACAAGAATTAGATCAAATCAAAATTTCATGTATAAAATTGCACAAAATCAAAGTTCATATATACAATTATACATTAAACTATACTTCATGTAGTTTTGGTTTATCCCTTTTTATTTTTGTTATTTTTTTGCCTTTGCATATGTCTCTTGATTGCATAAACCAGTAAATGGCCTTTTAATTGCAAAGACTACTAGAGAATGAGATTGGAGCTAAATGAACAAATCCTTTAATAAAATTGGCCTACATATTTGACATGGTTTTCAGGGGCGTAGTTAGGGGGCTAGCAGTGCCCGACCCCCTTAAAATGGAAAATTTTTCATTTAAGTCCTTTAAAATTTTTAAAATTTTAAATTAGTAAAGGTAAAATTGCACTTTGGCTCCCCTAAAAATTACAAAATTTTGATTTAATCCCTTAAAAATTATAAAGATATAGGCTATTAAAATGGTTACATTTTTACTATCATAAATATTATAATTTTATTTCAGCCCCTCCTAAAAAAATTTCTGGCTTCGCCCCTGATGGTTTTATAATCCTTGTGATGCTTTTGAAGATGATTCTTGAGATGAGTTCATCTTTTCAACTCAAAATTGCCGGGTTTAAAATATGGAACACGATTTAAGGTTTCAAAATCGAATTCGTTGAAATTTTTTATGCAAGATTATCTAATAATTTTTATTTTTTATATTTAAATTGTAACACCCCAAACCCGGTCAAGACACCACGACCGAATCTGGTATGTTACGAGGGGAAACGTATTTGAGAGGTTAGGTTTTTCGCTTAAAAGTTTGATAAAAACTCTTAGATAAGTTTTGGACTTGTAGAAATCTTGGGTATGATTGTTTACAAGCGGTGCTTTGTTTGAAAACCTAGAATTTCGAAAACTTAATCGATTATGAGGTTAAAACAAGGTTATCTTATTCAGAAACCCAAGTTGTTTCTTATAGTTACTAAAACACTTTGACTTAATAGAATATCGGATTTAAGTTAGAAAAACATTTGAGATCCCTTTGTTCCATATCATAGTGTTATACCCGATGGTATAGTTTATAGCTTTAAAATCGTTGTCTTTCCATGTTTCAGCAAATTCAATTAATTTATTAAAGCATGTTAAAATCTACTTAAAGCATAAACATAGAAAAACATAATTTTAAAGGCCGTTTACAAACCAAAATAAAACCCAATGGTAATAAATAAACTAAAGTACCAATTTTATAAAAGTCTGAGCAAATCCTTATTTAGGCATGGCATGAGCACCTCGAGTCCATCCCGGCTCCATGTCCGCGTCTAAGTGTCACCTGAAATGTCAAAGGAGAGGGTGAGTCGCAAGACTCAGTGCATAAATCCCACCCCCGATAATACCACATGCTACCACACATCATAATATAGCAACATAATTAATGCAACCCGATCCTAATCATCCGTATCGCCTTTTCTACCCCGTGTGGTACCAAACCACTGGTGGTGCCAAACCACTGGTGACCCAAAGTCACGATATCCATAAGTGTGGTGCCAAACCACTGGTGACCCAAAGTCACGTATAATCCAATGACGGGGCCAACCCATCGTGTGATACCAAATCACTGGCGTCGATCCCGTATCTCTCAAGTGGGGCCAACCCACGGTGGTGTTAACCACAGGGACGAGTCGCTATGAGGTGCCAAACCTCTGGTGTCCCAAAGACACATGTGATACCAAATCATTGGTGACCGAAGTCACGAATCCGATGATGGGGCCAACCCATCGTGTGATACCAAATCACTGGCGTCAATCCCGTATAATCAACTGTGGGGCCAACCCACCGTGGTACTAAGCCACTGGGACGAGACGCTGAGGTGCCAAACCTCTGGTGTCCCAAAGACACGGATATCATATTCCCCCTCCTCTCAAATCACCCAAACATGTCATACTGACTCATGCACAATATGCAAATCATGAAAATCATACGGTCATGCTAATATGTTTAATATTACATCTCATATCACATACATCAGCAACCATGATATCATATACCATTAATAGAACTCATAATAGACCGGACTTACCCGGATCCGTACACATACCCCATTGGGTATCATATCCCTCAACCATATTGTTTTGATCTCAATAAGCAAACAGGTTATTAATCATATCACTAAGCAGATAGTGTGTTAGTTTACACACCTGGAATAACGCAGTCTTTAAAACCCAAAGAATCTATTTAAATCCCCTTGATTATCCTGCTCCTATAATTGACCAAATAGGGATTAGGCATCTATACCATTCGGCCAAAGATCTTAAACCAAAGGGGTCAATATTTGAACCTATACCTTATACTTGATTTGGTTTCCTACCAAATCCTAAACCAAGCAGTGATTCTCTGACAATCGGCCAACCCCTAACAAGCAAACAGTTAGTCCCCTGAGACTTGATTTAATGAAACTTAAAAGAGTAAACCAACCACCACTTACCAATACTTACCAACTGATCACCAACAGGTATCGACTTCAATTGACTGTTTCGAAATCCCGGTTGCCCTATAATGCAATCGGTTTCAACATAAGAGATAACACCCATCAACAGCTGCCATATACGGCTCTTAACAAAACCCAAAATCGATAGAGTACAAGGGAGAAAAGGAAATAAATATTCGGCTAGCACTTACCTTATTCTAAACCCGATTGAACACTACACAAGAGAGGTCCACACCACTCCAATATTCGGCCAAGAGAGAACTACTAGGTGAGGGGTTGATATTCGGCCAAAGTAAGAACAAATGATGGAAGGAAATTTCGGCAGCACAGGGGAGGGGTTCGGCTGCAAACTAGAAAAATAAAACAAAATAAATGTGGTTCAAGAGAAGAGAGAAATCGGCCAAGAGTTTTTGAAATAGAAGAAAAATAAAAATGGATAGAGGGAGAGTACTTACGGTTTTGAAAGAAAAAGAGATGGAAAATGTGTTTTGGGGACTAGAGTTTCGGCTATCAAAGGTTCAAGAAGAGAGAAGAATAAAGAATGATGTATGAGAGGGAGAGAGAGAAGCTAGTTTCGGTTTACTCAAATAAAGAGAGAAACAAAGAGAGCAAAGAACATTCGGCTACCAAGAAGGTTGAAAGAAGACAAGGCAATTCGGCAACAAGGTGTTTAAACTTTCGGCTTCAAAGAGAAAATGAAAGAAACTCTTTAGAAGTTCGGCTTTGGTATGACAAAAGGAGAAATTTGGCTTGCCAAAATGTTGACCGAAAAACACCCAAAACTGCCAAATGCATTTTCGGCACACTCCTCCACTTACCATCCAAAATCGTCCACTCCCCCACAAAGCACCCAACATTCGGCCACTACCCCCATTTGCTCACAACCACTCATTCAAGTTGCTTTGAACAAGTCTTCCTCCTAAATCCACTCTCCACCCATCTTTTAAATATTTTGACTTGGTCCAAGTCCAACCACCTTGGCGTCAAAATGGAAGCCAAAATGAGAGCATCCTGCAGCTTGAACTCAGGACCTCTCCCAGCTGCAAGTGACGCCAATCCAAGCTCCAAGTGGCGCCTTGCTCTGCCACTTCACCAGCTCATTTCTTGTGCTCAAAAACACCAAATAAAATATATAAACCCCAGCTCCTTCAGCTCCCTCTCACATAAGGCTTAAAACTAAAATTTTCCCACCTACTCAGGCTCACTTCTAGCCTACAACTAAGCCCCGAAACCATACAAACAACAACATAGCAAGCCATTAACATGCAAACAGAGTCAAAACCAATTAGCCCCTAACCCAGGATATTACAGTTCTACCCCCTTAAAATAATTTCGACCTCGAAATTACCTGATCAGAAGAGTTGCGGGTATTGCTGTCTCATCATATCCTCGGGTTCCCACGTAGCTTCTTCCACGCCAAGATTCCGCCAAAGAACTTCTACCAAAGGCACAGACTTCCTACGCAAAACCTTCACATCCCGATCCAGAATCTGCACAGGTTCTTCTTCCATGGTCAAATCCGGATTTACCTCGATCTCTTCCACTGCTACCACGTGTGACGGATCTGAACGATAACGCCGAAGCATCGAAACGTGAAATACGTCATGAATCTGACTTAGCTCTGCTGGCAACTCAAGCTGATACGGCACTGGTCCCACTCGTCTCAGTACCTTATACGGCCCAATGAACCTCGGGCTTAACTTACCTTTCCTTCCGAACCTCAACACCTTCTTCCATGGCGAGACCTTCAGAAAAACCCGATCCCCCACAGCAAACTCTATATCTCTTCGCTTAAGATCGGCATAAGACTTCTGTCGGTCCGAAGCTTCCTTCAATCGAGCCTGAATCAACTTAACCTTGTCTTCTGTCTCAGCAACTAACTCTGGTCCCAACAACTGACGTTCACCTAACTCCGTCCAACACGTAGGTGAGCGACACTTCCTACCATACAACGCCTCATACGGTGCCATCTTGATGCTTGCTTGGTAACTGTTGTTGTAGGCAAACTCAGCTAATGGTAGAAACTCCTCCCAACTACCCCTGAAATCCAGAACACAACCTCTCAGCATATCCTCTAAGATCTGAATAACCCTTTCTGATTGTCCGTCAGACTGCGGGTGAAAAGCAGTGCTAAAATCCAAACGAGTACCCAAAGCCTGATGCAACACTTTCCAGAACCTTGACGTAAATCTGGGATCCCTATCCGAGATTATCGAAACTGGCACACCGTGCAACCTCACTATCTCTGAAACATACAGCTTCGCCAACCTTTGAAGTGAGTAGTCAACCCTCACCGGAATGAAATGAGCTAATTTAGTCAATCGATCCACAACTACCCAAACTGAATCCTTCTTGCTTGGTGTAAGCGGTAATCCAATGACGAAATCCATGGTTATCCTTTCCCACTTCCACTGAGGAATCTTCACTGGCTGAAGCAACCCTGACGGCAACTGATGCTCAGCCTTGACCTGCTGACAAGTCAGACACTTCCCTACAAGCTCTGTCACTTCTCTCTTCAACCCAGGCCACCAAAACTGCTCTCTAAGATCCCTATACATCTTACTACCTCCAGGATGCATAGCATATGGACTGTTATGAGCGTCCTGAAGAATCTTCTGCCTCAGCTCAACATCCTTAGGCATACAAGCTTTACCTTGAAAACACAACACCTCATCACCAGACAAACTGTAACCTTCCAAACCACCATTCTGCACTTGTAACCTCTGCGCACTCAGAACCTTATCTTCTAACTGTTTTTCTCTGATCTGCTCAACCCAAGTAGGCTTAACCTGCAACTCTGCTAGAATACTTCCGTCGTCATACAGACTTAAATGGGCAAACATCGCTCTTAAGTCCGAAAATACCTTACGGCTCAACGCGTCTGCCACCACGTTAGCCTTGCCCGGATGATACTTAATCGAACAGTCATAATCTTTTAGCAGCTCGACCCATCTGCGCTGCCTCAAATTCAAATCCTTCTGAGTCAAAAGGTACTTCAGACTCTTATGATCCGTGTAGACTATCGATCTCTCTCCGTACAAATAGTGCCTCTAAATCTTCAAAGCGAAGACTACAGCCGCTACCTCCAAATCGTGCGTTGGATAATTGACCTCATGTGGCCTCAACTGCCGAGAAGCGTAAGCCACAACCTTACCTTCCTGCATCAGTACACAACCCAATCCCGTATGTGATGCATCGCAATAGACTGTGAATTCCTTACCAACCTCAGGTTGAATTAGAACCGGAGCTTCTGTCAAAATCTTCTTAAGCTTGTCGAAACTCTCCTGCTGCTTCTCAGTCCAAACAAACGGAACCTCTTTCCTTAACAGCTTGGTCATCGGCGCTGCAATCAACGAAAACCCTTCTACAAACCTCCGATAATATCCTGCCAAACCTAGAAAACTCCAAATCTCAGCCACTGACTTCGGCGGCTTCCAATCCAAAACTGCCTCAATCTTCCGAGGATCTACTCTAATCCCTTCAGCTGACACTACATGTCCCAAGAAAGTCACTTCTCTAAGCCAGAACTCGCACTTACTGAACTTGGCATAGAGCTGCTTCTCCCTCAAAATCTGTAACACCACCCGCAAATGCGCATCATGCTCTTCTTCTGTTCTTGAATACACCAAGATGTCGTCAATAAAAACTACCACGAACTGGTCCAGATACTGTTGAAACACCCTATTCATCATATCCATGAATGCTGCCGGCGCGTTAGTCAACCCGAATGGCATTACCAGAAATTCGTAGTGTCTATACCGAGTCCGAAACGCTGTCTTGTGGATATCAGCCTCCTTAACCTTCAGCTGGTGATACCCAGACCTCAAGTCGATCTTCGAAAATACCGCTGCACCCTTCAGCTGATCAAACAAGTCATCTATCCGTGGCAACGGATACTTGTTTTTAATCGTCAACTTATTCAGCTGGCGGTAGTCTATGCACATCCGCATCGTACCATCTTTCTTCTTAACAAAGAGTACCGGCGCACCCCACGGCGAAACACTTGGCCTGATAAAACCTCGGTCCAATAACTCCTGGATCTGAGCCTTAAGCTCCACCAATTCCTTTGGCGCCATCCTATACGGAGCAATAGACACTGGCGCAGTTCCGGGTAACAGATCTATCCCGAACTCTACCTCGTGATCCGGCAGCAAACCCGGAAGCTCCTCAGGAAACACGTCAGCAAACTCCTTAACCGTACGAACCTTCTCTACAGCAGACTCTTTAGCCTCCAAGGCATACACATGAACCACATACGCTTCACAGCCCTTTCTGACCATCTTCTCTGCCTTCAGAGCAGATACCACATTTGATAAGTAATTCCTCCTATTACCTATCATAGCCACCTCATCACCCTCAACCGTCTTAAGAATCATACGCTTAGCCGCGCAATCCAATCTCGCCTGGTACTTAACCAACCAGTCCATCCCAAGAATCAGATCAAACTCCCCAAACGGCAGTTCCATCAGATCAGCAGCAAACACTACCCCTTGGAGTTCTAGGGGTACATCTCTAAACAGCTTATCTACTACTACAGAGTGACCTAAAGGGCTAATTACAGTCATCTGCCTAGAAGATATCTCAGAGTCTAAGTCCATGGTCTCTACTATACTACTAGCCACGTAAGAATGCGTCGAACCCACATCAATCAAAGTAGTAAAAGGAGAACCAAAGATCAAGAACGTACCGGTTATGACGTCCGGTGCGTCGCCCTCCTCTCGGCGCCTCGCAGCATACACCAACCCAGGCTGTCTGGCCTCAGAACTACCCGCACCTCTGCCCGGTGCTCCACGGCCCCGACCAGAACCGTTACCTCCTCTGCCATTACCGCGACCTCTCTGCGGTGGCGGTCCATTATTCCTGAACTGAGTACGGCCCTGACTCTTAGACTGAATCCTAGCCAACTTACACGGACAGTCTTTCACTCGATGATCCAAAGAACCACACTCAAAGCAACCTTTTCCACCGGTCCAGCAGCCTCTCCAATGATATTTCCCACAGTGGTTACACCGCGGCGGTCCTTGACTAGCAGCAACAAACCTACCAGACTGATTCGGCCCACTCTGCCTAGCCCTCTTCTGAGGATTACCCGACGACCCAGAAGACCCAAAGCTCCTCTTATGCCTGTTCCTGTCCATGCCCTGCCTTACCGACTCCTTAACACCCTCGGCTACCTTCGCCTTCTCAACCAAGACAGCAAACTCACGCTCCTGCTGAGGAGCAATCAGCAACCTCAGCTCGTCTCTCAAACCATCCTCAAAACGAACACACCTCTCGTGTTCAGTAGCCACAATGCCCCTAGCATACCGACTCAGCTTCAAGAACTCAGCATCATACTCGGAAACAGACTTACTCCCCTGGACTAGCCTCAGAAATGCTTTTCGCTGCGTGTCGATGTAGCTAGCTCCAATGTACTTTTTCTGGTACGCAGCCCTAAAATAATCCCATGTCAGATCCTCTGCTGCCACACTGTCCCGAACCGTGAGCCACCACTGATATGACTCATCCCGAAGAAGTGATATTATGCCCTTCAGCTTCTCCTCAGCAGTCAGGTCCAGATCATCCATAATCCGCTCTGTCGCCTCCAGCCAATACTCAGCTGTGCTGGGAGCAACACCAGAAACACCTCGAAAGAATTCAGCCCCGTTTGACCGGAGTCGCTCAGGCACAGATTTCCTAACTCCTGCACCTCCACCTACTCCAGCTACCCTTTCCAATACTCGCAGCATCGCCTGTGACACTGCGTCATCCCCAGTCTGATCTTGAAACTCACCACCTCCAGCTGGTGGCGGTACCGGCATCTCATTTTCTGACCCCTGACCAGATCCTACAGGTTCAGAAACCGTCATCCTACCACGACCACGTCCACGACCACGTCCACCTCTAGCGCTCATGACTAAATTTCTACGTATCTGATTTAGAAGTTTTATGAATCAGTATTTATTCCGCTTGTTTTAAAGCAAAATATTATGAATATTAAAGAAGCTTTGTTTTCGCGAGTTCACAGAATCTTATCAGTTTCAATCTCTAAAGTAATACACTACTGCTAATCATCCAATCATATCTCATCAATATCAGAAACACAAGCAATAGTAAGGGGTACTTACCTGGGCGAACTGGTGCCGGAGACTCGGTGCCATGCCTTTCAAACCATGCTTTTAAAACAAAACTATTAAAACAGACTTTTAAAACATTTTGGGCCTCAGGGCCACAGCCGAGCCTTTGAACTTGGCTCTGATACCACAATTGTAACACCCCAAACCCGGTCAAGACACCACGACCGAATCTGGTATGTTACGAGGGGAAACGTATTTGAGAGGTTAGGTTTTTCGCTTAAAAGTTTGATAAAAACTCTTAGATAAGTTTTGGACTTGTAGAAATCTTGGGTATGATTGTTTAAAAGCGGTGCTTTGTTTGAAAACCCAGAATTTCGAAAACTTAATTGATTATAAGGTTAAAACAAGGTTATCTTATTCAGAAACCCAAGTTGTTTCTTATAGTTACTAAAACACTTTGACTTAATAGAATATCGGATTTAAGTTAGAAAAACATTTGAGATCCCTTTGTTCCATATCATAGTGTTATACCCGATGGTATAGTTTAAAACATATCGCTGTGTAGTTTTGAAATCGTTGTCTTTCCATGTTTCAGCAAATTCTTAACTCAATTAATTTATTAAAGCATGTTAAAATCTACTTAAAGCATAAACATAGAAAAACATAATTTTAAAGGCCGTTTACAAACCAAAATAAAACCCAATGGTAATAAATAAACTAAAGTACCAATTTTATAAAAGTCTGAGCAAATCCTTATTTAGGCATGGCATGAGCACCTCGAGTCCATCCCGGCTCCATGTCCGCGTCTAAGTGTCACCTGAAATGTCAAAGGAGAGGGTGAGTCGCAAGACTCAGTGCATAAATCCCACCCCCGATAATACCACATGCTACCACACATCATAATATAGCAACATAATTAATGCAACCCGATCCTAATCATCCGTATCGCCTTTTCTACCCCGTGTGGTACCAAACCACTGGTGGTGCCAAACCACTGGTGACCCAAAGTCACGATATCCATAAGTGTGGTGCCAAACCACTGGTGACCCAAAGTCACGTATAATCCAATGACGGGGCCAACCCATCGTGTGATACCAAATCACTGGCGACGATCCCGTATCTCTCAAGTGGGGCCAACCCACGGTGGTGTTAACCACAGGGACGAGTCGCTCTGAGGTGCCAAACCTCTGGTGTCCCAAAGACACATGTGATACCAAATCACTGGTGACTGAAGTCACGAATCCGATGATGGGGCCAACCCATCGTGTGATACCAAATCACTGGCGTCAATCCCGTATAATCAACTGTGGGGCCAACCCACCGTGGTACTAAGCCACTGGGACGAGACGCTGAGGTGCCAAACCTCTGGTGACCCAAAGTCACAAAATATCATCTGTGGTACCAAACCACTGGAGGTGCCAAACCTCTGGTGTCCCAAAGACACAGTGTCCCAAAGACACGGATATCATTTTCCCCCTCCTCTCAAATCACCCAAACATGTCATACTGACTCATGCACAATATGCAAATCATGAAAATCATACGGTCATGCTAATATGTTTAATATTACATCTCATATCACATACATCAGCAACCATGATATCATATACCATTAATAGAACTCATAATAGACCGGACTTACCCGGATCCGTACACATACCCCATTGGGTATCATATCCCTCAACCATATTGTTTGATCTCAATAAGCAAACATGTTATTAATCATATCACTAAGTAGATAGTGTGTTAGTTTACACACCTGGAATAACGCAGTCTTTAAATCCCAAAGAATCTATCTAAATCCCCTTGATTATCCTGCTCCTATAATCGACCAAATAGGGATTAGGCATCTATACCATTCGGCCAAAGATCTTAAACCAAAGGGGTCAATATTTGAACCTATACCTTATACTTGATTTGGTTTCCTACCAAATCCTGAACCAAGCAGTGATTCTCTGACAATCGGCCAACCCCTAACAAGCAAACAGTTAGTCCCCCGAGACTTGATTTAATGAAACTTAAAAGAGTAAACCAACCACCACTTACCAATACTTACCAACTGATCACCAACAGGTATCGACTTCAATTGACTGTTTCGAAATCCCGGTTGCCCTATAATGCAATCGGTTTCAACATAAGAGATAACACCCATCAACAGCTGCCATATACGACTCTTAACAAAACCCAAAATCGATAGAGTACAAGGGAGAAAAGGAAATGAATATTCGGCTAGCACTTAACTTATTCTAAACCCGATTGAACACTACACAAGAGAGGTCCACACCACTCCAATATTCGGCCAAGAGAGAACTACTAGGTGAAGGGTTGATATTCGGCCAAAGTAAGAACAAATGATGGAAGGAAATTTCGGTAGCACAGGGGAGGGATTCGGCTGCAAACTAGAAAAATAAAACAAAATAAATGTGGTTCAAGAGAAGAGAGAAATCGGCCAAGAGTTTTTGAAATAGAAGAAAAATAAAAATGTATAGAGGGAGAGTACTTACGGTTTTGAAAGAAAAAGAGATGGAAAATGTGTTTTGGGGACTAGAGTTTCGGCTATCAAAGGTTCAAGAAGAGAGAAGAATAAAGAATGGTGTATGAGAGGGAGAGAGAGAAGCTAGTTTCGGTTTACTCAAATAAAGAGAGAAACAAAGAGAGCAAAGAACATTCGGCTACCAAGAAGGTTGAAAGAAGACAAGGCAATTCGGCAACAAGGTGTTTAAACTTTTGGCTTCAAAGAGAAAATGAAAGAAACTCTTTAGAAGTTCGGCTTTGGTATGACAAAAGGAGAAATTTGGCTTGCCAAAATGTTGACCGAAAAACACCCAAAAATGCCAAATGCATTTTCGGCACACTCCTCCACTTACCATCCAAAACCGTCCACTCCCCCACAAAGCACCCAACATTCGGCCACTACCCCCATTTGCTCACAACCACTCATTCAAGTTGCTTTGAACAAGTCTTCCTCCTAAATCCACTCTCCACCCATCTTTTAAATATTTTGACTTGGTCCAAGTCCAACCACCTTGGCGTCAAAATGGAAGCCAAAATGAGAGCATCCTGCAGCTTGAACTCAGGACCTCTCCCAGCTGCAAGTGACGCCAATCCAAGCTCCAAGTGGCGCCTTGCTCTGCCACTTCACCAGCTCATTTCTTGTGCTCAAAAACACCAAATAAAATATATAAACCCCAGCTCCTTCAGCTCCCTCTCACATAAGGCTTAAAACTAAAATTTTCCCACCTACTCAGGCTCACTTCTAGCCTACAACTAAGCCCCGAAACCATACAAACAACAACATAGCAAGCCATTAACATGCAAACAAAGTCAAAACCAATTATCCCCTAACCCGGAATATTACATAAATTTCTCCGATAATTCATCAAACTATTTTCTTCACCATGTTCTCCTTAAAAAATCAAAACTTAAAACTAAAATGAAGAAAATGTAACGACCCGAATTTGGGCCTAGTAGAATTGGGCCTATTGGGCCTTGGGCTTGGGAGCGTTTAAAATTTTTGAGAATAAGAGAACGGCATTAATGCAAGTTGGACCTATTAGGTGAGTGATTTTGGAAGGTTAGGGGGCTTCCATGAAGTCCCGGGATCAAACTTGGGCTCTAGGAAAATTTTGGTTTTAGGTGAATAAAACCCTGGGAGTTAGTAAGTAGGCTTTAAGAATAAAATGTTGAGAAAAATGACACAAAAGGAGTTGTGGTCTAGTGGCAAATGGCACCACATGGGAGACAAGGAAGTGATGCCATAGAGGAAGCAAGGGGTCCAAGGTTCAAGTCTTAGCGCTTGCAATTCATTTTGATTTCCTTTTAAATGAACTTAGACTTTGGCCCATGGACTTATATTTAGTTGGGCATGATTTTAGACACAAAAGGAGCTTGTGTTGTGGTGGCATGTAGTGTCTGGAGCATAAGAGAGGGCAAGGGCTCGAATCCTATTACAAGCAAAAAGGGATATTTATTTTGCTAAGTTGGGACGGCAAGTGGTTGTGATGGATTTAAACTCTGCTGAAGGAGGGATCCCACATCGGGAAGCTAGCATGAGGGAAGGTGAGAAGCTGGCTTTAAACAGAGCAATCTATTAGGAGAGTAAACACATACCTTGGTTGGAGTTTGGGCATAGGAGTGTTCGGAGCGCGGATCAACTCCAGATTCCTATCAGGTGTGTATTTCACACTACTCTAGCTGTAGAGCGGCAAATGCCGAAATACTGGTCACACAGCGATGGTAGCCACACGAGCGTGCGAGCGTACGTGTGGGAGCTTCGACGCGATAGTTGAGGCCATCATGGGTGTTCTTGTGGGTTTAGGCTGTTCGAGTCGAAAGGGGCCAAGTGGGCCCAATGGGCCCGTGGGTCCATATGAATAAATTGTATGATTGTGTAGTAGATATTGAATTGGTCTATGTGAATCTGATATCTATGGCTAGATTTGGGCTAAATGGGCCACACGAGCGTGTGGGTCCATTTGGGCCGAGAATGGACCCTAGGCCCATTCGCATCGTTATCTTTGTTTAGAATACCCTTGGTTTAAAATTACTGAAATACCATTGGTTTACAAAATTACTGAAATACCCTTAATTTGTAAAATTATCGAAATACCCTTGGATTGTAAAATTACCGAAATAACCCTGATTTGTGAAATTATCGAAATACCCTCGGATTGCAAAATTATCGAAATACCCCTAATTTATGAAATTACCGAAAGACCCCTAATTTATGAAATTACCGAAATACCCTCAGATTGTAAAATTATCGAAATACCCCTGATTTGTGAAAGTAACGAAATGCCATCGAATTGCTAAATTACAAAAATACCCTGATTTGTGAAATTACCAAAATACCCTCGAATTGCAAAATTATCGAAATACTCTTGATTTGTGAAATTACTAAAATACCCCTAGTTTATAGAATTATCGAAATACCCCAGTTTGTGAAATTACCAAAATACCCCTAGTTTGCGAAATTACTAAAATACCCTCTATGGCTAAAGTTACCAAAATACCTTTTTATGGGTAAAGTTACCGATATAAACTCGATGGGTAAAATTACCGAGATGCCCTTACGAGGCGAAATAATCGTTTTACCCCTAACCGATTAAATGACCATTGTACCCTCGTAGTAGTACTAGTGTTGTATGTGTTAATTGTATGATTGATTATGTTTGAGATGCACTGCATACATGGATTAGTTATGAGTAGAATTACCAAATTACCCCTATAGGGTAGGATTATGAAATACCCTTATAGAGTAAAATGAATATTTTGCCCCTGAGGGTAAAAGACTGATTTTGTGCCATGACTTGACTGTGATCATATGACTGTGTTTTAACTAACTTGACTGTGGTTGTGTGACTGATATGCTTGTAATATATGTTTTAAATGACTGTTATTGAGTATGGTCATTCTGCATACACATGTGATGATTGAGCATCACATACACGACATATTGCATGGGGTTGGGACAAAGTTACGGAGGAAGTGTACGACCCATTGCCGTTCTGTACAAGGCTTTCAGCCTTTCTGTGATAAATATGGCTCTGTGCCATCTTGATTATGGCTTTGTGCCAACCGTATTTACCCGTGGCTATGTGCCTAACATATATATTGATGACTCTGTGTCGATCATAATTACCCGTGGCTGTGTGCCGGTTATATTATCGTCGCTGATGGCTATGTGCCAAACTTATTACAATCATCGATAGCTTTGTGCCATTTTGATTATGGCTCTATGCCATCCTGATTATGGTTTATAACCATTCTGATTATAGCTTTTAGCCGTTCTGTTAACTGGCAGCGTTGCTTCGATATTTATGGTTTTAGCCGTTCTATTGACTTAGTGCCACAACTAGTGCTAAGCTTGGTGTGTTGGCTGGGTGGGTCGATTTTATCCCCACATGGTGTGTTGGTTGGTACGGGTGGTGTGTTGGTTGGTACGGGTGGTGTGTTGGTTGGATCGGAGTGGGATGCATCCTCATACTGTTGCATAGCTATTTATGAGATCGTACTGTGCTTAGGCCCACTTGTTCTGTTATTGGTTTGAGCTAGGCCCAATTGATTCTGTATGGACTGTGACCCAAATGATATGGTAGTGGACTATGGCCCACGCATGCTTTGAACTGGATTGTATTGTTACTGTTAAAGGGCTTTGGCCCAAACTGTTTTAGTTTTGTTTCTGTATACTGACTGTTACTCTAGTAAGGGGATTACACACTGAGTTTTCATAAACTCACCCCATTTTTAACTGTGCAGGTAATCCCCAGTCTTAGACGGTTCGGAGCTGCGAGGGACTCGGAGGTGGCCACACGTCAGATATGCTTTAAAGTTAAACTTAGTGACTTTATTTCATTTTTTTTAATTTATTGGGTTAATAATTTTGTAATAAGGCCTCTTTATTTTTAACTTATTATTTCTGATATTTATTTATGATGTTTTCTAACTGCTAAAGGTGGAATGCGATTTCCAAAATGGTAAATGTTTTCAAAACACTATGTTTCCGCAACTTTTTCAAAATGCTTCTGCAACTCTATTTCTAAACATCACATTTTTGTAAATTGTTTATTTTAAATAGATAAGGTTTTAAAAGTAATTCGGTTTTCAAGTGGATAGCATTTGCTTAAGTGTTTTGAGTTTTAACGAAGAGGCTTTAACTCTCAAACAAGTTCTACCAACAAGAAATAGGGTTTTCAAAAACACTTCCATGTGACACGCCAGATTCGGGCCTAACTTCTAGGCCAGGTTTGGGGTGTTACAAAAAATACCTCATGTATAATAGTAATTAATGATCAATGTTAAGAAAACACACCATGTAACATCCCAAAATTGGGCCTAGTAGGTTTGGGCCTTGGGCTTAGGAGTGTTTAAAATCTTCAAGAATATGAGAATGGTGTTTTTGCAAATTGAATTTATTAGTTAAGTGGATTTGGAAGGTTACGAGGTTTCTATGAATTCTCGGGTTTAATTGGGTTTTAGGAAAAATTTGAGTATCATCTTGTTGCTTGTGTTAGTTCGGGTATGATTTTATTATGTGCCTAATATAGTCTTGTGAAGGTTTGGAATTTAATTGGATTTAGAATAATTTTTAGTATGGAGAATTTAGTGAAGTGGATCAAGTGACCCTGATACTTAAGTTAATTTAAGTGTTTAATGTTAGCATAAGTGAGCAAGTAGTAAAGTGGTGTTGGCGCATGAGTAATTGTATTAGGGAAGAGGTTCGAATCCCATGGATGGCAATAAGGTGACTTTTATTTTTGCATGTGTATGGCATGTGTCGGTCAACTCTAATTAAGGTAAGGTTGGACTATTTTCTTTTATGGATAGTAGACTAAGGGAAAAAGGCAAGTGATTAACTTAAGGAATGAAATCCTAAGCTTTTGGTATGATAAGGGGACATAAGGCATGGATTAAGGGATGAGGTTTGGAAACTTTTTTTATGGCATTTTGTCCATGAACATGGACGGTTTTGTGGACTAAGGGAGGAGTCAATTTTGTGGTGAGTTTTGGGAAAAGTTGGTAGCTTGGGAGAAATTTCATTTTGGTCTTTTTGCTCACCCAAAAACAATAGTGTTTCTCTCATCTTTTCCTCTTGGCCGAATATGCATAGTGAGGTTTGGGCATTCTTTTTGTGCTATTTTGTTGTCTAGAAAGCTTGTGTGTTTTTCTTTTGGAAACCGAAATAGGAGATCACTTGTGCACTATTTTCTTTCTTTTTGGTACCGAAATATTATTACTTTTGAAGGCATTTTTTCTTTCATTCTTTTTCTTACTTGACCGAATGTGCACCATTATCAAAAACTTTTTCTTTGTTCAAATTCTTTCATAACCGAAACCATTTAGTCTCTTTGATCATTTCTTCTTTTCTTTTTCTTTTCCTTTCTCTTCTTTTCTTTCTATTTTGTTAAAGCCGAATCTATAACCTTGCCATTCTCTTCTAAAGCCGAAAGTTTCACTCCATTGACACCATTGAAACCGATTGCTTCTAAGCACCAAAAACCTATCTTCTTTCTTATTTGAATCTATTTCTCTACTTCATCTGCCGAATTCTTTTTGGAGGTTTTTGACCAAATACATTTTGGTCATTCTTTTTCGGTAAGGATCTCTTCTAGGCTAATATCTTTTTCTTTATCTCTCTTTGACTATCGAAAAGCAAGATTCTAATCCTCTTAGTTTCTTTGGCCGAATCTTGAAGGAAAGTTTCGGGGTTTCTCTGTAGCCGACGTGTAGGGGGAGATCATTCGGGATTTAAATATCCAAGGTAAGCAAGAGTAATATTCGGCCAAAGGCCATATTTGTCTATTAAGTTGACCGATTTTGATTATGATCTTTTAGGAGCAGTTCGATAGGGATAAGTATTTCATTGTTAATTCTTGCTAGCGAGAGCGTTGGTATCGGTAGTATCGTAATCACTATTATCAGGTGTGTAACCTTACATTATTTCCTAATAGATTTACGGTATTAATTTAATATATTTGTTAATGAAAATATGAAAGATATGGCTAAAGGTACCATACAATGGTACAGAGTACCTAGGTACGTTCACTTTTAATACTATGTTAATAGTGTTATGAAGATTGAATATGACATATAAGTGAATTCGTTATGAACATGGAATAAGATATATGGCATGATTTTTGCATGTTTTGTATGACATATGGGCATATGGGTGATATGTGAAGGGGAAGTGATCTGGTGGTTTTTACCACAATATCTGGTGACTCATGTCACATAATCTGAATGTGGTGACTTATGTCACATATTGTTATCTGGTGACTTTGTCACATTATCTGGTGGCTATGCCACAATTTATAAGGGCAATGTGCAAGTCGTCTGCAGCGACTGCCTTCGATGGTGTGTAGCGGATGGAGGGTCGATTTAGTAATCCCCACGGTGTGATTGGTTGGTACGGGTGATGTGTAGAGGATGGATATTTAGGTTTGGGTTTGGGATTGCATCATTATCTCTATTTGCTATATATTTATATGTATGTTTTGATATGCCTAAATCGGTTGGGACTTTGTGTTGACTGTTACACACTGAGTCTGTTTGACTCACCCCGTTGTGGGATATCTTTTCAGGTGACATACAGTGACTTGGACCGGGTCGGGGGAGACTAGGTGGTGGCCATGCTGAATATTTTCGGGATTTCAAACAGTTGAACTTGCGTTTTCTATTATTTTATTTTCGGGATTTATTTGGTATTTTTCAGTTGTAATAAGGCCATTACTATTGAATTGTTTTTATGCATGCATTTTATTTGATTTCATTATGATATGATTATTATTATTTCAAGTTTTAAATAACTTTTCTCAAAGATAAATTGAATACTTTTAACTTATTGTTTTCCAGTACTAAAATAAAGTTTTATTAAGATCTAGATTTCAAGAATAACATTGTTTTCAATTTGAAATCAACACAAATCAAATTTTCTTCAAAATCACTAAAATTTTTCCAAAGTAACAAACAAGTTTTTAAAATGTTTTACTCAAGGAACATACTTGATCCGGTTGAGGCTCGTGGGTCGGGTTTGGGGTGTTTCACACCAAACTTAGCTATAGGTGGAGAATAAGTGGAGGTTTTGATTTATATATTTTTCTTTTATTTTTTGAAAAGATTATATTTGTAACGATCCAGTTTTCAATGATGTCGGAAAATGCGGTTTCAGAATCTCATTTCCGTAAAACGAGTGTGTAAATGTAAAATAATAATATTTACGGATTTAATATGAAAGTATAATAAAGTTTGATTAAGTAATTTTGTAACAGCCCGCCTGACGTAGACTGTATCGATATACTATTTTGCGTATAGTTGATTAAGCCAAGGGTAGAAAAAAAAGGATAGATTGGTGAATTATCAGTTAAATAATGGGTGGTGTATTGCATGGATTTGATAGAACACCCAAATACGGAACGCTTCACTGGAATTCGCCATTTGGCGGACTCTTTTGTGAGACAATTCGCCAACCCTAGATAATTTGGGTGAACTTGTTAGTTCGCAAATCGATAGACTTTACGTGTTTTAGCATGAAAACGATGGCTCAGTGAGCATCGTTAGAATATAGTTGAGACCTAGTTAGAATCGAACTAGAGTACTGTAGATGACAGATTCATGGGTTTAGGTAGCTGAATAACTTGTTTAGTTGGCTTGTTTTAGTGTACAAGCAATGTTTCAAACTTACTAGGCTGATTAGTGGTAGTAGTTGTGTTTGGTAGAAAAGATTTTCTATAAAAATCATGTATAGTTATGATAATTAGAATGAAAACTTAGATTTTTTTTCATTCCTTACTATTACATTTGTGAGCAAGCTCTTAAGTTATTTGTTTTTCCTTAGACAAAAACGCCAACACTGGCATATTCCACCTTTTTTTTTTCCCTGCCTTCTTCTCTAATTCTCTAAGAAATTTTAAGGTATCTTCATTTGGAAAGACGAGAATGGTTTCCAATAGCTAGTTGAGACACCATTGTTAAGTACCAGCTTATTGGTAATTTATGGAAAACCCTTAGGTTGTACATTTCTGCAGTGGTGCATGCATATATTTTTAGAATTGTTTCGTAAGGAACGAGACTTCTTGGTTATGGGTTGGATGCCACTGATTCCTACATGTATGTTGAATTTTAGTAGATAAATGATATGATGATTATAATTGTTTCTTATTTAGCTCAAGAAGCTAGTGAAAATTCGAGCAATCAAGGCAAAATGACCGACATAATAGATTTCTATTTTGGAGTTTCGGGTGAGTTTCTTCTTGCTTCCTTTGAGTTATGAAACTTCTATGATATGTGGCTTGTGTACGGTAAGTTGTCTCTACTATAAATGGGTCGATGTGTTGTGTATGGATGTGTGTGTAATAAACCAGTGTTATATGCGTGAGTATGACTATTGTCGATGTAAAAAAACCCTCATTGTTGCACGAGCCTAGTACCAGAGAATTTGTGATATGTGAAAATGTAGAAAGGAGATTTGTTTGTGATGCCTCCAGTAGGGAAACTATATTGCAAACCGGACTGGCAGATCACAGCCGACCTTATGGGGGAACACGTGTTCAACTTAACAAGGATGTTACGAGAAGTTATAGGGGAATATATGAATATGGCTGATATGTGATTTTGATTTTTGAAACATGGGTCTGAGGCTAGCACTAGGACCGGTCATTGGTAAACATGCATGATTGTGATATATATGTGAATGCTGGTGGAATATGATCCGTTTGGGTATTGTATGTATTATGTTTAAATTTGGAAAGTGTTGTCGCCAGAGAACTGTGGATGACAAATTGACGTATTGTGTCTGTATGACAGAATCTCACAGAAAAGTCTACTTTTCTTTTCGTACGGGTATTGATGCTTGTTGATTATCAATATTCTTGTAAATTATTTGTGTCTATTTTTGGAACTCATTAAATTTAATTGAACTTACTCCATTACTTTTCCTTCTTAGGTGTTCTGATAGTAGAAGAAGAATCAGTTGAAGGGGGCTACGCCAGAGCAGCATTTGCAAGTGAGCCACTTGTTTGTTTTTATATCATGGATGACTGTTCGATGGATAGTGTATATATATATATGTTTTGTATTCAACTTATGTAATTATGTAATAGCCTAGATTTTGGGGTTATAAGTTTTGAGTTTGTAGGTAGGGTCAGTGGCTATGTCCAACAATTTTGTTTGTTTTCGCGTTTTAGTGTCAGGATGAGCCTGCTGTTATAAGTGTGGTAGGTTTCCTTTGGATCTTGTCTTCGAGTCCTTACGAGTGTTTAGATATTTATGTGTTTTTTTTTTATTTTTTTATTTTTTATTAGTTTTACTGTAGTTAGTGAATTAAAAATTAAAGCACATTCTTTTCTCCCTCTCTAGCACATTTTTTGTTCTTTTTGTCTTCTCCTCCTTCTCCCTTTTGGTTTTTCTTGGTGGTTTTACTTCTGGGATCATTGTAGTTTATTCTTGTATCTTTTTTCAATTCCACATATCATTGTCCTCACATTTCTATCTAATAGGATTTGAAACAAGTAAGTGTCGTCTTTTGGTATATTTTTGTTATGACTTTTAAATTAAATTAGTCAAATTCTTAGATTAGTTTGTTTGTGGAATTGAAATTTCAATTAGGTAGGAGGTGACGTTCGATCCTTTCGGGGGCTTTGGTTTGCGAAATCAGGTGTGTGTTCAGAAACTCTTCTGTTCCTTTATTGAATTGCTACTTAGGTTCTACGAAATTCGACAATTTCTATGTGTTTCCGTAATTGACTAATAGAGGTGTTGTTCTGGTTTTGAGTTATTTTTGAATCATAGGAAATTCTGCAATTTCTGGTATATTTTTGACTTTAAGCAATTGGGGGTCAGTTTGGTGGTGAATTACGTGATTTTTAGGCTGTTTTGGTGTGGTTTCGTGACCACACGAGTGGCCACATGGGCGTGTGCCGCACTCAGGCGGTTCACACAGCCGTGTGAAATTGGAAAATTAGTGTTTTTAGGCTATTTTGGTGCCACACGATCGTGTGGCTAAATTTGTGGATTTTAGTCGATAGTTACACGGGCATGTGAGACTTTGACATGGCCGTGTCTACCCTGCACCTTATTTTAGCAATTTCAGACAGAGAGTTACACGAGCTGTTCACAAGACCATGTCACTAAGTCACACAGGCGTGTGTCATAACCACACGGGCATGTGCCTCTTTTCACATGGGCGTGTAGGCCTCCACACGGCCTAGGCACTTCCACACGGCCAGGGCATACTGCCGTGTGGCCTTGTTTTGCAATTTTCATTTTGTGTCAGATTTTGACTTGTTTGTGTTTCTGTGTGTTTCGACCCTCGACTAGACCTTAGGAAGGGTGGTTGGGACTCTATTTCAGCTCGGACATATGCGTTATTTATAATCATAGCATTGATTTAATGACTTTTTTAGGTATTATATGATGTTACTAAGTAATTAAGTATCGGCATAATTGTTTCTGACTTTGGTCGATTGCATATGTTCACCTCTGTTCTGTTTGACTATTGTGTGACTATTTGTAAGCTGTGTACATTGAGCATATTGTAACGCGTAGGTTTGTGCAAGTGTACACAGTCGTTATCAAGTAATAAGTAAGTATCGAGTTATCGTCTCCACATGGATTGTATTTGTGTTAGATCACTTAATTGTAAAATTATATTAACAACTTGGTAAATAAAAACACAATACGATTTAAAAGTGAAGATTAAAATTAAATATATTAAATTAAATGCAATGATCCCCAATGCAAATTATCCTAAATATGCAAACTATATGAATGAAATAGATTTTAGCAAAATTAAACACAATTTGCAACACTTATAACATAAATAAACTAGGACAATTACTTTAATTAAACTCAATTTATTATCAACATGCTTAATAACATTCAGAAAAACATTCCACGTCAACTCGATCTTTCATGAGTTTGGAAACCACATTAGGTCCTTTCGGAATCCTTTACTTAGTAAATATGCATTTTACTGATCCTTATTTACTAAGGGTTTCTTAGCATTCGTTCGAGGTAACAGGGACGTGTTAGGTTTGAAACAAGTTAATCTCACAAATCTAACAACTATGCAGATAGCAGAGCTTGGTTAGAGTTGTTATGTAACCTGCAATTTAATCGGGTTAGGATCTAAATTGAGGATGCACATTTCAATTATGTGTCCACTATCCGTTGTCTGGTTAAGATCGCTCAGCTACTTCAGGTGCATTTCAATCACGTATGAACGAAATACAGACTTGATTTTAATTGAAAATATGATCGATTGAGGCACAAACATTATAAGCATGAATCAAATAATTATTATTTAATCAAAGCAATCATCCTAACTTAAATAAAATTAAGCTATCATTGTTGTAACAAGAACAAAGAAAACATAGCAAACATTTTCAAATTAAATCAAAGAAGAGAAAGATTAAACCCAAGTCAAAGTGGTTGTCACCCAAGACTCTGACCGACGAGGCTCCTTCGCTTTGCTCCTTTGCTGATGGCTCTCCAAGGTGGCCGACTAAGGGCTCTTTAAGAGGCTTAATTGCTAAAATCTCTATGAAGAGATGATGCTAGGCATGGGGAATGGAAAATGTTGAAGAGAATTGAGAGAAAAAAGAGAATGATGAGGGATAAGGGATGATTAGGAATGGTGAAATGAAGTCTTATTTATAGACGAAGAGAGGAGAGTAGTTTGCTAAAAATAGAGAGGTTTAGTCTCTTCAAGCTTCTTCAATGAGTGGCTGGCCTTGATTAGTGGATTTTGAGTTGAATTTTGCTTGATTTTTAAGTAATTTAAATGCCATAACAACTCAGGATTGAGACTCGGTCAAATGTAAATCTTCAGGAAAATCTCTAATTTCTTCAACATTTTAAGGACCTTGTGTAATTAAACCAAAAAGTGGTTTATGTGGACAGCCATGTGTAGCCGAAATTGGGTTGACTTGGTCTTCAATTTGGACGGTTTTTGTAATCCAACAAAACTATTAGACTTGTCCAAAATAAATCAATAAATTAAAGGACCGAAGAATAAAATAAATAAATAATTAAAACCCAAATTATTAATTAAATATTTTAAAATGAATTATTAAATATAATTTTATATTTTATTATTTAATTTAATCAGGCATGGCCCATTTTATATCTTAAAAATATAATATGTTCAAATAAATATAAAATAAGCCATTTTATGCATGAAAACTATATAATAAAGCATAAAATCACATTTTAATAATTTTTATGTCCTAATTTCATTTTTTCACATATTTCATTAATTTATTAAAAAAATACTTAGTTTTAACAACGAATTTAAGTAAAAAGGCGATAAATTGCATAGGAAAAATACTATATATTTTTCAGTTTACACACCCCCAAACTTAAATCATTGCTCGTCTCGAGTAATGTTTATGCACAGCAAAAGGTCTTGCTAATGAAAAATTGCTAACTGTATAAGAAACATCAATCTTTGTCCCATAATCATGCATTAATAACTTCATGTTCATAGATATCCTTTATTAACAAGTAATTCATATGCAAACATTTTTTAGAATTTTATACTAAGTTTCAAATTATGCCAACATGAATCATAGTTTGTATGTATGTCACAGCCACAGATAATATTCAACTTAGTACTTCCTCTCCACTAATGTAGGTGTCATAATCATCAAATCAATAAGTATTTTATAAGGTTGTAATAGGGCTCGGTTAAAGGTAGGGATTTAAAGAGATGAGACATTTCGGTTTCAAAATCTTAACCTTTAACTTTGTCTTGGATTTCTCGAAAAATGAACCTTTGGAACACCCCCAAACTTATTTTGAACTTATGCTCATACATTTTTCTTTTTGGAGACTGAGCAAACTTTTCTTCGCTCTTTCTTCGTCTCTTTCTTTTCTTAAGCAGGAGCACATACATCTTTTTGAAAATTTCCTCAAATGTTGATTACCAAGACAACTTTAGTTAAGATGGGTGCACAAAATTAGGATAACTTAAAAAGATGGTAATGTGGCTTATAATGTAGGTTCATTGCAATAAACATGCCTTTAAGCTCAAAATTACAGTTTCAAGGGTCTAATATCATAAGGTTGGCTCAAAAAGGCTCAAACGATCCAAAGAAATAGTGCCTATATCATTTTAGATTTTTATGTCTCCTAGGATTTCGCCTCAAGAAAGTTACTAAGTCAATTCTAAAGATATAAACCTTCTTGCATGTCTAATCTCAAGAGAAACTAAGTTTTCATGGCAAACATTACTAAGACTAAGATCATATAAGCATTCCATTCTTCATGATAACATACATTCACTCAGATAGAATCATCATTCATACTTGTATACAAACTATCTCATTAGCAAAAAAATGGCTCTAAACATTCATTTATTAAAACGTACTTATGAAAGAAATGATTGAAACATACTTGAAAAATTTAAAAATTTGAGCAATTTATTTGCCTTACCCCCCTTTAAAAAGAAGCAATGTCCTCATTGCAAGAACAAAGTAATGAATAAAAATTGAACACCAGGTAGGGTTGTAAAGAAAGAGAGGCGAGTCATTAAGACTGCTTAAATACCAAGTATTTCCTAATAACCCAATCCTAGACATGTTCATTCCTATTACCACACCACTTAGTCTTTTTCTTTCTAAAGAAGTGTTAAGTTTATTCATGCTTGTTATGTTTTATTCAGTAGAAATTAAATCCTAATTACGAAAGAAATAAATTCCTAAAGACCTAAAAATAATTAAATAAATAACCAGACAAGAATCCCCCATTTTATTTTTCTGACTCATTCCTCTTGTCTTCTTTAGCTCCATCTCCGCTTGCATAGTCAGTAACTTCCGTCCATGTCTCAAAGATAGCATCTGGGAATTTAGGAACAAAAGTATTAGAGATATTCTTAAAAGTATTTCGAATTGAGCGATCTCTAATTTTTGCATATTTCCAGTAAGTTTGTTGTTGATTGTGCATGAACTTGCACATATCCATCATAATTGACAACTCCGATTTCTTTGAAGTACTTGCAGAAGTTAGCATTGGAGTTGTAGATTCAGGTTCAACACTTAGCTTGACTGTTTCTTCTTCTGGCTCAACCTTTGGTTCAAGGGTTGCAGATCCTTCAACTGGTTTAGGACTGTTTAGTTCCTTATCAGATTCTTCTTCAATGTCTGTAACAGAATTAGCTTCAGTTCTAGTTTCATTTGTTGACTCCCCAGTATTCGGCTCAGTTGCTCTTCTTGCTTGCCTTGATTCAACTCATGCACCTTCTCTACTAACCTTTCAAGATCATGATTTGTAATGCACCCTTGAACATATTGCCCCTTCAGATTTGCTTGTGTTTTAACATAGGCCCTTAAGCAAAGTGAAGTGATTAATGATGGGAAATAAGTATACTTCCTGTCTTCTTTTTAGCACAATCATGAATCTCATTGAGAATAATTTTCCCAACGTTAATGGACTTTTCTGTCAAAATTGCATATAGCAAGAGCATCCGTTCCATCGAGATGGTGGAACTATGTGAGATAGGCATAAAACTGTAGCGAACGAAATAAAATCATACCTTTGCTACTGGTTTTAGGTATTCCCAAACTTTCTTATAACCCATTGGGATCCCAGATTTGTCACAACATCAAGCACTTGTTGAAGAAAATCCCAATTGATATTGTTCATCATAGGGTAGTACTCATCTTCTTCAACATCAAGTAAGTTAAACAAATCATTGATGGACTTAGAAGTAAGAGGTACCTTTTTCTTTTGAATGATGACCTCAGTAGCATCCTGCATAGTCAAACTATCATAGAATTCTCGAACTAGTTCATCATAGAAAAGTGAACGAGCATCACAAAATCGTTCCTACTTGAGAGCATTGATTTTCTTTCTAATCGGTATAGGAACAACCATCATATCATGAATCTTCAAGTTAAAACCTATTTTTGGCATCATAGGTTAATGCTTGAAGATTGAATCAAATCTCTCTTTCACTTCTTCATTGATCAAAATAGGGTTTTCAGGAGTAGTCTTTGAAGATCTAGTTCTTTTGTGAGACATAGTATCTTTTCTTGAGAATTTGGAAAAGTTCCTGTACAAGGGGAAAAGAGTAATCGACAAGGTCGGTAAGGACTTGCTACGACGAAAATATTGTGACGGCAAGGATGGTGCGGTGACAACAACAGCATACGACAGTAACGATGGTGTACGACGGTGACAACAGCGATGTGTGGTAGCAATGTTGGTGCTTTAGCAATCTTTTTGCGACAACAATAGGTGATTTTAGCAAAAAGGGAAGAGAAACTAGGGTTTCTTTCGGGATTTGAGGCTAATGGCATAAGAGGGAGATTTAGGGATTTTTAGGGTTAAGCAAAATGCTTTGAGGGATATGAAAAATAGTAGAATGAAGAGGAGTTTATATATGGAAGAATTAGGGCAACATGTAGCAAAAATTTAGCTACATTAAGGTTTCTTGGGGGGCAAGTAATGGAAGTGGCGGCAAAGTATGGATTTTTCCCTCCTTTTTGCTGTCTTGGGCTTCAAATTCAGACTATATTTACAAACTTACTTAAGAAAAAAAAACTGATTAGTACTTGGGCCAAATTTGACCCTCTTTATTAACACAAAAAAATTAAAATTTAAACAAAACAAATGAAACTTAAAAATTTTAAATCTTAATTAGAAAATTTCTTTTTAACAAATTACATTAAATTAATTCCCAGGAAAGGTTGGAGGGGTCACAGTGGTCCCGCTTAAGTTCCAATGTCCTTAGACAGAATTAATTAAATGTAATAACTTAAGAAAATAAGTTCTAATTATTTATTTATTTACCAAATGAGCTCATGAAAAATCAAGGGTTTGTTAATTTGAACGAGGATTCAACTCATCCAACTTCACCATCCCAGTAGTGTTTAAAACGTTGACCATTAACTTTAAATGTACCTCCACAATTGTCATATAATTCAATAGCTACGTAAGGATAAACTCGGTAGATAGTATAGGGTCCATTCCATCAGGATTTAAGCTTCCCAGGAAATAACTTCAACCTTGAATTAAACAACAAAATCTTCTGACCTTCTTTAAACTCGCGAGGTTGTATATGACTATCATGCCATCTCTTTGATCTTTCTTTACACATTTTGGCATTCTCATAGGAAGACAACCTCAGCTCTTCTAACTCATCAAGTTGTGACATCCTTCTCTCACCGGCTTGCTTAAGATCAAAGTTTAACTGCTTCAAAGCCCAGTGAACTCTATTCTCCAACTCTAATGGCAAATGGCATGCATTTCCAAAGACTAACCGATAAGGAGTCATTCCTAACGGTGTCTTAAATGTTGTTCGATAGGCCCATAATGCATCATCGAGCCTTCAAGACCAATCTTTTCTGCTAGGGCGTATTACCCTTCCAAGGATACCTTTGATTTCACGGTTCACTCTTTCAACTTGCCTATTAGACTGAGGGTGATAGGCAGTAACAATCTTGTGCTTCACATCATATTTTTCAAGCAACCACTTAAGCCATTTGTTCACAAAGTGAAAACCTTCATCAGTAATAATAGCTCTTTGTGTCCTAACTCGTGTAAACACATGCTTATGTAGGAATCGTATGACTACCTTAGCATCATTTGTAGGGTATGCTTCAGCTTCAACCTACTTGGATACATAGTCCACTGTAACTAAGATGTACTTGTTCCCATACGAAAAAGGAAGTGGGCCTAAGAAGTCAATGCCCCATACGTCGAATAAATCAATCTCCAAACTGTTTGTCAAGGGCATCTCATTCCTCCTTGATATATTTCTGATCCTTTGGGATTTATCACAGTTCTTCACATAAGCATAGGCATCTTTAAATAGTGTAAGCCAAAAGAAACCTGCTTGCAAAATCTTTGTTGCAATATGTGACCCACCAAAGTGTCCCCCACTTGGAGATGAATGGAAATGATACAAGATCTCAACAATCTCACTTTTAGCTACACACTTTCAGATTATATTATCTACAGACTGTTTAAACTGTAACACTCCAAAATTTCTATCTTTATTTCTATGAAATCTTAACACAACTGTGTATCTGCTTCAGTGATTAAATGTTCTGGGTGTGTATGAGAGGTCACAATTTTAAGCCCTACCTTTGGTAAATTTTGATATTTTTTTGATCTAAGCCTTGTGTTTGGGAAGTGGGCTTATATTTAATTATTTGTAAAACCATATCAGAATAAGCCTACTGGTTCAAGTGGTAAGGGAGTCTGTGTGTGGAGGTTCTGTGTTCGAATCCCTGCGCGAGCGTGGGAGTTTATTTTTGCTTGTTTGGCCGAGAGAGTTCTGGTCAAACATGAATTCTGAGGAGGTTGAGTAGTGGATTAGTGGAGAGTAATTTGGCGGATTTGGGTAATTATCTGATATTGTTGGTGGTTTTTCAAAAACAATTCAGTTTTCTCCCTCTCAGGAATATTTGACATTTTTTTTATGACTTCATCCCATTCAAAAAAATTCTTTTCTTTCTCATTACTATTTTAAAAATCTATTCTTTCAAGCAGTAGATTTTTCGTTCTTTCGACTCTTCGTGTGTTGGGGCAAGTAAAGGTAGGGAGTTTCGCTCATTCTTGAGGCAATTGTTATGGATTATCTTCTTTCTTTACATTAGATTGATATTTGGGTTTTGGCAACAGCCATTCGTGAGGAGTGGGACTCTTCTCTTGCGGGATTATAGCCGAAATCGTCGGTGTTGTTGGGTAAGTGTTGAACACTCGAGTTCGTCGATTATCGATTTTTTGTTGCGATTAAAGTAAGGTTTGGAACTAACTTTGGGGAGTTTTGATGTTGTTTTTAGGTGTTGTGTGGCTCGAGATTATTTTCGTTGCGAAACAGTACGAGGTGTGTACTCGAAACACAGAAAAATGAGATTCGACGAAAGCCGAAAAACCCCTCTGTCGACACCACACGGTCGTGTGTGACAACAAGGCTGTGTGATCGATGAAGGCCAGGCCGTGCGCAGGACACAACCATGTGATGGCCGAAGTGAGACCATGTGAGCCATACGGGTTAGGCCAAACTGGGCGTGTGGGCCACACGGGCGTGTGATATCTGGGTCAGGCATTGTGATCTACACGGGCAAGGCCAACCTAGGCGTGTGGGCCACATGGGCGCCTGGGCCATTATACTAAAAATTTTCATAGGGTCGCACGGGTCGTCCTAATTGACTGTGGACCTACCGAGGGGTCGATAAAGGCTTACTAAACCCTAAAACTATGTGTTTTGTTAGACTGATGTACTGCTATGAGCATGCTTATGTTTGTTTATCTGTTATCGGTTTATGCATGCATGTTCTGTTACTGAGATTGGGGTGGGATGATATATATTAGAGGAAGTGTTCTGAAAGGCAAATTATGCCTAATATTTGGCAGCACAGCTGCATTATATCTGATATGTGCCGCATCAGTACAACGTGGTGTGTAGAGCTGGGTGGGTATTCTAAACCCTACATGGTGTGTAGGGATGGTCGGAGATGGTGTGTAGAGGATAGGGGTAGGATTTTGTTATTTGATTTGCATATCTATAACTGTATCTGTATCTGAAATGCGCTCTGGCCCGAATCTGTATCTGTATATGACATAGGCTTGGGCCCGATTGTGAATCTGTCTGATTTGTGATATTTTGTATGTATACATGCTCACACCGAGTTTACGTAAACTCACCTCTTTTCTACTTGTCTGTACAGGTAACCCACAGTCTTAGGCAGATCGGTGCGGCGGAGGACTCGACGGTGACCACCTAATTTACTGTTTCATTTTGTCTTTGGGTTATTAAGTTTTGGCATTGAAGTTGTATTTTTTGGGACTCTGGACTCTTTTAATATTCTGACGTTGGTTTTGGTTTTTACTTATTTAAAACAGTGATGGTTTTCTAAAATCTTGAACAGTTTTCTAGACACAACGTTTTTGCAAGCTTCCGCTACAAACACGATTTTTCCTAGATGATTAAATGAACGAAAGCTTTGAAATTAATAATAACTCTAGAGGCTAATAACTGGAAAGGTTTTAACTTAACGATAATGGTTTTTCAACCCATTTCATGTGAGACTTCTGGATTCGGCCATAACGTCTAGGCTGGGTTTGGGGTGTTACATAAACAAAAAAAAAAATCCTCCTAAAAATAATACCGACTATCATGAAGGAATTTTTTTTCCTTTATTGGTATGTCATTTCTCGAGGAATTATTCCACATGCATGATAATTGGCAAAATTAGCAAACCAAGGTGTTTCATGAATTCGACTTACCTCAAATAAGTGTTCATCTAGGAAATTCTCGTTGATAGGCACACATGATCGAGTTACCTCATCTTGCTCCAACCTCGACAGATGGTCAGCTATTTGATTTTCAACACCTTTTCTGTCTTGGATCTCAAGGTTAAATTCTTGGAGTAAAAGTATCCAACGAATTAGCCTGGGTTCGCATCTTTCTTCGTGAGCTAGTATTTAATGGCCACATAGTCAGTAAATACTATAAATTTGGTACCTATAAGATATGAGCGAAATTTTTCAAAAGCAAAAACTATAGCAAAGAGTTTCTTTTTAGTTACCGTATAATTGAGTTGGGCTCTCGTCAAAGTTCTACTTGCATAGTAAATAGGGTGAAACACTTTGTTTCTTTTTTGACCCATCACAGCTCCAACGACATAATCACTTGCATCTCACATCAACTCAAAAGGTGAGCTCCAATTAAGTGTAACAATTATTGGGGTTGAGATTAACCGTTTTTTTTAGATCTTCAAAAGCTTCCAAACATGCTTTGTTGAAATCAAACACTGTATCTTTCTCTAACAACAAACACAACAGTTTAGAAATTTTTGAGAAATCTTTGATAAAGCCGCGGTAAAAACCGACATGGCCTAAAAAACTTCTAACTCCTTTCACATTAATTGGGGCCGGTCATCTTTCAATTACGTCCACCTTTGCTTTATCAATTTCAATTCCTCTCTTTGATATTTTATGCCCTAAGACAATCCCTTCTTTAACCATAAAATAACATGTTTCCCAGTTAAGGACAAGATTCGTCTCTTCGCATCTCTTCAGTACCTTAGCCAAATTACTCAAACAAATATCATAAGTGTTACCAAAAACAGAAAAATCATCCATGAAAACCTCAACAAAATTTTTAACCATATTAGTAAATATTGCCATCATGCATCGTTGAAATGTTGTAGGTGTATTGCATAAACCGAAAGGCATTTGCCTAAAAGCAAATGTATCGTATGGATAAGTAAAGGTTATTTTATGTTGGTCCTCCAGAGCTACAACTATTTAGTTATATCCTGAATAGCCATCTAAAAAACAATAAAATTCATTACCTGCCAGTCGATCTAACATCTGATCCATAAAAGGCAACAAAAAATGGTCCTTCCGAGTGGATTTATTCAACTTCCTGTAATCAATACAAATTCTCAAACCAATAACAATTCTCGTTGGAATCAACTCGTTACGCTCATTTTCAACAATCGTGATTCCACCTTTCTTCGGCACACACTGCACCAGACTTACCCACGAACTATTTGAAATAGGATAGATGATTCCTGCATCTAACCATTTGATCACTTCCTTTCTCACAACTTCTTTCATAATAGGATTGAGCCTCCTTTGCCATTCAATTTGAGCTCTTTCTCCTTCTTCTAAAATAATTTTATGCATGCAAAAAGAAGGACTTACGCCTCGAATATCAGCTATGGTCCAACCAATTGCTTTCTTAAATTTCTTTAGAACAGCAATTAGTTGCTCCTCTTGATCTTTAGTCAGTTCTGCTGAAATAATCACAGGCAAAGTGGAACAGTCACCTAAATAAATGTACTTAAAATAGGAAGGAAGAACCTTTAGTTCGAGTTTAGGTGGTTCTTCAATTGACAACTTGGGTTGCACAAATTCTCTGACTTCTAACTCCAACTGTTCAAACCGTGTGGATTGAATAAAATTTCTCGGATTGGCTTCCATCAAAGCCATGTTTTCTTCACCTTCTTCATCCTCCAAAGGGTCAAGATCTAAGGCTTTCTCCAATGGATCTTCTTCAAAATTGCTTTCCATAGAAACCAAGGTTTCTATCTCTTCCATAACTAAACACTTTTCTGTCGGATCAGAAAATTTCATCGCTTTAAGAATGTTAAAGGTTACCTGATCATCTTGAACTCACATGGTGAGTTCACCTTTCTGCACATCAATTAACGTTCTTCCCGTGGCAAAGAAAGGTCTCTCAAGGATGATTGGCACTTCCTTATCTACTTCAAAATCTAAGACAATAAAATCAGTAGGAAAAATAATTTTATCAACTCTTACCAAAACATCCTCGATCTTTCCCTCGGGCTATGCTAAAGATCGATCTGCTAGCTGAAGCGTCACAGTTGTAGGTCTTACTTCACCTATCCAGGGTATAGTAAAGCTTCTTGGGTCCTTCAATTTCAGTGGCAATTTGTTCTGCAAGAATGCACTGCACTCTTTTGTCAAGGCAACAGTCTCATACTCACTCAGTCGTTTCTTCTTGGACAGTA